>OZ023262.1:83247153-84447153 GCA_964006375.1 Tillus elongatus | reverse complement strand
TCGGGGGCAAATTTTTCAATTCTTGAAATTTGAAGTCAAAACTAGACGAAAGGTTGACTAAGTTGGAATTTTCATCTATTGTATCAGAGGTCTAACAACATCGCACCCGAATGTGCCAGAAAATCGATTCACAAGTCGTGTTGTGAATCGAATTGTGAATCTATTTTCTGGAACATTCGGGTGCGATGTTGTTGGACCTCTGGCACAACAGATGAAAATTCCAACTTAGTCAACCGTTCTTATAGTTGTGACTTCAATTTTCAAGAATTGAAATATTTACCCCTGAGGAGGGCTATTAGTTAGCCGAAACGCGTAGGGATTTTAATAAAATTTATTGTCTGGATCAGAAGCCTTTCATTGAGTATTTAATTAAAATTTTAACAATTTAACCTAAACATCTGTTTATATAATTTTAGCTAGTTATGTATGTACTTTGTAGTACTTACATAGATATTATAAGTACTTACTGTATTAGTTTGAGGTATGTATATTTCTTCTTAAAATAATTTTTGTTTCACTTTTGTAATACCTACCAGTATATATATATATATATATATATATATATATATATATATATATATATATATATATATATATATATATATATATACAATCCTGTATAGAGTTCACTAGGTGAGACATACAATATATAAAATACCATGAACGTGAAGAATGGGAAGTTTAATATTTATACATAATAAAACGTCGTTCTAGATTGCTTTTCAACAAATCGAATCACTTAAATTTTCTATTTATTAGTATATATTCGCATAAAATTTAGCGCTTTTGGACGCAAACTTTGTCCCGGTATTACGAATGAAATGGACCAAGGCTGACAATTTACAATTTGGTTGTACAATGTACACAGCTCTATCTATAAAATTTTGTGTAAACTAAAGACGTGTCGTGACAACATACTACCTGGTCCTGCACCGAGATGGCGTCCCTGTCGTATCTCTCACAATGTTCTCCAATCTGACATGTTGCAATAACTTCCATTGTATAGATTTTTATCTACGATTTATTTAAATAGCATAGCAGTACAGATAACGTCATATGTCTTTGTCCAACATTGTAGATATTCCATTACAGAATATGAAGTGATGTCGATGATTATTTTATTATTAATTTCGAATAACTTTATTTTCCTTAGATCAAACGACTTGAAAACTGGTATACCGCAACGTCTGTCCATTTTCTTTTAAGTTGTGAATTTTCGTTTCAATTACTTAGACAATAAATAAATTACCGCTACGAGTCTTCTGGCTACTAGCAGATTGCGCTTCTTGCTTTTTGACTTTATTAATTTTATCTTGTTAATTTTTCAACAAATCAATAATTAATTATTGATCGTTTTTTCTGAGTTCCATGTGTTTATTTAATCGCCTTAATAATGAAATTTCCATAACTTGTTCAGATGTTGCCTGTGCATCCGCACCATTAGCGGGCCATATGTCTCGATGGTCACGCCGAACACTCTCGCCATGGTTAGTTTGTGAGTCACGGAAATCATCATCACCACCATCACAAACAAACAGTTTATCAATATAACTATTTACACTTACACTTGCCACACTGTTAGGAGGCCTTCTATAGACTATTATATCCACCAAATTTGTTTGTATTAACTTATAACTCCTTTATAAGAAACTGTTTCTCACTCTCCACTTCACCATCCGCCATATTTTTATAAGAGTGCTATGTAGAGTTTGACGTCTTAATAATTTTATTGTATTGTCATAACGTAGGTTTTTGTATGTTTGTGATAACAATTATCACGGTGCGACAGTATAATTAAAAATCTTAACTATTCATACGAACAGCTGCTGAATTTATTTTACTTTCACAGACAGTGTAGTAGGATTTTCAGCAGAACTTGTCGATTCATCAACAAACGGTATCCTGGATTGCCTCCAATGACTGTACAGAAATTCAGATGATAGTAATCTGATTTCTCATTAACTGATAGCTTTAAACTAAGAATGCGACCAACAGCATCACTAGTAACAGGAAACACACAATGGTATTTTTGTGTTGTCTTATTTTAAAGCTCATCCACCTGCATCAGTTATTATAGCTGAACATGATTTGAATATAGTACATTCGTTTATACACAGAATATTGCGCAAGCATAATATGCATAATTATAAATTCACATTTGTAAATTCTCTACATTTTGACAAATGCTCCTTGACCGCCACCAATATAATCCTTCTTTCATCAGAAATATAATTTGGACGGATGAAACAAAGTTTTCCCATGAAGGGATTTTTAATAGGCACAATTCTCCTCATGTGACTAGGGAACGCTGTTTTCAGATAAAATTAAATTTCAATGTGCTTGCTCTTTCAATGGACAACAAAATTTCATACTGTATTTATCATAATACTTATAATACCAACCAGCACTTATGGATCTTACGAGCCACAATCAGTGATATTTTAGAGACCGTGCCACTTAATCGTTATAACAATTGTTGGTGCCAATTAGGTGGTGCCCGAGTGCATTCCTTAGCAGAGGTGACGGGATACTGGAATGAAGTTTTTGAGGAAATGTGGATAGGGCGCAGAGCTACATATTTTTGGCCTCCACGATTACTGGATCTCACCCAGCTCGATTTCTACTAATGGGGTAAAGGAAAATCAGACGTTTATGCGAACCCGGTTAATACAAGAGAATAACTTGAAATTCGAGTTCGTAATTCTTTAGCCAACCTCAATCGTTCTAAAATATAGCCTGTGACAAGTGAAGGAGTTTTATCACGCTTAAAAAGTAGTGTGGTGGACAATTTGAAAATTAACTATGATAATCTAGTTTTCTCTGTACGTGATACACATAAATTTCTGTAGCACTCTAATAAATAGCAGGTATAATAACTAAATTACTCATTTATCCCGAATTATGGGCTCTTTGCCTAAAACCTGCCAATAACTCTACAAAAATCGTTTTTAGTATAGGGAATGCTGATACAATTTGAAAAGTGATCTTCAAGTGCATCTAACAAAGACATTGTTCAAGTTTTATTTCAAATCCTACGGAACCCACATACATTTTACAAACCACCCTGTATATGAAATATTTTTATCAACATCACATCGGAGCATAGTTATCCTGTAATGCATGGGATAAAAAATGTTTTGTCAACACATTGACACCAAGCGAAATCACTTTCATTGAGCCAGGCCTCTTGTGAAGATAATTTTCTAAGAAAATGAAATATCTCGCAAGCAGTAGAAGATAATACCAGGATTCCCTCATGAAATTCGATTTAAAATTAAATGAGCCTTTCCAAAATATAATAATATATAGGATGTTTCATTTAAAACAGAGAAGTTAGCACCTGTTTTCGGTATAACCGGAAATTCGCCATTTTGAAAATTATTTGCATCAAATAGAGCATCTCTGAAAACCCCCACATACAAATTTTCACCGCTCAAAGATGGATATTTTGGAAAATAATCTAGTAGTATACTCAAGTTGAGAGACTCTGTATATATAAGGTGGCGCATTGAAAACGAAACAGACCGATTTGCGTCCAAAGAAATTTTTTTTAAGAAACGCTGAAACACGTCAATTTTAATATTGAGGGGGACATGTTTTGACATAAAACTCAACTTTGTCACATCAACCCCTTAAGGGTGGTGATAACAACCCTTATATTTAGGGAACATGGGTCGAGTGTTACATCATTTGAAAGCTCTTTCTTTTCTGAATTCAGCACACTAATTTTTTTGGAAGTTTTATGAACTCGTTTAAAAATTATTCACAGTTGGATTTGCAACAAAGTATTTCATTCATTGTGAAATGCACTAATTAGTCAATTTTTCGTTAAAAATACTAAAAAACAAAACCAAACGTTCAAAAATGTTTATTCAGTTAAGTAAGTGTTCAAATTGTTGACCACCAGCTTCCATACAAAGGTACAAATTTTGTTTAAAACGAACTCTGACATTCTGGAGCGTTTGTGGAGTTATTAGACGGCATTCTTCAATAATGCATCGTCGTAATTCTTCCGGAGACTTCGGTTCTATTGCGTAATATCTACTCTTTAAATGGCCCGATAGAAAGAAGTATAAAGGAGTTAAATCCGGTGATCTAGTGGGTCACTTAATAGCACCTATACGCCCAATCCATTGCTCTGGAAACTCTCTGTTCAAAAACTCCCTAACACTTTGTGAAAAATGCGGAGGAACTCCATCTTGTTGAAACACTAATTGACTTTCTTAATAGCTATCATCATTTTCAACAATGTCAATTAGTAGAGGGTAAACGATATCTTCTAGTAACTCCAAATAGGTATCGCCACTCAAATTGCCATCAAGAAAAATTGGTCCGATTAAACGGTCTCCAAAAATGCCAGTCCAGACATTCAATTTCAATTCAATAACGACAATTATGACGATTGACTAGTTTAATAAAAGCGTACACTCGTCTGAAAAACAGATATTGAACAGAAAGTTCCCGTTATCAGCTATTCGTGCAGTCATAACTTCACAAAACTCCAGCCGCCGATCAAAATCATCTTCATTCAGTTGTTGTACAAGATGAATTTTATACGGGTGAAATTTATGATGCTTCAATATTCGCTGAATAGTTCTTCTTTTGATGTTTGAAACAGTGGCCAATTTTCTCGTGCTCAAAGTTGGGTCTGCAGCAATTTGTCCTAAAACTTCAATCTCAGTAGTCTCATTTCTAACCGGAAATTCACGTTCAGGATCCCGTTTTTTGTTGGCTACTGAACCACTTTATCGAAACTTTGCAACTAACTCCAAAATGTATTTTCTGTTAACATGTCTGTTCGGATGTCATTCATTAAACAAACTTGTGGTACGTTTGGCACAGTCATCGTTTAAAAAAAAAGAGTAATTATTTTAACTCTTTCTTCTACAGAATGCACCATTGTGAAATTAATTTTCAGTAGTACTATGAAGTATCAAACCGACCAATAAACTGAAATAATAAACCGCGTTTCTCTCATTCCGATAAAAAATGTTCTGATAGTCAATTTTCTGTTTACAAACCAACAAAACATTGTGCATTTCTTATCACAATGAAGGAAATACCTTCTTGCAACTCCAACTGTGAATAATTTTTAAACGAGTTGATAAAACTTCCAAAAACATTAGTGAATTCAGAAAAGAAAGAGCTTTCAAATGATGTAACACTCGACCCATGTTCCTTATTTAAATATAAGGGTTGTTATCACCACCCTTAAGGGGTTGAGTTTTATGTCAAAACATGTCCCCCTAAATATTAAAACTGACGTGTTTCAGCGTTTCTTTAAAAAAATTATCTGGACACAAATCGGTCTGTTTCGTTTTCAATGCGCCACCCTGTATATATATATATATATATATATAAATATATATATATATATATATATATATATATATATATATATATATATAGAGAGAGAGAGAGAGAGAGAGAGAGAGAGAAAGGGAGAGAGGTAAATAGATAGATCTCCTCATCAAAAATGACCGTGGCTGAATGAGTTCACCTCGAAGCCAGGACATACACACACAAAAATAATACCTACCAATGAAAATTTAATTTTTAGACATATTTCTCCAATTGCAGGCATTATGTGTGATCTTACATTAGTTAAGATAATAACTACTTCCGCTCGACCGCAATTACAAGGAAGTTGATGCAAAGTCAAGTGCAGATGAAATTTCATACCTAAAACAATGACCATGGCCATTAGCAGCATCATTTATGAATTGTCACGAACCTCCGGCAACAAATCGTCTACTAATGTGGATTTACCTTCAAGGTTGAGAGCAATTACTCTTTTGACTGATCTTGACAATGAACTATGTTTTATATTATGCAGACATGTAATTTCACACATGAAAAATAGAGCGCCTACGCTTACGACCGCATGAAATGAATAAATAATATGAGAATCCTTATTTGCATATGTATACGTGTTTTGTGACTATATTATTTTATGATTTATCACATGTATTATGATTTAATTTTAGTATGCTTAAACAGTGAAATACAACAATTCAGACGTTATATCACTCATGTCAATCAATATCAATAGGCAAAACCGCCGTTATTTGGCTACCAAAAATCCCTGATGGATCACACTTAATATCCCCAGAAAATCAATGTGTGGTGCGACATTGTCGACGAAAGAGCCCATATTACTTTTACGCCAATCTAACTGGTGCTGACTATTTGAATTTTCTTTGAGGCGATCTTGTTTCTGTACTTGTAACTTTATATCCAGATGTAGACGAACCTGATCTTATTAGAAATTACTTTTTCTTTCGATTCCCTATTATGCAGCACCTGTGCGCTTAGTTACATGAAGTGTTCCCAAATCGTTGAATAGGAAAGAGGAAGATGATTGAGTGGCCAGCTAGATCGCCAGATTTGAGACACCTAGATGACCTTTTTGGAGCTGCTTGACAAGGATAGTATAAGTTATTAGAATTTAGAAAATTTTAAAGCAAAAATTAACCACTGGATACAAGATATACCGCCTAAAATTATCGACAGTGTTCGAACCGTCAGCTGCCTGATAGTAGCCAAGACAATTCGTATATCATACGAATTGTCTTGGCTACTATCAGGCAGCTGATGGTACACAATTCGAAAATTCAATTTATTCAATTCAAGTTGATTTTTTAAATAATCATGCTCATTAAATTTATTATTTTGAAATTGCAAAATAGTTTTTCTTCATTTATTTTATCTAACATATACTCACGCTCATTATCACCCTATTGTATTTCAAAAAATGTGCTTTCACAATGCGTGTTAAAATAGTGCTACAAATTGATTCATAACTTCCACATAGCTGTGATAATCTACTATCCTTAGCAAGATATTCTAATGAAATAAATTTAAGGTCCATGACTTCACCACAAAAAATATTCGTATTCCTGTACCCATAAACTTCTGAAACGTTATATTATTCGAGTTTTAACGAAAAAAACGACAACTTTCATCAAATTACCCCCCATTTATTCTCTACCCCCTGAAGCGGTCTTACCCAAACACAATTGGAAGCGTTTCTTTGTCGGGTGCTAACTGGAAACCAAATTTGAAGATGATGTCTCAATTCGTTCGAAAGTTATTGCACCTACTAACAGACAGACGTACAGGCTGACAGACCGACCGACCGACAGACTAAAATGTGTTCGTTCCAGAATCAGGTTTTCTATATGTTTTGAGCCTTTTTACGCCGTGTTAGCAAAAAAAAATTCCTAAATTTTGTCATCGATATTCTACCCCCAAATATTCAAATTTTATACATTTGACAATTTTATTTCATGGCAGCTGATACTCATTAAAAACAAATTGTTAGCGGTAGTTGAAATCGTAATTTTTTGCTCTATTCAACCCTATAAAAATCCAGTATAGCTGCCATAATAAAATCCAAAGTTGGCTATGAAAATCTAATTAAACCGGCAATAGATAACTCGTGACGGCTTATGTGAAGCTACCAAATATCATAGCATTCTCTTGAATAATAAAAAAGATAGCCAATTGCTATCTTCTAAACCTTTAAAGATGCAGAAACGGTTAAATTGCGAAAATGTTATACAATGTCATACTTGTTAAGAATTTGAAATGAAATTACTGATAAAACAAGTCGTTGCTGAAATGTCCAGAAAAAACTGAAAAGTTGCGTTTTATAATTTCCTGAAAGATAAAAGTGACCACCCTGTATAGGTAAGTAGTTGATAAATTGTTTTCACAAATTTCAAATAAACCCTCAAAATGATATACTTAGATAACGTTCTTGTTTGTGACAGCTTGTGACATGAAAATATCTAGTCAGTTTTTCCCAGAATTTTTTTTCAGTGTTTTAACAATTGTTTGTCAAATTTTTGTAAAATGCTCTCATTAAATCAGTTATTATAAAACAATTGTTTGCAAACTCACGTCCAAAATTGTTTCCGAATTTTGTGGAACAAAATTTCTGTAAAAAAAAATTTGTTTAAATGTTCGTAAAAAGATTTTTATACAATTTTTGTGTAAGATTACTTAGCCAATCTCTGTAAAAAAGTGGCGAATTATCGTAAAACAAATTGTGTGCAAGTTTTCATGTATTTTTTTTAAATTCTGTCAAAAAGCTTTCTGTGAATAATTATATCCTGGCTGGTGTAGTTTTTATGTAAATTGTTTGGATCGGTTTGATGATGAGGAAAGTCCGAACAGTTTTTTTTGGAAAAATTTTAAGTTCGTGTCCGGAAATTTTGATACTTTCTTAAACAATAAAGTTATTTTGATGGAATGTGATACGTGGTTGCTACTATATTTGATGTCTTTGGTTTAAGAAAGTCTGGACGCAGCAATGCTAGTGAATTTTCATAAAAATGTTTTTAATGTGTAATATGTCTTTGTTTAATGAAAGCAGGCATCCAATTTGATTACCATTATAACCTATATAGTAGAAGCAATGTACCATATTTCCTCAAAATATCTTTATTGTTAGTAAAAGTACGACAATTTCCGAAAATAAATTTAAAATGTTCCCGAGAAAACTGGTCCGATTTTCCTTGCCAACGAGTTTATTCAAGCTATTTGCCCACATACCGAGATATAAATTATTCACAAAATGCTTTTCGACAGAACTCTTGTGGAAATTTGCAAACAACTTTTCACGAAAATCCGTAAACTTTTTTTCACAATAACTTAATAAACATTTATTATTACTTACCAAAATTTGACAAAAATTTTACAAACAATGATTTCTAGAGAAAAAAGTTGTATACGGGACATCGATTTTTTCACGAATAATATAAACGAAAACCTATCTTCATGGGGGGCTGTATATTGGTAAATACGCCGTATCATAATTTTTTATATGTGCCAAAAATGTGTAACAATTGAAATAACTTAAAAACGATAAACGCTATCAATTTTTTTTTTAGAAACATGTATTATAATTCGATGGAAAATGCAAAACTGCAATAATATAAGACGTGTTCGATTTAAAAAAACTCTGGACGCAGCAAGTACGTTATGGTAGTGAATTTTCATTAAAATGTTTTTAATTGCAAATATGTGTGTTTCCTTTTTAAGAAAGCAGGCATCAATTTTGGTTACCAGTATAACCTATATAGTAAAAACAATGTGCCATGTTTCATAAAAATAACTTTATTGTGTGAAAATGTACAAAAATTTCCAAAAGTAAACTTAAAGTGTTCCCGGAAAAACTCGTTTCTTGGTCAACCTTATAGGTTAATAGCAAATTGAGCTATTCAAATTTGAAGCATTTAATGAAAATTCGCTACCATAACGCACTTGCTGCGTCCCGAATTTCATTTCTTACAAACATGCATCGCTGAAAAATTCAAAAATGCAATAACATAAGGCGTGTTTGATTAAAAAAAAAAAGAAAATTTGTATCACCAACGACTTATGGGCCATCCTGTGATTGTAGAAATATTTTTTTAAGATGTAGCTCAAGACAACCTATAATTAATATATACAAATTTTCTTCATATCTTGTATAATAACGGATATATTGAGCTTTATTGATTTTTTACGAAAATTCGACAAAAATTATATACCATTAAACGATAAACTCTAAAGCTAAGGCTACTGCCAATCATCAGAGAAAGGGTCTATTTGAAATAAATTTTCTGGAAACATTTTAGTAAAATGAAGGACAGTGACGGTTGAAACTAAGACTTCAGAGTTTGTAAAACATCGTTCTTGAGACATTTGATTTCCATATCCCGTATTAGATTCAAGTTCTTTGCCTAAATGTTGCCGATTTTGACGTTTTAAATCGCAACTTTGACGTTTTGAGGAAAACCCCAATTTATTTTTCTTTAAAGGCCTATAACTTTTTTGTCTTTTGACCTACATAGCTAAATTTTGGTAGGCGGCTTACCTATAAGGATATTAACTAGCGTACCAAATTTGGTTGCCCTTACTTTGTTAATTCCGGAGATATAAATTTTTTTCGAAAGAAAACACAAAATTTTCCGGGAAAACCTGGGCAGATTTTCCTGGCTAACGAACTTATACAAGCCATTTGCAAAAGGAATTTTTCCACCAAATTTAGTCAAAATCGGCCTATTATTTTTTGAGTTATCGGTGTGATACATATATATATATATATATATATAAATATATATATATATATATATAAATATATATATATATACATATATATATATATATATATATATATATATATATATATATATATATATATATATATATATAAATATATATATATAAACATATAAAAATTGAAACGGACCCCGGATATGTGTTCTAGGGGTCATTTGAAGAAATTTTTTCAAAATTCAAAAGTCGGGATCTCCTCATTAGTGAATTTTTTTTAAGAAAATTCACTAAAAAGAAAATTTGTATCACCAACGACTTATGGGACACCCCTGATTGTCAAAATAATTTTATAAGATGCGACTCAAGGCATCCTATAATTAACGTATACAATTTTCTCTAATAACGGCAATATTAAACTTTACCGTAGAAATGCGTAACGCTGTATATATGTAAACAGATAAAAAACTGAAACTAACACTGCATGTGGGTTCTAGGGGTCCTAGTTCACGGTCATTGAAGAAATCTTTTCAAAATCCAAAAGTCGCGGTCTGCTCATTAACGAATTTTGTCTCAGAAACTTCGCTAAAAATCATACTAGTGGACCTGTGCAGTGTGCGAATTAGACCTTAGTTCATTAAATTTTAAGTTTGAACGTTATTGATGTTCTTTTGTCATCGAGTACAACTCTATAATCTCAGTGCGTTTGTTTGATCACAAAGTTTTATGTGTTGACATTTCACATATTAATCAACGGTCAGCTCAGACCGGGGGAATTCAACTGTCTAAACAAATGTGTGTTTTAGTGAATTTTTATTTTTAAAAATTCACTACTAGAGAGGTACCGATGGTGAGACTTTGCAAAAAAATTTTCAAATGAGCGCGAACTAGAACCCATATCCGGGGTCAGTTTCAATTTGTATATGTTTATATATATATATATATATATATATATATATATATATATATATATATATATATATATATATATATATATATATATATGTGTGTGTGTGTGTGTGTGTGTGTGTGTGTGTGTATCCAACCGATAACTCAAAAAAGAATCAACCGATTTCGATTAAACTCGGCAAGTGCCTTTCTTTCATTAATGGCTTGGATGAGTTCGTTATCCAGGAAAATCGGACAAGGTTTTCCGAAAAAAAAATTCTCCGAAAATTACAAAGATATTTTAATGAAATTTGATGGATATGTTGCCTTATAAAAGGCCTTACCACGCACCAAATCGTTTTAAGAGGAAAAACTATAAAATTGTCAAAGAAATTTTTCTGGCATATCATGACTTTTTGCGCCAAAACCTAATCTTTATCTGGAATACACATTGGGTTTTGTGGTCCACAAAAATTATTTTGTTTTTGTGCGTTTCTATGGTCATCAGTGACACCCAAATTTTTTTTTTAATTCCTATAACTATTTTCCTTCTAACTTACATATCTCAATTTTGGTGCATGGTTGAGTTTTTAGGATGTAAACCCGTAACCAAATTTGTGGGCCATAACTTTGTTATTTCCGGAGATATAGAAATTTTCCTAAAGAAAACCCAAACCTTTTCGGGAAAAGCCGGTGTGATTTTTGATTGATCAAAATCGGCCCATTATTTTTTTTGTTATGGATGTCATACGTATATATATATATATATATATATATATATATATATATATATATATATATATATATATATATATATATATATATATATATATATATATATATATATATATATATATATATATATATATATATATATATATATATATATATATATATATATATATATATATATATATATATATATATATATATATATATATATATATATATATATATATATATATAGGCGCATTGAAAACGAAACAGACCGATTTGCGTCCAGAGAATTTTTTTAAGAAAGGCTGAAACACGTCAATTTTAATATTGAGGGGGACATGTTTTGACATAAAACTCAACTTTGTCACATCAACCCCTTAAGGGTGGTGATAACAAGCCTTATATTTTAAATAGGGAATATGGATCGAGTGTTACATCATTTGAAAGCTCTTTCTTTTCTGAATTCAGCGCACTAAATTTTTTGGAAGTTTTATCAACTCGTTTACAAATTATCCACAGTTGAAGATGCAAAAACGCATTTCACTCATTACGATAAGAAATGTGCTGATAGTCAATGTTTTGTTGGTTTGTAAACAAAAAATTGACTACAAGAACATTTCTTATCGGAAAGAGAGAAATGCGGTTTATTATTTCAGTTTATCGGTCGGTTTGATACTTGATAGTACTACGGAAAATGAATTTCACAATGGTGTATTCTGTAGAAGAAAGAGTTGAAATAATTACTTTCTTTTCAAAAACGATGACTGTGCGAACCGTACCGCAAATTTGTTTAATGAACGACATCCGAACAGACATGTTAACAGAAAATACATTTTGCAGTTAGTTGCAAAGTTTCGACAAAGTGGTTCAGTAGCCAACAAAAAACGGGATCCTGAACGTGAATTTCCGGTTAGAAATGAGACTACTGAGATTGAAGTTTTAGGACTAATTGCTGCAGACCCAACTTTGAACACGAAAAAATTGGCCACTGTTTCAAACATCAAAAGAAGAACTATTCAGCGAATATTGAAGCATCATAAATTTCACCCGTATACAATTCATCTTGTACAAGAACTGAATGAAATTGATTTTGATCGGCGGCTGGAGTTTTGTGAAGTTATGACTGCACGAATAGCTGATAACGGGCACTTTATGTTCAATATGTGTTTTTCAGACGAGCGTACGTTTTTATTAAACTCTACAGTCAATCGTCATAATTGTCGTTATTGGGCAGACAATATTCCAAGAAATTTTCACGAAGTCCACACTCAAACTCCACAGCAATTGAATGTCTGGACTGGAATTTTTGTAGACCGTTTAATCGGACCAATTTTTCTTGATGGAAATTTGAGTGGACAACGTTTTAGGAGTTACTAGAAGATATCGTTTACCCTCTACTAATTGACATTGTTGACAATGATGATCGCTATGAAGAAAATCAATTTATTGTTTCAACAAAATGGAGTTCCTCCGCATTTTTCAGGACGTGTAAGGGAGTTTTTGAACAAAGAGTTTCCAGAGCAATGGATTGGGCTTAGAGGTGCTATTGAGTGGCCCCCTAGATTACCGGATTTAACTCCTTTAGACTTCTTTCTATGGGGCCATTAAAACAGTGGAATTTTCGCAACAGAACCGAAATCTCTCGAAGAATTACGACAACGTATTGTTAAAGAATGCCGTCTAATAACTCCACAAATGCTCCAGAATGTCAGAGTTCGTTTTGAACAAAATTTGTACTTTTGTATGGAAGCTGGTGGTGAACAATTTGAACACTTACTTAACTGAATAAACATTTTTGAACGTTTAGTTTTGTTTTTAGTTTTTTTAACGAAAAATTGACTAGTTAGTGATTTTCTTATCACAATGAATGAAGTACGTTCTTGCAACTCCAGCTGTGAATAATTTTTAAACGAGTTGATAAAACTTACAAAAAAATTAGTGTGCTGAATTCAGAATAGAAATAGCTTTCAAATGATGTAACACTCGACCCATGTTCCCTATTGAAAATATAAGAGTTGTTATCACCACCCTTAAGGGGTTGATGTGACAAAGTTGAGTTTTATGTCAAAACATGTCTCGCTCAATATTAAAATTGACGTGTTTCAGCGTTTCTTAAAAAAAATTCTCTGGGCGCAAATCGGTCTGTTTCGTTTTCAATGCGCCACCCTGTATATGTATATATAAATTGAAACTGACCCCGGATATGTGTTCTAGAAGACCTAGTTCCCGCTCATTTGAGGAAATTTTTTCAAGATGGTGGTTATATTGATCAGTAGGAAATAAAAAGTAGGAATAAAAAGGACAGAAACCTACAAAAACCTTAAATACTAGTAGAAAAATATGTCTAAATTTAAATTTTTTTAAACTGATATTGATTAGCAAAGCAGATTTCATACAACAACAATATGATGTCAAATACTTACTCTTTGTAGCCCACAATGTGGTATTATTTATGAAGATGTTTTATATATCTCAACATATCATCTCTGCATTTGTTGTTTTCAACAGCTGGTACATTTGAGTCAGTCCATTTCATTTGATCATATAATTGGGCAAGCCACCTTAAAAGCGGTAAATCCTCATCTGTCGACCTATCACCAACAATATTTTCTACGTTTTCCGAGGGAGCCACCGGTAACTGAATGCCATTTGAATAATAACTTAAATCCGAAGAATTATAATTGTTACGCGAGGTTGTAGGTTCAGATCTTGTCCAAGCACTTAACACTAATAAGCACCAGATATAATTCAGAATGCCCATATTGTACCTACACTAAACAATTACCAAACAAAAACCAAATAACACTCTTAAGGCACTGCAGTTCTAGATTTTTAAAAATATGTTAAAAATATTAAGTATCACTTAGGTTTAACATTTTTTATAAGTTCTTTATTGTTAGCTGTTTGGGGTACTACTGATATTATGCAGTGGACTACTTAGAGGTGAGTATGTTTGTATTGCTATCAGCAGACCGGCGACGTCTTTACTTTCGATTTCGTTGGCATACTAGTGGCTACCATTTACCATGAAGGAACAATTTCCCCCATGACCAGTCTGCGCGCGGAGAAAGGTGTATCATGCGATATGTCCAAATCTTTCTCAATGAACTGCTATCTTTTTTATGTACTTGCTTATTATCAC
Source organism: Tillus elongatus (assembly GCA_964006375.1). NCBI lineage: Eukaryota > Metazoa > Arthropoda > Insecta > Coleoptera > Cleridae > Tillus > Tillus elongatus. The sequence continues at coordinate 84,432,362 of OZ023262.1, read as the reverse complement.
TTATGATATAACATGGTTTAGTAACATATGCTTACCTTACAGTCGAATTAGCATAATGCAGAGTTTTATTCTTCGCTATCTTTATGATCAAAGCAATCGTACTTCGGGTTATTGGAAGTGGGAAATACATTAAGGCACTTACACTTTCTATGCATTAATTAAATACACTCGGTAGAAAACAATAATAAGTTTGTTTGTCTTGCATGAAGATATTTTAATTTTAGATATTTTCTGGCTTTCTATGCTACACTTGCTTTCTATGGAGAGTATCTTCAGGTAGAATTTGGTTAGCTGGGTTTATAAGATTTTAGATTATGAAAACGCCCCAGCTAACTTAGCATGCATTTTTTCTCAGAGTTCAGTGGCTCATAACGTAAATATGACAGTCTGGATGCAGGAGTGCGTTAGAGTAGTGAATGTTCATGTTTTTAATAGCAAATATGATTTTACTTCCACATCATCAATACGTGTGGAAGTATCGCATCGGCGACAAACATTTAACACATTTTTTTTTTCGCTTAAACGTCGTAGTAAGTGCCAAAACATATAGAAAACATGATTTGAGAACGAAATTTTTTTGTGGTTGTCGGTCTGTCGGTCCGTCGGTCTGCAAGTCTGTCTATTTGTAGCCACGATAAATTTAGAACTAATTGAGATATCGTCCTTCAATTTGGTATGCAGTTAGCACCCGACAAATATACGGTTCGGATTGTTTTTGCTTAAAATTGCTTCAGGGGGTAGGTGATGAATAGGGGATGATTTGGTGAAAATTGACATTTTTTTATGAAAACTCTATTAATATAACGTTTTAGGGTTTCCGAATTAGAAAACTTTCAATTTCATCAAAGATCGGGTATTCTGTGCTGAAATTAAATTAGGGATTGAATGTGTTGAGGTGGAATATCGGTCACTGAAATTTCGGATTATTTTTTGCAAAAACGGCGTAAAAAGTCTCAAACCAGATAGAAAACTTGATTCTGGAATGAATTTCTTTTTCTGTCGGTCGGTGTGTCTCTCGGCCTGTACGTCTGTCTGTTAGTAGGCGCAATAACTTTTAAACGAATTGAGATATCATCTTAAAATTTGTTATCCAGTTAGCATCCGACAAACAAACGCTTCGAAATGTTTTTAGCTAAGATCGTTTCAGAGGCTAAATGATAAATAAGGGGTGATTTGATGAAAATTGACATTTTTTTCATTAACACTCGAGCAATATAACGTTCTAGAAGTTTATGGGTACATCAATATGAATATTTTCTTTGTGAAAAAGTCATGGATGGTAAATTTATTTTATGAGAATATCTTCCTGGGGCGAGTAGATTATCACAGCTATGTGGAAGTTATAATTCAATTTTCAGTACTATTTTTAATGAAAGCAAGCGTCAAATGTAATTACCAGTATAACCTATATACATATAGAAGCAATGTTTGATATGTTATCAAGGTAACTAACTTTATTATTGAAAATGTGCGTTATAGTAGTGAGTTTTCATCAGAATTGTACACTATTAGTAAGATATTTTATATGGAGCTAATAAATTAAAATTTGGTTTTAGATATAATATGTAAGTACTGCAAGTACCTGTCACCTTATTTCCTTATTAATTGCTTGGATGGTTTTGTCAACCCATTCTGTTTTTGCAAACAATAAACAACAAAAAAGGTTTTTAAAACAAATTTGTAGATATCCGTGAAGCTCATTATGTTATTTTTCTTTAATTTAGTACTCACGGTACGTTTACATAGGTGTTACTATGGTTAAAGATTAAATATTCTAACTTAATGAGAAATGTATTGAGATATTGGATTTGAATATTTTTAAGAAAATTGCCTGCCATAACACACTTGCTGCACCCAGACCCTTTCCAACACTTATTTACGGTTGCTGTATCCATACTTTTTGAAAATGATAAAATATTGCAGCTTACTATGTAAGGCTCACAAACAAGGCAACCTCAAAATCATTTTTGGAAAAATATTTTAAAAAATGAGAAGATATAACATTTTAAACATAAATTAAAAATCTTGGTTCGCTGCTTCGTCGCGGGGGTTCTCCTTCCCCTTCTGCTTGCGTACAATCACCCTCAATGCATAAACGAGAACAATGTAAACAAGAGAAATTCCTTTGGAGCAACCCCGAAGAAAGTTATGGGACCTGCGGTGAATATAGAGGTTCTGCGCGCGGTAAACAGGATTTTAAGGACGTATAGCTGCAAAATGGGATAAAGGCAGCTTAAAGAGGTCCAACTAAGCTGTTTCTTTCGCACTTTTCGCTCACATTTCCTTTTTATATTCTTCTTCGACCAGCCTATTCACTCTTGGTCCCGTAACTTTCTTGTGGGCTGTTTGCAAGAAATTCTTTTTGTGGTTTGGGTATCCAGAAGGGGTTCAAAGCATATATCTGAAAAGATTTTTCTAAACACCCCCCATGTGCTAATCTGCAAATTTAATGAAAATTTAATTTTAATTTACAAACGGAATGCATCTATGAAATTATAGGAGGCAGGTAACTGTTTTTTTTAATTTCAACAACACACCACGAGGACTTACAGCCTAAATACTATCGTACCGTGGGTGTTGACAAGGAGGAAAGAGGCAGCTTGTCAATTCTGGACTTGAAGGTTTGGAGGTTCGGAGGAGACGGAAAAACATGTGCCGGCAAGGAATTCCACAACTTGGAAGTCCTCGGGACAAAAGAGCGGGCATAACAAGATGTTCTAAGTCTGGTGACCTGGACAGTAAAAGGGTGCATTCGCATTGTTCCCCTGGTAGATCTGTTGGGGGCAGCAGGTGGGGAACTATGGAGGAAAGCTCCTCTGAGCAGTGCCCGTGCAGATATCTATAAAAGAGAGAGAGGTCACCAACGGCACGTTGGTGGGCAAGGGTTGGCAGCCTTTGGGTGAGGGTAGGGTCACCGATGAGACGTATAGCTCTTTTTTGAATGGAGTCAAGGATAGCGAGTGTAGAAGCGGCAGCGGCACCCCAGATGTGGAAGCAGTATTCGAGGTTTGGCCTTATTTGTGAAGTATATAAGGTATAGAGATTAGCTGGTGAAAAGTATTTGCGTGCCCGGAAGATGAAACCTAATTTCTTAGCAGCCGCTTCTGCAATTGATGTGACATGTTGGTGCCAATTAAGATTTCGATCCACAGAAATGCCAACAAGTGAAAAGGACTCATTACTTTGAATAACTTGGTTGTTCGTTGTGGTGGGTCTAGGGCTGGTGTATCTCTTGTGAGAAAGAAAGCATGACTTAGTTTTGGTGGGGCTGAATTGTACAAGATTTCAACTTCTCCAGTCTAATATTTTTTAAGATCCACGGAGACAGAACTCTCCATGAGTCTGCGATCCTCATCTAATTGGGCTAAAGAGACAGGCCTGGAATATTGTATATTTGAATGGAGGATTCTGTCGTCAGCGTAGCTGTGAACTGGGTTGGATGTGCTAGAGAGGAGGTCATTGATGTGGGGAAGAAACAAAGTAGGTGCTAATGCTGAACCTTGAGGAACTCCTGCATTAATTGGATACAGTTTAGAGGAATGGCCATCCACAACAACAGATATGCTCCTGTTGGAGAGGAAATTTGCTGTCCAGGTACAAAGTTTTGGTGGTAGGCCATAGGCCGGAAGTTTATTAAGCAGCGCTGCGTGCCAGACCTGGTCGAATGCTTTGGATATGTATAGAGCAACAATCTGGGATTCACCGTGTTATTCCATAGACTTGTTCCAAGAATGGGTGACAAAGGAAAGGAGGTCGGCAGTCGATCTGCGCTGACGGAATCCATACTGCCTGTCGTGTATTAGACTGTATTTTTCAAGAAATTTTAGTAATTCGGTGTTTATATACTTTTCCATCACTTTAGAGACGACTGAAAGGAGAGAAATAGGCCTGTAGTTGCTAGGAAGCGCTTTGGATCCTTTCTTGGGGATGGGTTGTACTCGAGCAGTTTTCCAGTTACTAGGGAATATGCCTTTATTATAAGATATCTGAAACAGACGAGTCAGGATAGGAGCAAGCTCTGGTGCGCATTTTTTGAGAACAATTGCTGGGATCTCGTCAAGGCCAGAGGCTTTCCTGGTATTAAGAGAAGAGAGCATCTTTCGTACCTTTTTAGTTTTGAAAATGATATCCGTCATTTTATGCGGGACATTTGGGACTGTTAGTGGTTGAACATTTGGAGGTGGATTAAGAGTAGAATTGCCGGCGAACAACGAAGCAAAAAGTTCAGCCTTGCCCAGGGCGGTAGAAACAATGTCATCCCCTGAAACAAGAGGTGGAAACTTGCTTTTGCAGAAATTATTCTCAATAGATTTAGCAAGAGTCCAGAAGGGTTTGCCGCCGTTGGATCTTAAGAGGACTTTGTTTTTGATGTGGTTATTAAACGAGTTTTTTGCCTCAGAAAGAATGCGGACATAGCGGTTTCTTGCGTCGTTAAATTCTTGACGATTTTCTTGACTGGGATTGTGTAGAAGCGTTTTGTGAGCTTTGACCTTTTCAAGTCTGGCCTTGTCACAGGATTTAGATAACCACGGCTTTTGAGTGGCTGAAGAGATTTTCTGTGTACGTGGGATAAATAATTCCATGCCAGCTTGGATAATTTCGGTGACGTTTTGTGAAATATCAGAGGGGTCAGGATGAGAAAAGCAGACAGACGCCCATGGAAATGAGGAAAAGTAATCCCGCATTTCGTCCCAGTTTGCGGAGTTGTAGTGCCAAACGATACATGGGTGTGATGACTGTGTGACCTCGGGTTGCAATGCGCAGGAAGCAGTGACCATGCCGTGGTCTGAGCGACCAAGTATTTTTTCATATTAATCGCTTGAATGATCGGTTTTAATCAACTCAATCGAACCAGTGTCTGCAAACAAAATAACAAAAAAGATGTTTAAAAACAAATTTGTAATTATCTGTGAAGCTCACTGTGTTACTTTTTCAATTTAGTGTCCATGCTGCTTTTATATAGGTTTTACTATGTATCAAAACTGAAGATTATAGTTTAATGGGAAATTGGGTTATCACCATTTGAAATATTTTTATGAAAATTCGCTACCATAACGCACTAAAACTCTTTTCAACACTTATTTACTATTGCTCTATTCATACTTTTTGAAAATGAAATAAATATAAACAATACAAAATTTTGAAATTAAAATTTTAATAATTTAACCTAAACATATGTTTATATCATTTTACCTAGGGATGTATGTACTTTGTAGTACCTACCTAGTTATTATGAGTACGTACGGTATTAGTTTGAGGAGAGTATATTTCTTGTAATCCCTACCAGGGAATTCTTTATAGAGTTCACTAGGTAATACATACAATATCTACAATCTACATGCAGTTTACCTATCACTTTTATATTTGTTTCATTGAATATAACAATCATAATGTGCTACTAAAGTCATTTTGTTAAAGTTAAGTTAAAATTAAAAGTTGTGTTTATTATTTACCTACTATTTATATTAACCATAGAATATAGGTACCTAGTTGTTTTATATTATAAGATCCTAATAAGGTATTAGCAATTAGTATCAGCAGAGTCGATTTAGAGGTTATGCGGTGCGAAGAGCGTGAGCGTACACGCTTCTCTGTGACGAACAGCTTCGTGTGGTCAGATTAAACTAGGAGAGAGAAAGATGGCTTCTAATTTAAAATACCTTGAACGTGAAGAATGAGAAGCTTAATATTTATACATAGTGAAACGTCGTTCTAGATTCCTTTTAAACAAATTGAATCACTGTCATTAAATTTTTATTTATTAGTATACATTTTCATGCTAAAATGTAGCGCTTTTGGACGCAAAGTTTGTCCCGGTATTAGGAAAGAAATGGTCCAAGGCTGACAATTTACAAAATTGTTAGTTGATTGTACATTGTACACAGCTCTATCTATAAAATTGTATGTAAACTAGAGCTGTCGTGACAACATACTACCTGATCCTGCACCGAGATGGCGTCCCTGTCGTATCTCTCACAATGTTCTCCAGTCTGGCATTTTGCAATAATTTCCGTTGTTTAGATTTTTATCTACGATTTATTCAAATAGCATAGCAGTACATATAACGTCATCTGTCTTTGTCCAACATTCTATACATTGCATTACAGAATCTGAAGTGATGTCGAGGATTATTTTATTATTAATTTCGAATAACTTTATTTTTATTTGATTAAACGACTCGGAAATTGATACACAACTACATCTGTCTATGTTCTGTTATGTTGTAAATTTTCGTTTCAGTCACTCAAACAATTTGAGAGATATTACGTTTTTAAAAATATTTTTTAATTTTTTATTAAGAAAAATAGGCCGTTAAGATTTGATGAATCAAGCCATTAGCAAAAGAAGGGTAATTCCCAAATTTGGTCCTAATCAGTGAAGTATATTTTGAGTTATCGCTTGGATACACACACACACGTACACACACACACACACACACACACACACACACACACACACACACACACACACACACACACACACACACAATATATATATATATATATATATATATATATATATATATATATATATATATATATATATATATATATATATATATATATATATATATATATATATATAAACATTTTAAGTGACCCTTAAAATGGGTTCCAGAGGCCCTAATTCGCGCTCATTTGGAGAAATTTTCTGAAAGTCACAATATCAATACCTCTCTATTAGTGAATTCACTCAAAGGTGCAAACATTTTTCGAAAATAAACTTCAGTAAAATGTTTCCGAAAAAACTGATCCGTTTTTCCTGGCCAACGAACCTCTTCAAGTTATTTACTCACCTGCCAAGATAGAATTATTCACAAAAAGCTTTTCGACGAAACTCCCAAAAGAATGTTTGCAAACAATGCTTTCACGAAAATCCGAAAACATTTGTTTACAATACCCTATTAAACATTTATTATCAATTACCAAAATATCACAAAAATCTCACCAACAATGATTTTTAAGCAAACCCAAAAAATTTCTACGAGAACTGACTAACTATTTTTTACAAAATGCTTAAAGAATACATGTGTGTGTGTGTGTTTTGTTTCTTTAACGTCGGCCTATTTCCGCGACTATGGCCAATCACCGACGCCAGGGAGCAGTTTCACCTCACTGTCCTGGGCATTTTGCCGAACCCCTGCCTCTCTGTAAGGAGGGTAGGGATCTTTAACGTGCCCAACATCGCATAGACACGGGACCGACGGCATTACGCCCCCTGCGAAGGGCGGAACGTGCAGACATTCAACTTGCTCAAATACAATGCCAGAACCTCGATTGATGCTAATGTTACAGTTTGTACTGAAAAAGTGAAAGGAGAACCCTGGGATCGAACCCAGTACCCTTCGGTTCAGAGGCACACGTTCTTACCCCTGAACCACCGAGGTTCTTAAAAGAATACATAAAATTCAAATTATATACCTGATCTGTAATTAAGATTTAAGAAAAGAAAATGCAAAAAATATTTCCAGAAGTAGAGTCGGTAGAAGTTGCTCAATTTGGAACAGTTGAGTTACGACAATTTGAATTTTTTCAAATTTAATCACTATTTGAGAGCACTATGTATACGGCATCTCGATTTTTTTGACGAATAATATAAATGAAGAACGCGTCACTTTCATGAGACTCTCCCATTTTTTGGTAAAAGTGCCGTGTCATAATTTTTTATTTGTGCCAAAAATGTGAAAAGTTCCAAAACAATTGAAATAACTCAAAAACGATGAACACTATCAATTTCTTCCCTACAAACATGCATTATAATTCAATGAAAAATGCAAAAATGAAATAATATAAGGGATGTTGTTTGTAACACCCGATAATCGTCAAAATAATTTTTAAAGACGCTGCTCAAGACACTATAATTAAAGTATACAACTTTTTTCGTATCTTGTATAATAACGGACATATTGAGTTTTACCGTAGAAATGCGTCACCCTTTATATATGTAATCAGATAAAAACTGAAACTAACTCCGGTTATGTGTTCTAGGGGGCTTAGTTCACGCTCATTTGACGAAAATTCGCTAAAAATAATTAGAGACTATTAAACATGAACTCCATTAATAAAACTACTGCCAAAGCATCAGAAAAAGAGTCTACTGAAAATGAATTTTCTGTAAATATTTTAGTAATAATTTAATATTTTAGTAATAATTTAGACAATGGCGGTTGATCTGAAAAAGCGGTTCTAAAACACTCTTCTTGCGATATTTCCTCCACATTACCCATATTCGTTTCAGGTTCTTTCCCTAGATATTGCCAATTATGACGTTTCAAATCGCAACCTTTACGTTTTAGAAAGAGGAAAACCCCAAATTTTTTGTCTTTAAATACCTATAACTATTTTTATGTTTTAACTTACAGATCTAAATTGGTACATAGTTTACTTTCACTAATAAGGAGATCTGTATATATATATATATATATATATATATATATATATATATATATATATATATATATATATATATATATATATATATATACTCAAAAAGTTATGAAATTTGGTACGTACCTTCCTTTTGTGGTTCGAATAAGTTCGTTAGGCAGGAAAAGTGGACCAGTTTTTTCGGGAAATTTTTCAGTTTTCTTTCGGAAAATGTTGGTTTCTCATAAAATAACAGAGCTATGGCAACCAAATTCGTCGCATACTATCATACTTACCTTACATAACACAATTCATATCTCTAGGTGAAAATAAAAAAAGTTATAGGCAGTTAAAGAAAAAAAATGGATGCCACTGATGATCAGAGGAAAGCACAAGAACAAAATATTTTATGTGATTAACAAAGCCAATTGAATATTACATACAAGAGTTAACTTTTATTGACGCAAAAAAAGTGAAGAAGTAGCAGAAAAAATATTTTGAAAATTTTATAATTTTTCTTCTTGAAACGTCAAAGTCGCAATTTGACACGTCAAAATTTGCAATTTTTCAGACAACGAATTTGAAGCAAATATGGATTATGTCGAAAAATATCGTAATAAGTGTTTTTTACAAAGCCTTAAGTTGCAGCTTCAACGATCATTGTCCTTCATTTTACTAAAACATTTTTGGAAAATCCATTTCAAATAGACTCTCTTTCTGATACTTTGGCGGTAGTTTCAGCTATGGAAATTATGGTTTAACAGTCTATGTTTTGGCAAATTTTAGTAGAAAAAATTCGTTATTGAGAAGACCGCGACTTATGAATTTTAAAAAGATTTCTTCAAATGAGAGAGCAAACTAGAACCCCTAAAACCCATATTCGGGGTCAGTTTCAGTTTTTGTCTGTTTACACATATACAGGGTGACGCATTTGTACGGTAATGCTCAATATATATATATATATATATATATATATATATATATATATATATATATATATATATATATATATATATATATTATTTATATATATATATATATATATATATATATATTTATTTATTTATTTATTTTAATATGCAAATACATTTAGTAACTTAGTGATAAACACAAACATTAAACAACCAGGCTTACAAAGTAGATACATACATCCATGTCACATAAGTATACACTTGTCCGTTAGATTATAACCTACCTATTTTATATTGCGTTACTCTTGTCTACTAATGTTTATTTAAAGAACAACAAATGCAAAACCGCCTAATAGGCTCCTCGACTTAATCAGCAAAAACTAAAATGAAATAAAAACAAACAAAACTAAAACACGCCATCCACACCATAGTTAATTTCACCCCCCCCCCCCCACGCTGTCCAATGCAGAAACAACAGATACCAATTTGAAACACTCCAGTTCAATACTCATATGTCTTACCATAGAACAACTTCACACCACATCTTTTCCACCATATTATCAGCACATTCACATCCACCGACTCTCTTCTCTTCTCTTCTCTTCTTCTCTGACATTCTCCCTTACTAACATCCTCCCACTCTACACTGTCACCTCCTCCCCTATGCTCCATTACCCTATCTTTCTCTCGCATTTTTTCCTCACTCTCCACAGTCCGCCAAATACTTATAAGCCCCGAAAACACTCACCCAACTTACAAAATGCACCTGCCATGTTCGTGCAATTATTTATTACTACAAATTATTCCTGTTCTCATATGTCCCACTTTACATTATTTTATAATATTCTTTAAAGTAACACAATTATCAGCAACATAAGATCTTAGCGCTCTCTTAAATTTGTATTTACTTTTAATAGTTTTAATAGAAGTTGGAAGTTTGTTGTACAACTTTGGACCAAAAAATGATATGTACCGCTGAGATACCGTTTTTCTGTGATAAGAAGACGTAACAGATTTGCTACTCACACCTCTAGTAAGATAAGAGTGTTGTGCAGTACTTGGTACTTTTTTACTTCTGTGTACATGGTGAATGGTTGTTAGAATATACAGCCCCCTGATGTCCAATATATCTTTCCCGTAAAGCAACTCTGTAGAAAATGAAATGTCTTTTTTAAGCATAATTCTCAGTATAAAGTTCTGCGTAATTTGGAGAGGCGACAAAGTTGTACCATAAGCAGAGCCCCAGCATGTTATACCATATCTCAAAGTCGACTCGACAAGTGCCCTGTAAACCGCAAGTAAATTCTCATAATTTAATATATGTCTTATTTCATAAAAAGTTCTAATTAATTTTCTTATTTTTAAGTTGATTTTTTCTACATGACACCGCCACTTTAGGTGCCGGTCAAGCTCCACTCCCAAATACCTTAAGCTATTAACACAATTTATAGTTTCCGTATCATTGATAACGATGTTTCTCGAGGAAGGAGGCAGTCCGGCAACTGTGGGGGAAAAATGCATATATTTAGTTTTTTGAATATTAATATAAAGGCAATCATTTTTTTATGCATTACACAAGTTCCTGATAATGTCAGTTGCCTTATAATATGTACAATTCCAGGAAGAATCTTTAATCAGAATGGCAGTGTCATCGGCATAAGATATCACTGTACAGTACTCACTATATTCCAACAGTATGTCATTGATGTAAATAAGAAAGAAGATCGGGCCAAGTATTGTACCTTGTGGCACTCCACAACCTATGGCAATAGGGTCACTCAACATACCATTCACCCTTACTCGCTGTATTCTGTCTGTGAAGTAACTTTCAAACAGTTTCAAAACAACTCCCCTTATACCGATATTCTCTAATTTCATAATCAGTTTGGTATGATTAACAGTATCAAATGCCTTGCGCAGATCCAAAAATACTCCAAGAATCTTAGAATCTGAATCAAATCCACTTAATATTTCCGAAACCAGCTCATGCAGTGCTGCTTCCGTAGATTTACCCTCACAGAATCCAAACTGTTTACTGTGTAATATGTCATGCTCTGCCAAGAAATGAGTCAGCCGTTTTTTTACACATTTTTCCAGAATTTTACAAAAGTTATTTATCAAACTTATTGGGCGGTAATTTGAAAAATCCAATTTATCTCCCTTCTTATGTATTGGGATAACAACTGATTCTTTAAACTGTGTTGGCAAATCGCCAGTTTCAAAAATTTTATTAATTATATGTTTTAAAGGTTCAAGAATATAAGCATGTGAAACCTGTATAGCTTTACAAGTCACACCGTCATTTCCCGGAGAGCAATGTTTTTTTAAAGAGGAGATAACACTAATTAATTCATTATCATCCACAGGTATAAGAAATAAGCTATCTCGATTATTTCTACTTCCAATATTTGGGACTGAATTTCTAGAAGCAGTATGGTCATTTATTGTTGTAAAATATTCATTAAATGACTGGGCTATAAGAGTACTATCGGTTAATATTTCTCCATTGCTAGATCTTAACGATGATAATTTTACACGAGACCCCTGATGGTTGCTAGCTTGCCGAACAACATTCCATACTTTTCTTGGATTGTTACCTGCTTTTATAACTTTAGATTTGTAATAATTATTTTTAGTAGTTTTTATAATGGATGAAAGAGTGTTTTATAAGTTATATATTCCTGATAAACATCTGTATTATTTTTATTTTTCAACCATTTTTTTCTAAGTTTATCTCTTTTGTTGAGTGAAGCCAACAAACCCTTAGTAATCCAGCTATTCTTCTTTTTATTATTACTAGTATCATTTTTATATGGAATGAATTCAGTGGCGTTGCGTATATATACTAGAAATTTATTTATAAATATATCATATATAGTTTGTACATCAGTGCCCGACAACACATCATGCCACCCCTCATTTTATAAGGATTGGAGCAACAAATCTTCATTAAGCTTGGTAAAAAAATTGCGGTTCTGTATCAAACAATTACTATCAGAATCGAGATTTCGAGCATTATTATCCAATGCTGCAATCTCAAAGACAGTGGAAAAATGGTCTGTTATGCTTGTAGTTAGAATCGTTGGCTTCATTGTAATTATCCCCCTTTCTATCTTATTATTTAATCTCTGGTTTGAGCGAACAAACACATGGTCAATACACGATTGTGTGGCCTCTGTGATTCTTGTAGGCTTAGTTATATACGGGCTGTAACCGTGAGATTCTATCATATTTATAAAAGTCAAGTTACTACTATTATTTAGGTTGGAAATATCAAAATTTGTATCACCTATTATTAAATCTATATCACCATAATCACGGGCCTTAATAAAATTATTTAATTCATGAATGAATGTGTACTCATTAGATGACGGTGATCTATAAATAGCTGTAATATTAATCTTATATTGCAATAAATTTGTAGAAACTTTGATGAGCCCAGTTTCAGATAATATTTCTATTTCCGCCTGAAAAGGACGGTTATTTCTTATATAAAGCATAACGCCATCATTCTGTGTGAAACGACTATCATTGTATATCAACTCATAACCACTGATCTGATAATCCAGACAATTAGAAACATGTCAGGTCTCTGTCAATACTATGCAATCTAGATTAGCACCTTTCAAAGACTCTAACATAACTAAAAACTCGTTAAAATTTTTGTTGACACTTCGTATATTCATCTGAAGAACATTGAACCGAATTCCCTGATAATTTAATTCACAAGTATACTCGCTTATTTCTTTATAGACAGCATCGGGAAGACCTGAAGATTCATCAACAATTTCAAAAAATCGCTAGCTTCCGCCATGTATTTATCTAGAGTAATTACTTCCCACCTCTGTAAACGAAACAGGACATAAAACGTAAAATGAAATCAATGAAAAACTCGCCAACAAAAGTCGAAAATCCCTTACAATATTTTAGTAAAAACATTAAATACAATTATTTTAAACCGATATTATAAATACTCCAAAGAATTCCAACACCCTATCAGTGTGCTATCACAGTTGATATTAAAAAAGATATGAATCAGTTAAACAAAACCTTAAATAAAATGTACGAAATACCTGTATCAAAACCAAGTTTATCTTCTGTTGAGAATTATAGCTGTACAAGTCCAATAAAATACAACAAAAGTATATGATAACTACTTTTACTTGAGGAACAAACAAACAAAGTGAATTTGTCGAGGCTGCTCCCGTTCATCATATATTATCCAGTGATTCAGCGGTTTTTATAACTATCTTTTTATTTTTTATCCTAGCATAGATGTTACCTTTCCAAACCCAAGCATTTGTGCGACCCAGCTTTTCCACTGCTTTATTGTAGAGAAGAAGTTTGGCCCTTGTAAGCTCTTCGCATATTCCAATGCCACAACTCTTGAATAGTTTTCTCTGGTACAACAGCTGACTACATACATTTTGACTCACGAATTCAACCAGAATGGGTCTTGACTTGGCTCTATCTTCAACACTATCATTGGAAGGTCCAATTCTGTAGCATTTGACTAGGTCTTGAGAGTTGAGTTTAATGGGTATTTTCTCATTAATAGCCTTCAATGCTGTTTCCCCTGTATTTTCTTCTATTTCCTCTTTAATACCATAAATTCTAACTTTTTTAGAGTTCTTCATGTGTTGTTCCATATCTTCTATTACACTTTTTAATTTTTCGTTTTCCTTCTCAACATGAACCATTTCACCCTCTAATTTGGCATATCTTTGGAGGAGGTCATCGATGATTGGTTGTCATTTTGACACCACCACCTCAGCTATTTTGTTAGTTAGGGTTTCAATAAATTTATGGTCAGCTAACCTACTTTCAAAAACCTCACTGGAAATTGCACGAATTTCAAAATCCTGTGATTTTGTCACAGGCATTTTATCGACGTGGTTGAACCGTTAATCAGAAGCAAACGGTAGCGTTATTAGAACAAATGGCCAATATTCACTACTTTTACAGTATTATTTACCAGCACTATCTCAAAACTCCAGCTAGATAGTTATTATGGACAGATCTATTGCTTGCACCACTTTATTTAGTTAACAAACCACCATTTTATCACCTATTAGCGGGAGCAAAGAATATGCGACTACTCAAGACGACGCATCACATATATCTATATATATATATATATATATATATATATATATATATATATATATATATATATATATATATATATATATATATATATATATATGTTATTATACAACATATGAGAAAAATTATATACGTTAATTATAGAGAGTCTCGAGCTGCATAATATAAATCTATTGTGACAATCACAGGCTGGCCCATAAGTCGCTGGTGATACACAATTACTTTTTTTAATAGAACACGCATTATGTTATTGCATGTCAGTATTTTCCATCGAATTACAATGCATGTATGTTTGTAAGGAAAAAAATTAATATCGTTCATCGTTTTTGAGTTATTTCAATTCTTTTGCAACTTTTGACGTTTATGGACACATCACAAACACATATAACAAATTGTGATACGGCGTTTTTACCAATAGATAGCGAAGCCCCATGGAAATGACGCATTCAGAGAACTTTTTGTTTGTATTACTGGTCGAAAAAATCGAGCTGCCGTATACAGGCACTCTCAAATAGTGGCTGAATTTGGAACGTTTTCGCAGAAATGTTTTTAGTGTTTCCGTGGAAATAATTTTTTGTAAGATTTTTTGTGATATATTGGTAATTAATAATAAATATCGAATTTCTGTGAAAACTATAATTTAGTGTAGCATTACTGAAGGCAACTTCTGCAACAACAAAAAAAACGGTGAATTTTTGTAAAAGAAGTTCTTGCAAATTTTCATAAACATTTTTTTAAAATTTTGTTCCTAAAGCTGTTTGTGAATAATTGTATCATAGCAGGTGTGCAAATAGCTTGAAGAGGTTCGTTGATCAGGAAAATCGGCCCAGTGTTTTCTGGAAGTTTTTAAGTTTATTTTTGGAAAATGTTTGTACTTTTTGAAGCAACAAAGCTATTTTAATGAAATGGTCTACATTGTCTTTCTTTTAAAAACAAGACATATTTGCGATAAAAACATTTTTACGAAAATTCGCTACCATAGCCGCACTTGCTGCGCCCAGACTTTTTCCACTAATAAAAGTAACTTTATTTACTTCATTTCCTCTCATAAGATTTATATCATCCTCAATGTGATTACAACATTTGCAAGGAGGAACGAATTGTAAGATATGAAGCAAGAGTTGCCCTCAGCTAAATAACCTACTTCATCAATTTTCCTGAAGTGCAAAATATCTTGCCATATTTTCGGTTATAATAAAGTCAGTGGATATAATTTTATACGTGTCGCATAAATTAATTATTATATAATAGCTTACAAGTCCACGACAGCTAATAATTCGGTGTTATATAAAAGAAACGGACAACTGGTCACTGTATGCGAAATACGTTAACCCAGATATGTGGACTCAGACTTTTAGAAGATATATTGTTATGCCTAATTACAGTTGCTCTAAATTACGCTGTAACATGACCAACCGGGTTTGTTTGTTATGGGAAGTTTGTGGGCTTATATAACACGAGGTAAATATTTTTAATTAATTATCAATAATGTGAAATCCTCTGAATCTATAAAAAGTTTTGACTCTACAAGTGCGTTAAGGTTGCGAATGGTATAGGGTTAGTAAAAAGTCCTCGAACGGTTGAATATCTCTGTTATTAATGACGCAATTTTTTTGGATTTTTGTAATGAAGAATGGTCACAAATAAGCCTTTTTTATAACACGTCACTTTTTTCTCATTTCCGGTTTAACAGGAAATGACTCCAACTTGACCTTCTTAAATAGGATACCTGTATTATTTACCATTTTCGGATGTAGGATAAAAAACTACGTTCTGAAACATCAACATTTTGTAATTGATAAGATAACACCACAAATAATGAATAAATGATAACGTAAAATCAAGATCTGCATACCTATTTAAATGTGCTGGTGTCAATAACGCAGACCATTCGGTTGCTGCATTGACATTGTCACCTGTCAATTATGGTCGTTGTGTTGCATTTTCTTTTGCAATTAAAAATTTTGAAAATGGCAGTCAAACCTCGCAGGTGGTAGTGGAATTTTTCTTTACGTGATAGTAAAGGTTTTCCACGTACGGGGAGGTACCACCCCATGCATCAAGGGGCCGGTGAAGTCGCAACGGAGGTTTCCGGTTCTAGTGTATGAGTCTGTTTCCCTTATAAGCAAAAATGATGATGGCTCCTCCTTGTGCAAAACATTCCTGAGGTAAAATACCCCCCATTCGGATATCCGGGAGAGGGGTGTACAGGGGGCGCCAGCATCAAGATTCAACATATCCTTCTCGAATATATGTGGCCTAAATTCTAACCTGAACTCCGTCCACCATTTCATCCAGGCTAATAGGCCCCAACTCCTCTTCCTCACCGAAACCCAAATCAGTGTCAAAACAGCCACTAATCACCTTAATTTCCCGGGATATGAGCTCCTCATGGTCACTGCTTCCTGCGCAATGCAGTCCGAGGTCACACAGTCATTACACCCACGTATCGTTTGGCACTACAACTCCGCAAACTGGGACGAAATGCGGGATTACTTTTCCTCATTTCCATGGGCGTCTATCTTCTTCTCTCATCCTGACCCCTCTGATATCTTACAAAACGTCACCGAAATTATCCAAGCTGGTATGGAATTATTTATTCCACGCACACACAAAACCTCTTCAGCCACTCAAAAGCCCTGGTTCTCTAAATCTTGTGACAAGGCCAGACTTGAAAAGGTCAAAGCTCACAAAACGCTTCTACACAATCCCAGGCAAGAAAACCGTCAAGCATTTAACGACGCAAGAAACCGCTATGTCCACATTCTTTCTGAGGCAAAAAACTCGTTTAATAACCACATCAAAAACAAAGTCCTCTTAAGCTCCAAGGGCAGCAAACCCTTCTGGACTCTTGCTAAATCTATTGGGAATAATTTCTGCGAGAGCACGTTCCCACCTCTGGTCTCAGGGAATGAAATTGTTTCTACCGCCCTGTGCAAGGCTGAACTTTTTGCCTCGTTGTTCGCCGGCCATTCTACTCTCAACCCATTTCCAAATGTTCAACCACCAACAGTCCCCAATGTCGCGCATAAAATGACGAATATCATTTTCAAAACTAAAAAGGTACGAAAGATGCTCTCTTCTCTTAATACCAGGAAAGCCTCTGGCCTTGACGAGATCCCAGCAATTGTTCTCAAAAAATGCGCACCAGAACTTGCTCCTGTCCTGACTCGTCTGTTTCAGACATCTAACAATAGAGGCATATTCCCTAGTAACTGGAAAACTGCTCGAGTACAACCCGTCCCCAAGAAAGGATCCAAAGCGCTTCCTAGCAACTACAGGCCTATTTCTCTCATTTCAGTCATCTCTAAAGTGATGGAAAAGTATATAAACACCGAATTACTAAAATTTCTTGAAAAACACAGTCTAATCCAGGACAGGCAGTTGGATTCCGTCAGCGCAGATTAACTGCCGACCTCCTTTCCTTTGTCACCCATTCTTGGAACAAGTCTATGGAACTACACGGTGAATCCCAGATTGTCGCTCTAGACATATACAAAGCATTCGACCAGGTCTGGCACGCAGCGCTGCTTAATAAACTTCTGGCCTATGGCCTACCACCAAAACTCTGTACCTGGACAGAAAACTTCCTCTCCAACCGGAGCATTTCTGTTGTTGTGGATGGCCATTCCCCTAAACTATATCCAATTAATGCAAGAGTTCCTCAAGGTTCAGCTTTAGCCCCTACTTTGTTCCTTCTCCACATCAATCACCTTCTCTCTAGCACATCCAACCCAGTTCACAGTTACGCAGACTCCACTCAAATATACAATATTCTAAGCCTGTCTCTTTGGCCCAATTAGATTAGGATCGCAAACACATGGAGGGTTCTGTCTCCGTGGATCTCTAAAAAATATTAGACTGGGGAAGTAGAAATCTTATACAATTCAACCCCACCAAATCTCAGTCGTGCTTTCTTTCTCATAAAAGATACATCAACCCTAGAACCATCACAATGAACAACCAAGTTAATCATAGTAATGAGTCCTTTACACTTGTTGGCATTTCTGTGGATCGAAATCTGAATTGGCACCAACGTGTCACATCAATTGCAGAAGCGGCTGCTAAGAAATTAGGTTTCCTCTTCCAGGCTCGCAAATACTTTTCACCAGCTAATCTCTATACCTTATATACTTCACAAAGGCCAAACCTCTAATACTCCTCCCACATCTGGGGTGCTGCTGCCGCTTCTACACTCGCTATCCTGGAGTCCATTCAAAAGAGAGCTATACGTCTCATTGGTGACCATACTCTCACACAAAGGCTACCATCCCTTGCCCACCGACGCGCCGTTAGTGACCTCTCACTCTATTATAGATATCTGCACGGGCAGTGCCCAGAGGAGCTTTCTTCCATAGTTCCTCCACCTGCTGCCCCCAACAGATCTACCAGGGGAACAGAACGAATGCACCCTTTTACTGTCCAGGTCACCAGACATAGAACATCTTGTTATGCCCGTTCTTTTGTCCCGAGGACTTCCAAGTTGTGGAATTCCTTGCCAGCGCATGTTTTTCCTTCTCCTCCGAACCTCCAAACCTTCAAGTCCAGAATTAACAAGTTGCCTCTTTCCTCCTTGTCGACACCCACGGTACGATAGTATTTAGGCTGTAAGCCTTCGTGGTGTGTTGTTAAAATTTAAAAAAATAAAAAAACTCACAAAATCTGAGCGCATTGATGATGTACGGATATGGTGATCGTCAACGATCTTTGTAAGAAGTTCGGACTTTATTTAATACTGTTCATTCTGATAGGCAAATTAGTAAAAGTGCGGTGCATCGGGTTGTTAAAAAGTATGAGCAATTTCGCCAAGTAAGGGACCTGTCAAGAAGTGGAGGGCCAATAACAGTAAGTGTTTAAGACACAAGGTTGAATGTTATATTATCAGTCTAAGAAAATCCTCATGTATCTACAACATAATTGGGTAAAATTCATGACATATCTCAAAAGTCTGCTCACAAAACTCTGAAGTGAAAAAATGAAACCCTTTAAAATGAATGTGGTTCATGAGTTGATCGAGGATAACTAAGATCGCAGACTAAATTATTCTCAAATAATGACAGAACTTATTCAAGCTCGGCCTAACTTTGTGAATGAAATAGTTTTTTCAGATGAAGCAATATTTCATCAGAATGGTACGGCTAACAGGCACAACTGTCGTTTCTTATCAACATATAACCTTCATTGGATGGAGGAACTTCATACGCAGTATCCTCAAAAAGTGAACGTGTTGGCTGGTTTGGTCGGGAACAAATTAATTGGGCCTATTTTTATTAGCGGAAATTTAAATAGTGGTTGCTACTTGAATTTATTGAAAAACCACATTGTACCAGCTTAGAGTACTTAGAGCACTCTTCTCAAATAAAATGAGACCTAATCATCCAATGGATAATATTTGGTTCCAACAAGATGGAGCTCCGTCAAACTTTACGAGTAATGTCCGTGATTATTTGAACGAAATATTTCCTGGCTGCTGGATACAACGCAAAGGATCAATCGAGTGGCCAGCTCGTTGTCCAGACCTGTCGCCACTCTACTTGTTTTTGTGGGGTCACTTGAAATGTCGGGTGCATAAAAAACGACCTAGTGATCTGGAAAAATTACAGCAACGGATAACGGAAGAAATCAACCATATTACGCCAGAGATGATACAAAATTCAGTAAGACATTTTGTTGATAGATTATATCACTGTCAAGTTGTAGACGGAACACAATTTGAACAATTAGTTTAAATCATATTACGGACTTTTATGACAGATATCTTGATTTTGCATTATGAATAATTTATTAATTTTTTTGTGGTGTTATCTTATGAATTACAAAAAACATGTTGATGATTTCGAACGTAGTTATTTATCCTACATCCGAAAATGGTAAATAAGACAAGGCATCCCATTTAGAAAAGTTAAGTTGGAATCATTTCCTGTTAAACCGGCAGTGTTAAAAAGTTAGTGTGTTATAAAAAAAGGCTTTTTGTAACCATTCGTCGTTGCAAAATTCAAAAAAAAATATCGTAATTAATACCAGATAGATTCGACCGTTCCGGGACTTTTTACTAACCGTGTATAAAAATGTGGCTTTCTTTTAGTGATTTTTCTTAGTAATAATTCACTTATGAGAAGATTGCGACTTTTGAATTTTTAAAAAGAAATTCTTCAAATGAGAGCAAACTAGGACCTCTAGAAACCATATTCAGGGTCAGTTCCAATTTATATATATATATATATATATATATATATATATATATATATATATATATATATATATATATATATATATATACAACCAATAACAAAAAACTCGACAAGTACCTGTCTTTTATTAACAACTTGGATAAGTTCGTTAGCCACCCCAGTTTTAAAAAAACCATGTACCTCAAAAAATAGCAAAAATGGTCTGACGACTGCAGCCATGAAACAAGACAACAAAATAGCAAAGTTATTTTTTTAAAATTTTCCCCGGTAAAGGCCTTACTATATACCAAAATTCAACTTTCTAGGTTTATAGAAAATTGAGTTATGCAAATTTGAAACATTTAATTAAAATTCGCTACCATAACGCACTTTCTGCGTCCCGATTTTTTTTAGATTCTACTAGAATTCAATAAACATTTTAAACATTTGTTGTTTAAAGACTGCCATAAGTGAATTTTCATTAAAATGTTTTAATAGGAAGTATGTCTCTTTTTGATTAAAGCAGATATCAAATTTGTTTACCCGTATAACCTATATTATAGTAGAAACGATGTGCCATATTTCATCAAAATAACTCGAAAACGTACAAAAAAATTCAAAAATGAACTTAAAATGTACCCGAAAAAACTGGTTTCCTAGCCAACGAACCTTAATAGCAAATTAAGTTATTCAAATTTAAAGCATTTAATAAAAATTCGCTACCAAAACGCACTTGCCGCGTGCCGAATTTCTTTTCTCCCAAACATAAGTTATATTTCGATGAAAAATGCAAAAATGCGTAATTGGTGTTCGATTTTAAAAAAGAACCAAAAACTTATGGGCCACGCTGTGGTTGTAAAATTAATTTTATAAAATGCAGCTCAAGACAACCTATAATTAACATATACAATTTTTTCTTGTATCTTGTAACGCATATATTCAGCTTTTTTCTACGGTAATTCGCTAAAAATTATAGACTATTAAACCATAAACTCTAACTGAAACTACTGCCGAAGTATCAAAGAAAGGGTCTGTTTGAAATTAATTTTATGGAAATATGTTAGTAAAATTCACTAACGTCTGGACAGAACAAGTGCATTATGGTATCCAATTTTCATAGACCTCCTTTTAATGATAAATAGGTTTTTTTAAAAGAAAGATATGAAATTTAGTATATAATGTAACCTTTATAGTAGAAACAATATGCCGTATTTTATCAAATTAACTTTTTGTTTAAATAAGTACAAAAATTGTCCAAAGATAAATTAAAAATTTTCCCAAAAAACTAGCTTAACTTTCCTGGCCAATGTACCTGTCCACGTAATTTACACAAAAACTACACCAGCGAAGATACGCTTTTTGACAGAAATTTAAAAAATATTTACATGAAACAATGTTTCATGAAAATTCGCCATTTTTTAACACTGGCTGAGTGATTTGAGAGCTTCCTGTTTGTGGCATCTCGATCTTTTTTCACGAATAATATAATTGAAAACCTCTCTAAATGCGTCATTTTCATGGGACTCCGATTTCCATTGGTAAAAACGCCGTCACAATTTTTGATATGTTCCAAAATGTAAAATGTTGAAATTGAAATGTCTCGAAAGCGATGGGCGATATCAATTTTTCTCCTTACAAGTGTGCATTAAAATTGAATGAAAAATGCAATAATGCTACAATAAAAGGGGTGTTCTATTAAAAATACTTTCTTCACCAACGACTTATAGGCCACCTGTGATTGTCAACATAATTTTATAAGATGCAGCTCAAAACACACTATGTAACTTTTATTATATTTTTTTCGTATTTTGTATGATAATATATATTGAGCTGTACAGTAAAAATGCGAGACCCTGTATATAAGTAAATATGTAAAACCTTAAATTGACACCGGGGGCCTCGTTCGCACTCCTTTAAAGAAATATTTTAAAAATTCTAAAGTCGTGGTCTTCTCAATAACGAATTTTTTCTACGAGAATTCGCGAGAAAATATAAAGACTATTAAACCACAAACTCTATAATTGAAACTACTGCCAAATCATCAGAGAAGGGGTTTATTTAAAAGGAATTTTCTGCAAATATTTTAGTGAAATGATCGTTGAAACGGTAACTTAAGGCTTTGTAAAACACATTTATTTTGACATTTCTTCTACATAACACTTATTTGTTTCAGGTTCTCCGTCTAAAAATTGCAAATTTTGAGGTTTCAAATCACGACTTTGACATTTTCAGAAGAAAAACTATAAAAGTTGTTAAAGTAATTTTTCTGTTCTTTCTTGGATTTTTTGCGTCAAGTAAACTTAATTTTTGTCTGTAATATGCTTTGTAAAACACATTTATTTTGACATGTCTTCTACATAACACGTATTTGTTTCAGGTTCTCCGTTTAAACAGTTTGACGTTTCACATCACGACTTTGACATTTTCAGGAGAAAAACTATAAAAGTTGTTAAAGTAATGTTTCTGTTCTTTCTTGGCCTTTTTGCGTCAAGTAAACCTAATTTTTGTCTGTAATATGCTTTGTAAAACACATTTATTTTGACATTTATTCTACATAACACGTATTTGTTTCAGGTTATCCGTTTAAAAAGTTTGATGTTTCACATCACGACTTTGACATTTTCAGGAGAAAAACTATAAAAGTTGTTAAAGTATTTTTTCTGTTCTTTCTTGGCCTTTTTGCGTCAAGTAAACTTAATTTTTGTCTGTAATATGCTTTGTAAAACACATTTATTTTGACATTTCTTCTACATAACACGTATTTGTTTCAGGTTCTCCGTTTGAAAAGTTTGACGTTTCACATCACGACTTTGACATTTTCAGGAGAAAGACTATAAAAGTTGTTAAAGTAATTTTTCTGTTCTTTCTTGGCCTTTTTGCGTCAAGTTAACTTAATTTTTGTCTGTAATATGCTTTGTAAAACACATTTATTTTGACATGTCTTCTACATAACACGTATTTGTTTCAGCTTCTCCGTTTAAAAAGTTTGACGTTTCACATCACGACTTTGACATTTTCAGGAGAAAAACTATAAAAGTTGTTAAAGTAATTTTTCTGTTCTTTCTTGGCCTTTTTGCGTCAAGTAAACTTAATTTTTGTCTGTAATATGCTGTAAAACACATTTATTTTGACATTTCTTCTACATAACACGTATTTGTTTCAAGTTCTCCGTTTAAAAAGTTTGAAGTTTCACATCACGACTTTGACATTTTCAGGAGAAAAACTATAAAAGTTATTAAAGTGATTTTTCTGTTCTTTCTTGACCTTTTTGCGTCAAGTAAACTTAATTTTTGTCTGTAATATGCAATAGATTTTGTTATCCACAAAAAATATTTTGTTTTTGTGCATTTCCCAATTTTTTTGCTTTAAACTTAGAGATCTGAATTTTGGCATTTAGGGTAAGGTTAATAGTGTTAACCTGAGTACCAAATTTGGTTGCCATAGCTTTGTTATTTTCTGAGATACGAAAATTTTCCGAAAGAAACCCAACATTTTCCAGGAAAAACTGGTCCGATTTTCCTGGCTAACGAACTTGCCCAATCCACTTACAAAAGGAAGGTCCCACCAAATTTTATCAAAACCGGCGCATTATTTTTGGAGTTATCGGTAAGATATATATATATATATATATATATATATATATATATATATATATATATATATATATATATATATATATATATATATATATATATATATATATATATATATATATATATATATAAACACAGATCTCCCTATTAGTGTTTTTTTAAAAGAAAATTCACTAATAAATCAGTATGCTGTTAATTAACTAGTCAACCAGTAGTAAGTAGCAACCAGAGTAATAGAGTAATCTGATAAAATTGTTTTTATTAGAACACAATTAGTATTCATAGTAAAACATGCAATAAAAAGTATTAAATTGGCTATGCTGGCCACGAATTCCTATTAATCAAAGTGAAACTGTATGTAATTTATAATGAGTAAAAATAAAAGTAATTATTTAAAATGAGCTTTTGCTTTTTTTTACAATAACCATAATATACATTATCAAACTCTGTCAGGGAATGACATTTATAATTTGCTGGAAACTCAATCTTATCTTAATGAAGCATATGTGTAGTGTGGTGTGAGAAAAAATTACGCAGGTAAAAATTTGTGCAATCCTGAATATAATCAAATTGAAAAAAGTCTGGACGCAGCAAGTGCGTTATGGAAGTAAATTTTCTAAAAAAAAATTTATAGAAAATATGTCTCTTTAATGCAAGTAGGAATCAATTTGGTCACCGGTATAACCTATATAGTAATAGTAATGTACCATATTTTACCAACATAACTTGTTTGAAAATGTACAAAAATTTTCCGAAAATAAACTTAAAACATTTCCGAGAAAACTCGTTTCCTAGATGGCGAACCTTAGGTTAATAGCAAATTGCGTTATTGAATTTTGAAGCATTTAATGAAAATTCGCTACTAAAGCGCACTTACTGCGTCTCGATTTTTTTTTTTACAAACATGCATCATATTTCGATGAAAAACGCAAAAATGCAATAAGGAATGTTCAAACAAAATGTAGGTATCACCACTGACTTATGGGCCATCCTGTGGTTGTCAAAATAATTTTATAAGATGCAGCTCAAAACACCCTATAGGTAACGTAAACAATTTTTTTCCCATCGTGCATAATAACATTGAGCTTTACCGTAGAAATGCGTCACACTGAATATATGTAAACAGAAACTAAACCCGGATATGGATTCTAGGGGGCTTAGTTTGCGCCCATTTGAAGAAATCTTTTTAGAATTCAAAAGCCGCGGTCTCCTCATCAACGATTTTCTATGAAAATTAGCTAGAAATTATAGATCTTTAAACCATACATTTAACTAAAACTACTTCCAAAACATCAGAGATAGTGTCTATTTGAAATGAATTTTCTGGAAATATTTTATTAAAATGAAGGGCAATGATGGTTTAAGCTGAAACTTAAGGGTTGCAGAACGCTCTTTACATAATCCGTATTTCTTTCAGGTTCTTTGCCTGAATGTTGCCAATTTTGACGTTTCAAATCGATACTTTTTACGTTTTGAGGAAAACCCCAATTTTTTTCAAATGCCTCTAACTTCTTTGTCTTTAAACTTACAGACCTAAATTTTGGTAAATTGTTCACCCCATATATATATATATATATATATATATATATATATATATATATATATATATATATATATATATATATATATATATATATATATATATAATTATAACTGGCCCTGGATATGGGTTCTAGGGGGCCTAGTTCGCGCTCATTTGAAGAAATTTTTTCCAAATTCAAAAGTCTGGATACCTCGTTAGTTTTTTTTTTTTAAGAAAATTCACTGAGACAAGCACTTGTGAAGCCACTGGAAAAGTCTACGACTGTATTAAATATGGAACGGTTTCACTAAGTTAGGGCCAAAACAAGCAACCAGATATGCTATTCCAATTGAATTAAGTCTTAAAACTTTCATCTTCTCTT
This sequence comes from Tillus elongatus, assembly GCA_964006375.1. Classification (NCBI taxonomy): domain Eukaryota; kingdom Metazoa; phylum Arthropoda; class Insecta; order Coleoptera; family Cleridae; genus Tillus; species Tillus elongatus. Next base: position 84,406,312 of record OZ023262.1, on the reverse strand, counting down.
TGTCTAATTATTTTTATACAAAAACTCGCTAAAAAAACTCATCCCAATAACAAGAATCTTATTAGATAACGGTAAAGTGAAATGAGACTTAAAAAAAATTGAAAAAAGTAAAGTCACTAACTAGGATTCGAACTCGTCATGCAAAAATCAATTGAATTTTATAATCCGATTTACAGTGACTTAGGCCACTGAGCTATGCTCTACATGTGTCTACTAGTAGCTATATCCCGTAATACATTGGTTCAATGTTTTAAAATTTACACAAAACCATTTCGATTTACAATAGATTTTTTGCTCATATTATAACGAAATCAAGGAAAATAACGACTTAGACACATATATAGGAGCTTGTTAGTCATTTTTTTGTAGTATTTTTCACTTAGATTCGTACTCAATGAATTTTTAACTTTCTTGAATCAGATTTAATTAATTAAAAATTAATTTACCTCTAACTTTTTTGCCTTTTAATATAGAGATCTGAATTTTGGTACACAGGATACACTTCATGGCACAAACCAGCTTACTAAATTTGCTTTCCCTTACTTTGTTATTTCTGGAGATATAAATTTTGTTTGAAAGAAAACACAAAATTTTCCGGGAAAACCTGGGCTGATTTTCTTTACTAACGAACTTATCCAAGCCACTTAAAAAGGACACCTAGACATCGTGCTGCTCGGCTTGGGTGGTGTAGTGGCAGATTAACTTGAGATGGTGAATGGAATCATGTTGTGTTCTCTGACGAGTCCTGATTCTGTCTTTGGATCCACAATGGTGGCAGAAGAGTAAGAGGATTATAGAGAACGCAGAAATTTAGAATTTGCTGTAGAACAGCATACGGCCCTTACACGGGGGAGAATGGTATGGGGTGCGATAACATAGGGTAGCACGTCACCTCTAGTTTTTATTGACAGAAATTTAAATCCAAATGATTACATACGAAACGTACTGCAGCCTGTTGCACTGCCATACCTACGAGGGCTAATTAACCACTTTTCCAACAAGACAACGAACGTCCTCATCCAGCAAGGGTTACTTCAAGGTCGTTCAAAAGAAAAGCATGATCCTGCTTCCATGGCCTTCTCGCTTCGCAAACTTGTCACCAATCAAGCACTTGTGGGATATGATTGGGAATCGACTGGGTAATTTACCACAACCACCAAATAACCTGGTTGGCCTTTGGTACCGAATTCAAGAAGCCTGTGACGACATTCCTCAGGGTACCATCAACCATTCAATTTCAAGTATGCCTCGAAAAGTAATCTAATGCATAAGAAACCGCGGAGGACTCACTCATTATTCGATAACTTTGTTATTTTTTAATATATTAAGTTCAAAATATAATCATTTTTTAAGTTTGATTAAACACACATTATGTAGAAATTGTATTTAAATTGATTTACCCTTTTTTTATTTAATATTATTGGCTGCGGCATCTCAGGTCATTAGCATTCATTTCCCATCATTTAATATTTTTACAAATTTTCCAGACAAAGTCAACTTGGCTCGCCCAGGAATCGAACCCGGGACCTCTCGCTTAGCAGGCTGGCACCTAGCAACCTGCGCCACGATGGCGTCAGATTCATGATACAAATAACGAGAGATATGATATTCCGGCTACCTATTTTTAGACCTGTCACGCGCATGGTGTCAAGTAGTGAGTCCAATGCAACAATAATATGTTGTGCAGTGGGGTTTGACGTTTCATCACAACCTCTTAACAAATTACGTATTTTACTACTATTTAAGTGCATACAGTTGGAAGTAATAAAAATGAAAAAGATTAAATTTAGTGCTGCGATCTATATTATCTGAAAATACAATATAGGCGTAACTTCAACCGCATTAAACTGACGTATAAAAACTTTTTGATTGCGAATGACTTTGTTTTAAGTGTGTAGTTGGACTTCTATAACGTTACTCACCGCGTGACGTCATAGGAGGGGGCGGGGCATATGCGCAATATCATATCTCTTCTAAGTCATTATATCATGCGTCAGATTTACCCTTACTGGGTATATAGTATAGATATATTATACTTAACTGGTTTGACAGATGTCAAAAGAAACTAGAAGTTGACAGGCTTAATAATCTAAGTATCTTTGACAATCACAACACATAAACTATTTTATACAACTGACAGAAACTGTACATTTCTACTATAAAATGCCATCTAATATTGGCGAAGAACTAACGTCATTTTAAACGATTCTGCAGTAATCTTAAATACACATTATTTATATTTGTTTAATTGGATTTAAACTGATAGTAAATAAACCAAACATTATCGTCACTATTAAAAATCTATTTAGTAATTTTTTACCTAAATTATATAATTTATTGCAATACCTTTTGTTTTCAAATCTAGTTCGCTAATAAGAACATCAGACTCAAAAATTCCTGCAAATGAACGCGAACTACGAAACACAGAAACCATATCCGCGTAGAGCTTCGACGGTTCTGTGGTAAGGACGTGTGCCTCTGAACCGAAGGCTACCGGGTTCGATTCACAGGGTTCCTCTTTCACTTTCTCAGTAAATACTGTACAATTAACAGCAACCGAGGTTGTCGGATTGTATTTGAGCAAGTGGAATGTCTGCACATTCCGTCCTTCGGAGGGGGCGGAAAGCCGTCGGTCCCGTGTCCATGCGATATTGGGCACGTTAAAGACCCCTACCCTCCTTACAGAAAGGCAAGGGTTCGGCAAAATTTTCAGGAGAGTAGGGTAAAACTGCTCCCTGGAGTCGGTGATCAGCCATAGTCGCGAAAATAGACCGCCGTTAAAAAACCATATCCGTCATCATTTTTACAATTAAATTTCCTATGCGTAGTGATCACGATGATTATTGATCAGTCTTTGTATTAATTATCATTTTAATCAGACGAGTTTCCTGTTTCGTTTCTTCCAATATGTGAACTTGAGACGACCCACTTTAAAAGCCATATATTATCTCATATTATGTAAAAAAATGAGTTATATAATTATTTAAAAAACTTCAAATTACAAATCGGGACTAACATTTTTTAGACAATTTATCTTTATAGTTTTAAAGAAACCATCTAGCAATTAAAACAAATGACATAACAGAGAAACCGTAGATATAAGATTGAAGCCATATAAAACAGTTTCCTCAAACATGTAACCTACATGACCGTCTATTGCCATTGGAATACAAGCAAGAAGAATTAAGTAACGGACTGGTTCTGTCATTGAGAATATTATTTGTCTTAAGTTATTCGTTCTTCACCACTTCATATTATGTTGTTCTGAATTGACGATTAAAATCCGATTACCGGAACTGACCTGAGATTAGTATTGTTGCGACACTGATTGGCCATCACAGTTTCCCATCATCATAATCGGAGAAAGTTTACAATATAAAAATCAAAATTATAGGTACGCGCGTCGTTTTTCAAAATCAATAATTGTTGCTAAAATATACCTTTATCGATTTGCATATTTAATTTTGCTCCCCAGGAACTGAAAAAATTGACATTCAAAACTGTACATCTTGATCAAATTCTTAAAAATTATTCTGCAAATTTATTTATTATACTAAAATTTATCCATGTATCATCTACAAGATATAGGAAATAGTCAACAATCACCATTCTAAAATTACAGAGGTTAACTGTATATAAATACCAAAACAAACAAAACACACAATAAAAGACTCAAAATCTATTTGAAAAATCCACAAAACAGAAAAAAAAAGCTTATCAGCGTTGAAATCTAAAATTAAAACTTATCTGCAGAATAAAAGTCTGGACGCCTCAAATGCGTTATGGTAGTGAATTTTCGTGAAAATATTTCTAACAGAAAATATGTCTTCTTTAATGAAAGCCGACATCAAATTACCCTATTTCATCAAAATAACTTTATTGTTTGAAAAATAACAAAATGTTTGAGCAAATGAACTGAAAATGTTCGCGAAAATCTCTTTAAGCTATTGACCCACCTACCTAGATCTAACTATTCACAAAAAAACTTTTCGAAGAAAAGCCGAATTTTTTTCTTATTTTATTACCAAAATTTTACAAAATATTTGCAAATAATAATTTCTGCAAAAACAATTTTTTAAATTGCTAAAAGAATACATAAAACCAAATTATCTATATACCTTATCTGTAATTAAGATTTAAAAAGTCTGGACGCAGCAAGTGCGTTATGGAAGTGAATTTTCATAAAAATGTTTTTAATAGCAAATGCGAGCAGGCATCAATCTGATTACCGGTATAGCCTATGTAGTAGAAGCAATGTACTATATTTTATCAAAATTACTTATTGTTTGAAAATGTACAAAAATTTTCCGAGAAGAAACTTAAATGTTGGTTTCCTAGCCAACAAACCTTAGGTTAATAGCAAATTGAGTTATTAAAATTTGAAGAATTTAATGAAAATTTGCTACAAAAACGCACTTACTGCGTCCAGATTTTTTCTTACAAACATGCATCATATTTCGATAAAAAGATGCAAAAATGCATCAACGAATTTGTTCTACGAAAATTAGCTAAAAATTATAGGCCGTTAAACCATAAACTTAACTGAACCTACAGCTAAAGCATCAGCTTAACTAAACCGACAGCCAAAGCATCAGAGAAAGGGTCTATTTGAAATAAATTTTTGTAAATATTTCAGCAAAATGAAGGGCAATGACGGTTAAAGCTTAAACTTAAGGGTTTGCAGAGCACTCTTCTTGCAACATTTCTATTTCACAATCCGTATTTGTTTCACGTTCTTTGCCTAAACATTGCCAATTTTCACGTTTCAAATCGCCAGTTTGACGTTTTGAGGAAAACTCCAAAAAAAAATTTTTTAACTGCCCATAACTTTTTGTCTTTACACCTAGAGACCTAGGGTTTGCAGGGTTTACCCTTTATAATACAAACACGAGTACCAAATATGTTTGCTCTTACTTTGGTATTTCCGGAGATATAAATTTTTTTAGAAAGAAAACACAACATTTCCGGGAAAACCTGGTCCGATTTTTGTGGCTAACGAACTTATGCAAAAGGAAGGTACTCACCAAATTTGATCGATATATATATATATATATATATATATATATATATATATATATATATATATATATATATATATATATATATATATAAACACGGATCTCCTCATTAATGAATTTTTTTTTAAGAAAATTCACTAAAAAGTGTAAATTTTTTACCTTACTTTTCACATAAATTTGGACCAGCGGAACTAAAGAAAAATATAAGCGGAAAATACTTATATTTTCATGCCACAAGCTGCCAGAAATAAGAGCATTATTTAAGTAGGCCACACTAAAGTTTAATTTGACATTTGCGAAAACTACTTATATATTATAAAAATGTAAACGTAGATAATCCTATCAAACCAATTATTTCTTACCTTTTTGTAGCAAACCTAATTATATATTTTAATATTTCTCTTCGAAAATTCGCTAAATAGTCGCATAATCTGATCGAATCGTGGTATGCGACTCTAAAAGTAAATATTTCCAAAACTAGAGTCTGTAGGATTAGGTAGTGTTATACAGAGGGCATGCCCTTCGCCTCTGAAACACAAAGTACAGGCTCTTCCACTTGTAAAAACTGAGTTATGGTAATTTGAATTTTTAACAAATTCAGTCACTATTTGAGAGCGCACTGTATACGGCATCTCGATTTTTTCAACAAATAATATAAACGAGAACCTCTTTGAATGCGTCGCTTTCGTGGGACTCCGCTATCTATTTGTATAAAAGCGCCGTATAATTTTTGATATGCGTCAAAAATGTGAAAAGTTGCAAAACAATTTAAATAGTTCGAAAGCAATAAACAATTTTTCCCCTTCAAACATGCATTATAATTCGATTAAAAAAATGCAAAAATGCAATAATAAGGAGCGTTTGAAAAAAAAGAGAAAAACTTAATCACCACCTGTGATTGTCAAAATACTTATATAAGATACAAGACGCCCTATAATTAACGTATACTTACAATTTTTTCTCGTATTTTTATAATAACGGATTTATTAAGCTTTACCGTAGAAATCGGTTACCCTGTATATATGAGAACAGATAAAAACCGAAACTAACCACGGATATGGCTTCTAGAGAGCCTAGTTCGCACTCATTTGAAGAAATTATTTCAGAACTCAAAGTCTCGGCCTCCTCACAGCGAATTGTTTTTAAGAAAATTCGTTAAAAAGGACTATTAAACCATAAACTCTATAACTAAAACTACTGTCAAACCATCAGAAAAGGGTCTATTTCAAATTAATTTTCTGAAAATATTTTAGTAAAATGAAGGACAATGACGGTTGCAGCTGAAAGTTAAGGGTTTGTAAAACACTCTTCTAACGGCATTTTCTTTACATAACCCGCATTCGTTTTAGATTCTTTGCCTAAATGTTACCAATTTTGACGTTTCAAATAGTAACTTTGACGTTTTAAGAGGAAAACCCCATTTTTTTGTAAATGCCTTAAACTTTTTTGTCTACTAACTTACAGATCTAAATTTTGGCAAACCAGACAGAAGTGTGTGCCATCGAGATTTGTGCAGGGGAAATTATAACAAACCAGTGCACACACAAATCGATAAAAATATTGTCAGATAGCCAACCTGCAATAAAGGCACTTGGTTCCTTCCGTTGCAATTCAAAAACGGTATGGAGCTGGAAATCTGCCCTCAACGAACTAGGCAGCTGCAATGAGATGTCGCTGGTCTGGATACCGGGTCACCCGGACCTTGATGGCAATATAGCGGCCGAAGCGCCAGTGGTTGTGCCCAGGGGGACTTTATCAAACCAGCACTGTGCTGGGGATATCATCATGCACAGCAAAGCGCACCTTAAAGAACTGGACAGATAGAAGGACAGTTCAGCAATGGCAAAATCTTCCAGGATTAGCACATTGTAAGGCCTTCATAAATGGCCTTTTATAGTCAAGGGCTAAAAAAACTTCTGTACCTAAACACACAACAACTGAGAACTCTAGTCGGCCTGTATACAGGACACTGTCGCTTGCATCACCACATACACATTGTATAACACGCTGTAAAATGTTATATAATACTATTATTATTAAATATAAATACGTTTTATTGATGTAACAAGAAAAATTAGGTACATATGGAAAGGCTGAATCCATAAATAATTATTTTTGCTCTTCTGCTCAGCGATAAGCAATTAATGTCAGAATATTATGTTTTATATTTGCTACATTCGTCATTATCAGTAATAAGGTACGTGAACATTTCTTTTTGTTTAAGTTGCTGACCGTTTAGCTTGACATCCATTTTCGCAATGTTTTTCTTACATATCTTCATTACTTGTGTTTTACTCATATTAATATTTAGTTTAATTCGTTTTGACACACCTTTCAGCTTGTATTTTTTTCCGTTTTTTCTATTAGCGTATGTCATTTGCGTATATTATGCAATGGAAACGTTGCCCATTTGCTTTGATTATTTTTGCTTCAGCCTATTTATTGTATCTCCTATGAACAAATTAAACTGATATGTCTACAATGAGAATCATAGCCGTAAACTCTACCTTGTTAGTACATTTTCTTAAAAAAATTCACTGATCAGGTGATCTCGACTTTTGAATGTTGAAATATTTTCTTCAAATGAGCGCGAACTAGGCCCCATAGAATACATATCCGAAGGTCAATTTCAATCATTTTTATGTCAAAAACAATTCGAAGCGTTCCTTTGTCGGGTGCTAACTGGATACCTAATTTGAAGATGATATCTCAGTTCGTTCGAAAGTTATCGCGCCTATCAACAGACAGACGTACAGGCCGACAGACCGACAAACAAGATTTTCGTTCCATAATCAAGTTTTATATGTTTTGAGACTTTTACACCGTTCTGACAAAAAAAAATTCGCAATTTCTGTCACCGATATTCCAGCCCACACATTCAACCCCTAATTTAATTTAAGCACAGTATACCAGATGTTTAATGAAATTGAAAGTTTTCTAATAAACAAACCCTAAAACGTTATATTACTCGAGTTCTAACGAAATCAATTTCACCAAATGATCCCCATTCACCTCCTACCCCCTGGAGAGATTGTAGCCAAAAACAATCCGAACCGTTCGTTTGTCGGGTGCTAACTGCATGCCAAATTTGAAGACAATATCTCAATTCGTTCTAAAGTTTCCGTGCCTACAAACACACGGACCTACAGACCAACAGACCAACAGACACAAAAACTGTTTGTTCCCAAATCATGTTTTCTATATATTTTGACACTTTTTACGACCTTTATGCGAAATTTTTGTTTATTTTTGTCGCCGATGCCAGACTTCCACGCGTGTTGACGATATGGAAGTAATAATGACCCGATTTTCATATAATTTGGTAAACAACTTACTTGTGCAAGTGGCTTGGATAAGATTGTTCGCCAGGAAAATCTAACCAGTTTTTCCGGTAAAATTTTAGGTTGTCTTTTGAAAAAAAATCAAAGTTCCGGAAGCAACAAATTTGGTAAGCCAATTTATATGGATATGGGAAAAACGAAACTAAACACCTAAATTTAGATCTCTAAGTTAAAAGAAAAGTATGTATAGGCATTTAAAGAAGCAAAATGTTTGTGCCACTGAAAGTCAAAGAAGACGCAATACCAAAATATTTCTACTAAATATTACAAACTAGGTTTATTTTTTCATGGCAGAAAATGGTCAAGAAGTATGAGAAAAACTACTTTGAAACTTTATAATTTTTCTTCTGTAAATGTCAGACTGGAAATTTGAAACGTGAAAATTAGTATAACTATTGCGGTTTATGAATGGTAAATATTGCATAAAATGTATATTAGCAAGTTCTAGATTTATCCTGCTCTTCTCATTTGTTAAAATAGTTTCAAAAAATGTCTCTAAAATAGACCTTACATATTATAAATAAATAACTAAAGACCATTAGGGGTTATCTATCTTTTATTGCACTTTCTTTTCCAAGCCTTAGGGTAGTCGATGGGTTAGACGGCTGGCTCATGGACGAAGGGACGTGGATTCAAATCTCACTGTTGACTGAATTTCTCTTTCAACTTTTTTTTTACTTTTTTTCTTCTTTGATTCAATTTTAACGTTGTCTGATCAGATTGTGTCATTCCAATATTTTTAGCGACTTTTTGCTGAAAAAATCACTAATGAAAAATAAGCACTTTTAAGACTTTTAATTCAAGTTGTTGCCCTTAGTTCGTAAAACCGTTCCACAGTTAACATAGACGTAGAGATTTGTGATTTCAGAAAAGTTTGTTTTCTTCTCTGCAACTTGATTCAATTTTTACAGCATCGACAGGCAAAAGAATTTTCTCTGTGAAGCCACAGAAAAAGTATATATTTTTGTATTTAGATCAGATTTTGAATGTTTTTCAATCTGTTTAATTTATTTTTATTAACAAATTTTCTTGTGCAAAATGTTCTTTTAATAGCGAATTTTCTTATAAATGAATTTTCTTTGAAAAATCATTTGTTGCAAATTTTTGTATGCACAATTATTATTCAATTGATGGAACATTTTTTAAACGAAATTCGTCGAAAATAAGGTTTCATGTATTTTCGTGCAAACTAATTATTTTATTTTCAATTTTAATTACACATTAGGTATATAATTTGGATTTTATATATCCTTTTAGCAAAATTTTGTGTAACAAAATTTTTAACTAGTTTTTGCAGAATTTTTTTTTTGTGCTTCCGTAGAAATAATTTTTTGTAATATTTTTTTTTGTAAAATTTTGGTAATTAATGATAAATGTTTAATAAGTTATTATAAAAAAGATGTTTTCGGATTTTCTTGAAAAAATTGCTTGCAAATTTTCATTTTTTTTAAGTATCGTCGAAAAGGTTTTTGTGAAGAATTATATTTTGGTAAGTGGGTAAATAACTTGAAGAGGTTCGTTGGCCAGGAAAATTTTAAGTTCATTTTCGGAAAAATGTTATAATTTTTCAAACAATAAAGTTATTTTAATGAAATATGGTACATTGTTTCTACTATATAGATAACCAAATTTGATGGCTGCTTTTATTAAAAAAACACATATTTGCTATTAATTTTTATGAAAATTCACTACCATAACGCACTCGATGTGTCCAGACTTTTTTATCTTTCGTTTCATATCCCTTAATATCTTTTAAAGTACTTTGATTTTTCTATGGATTGAAGATAATGCGCCTATCCCTGAAATCCAATCAAACTCTCTCCATTATGTAAAACAATATTTTCCAAGCCTATTATCGAATGCTTCTGGCAGGTTTATGGAAACGATCAATGTATGTATATTTTACTTGAGTACCCTTTCTCCTATTACTCTCAATTTTAGTGAATTTTTATTTTAAAAAAATCACTAATAGAGTGGTATCGATGGTGAGACTTTGCAAAAATTTTTGCAAATGAGCGCGATTTTGGGCCCCTAGAACCCATATCCGGGGTCAGTTTCGATTTTTATATGTTTATATATATATATATATATATATATATATATATATATATATATATATATATATATATATATATATATATATATATATATATATGTATGTATGTATATATTTATGTATCCAACCGATAACTCAAAAAATAATTAACCGATTTTGATAAAACTCGGCAAGTGCCCTTCTTTTATTAATAGCTTGGATGAGTTCGTTAGCCAGAAAAATTGGACACGGTTTTCCGGGAAAATGTTGAGTTTTCTTTCGAAAAAAATTTTTGTCTCCGAAATTTACAAATATATTTCGATAAAATTTGGTGTACATATTGCTTTGGAAAAGACCCAACTATGTGCCAAAATTCAGTTTTCTAGGATTACAGAAAATTGAGCTATTCAATTTTGAAAGATTTATATTTAATATCACCGCCTTTGATTGTCAATAGCCTATATGAGATCTAGTATGTGGTTGCCGTGGTGACGGAACATTTGATATTATTGCGCAGGTCTGTTAGACGCTGTAACTGATGTCGTATGGTATTGGTATGAGATTATTTATATGTTTATTTATTTGTTTGAGTCGACGAATTATTTGTGTCATTTGGGAAATTTTTATATACAAGTGCAAATTATTCTTTTATTTAAACTCACAAAACACCTCTAGCTAAACATGCTCATATGATGCAGCTCCATAGTGATGAACATTATTCTTGATATAGCAGGTTTAAAATTACTTTCTACACTGTCAAATATAAGTATGGCTGGTAATTTTACTTTACGGAACAAAATTAATAATAGTTAAACTTCGCGGTGACAGTGACATTGGTGAAGTTCGTCGAATTTTAGTGAATTTTCATTTTAAAAAATTCACTAATAGAGAGGTATCGATGGTGAGACTTTGCAAACATTTTTTCAATTGAGCGCGAACTAGGACCCCTAGAACCCATATCCGGGGTCAGTTTCATTTTTTATATGTTTATATATATATATATATATATATATATATATATATATATATATATATATATATATATATATATATATATATATATATATATATATATATATAGGTGTGTGTGTGTGTGGGGGGGGGGGGTATCCATCTGATAACTCAAAAAATAATTAACCGATTTCAATGAAACTTGGCAAGTGCCTTTCTTTTATTAATGGCTTGGATGAGTTCGTTAGCCAGGAAAATCAGACGGGGTTTTCCAGGAAAATTTTGAGTTTTTTTTCAAAAATAACAAAGATGTATTAATGAAATTTACTATATATATTGCCTTGGGAGAGACCTTACTAAGTACCAAAATTAAACTTTCTCAGCTTATAGAAAATTGAGTTATTCAAATTTAAATTATCTTTCGAAAAAAAAAATTCTCCAAAAATTACAAAGTTATTTTAATGAAATTTGGTGGATATCTTGCCCTACATACCAAAATTAAACTTTCTAAGTGTATATAAAACTGAGTTATTCAAATTTGAAGCATTTAATAAAAATTCACTACCATAACGCACTTGCTGCGTCCAGAGTTTTTGATTCTTATTCAACTTTTTTATTATAATTAGCATACAGACGACCATATCATTAGTGCTTTTTACACATCTAAATACGTGCATGTAACTGCGGATTCTTGGTACAAGATAATTCTAAAAAGGAGCCATTTACAGCACTTTTTCGTCAATAAACAAATTAATTATGCCTAGTTGTTTTATGGTAAAGTCCAGTAAATGGCCCTTCTATAGAATTATCTTGTACTTAAGAATCAGCTGAGTAGTTACAAGCACGTATTTAGATGTATAACATGAGTTGAGGCATAGTAAACGTGCTACCCACGAAAATAGGTATCAAAAATGTTCAAATGGATAAGATGCGTATAATTGGAAACACGAGTTTAAACTAGGTGGTGCTCGTGATAGTAGTTTTAGTAAATTTTCTTAGAAACATAGGCTCCCTAGAACACATCTCCGGGGTCAGTTTGTATGTTTATATATATATATATATATATATATATATATATATATATATATATTACTTTATAGCTGTGTTCTCGCTGTAATTAGTATAGCGCGCTGAAGTGCTCTAATTAGAGCGAAACCGGTCTAATTCTAATTATAGTGAGAATACATCTAACCTTACATACATTGTCCAGTTTTAGGAAAGAAATGGGCCAGGGCTGACAATTTACAAAATTGTTGGTTGGTTCTACACATTTATTTTATAACATTTTGTGTTGATTGGAGCTGCAGTGACAACATACTGAATTTTGAGAATATTTTTTCAAATGAGCTGGAACTAGATCCCCTAGAACCCATTTTGAAGTTTTATCAACTCGTTTAAAAATTACTCACATTTGAAGATGCAAAAACGCATTTCACTCATTCCGATAAGAAATGTGCTGATAGTCAATGTTTTGTTGGTTTGTAAACAAAAAATTGACTATCAGAACATTTCTTATTGAAATGAGAGAATTGCGGTTTATTATTTCAGTTTATCGGTCGGTTTGATAGTTGATAGTACTACCGAAAATTAATTTCACAATGGTGTATTCTGTAGAAGAAAGAGTTGATATAATTACTCTTTTTTTTTTTTTCAAAAACGATGACTGTGCCAACCGTACAGCAAATTTGTTTAATGAACGACATCCGAACAGACATGTTAACAGAAAATACATTTTGGAGTTAGTTGCAAAGTTTCGATAAAGTGGTTCAGTAGCCAACAAAAAACGGGATCCGAACGTGAATTTCCTGTTAGAAATGACACTACTGAGATTGAAGTTTTAGAACAAATTGCTGCAGACCCAACTTTGTGCACGAGAAAATTGGCCACTGTTTCAAACATCAAAAGAAGAACTATTCAGCGAATATTGAAGCATCATAAATTTCACCCGTATAAAATTCATCAACAACTGAATGAAGATGATTTTGATCAGCGGCTGGAGTTTTGTGAAGTTATGACTGCACGAATAGCTGATAACGGAAACGCTCTGTTCAATATCTGTTTCTCAGACGAGTGTAGGTTTTTATTAAACTCTACAGTCAATCGTCATAATTGTCGTTATTGGGCAGATCCAAGAAATCTTCACGAAGTCCACACTAAAACTCCACAGAAATTAAATGTCTGTAATTTCTGAACGTCACAACGTCTGGGTTAGACATATTTCCAAGGTAAAATAGAACAGAACAAGGCTATACTCCAGACTGAATTTATTTAGTAAAGCCCTACGCGTTTCGGCCCATATATCTGGCCATCCTCAGGGGCTTCCTGAAACGTTACAAAAGGTGGTTGTGTCAGAAACAAAGTTTCTGGTAGGTCGGCAAGTATCACACGATACAAGCAGTTACAAAATTCTAAACAGTCTTACAAGCAAAGTCTAAACACAAACTAAAGTCAAAGCTAACATGCTTTACAACAGTTACATTAATAAAATCAAAGCTTAAAGCTAGAAGTTGAGAAATTAAAAATATCAAAATGTCCAAAGCTCAGTCGAGGCACCTCCAAGCAGCAAAAATAACAATGCAAAAGCAGTAAAAGTTACCAAAACATGTAGAAACCCGTGTAAATTAAGATTTAAAAAATTGCACTGACACACCACAATCTAAGGTCTCTAAACAAATAGATAAAGAAGCTGCAAAGGCAGGCTTGCACAACCAGAGCCGAACTTTCAGAGAAAACACTGAGTTAAACCTATGATACCTACAAAAAGTAAAACTAAAATGGCCAAAAATACTTACGTTCTGTTTTTTATATACCAGGAACTGAACTTTACAAGAAATCTATCATAGTGGCTATTTTCATCGACTGTCGCTTTTGTTTCCTTGCACTATATGGGTGAAGGCAGAATTAGAAGCATTAAAACCTCAAATCACAGCAATGGACAAACGGCAATACAAATAAAATTTCGCATTTGAAATGGAGGACCGTTAAAAGCCGAATATCTGAAGAGAACGGGAAGGGGCAAACAAATGAGCTGCGACTTTCAGCTAAAAGTGACAAGTGACAGAGAAGTGACATTGACATTTACCCAACCTGACCTGACCTGACCTGTTTCAGCGTTTCTTAAAAAAATATCTGGGCGCAAATCGGTCTGTTTCGTTTTCAACGCGCCATCCTGTGTGTGTGTGTGTGTGTGTCACACCGATAACTTAAAAAATAATAGACCGATTTTGATAAAATTTGGTGGGTAGCTTCCCTTTGCAAATGGCTGGGACAAGTTTGTTAGCCAAGAAAATCAGACCAGTTTTTCACAGAAAATTTTGTGTTTTCTTTGGGAAAATATTTATATCTCCGGAAATAAAGTTAAAGTATTAAAATTTGGTACGCGGGTCTATATCATTAAAAGTAAACTATGTAGCGAAATTTAGATTTGTAAGTTAAAAGGAAAACAAGTTATAGGCATTTAATGCAACAAATTTCGGTTACAAAGAAAGGTGTTTTACAAACCCTTAAGTTTCAGCTCAACCGTCATACTCCTTCATTTTACTAAAATATTTCCAAAAAATTCATTTCAAATAGAACCTTTCTCTGATGCTTTGGCAGTAGTTTTAGTTAAGTTTATGGTTTAATGGTCTATAATTTTTAGCTAATTTTCGTGGTAAAAGTTCGCTAATGAGGAGACCTAGCCTTTTAAATTTAGAAAAAAATAATTCAAATGACTGCAAACTAGCCCCCCTAGAATTCATATCCAGGGTTGGTTTCAGTTTTTATCTATTTACATATATACAGGGTGACACATTTCTACGGTAAAGCTCAATATGTTCCTGATTATACAAGATACAAGAAAAAAATTTATACGTTAATTGTAGGGTGTGAGCTGCACTTTATAAAATTATTTTGACAAACACAGGTGGCCCATAATCGTTGGTGATTCAATTTTTTTTTCGAACATCCCTTATATTATTGCATGCTTGTAAGAAAAAACATTCGAGACGCAGTAAATGCGTTTTGGTAGCGAATTTTTTTAAATACTTTGTATTGCAATAACTAAGGTTGGTTGGCTAGCAAACCACTTTTCTTGAAATAATTTTAGGTTTATATTCGGAAAATTTGTGTACATTTACAAACAATAAAATTATTTTAATAAAATAAAGTACATTGTTTCTACTATATAGGTTATACCGGTAACTGAATTTGATGACTGCTTGCATTTAAAAATACATATTTGCTATTAAAAACAGTTTTATGAACATTCACTTCCATAACGCACTTGCTGCGTTAAGAATTTTTGATAATAGAGTGATATCGATGGTAACACTTTCAAAAGAATTCTTCAAATATGCGCGTACTAGGATCTCTAAAATCGATTTTCAATATCTGTGTAAATTTAAAGTATTAATTTAAGTAATATGCCGTATAATAATAGTGTACAATTCTTATGAAAATTCACCACCATAACAGAGCCTGGGTGGTTCAGAGGTAAGAACGTGTGCCTCTGAACGGAAGGGTACTGGGTTCGATCTCAGGGTACTCCTTTCACTTTTTCAGTACATACTGTACAATTAACATCAACCGAGGTTCCAGCATTGTATTTGAGCAAGTTAAATGTCTGTACGTTCCGCCCTTCGGAGGGGGCGTAAAGCCGTCGGTCCCGTGTCCATATGATGTTGGGCACGTTAAAGATCCCTACGCTCCTTACAGAAAGGCAGGGGTTCGGCAAAATTTCCAGGATGGTGAGGTGAAACTGCTCCCTGGTGTCGGTGATTGGCCATAGTCGCGGACATAGGCCGACGTTAAAGAAACAAAACACACACACACTACCATAACGTACTTGCTGCGTCTCGAATTTTTATAGAATTGAACAGGGTGTCAAACAATGATGTGAGACGTCTCCATAGTTATTCAACGTTATCATGGACAAATGTATAAGAGAAGTGTGCTCGGAGACACAAGGTATAAAAATGAATGCTTCTCAGGTAAAAATTTGATTATGTAGTACAACTTAATGAATCTAAAAGAGAAATGCAGCGGGTGTTAGAGATACTGATGCCAGTAACAAATAAAATGAATCTACGTGTGAACACAGAGATGACTAAAGTTATGGTGTTTGATATAAGGGGTGGAACGAGTAATTGCAGCAAATGAATTTAGATATTGAGGAAGACTGTTTGTAAACGACGGAAGAATAGATAATGAGATACAAGATAGGGTAAATGTAGGCAGAAAGGTGCTGTGAGCTATGACCAGTGTAGCTAGGAGTGAATGAACGTTATATATGGGTCTGACAGTTTAGTGTGTCAGGCAAAGCATGTAAGAGAATAAAATCCTGTTGGAATGGACTACCTGAGGCGAGTGACAGATAAATCAAGGAAAGACAGAGTTCGAAATAAATGGGTTCTTAGCAAATATAAAGTCTATTGAAAGCAGAGCTGCATAATATCTGGATACTACTTCGGTATCCGGATACAGTATTTGGGTACGTTTTGTGTATCAGTAGGCTGTATCCGAATCCTTTGGGGAAAATGTGACCGTTATCCATATCCGCCAGGTAACTATTAAAGTAACCGTAATACTTTTCATCTTTCCACGGGATCCCAGCAATTGTTCTCAAAAAATGCGCTCCAGAACTTGCTCCTGTCCTGACTCGCGTGTTTCATACATCTTACAATAGAGGCATATTCCCTAGTAACTGGAAAACTGCTCGAGTACAACCCGTCCCCAAAAAAGGATCCAAAGCGCTTCCTAGCAACTACAGGCCTATTTCTCTCCTTTCAGTCGTCTCTAAAGTGATAGAAAAGTATATAAACACCGAATTACTAAAATTTCTCTGAAAACACAGTCTAATCCACGACAAGCAGTATGGATTCCGTCAGCGCAGATCAACTGCCGACCTCCATTCCTTTGTCATCCATTCTTGGAACAAGTCTATGAAACTACACAGTGAATCCCAGATTGTCGCTCTAGACATATCCAAAGCATTCGACCAGGTCTGGCAGGTAACGCTGCTTAATAAACTTCCGGCCTATGGCCTACCACCAAAACTCTGTACCTGGAGAGCAAATTTTCTCTCCAACCGGAGCATTTATGTTGTCGTCCATGGTCATTCCTCTAAACTGCATCCAATTAATGCAGGAGTCCCTCAAGGTTCTGATTTAACCCCTACTTTGTTTATTCTCCACATCAATGACCTCCTCTCTAGCATATCCAACCCAGTTCACAGTTACGCGGATGACAGCACCCTCCATTCAAATATACAATATTCTAAGCCTGTCTCTTTAGCCCAATTAGATGAGGATCGCAGACTCATGGAGGGTTCTGTCTCTGTGGATCTCCAAAAAATGTTAGACTGGGGAAGTAGAAATCTTGTACAATTCAACTCCACCGAATCTCAGTCTTGCTTTCTATCTCATAGGAGATACACCAGCCCTAGACCCATCGCAATGAACAACCAAGTTATTCAAAGTAATGAGTCCTTTTCACTTGTTGGCATTTCTGTGGATCGAAATCTGAATTAGCACCAACATGTCACATCAATTGCAGAAGCGGCTGCTAAGAAATTAGGTTTCCGCTTCCGGGCTCGCAAATACTTTTCACCAGCTAATCTCTATACCTTATATACTTTACAAATAAGGTCAAGCCTCGAATACTGCTCACACATCTGGGGTGCCGCAGCTGCTTCTATACTCGCCAGCCTGGAATCCTTTCAGAAGAGAGCTATACGTCTCATCGGTGACCCTACCCTCACCTAAAGGCTGCCATCCCTTGTCCACTGACGTGTCGTTGGTGACATATCTCTCTTTTATAGATATCTTGACGGGAACTGCTCAGAGGAGCTTTCTTCCATAGTTCCTCCACCTGCTGCCCCCAAAAGATCTACCAGGGGAACAGAGCGAATGCACCCTTTTACTGTCCTGATCACCAGACATAGAACATCTTGTTGTGCCCGCTCTTTTGTCCCGAGGACTTCCAAGTTGTGGAATTCCTTCCCGGCGAATGTTTTTCCATCTCCTCTGAACCTCCAACCCTACAAGTCCAGAATTAACAAGTTGCCTATTTCCTCCTTGTCGACACCCACGGTACGATAGCATTTAGGCTTTGAGTCCTCGTGGTGTGTTGTTGAAATATATAAAAAGACAGACATACCGACCGACAGACACACAACAAATAAAAAAATTCATTATTCCGCACTAGGTAGTACCAAGTGTGGCATCCCTTCTAAATAAGTACGAAAAATGGCAAGTCAATCAAAGTTGAAATACGGTGGAGAACATTTGATCAAAATTGACTTTCATGTTAACAACCCCAATGTTAATAATACTTAAAAAATTGAGCTCGAGCTCCTAAGATACCTCGAGGACAAGCGGTCAAACATGCAAATCTTAAATGAGTAACCGATACTTAAGAAACTCTCCACGAAGTACGTGCCTGCCATCATCTGCACCAGTTGAGAGGCTATTCTCCTTCGCCACGATAATCAATTCGCCTCTGCGCAACGCCTTATCTGATGACAATTTTGTGCTATTGTGCTGACAAAAGCAAATTCAAACAAAAATAATAGATATTGATATGTATGTAATTTCAGTTTCAAATTATTAATTGACAAAATAAATTTTCTTGAACCACCCTAAACCACACTTACACTTTCTCATTGAAATTCTTGAAGAAGGGTTTTCAATAGAAAAAGTATGAGTATTCGTTATCCGGAAAAAGTATCCGGATACATGTACTTAGAATATTTTTTTAACTAAAAGTTCCGTAGCTTGTGTCCGGTATCTGGACGCCATTGCCGGTATCGGTATCCGATATCTGGATATATTTTACCAGTATGCGAACCCAGTTCTGATTGAAAGTAAGTATGAGCGCAGTGTGCTTAGATGGTTAAACGAATTGATAATGATATACTGACAACTAGAATTTAGAGAGAGCACGTAAATGGTAAGAGAGGCCTTGGAAGACTCAGAAAAGATTGGTCGGATGTTGTGGGCGATATATTAAAGAAGAAAGAGGTCAGAAGTTTACGTAATAGAAGAGTGTGTATTCGGAGATGTATGAATGTAGAAGAAGCGAAAATAGTTTTTTATGAGAAAAGTGCATGGAGAAACATTGTTAATAAATAGGATAAATAGGCTTTGTGGTGTGTCTACCATATTATGGCGTGACTGGTAGTAGCAGTAAAGCCTTTATAGACTTATTTGCCAAAATTTTAGTTTCTATGTGGGTGAAAAATTACGTTCTTTGAATCCAAAATACCGCTACCCTAAAACGCGATTACTATGTCCGCGTCTTAAAATTAAAAAAAATCAAAAAATTGGTACATTTTGAGTATACAGCGTTACGTTAAAAAACTATACCTAACTTTCGACGCGTAGAGTATAAAAATGGCATATTATACCTACAGTGTGCTTTCCTAAATAAACAAAAGTTTGGACGCAGCAAGTGCGTTATGGTAGTGCATTTTCACAGAAATGACCTGGCACCAAAGATTTTTCGGATTAAATGCTTATAAGTTTTTATTGCAACATAGAGATCTAGCTTTTGGTAGATAGTTTAATTTTTATAGCGAATTTGATTACCATAGCCTTGTTATTTCCGGAGACTAAAAGAATACCAAAAATAACCTAAAATTTTCCTGAAAAACCTGGTTAGATTTTGCTCGCTAAGAAACTTATCCAATCCACTTACAAAGGGAAGGCACTTATCAAATCTCATCAAAATTGGACCACTGTTTTTTTGAGTGTGTGACACACACACACACGCACGCACACAAATATTTTCAAATGTGGCATTCAAAAATTGGCAAATACTCAATTTTTCAAATGGCACCTACTTTTTTTGGCACAATTTGAAAGAAGATTGAATTTTATGTTGAGTTACTTAGGAATTTCCTATACCTAGCTTCAACCCCTACTGAATTATTCAATAAAAAACAAAAAATTGCGAGATATTGAGATATTCCTTGCTTATATATATATATATATATATATATATATATATATATATATATATATATATATATATATATATATATATATATACATTAACTTAGATACTAAAATTTAGCTCTCTGAGTTAAAAGACAAAAAAGTTATAGGCATTTAAAGAAAAAAATTTGGGTGCACTGATGGCCAGAGAAACGCACAAAAACAAAATAGTCTGTGTAAATAACAAAATCTATTGTATATTACACACAAAGATTACGTTTTTTTGCTCAAAAAGGTCAAAAAATGCCAGAAAAGTTACTTTGAACATTTATAGTGTTTCTTCTTAAAACGTCAAAGTCGCGATATTAAACGTCAAAATTGGCAACTTTTAGGCAAAGAACCTGAAACAAATACGAGTTGTGTATAGAAAATGTCACAAGAAGTGTGTTTTACAAACCTTTAAGTTTCAACTTCAACCGACATTGCACTTCATTTTACTACAATATGTCCAGAAAATTCATTTTAAGTACAACCTTTCTCTGATGCCTTGTCAGTAGTTTTAGTTATAGAGTGAAGAGAGAATCTTGTACCTCGTTTTAAACACGTAGGAGAGTGAGATTTGGCATAGTTAAAGTTCATTTTGAGAAGGAGTGCAGAAAGATCAAATGTATGTACAATATATTAAAAATAGATTAAACAATGTTTTGTTTTAATTAGACAGTCGGATTCCCCGGTCTGAGCTGCCCGTTAATTAATACGTGAAATCAAACACATAGCACTGATATTATAGAGGTGTACTATATGACAAAAGAACAACAACGTTGAATTTTAATAATTTTATGAATTTCGTCCGAATTTCGACCACTGCACAAGTCCACTAGTATAGTATAATAAGTACACTTGGAGAACCCAAATCACCACAACAATTTAAAAAAACCTGACAATCGTTTCACTAACCAAGCTAGCGTCAGCAGAGGATGAATAATTCTAAAATGTGTTATGGTAGTTTGGGTTATCCAAGCGTGCTCATCAGTATTCATCACAGGTTCCAATCTTCACTTAGTCTACTAGTATAGTTTTAAACTCTATAATTTTTTGCGAATTTTCGTAAAAATAATTCACTAAGACGAGACCGTGACTTTTGGATTTTTAAAATATTTCTTCAATGACCGTGAACTAGGGCCCCTAGAAGCCATATGCAGTGTTAGTTTTAGTTTTTATCTGTTTACATATATACAGGGTGACGTATTTCTACGGTAAAGCTCAATATTTCCGTTACTAGAAAAAAATGTATACCTACGTCAATTATAGTTTACCTTAAACTGCATTTTACAAAATTATTTCGATAATCACAGAGTGACCCGTAAGTCGTTGTCAATACAAATCTTCTTCTTTTAAATCGAACATCTCTTATATTAATGCATTTTTGCATTTTCCATCGCTAATGCATGTTTGTAAAAATTTTATATCGATCATCGTTCTCGAGTTGTTTTCATTGTTTCACTTTTTTGGCACATACCAAAAATTATGATGCGGCTTTTTAACACTGAGTGAGATGAAAGACGCGAAGCACGTGTCGCCACCTCGTTGCGGAACCAGGTAGTATGTTGTCATGGCAGCTCCAAATAACACGGATTGTTAAAAATAGAGACTGTATACAAGCAACTAATAATTTAATAAATTGTCAGCCCTGGCCCATTTCTATCCTAATATAGTGACAAATTATGTAAGGCTAGATGGATTGTCACCAAAGTTAGAACCGTAGACCGGTTCCGCTCTAATTAGAGCTCGCCTGTACGGCATACTAATTGCAGCCAAAATACAACTATAAAATACTACGGCTATGGTTGCCACCCTTCCAACACTAAGTAAGATGAAAGACACGAAGCACGTGCCGCCACCTCGTTGCGAAACCAGGTAGTATGTTGTCACGGCAGCGCCATATAACACGAAATGTTAAAAATAGAGACTGTATACAATCAACTAACAATTGTCAGCCCTGGCCCATTTCTACCCTAATATAGGGACAAAGTATGTAAGGCTAGATGCATTCTCACCACAATTAGAACCGTTGACCGGTTTCGCTCTAATTAGAGCTCGTCAGTACGGCATACCAATTGCAGCGAAAATACACCTATAAAGTAATACGGCTATGATAGTGTTGGAAGGCTGGCTACCATAGCCGTCTTGCATAATGTTTTGCAAATGTTCATGAAAAAGATTTTTTGCAAGTTTTATCGAAAACCTTTTTATGAATATTTATATCCTTGTAGGTGAGTATATAGCTTGAAGTTCGTTGGCCAGGCAATCGGATCAGTTTTTTCGGGAACATTTTAAGCTTATTTTAGGATTTTTTTTTTACTTTTTCAAACAATAAAATTATTTTGATGAAATATGGTACATTGTTTCCACTATATTTCAAACATGCCAACAAAATAATGTAGCGTATGACGCTTTGACGGTGTAAAATGGCTTTTTATCGCAGGATATGAAAATCCCAATTCCAAAGACGCCGTTTCTATTGAGGCTTGTAGGTGTGGTTGAAAATGTTCCAGAATGGTAATTTGAGTATCTTCATTGTCAGTTACTGGCTTGATTTTCATAATGGGTCTAGCCACGTTCCCAAAATTTATAAAATTATTTCTGAATCGTAAAAATTTTCCTATGTCGTACTTGGAAAGTTTATAAATTTTAAATTAAACTTACGGACAGTTCGCTTAATAATTTTTTGACACATGCCACGGACTACAAACGAGTCTGACACAACTTCTTTTGAATAATTTTCCATTTTCCAGTCAATTTTATTTATGAAATAGCACAATTATTTACACTTTGATAGAATGTCACCTTCTTAATTACAATTGTTTTTGTTTCTGTGGCATATTTGAAGAAGGAATATCTCTGGCAATTTCTTGATTTTTTTGAATACCTCGGTAGAAGTTGAAGTTAGGTGTAGGGAATGCTCAAGTAACTCACAATACAATTAAAGTATATTTCAAGTTGTGCCAAACAAAATAGTAGCTGCCATTTTAAAAATTGATTATTTGATATTTTTGAATGCGACATTTGAAGATCGCCTGCGCCTATATGGTACAGAATGGGGCCATCGGTAGGACATTAGGAGTTAGCCTGCACTTCCAGCTAACTGCTTCACAAATTTGGTTTCCTGATCTTAAACCCTTTGCGAAATACAAATTTGTTGGTAAACTACCACGGCGGAAAATTTTTTCAGAAAAATTTACATGTCAAAAACTGTAATAGTTAATTTCTTATAACATAAGTTGTCTAAACTCAAAATTTGAAGAATGAGCGAAGTTTGGAACCTGTGATGAGCACTCATAACTACAATTTTGAGAACCCAATTCATCACAATACCGGTTTTAGACATGACGACCGTTTCAGTTTCAGTTTATTCATCCCCCTGATGACACTAACTTTGTTAGCGAAACGATCGTCAAGTCTAAAAACTGTATTGTGATGAATTGGTTTCTTCAAATTGTACTCAGAATTAGAAGGCCAATCGAACGCCTGAAAAAAAAATGTAGACTTATATTTAAAATAGGAAAGTTGGTACCGACTTTTAGAACAGCCTGTATAGCTGAAGGACTGAAAATATTTTAGATAAAGCGGACATAACCAATTATGGCAGCACACCAAGTTGCTGATCCTACTGCAAGTTGAAAAACTTCTAATGCACGTACTACCGATAACTCAAAAAATAATTGACCGATTTTGATGAAGTTTGGCAGGTGTCTTTCTTTTGTAAGTGTCTTGGATGAAACATATAAAAATTAAAACTGAACCCGGATATGGGTTCTAGGTGTCCTAGTTCACGCTCATTTCAAGAACTTTTTTAAATTCAAAAGTCGGGATCTCCCCATTACTGAATTTTTTCTACGAAAAATTCATTGACTTCCGGTAATACAGCAAGTTTGTAAATTTGAAAAGGACAAATATTGTAGTAGCTTTATGGTTTTCCGTTAACGTCTCGTCTCACTAGCAATCGCAAGGAGGAAGCTTGTGTACGTAGACGACAACAACGTAGTTTTCGCAACTTTTCGTTGACTATACCGTCATCGTATTTGCAAAGAAATATTTAATTAGGTATTTAAAGGTATGTAAGCAATGGATAAACCAAGAAGAGTCACTCGTAAAATAGAAATTGATTATTTCACAAGATTTACAAACAATTTTACGGAATGATATTTAACTTTAAGAGAGTCTGGCAAGACATTCAAGTTATATAATTATTGTTCTGAAAATTATAAAACAAATATACACACCTAGTTCGATCATGGCAACATTTGTTAACTGGAACTACCAACAGGAAATTGCTTATATAAGAAACTGATAGTTTAACTTAAATAATTAAATATCTTTGATAATCGTTATAATTCTGATATATATAGGGCCAGAACTTTTATATAATTCAATGAGTCTAAGTGAATATACATAATATTCTTTTAACAAAAATTTTGATGCTTAATAAAAATACCAACATCAGACTAATAATAGTTATAATTATAATAATTATAACTAGTGTCGGGTAGTTATCACAGTTCAAAAGTTGTTTTTTAATTACTAATTAAATAATATTTTTATATAATTAAGTTTACGCGCATATTAAACACTACCCGATAAATAAATGTCTGAATGCAGCAAGCGCGTTATGGTAGCGAATTTTCATATAACTGATATTTAAAAAATCTCTGGACGCAGCAAGTGCGCTATGCTAGTGAATTTTTATTAAATGTTTCAAATTTGAGTAACTCAATTCTGTATTAGCTTAGAAAGTTTAATTTTGATATGTAGTAAGGTCTTTCCTAGGGCAAAATATTTACCAAATTACATTAAAATAGCTTTGTAATTTTCGGAGAAAAAAATATTTTTTTTCGAAAAAAAAAATTAAAATTTGAATAACTCAATTTTATATAAACCTAGAAAGTTGAGTTTTGGTACAAAGTATGGTCTCTTCCAGGGCAATATATGTAGTAAATTTCATTAAAGCAGCTTTGTTATTTTTGGAAAAAAAATTTTTTTTGAAAGAAAACTAAACATTTTTCCGGAAAACCTCGTCCGATTTTTCTGGCTAACGAACACATCCAAGCCATTAATAAAATAAAAGCACTTGCCGAGTTTCATTGAAATCGGTTAATTATTTTTTGAGTTATAAAAATTTAAACTGACCCCGGATATGGGTTCTAGGGGTCCTAGTTCGCGCTCATTTGTAAAAAATTTTGCAAAGTCTCACCATCGATACTTCTCTATTAGTAAATTTTTTAAATAAAAATTCACTAATAAACGACAGTTTAACTCCAAATACCATGTATGTCACACCAAATTATTCGCAACAAAATGTGTTTACCGAATATGCTAATTAGTACAGGCAATAGAGGAGCCCGTTACTCTTGTCCATAATGCACTAAATTACAGGAGTTGTTTTTTTTTTGATACATAGGTTGAGAATGACGTACTGAATATAAAAACACAAAATCCTTACAAATTAGGAGGCTGGAAGTGCCGCCTTTTCGGTCTATATCTCCGTAACCGTGCACTTTAGGTCAAAAATAGTAATGACCTTTATTGTAGATAATTGCATTTATCATCTTTTATGATAAATAATTTTTTTTGTATCACTCACCATTTACAACTTATACGACTATTAGGGTTCATTTATTGACTTTTTTACCTATATCTTTGTTAATAATTGTTTAAAAAATAAAATACTTATGACTTAACTTTTCAATCGACAAATTTTTTAGAACTTTTACTTAAAACTTTTTTTTCTAAAATCAATATTTTCAAAGTTATAACGCATTAAATGTTGCACTTTTCAATCGACAAATTTTTCTGGAAATATTTTAGTAAAATGAAGGACAATGACGGTTGAAGCTAAGACTTCAGGCTTTGTAAAACCCTCTTCTTGAGACATTTTCTTTCCATAGCTTATATTAGTTTCAGGTACTTTGCGTAAATGTTGCCAATTGTGACGTTTTAATTCGCGACTTTGACGTTTTGAGGAAAACCCCAATTTATTTTTCTTTAAATGCCTATAACTTTTTTGTCTCTGAAACTACATACCTAAATGGTAGGTAATTTACCTATAATGACATAAAACCGCGTACCAAATTTAGTTGCCCTTACTTTGTTATTTCCGGAGATATGATTTTTTTTCGAAAGAAAACACAAAATTTTCAGGGAAAACCTGAGCCGATTTTCCTGGCTAACAAACTTATTCAAGCCACTTACAAGAGGAAGTTATTCACTAAATTTAATTAAAATCGGCCCATTAGTTTTTGAGTTATCGGTGTGATATATATATATATATATATATATATATATATATATATATATATATATATATATATATATATATATATATATATATATATATATATATATATATATATATATATATATATATATATATATATAATTGAAACTGACCCCGGATATGTGTTCTAGGGGGCATAATTAGCGCCTACTTCCAAATTTTTTTCAAAATTCAAAAGTCAGGGTCTCCTCATTAGTGAATTTTTTTAAAGAAAATGCACTAATAATAATTTTAGAAAAAAAAGTACAAGTTCTAGAAAATTTCTCGATTAGAAAGTTAAGTTATAGGCATTTTATTTTTTAAACAATTATTAACAAAGATATAGGTAAAAAAGTCAATAAATGAATGCTAATAGTCGTATAAGTTGTAAACGGTGAGTGAAAAAAAAAATTTAACAAAAAAGATGAAAAATGCAATTATCTACAATAAAGGTCATTACCATTTTTGGTCTAAAGTGCACGGTTACGGAGATATAGACCAAAACGGTTTTTCTCAAAATGGCGGCAATTCCGGCCTCCTAATTTGTAAGGATTTTGTGTTTTTATATTCAGTACGTCATTCTGAACCTATGTATCAAAAAAACAACTCCTGTAATTTAATGCAGAAACAAATTCTCTATTGCCTGTACTAAATGAGCCACCCTAGTTCCACCTCTTATGTAGTTTTGATTGCTGCGATCATAACATCTAAGTCCCGTATACAGATTGTTTTTTTTTTCAATATGAAAGACCGCTGCGACAAAGTAGCGAACCAGGATTTTCAATTCATGTTTAAATTGTTTCCACATTTCATTTGCTTAAAATATTTTTCCAAAAATGAATTTGAGGTTGCCTTGTTTGTCAGTCTTACATAGAGAGCTACAATATTTCATCATTCTCAAAAAGTGTGGATACAGCAACAGTAAATAAATGTTGAAAAAGGTCTGGGTGTAGCAAATACATTATGGTAGAGAATTGTTGTAACAATATTTGAAATTCGATAACTAAATTTCCTATTAAGCTAGAATCTCCAATCTTGAACCATAGTAACACCTAAATAAACACAGCGTGGGTACTACATTCAAAAAAAAAATAGCATAATGAGCTTCGCGGATAACTACAAAATGGTTTTAAAAAACCTTTTTTGTTGTTTTGTTTGCAAAAAATTATCATTATGGGAGTCAAGAAAATCCACATCAAGTACGTCAGACCAATTCTCAACATCGTTTATTAAATGTATGGTGTGTTGTCATTGATAATCAACTTATTAGATCTCATATTTTTTAGAGCCAGATTCACTTCTGGCGTTTTTCTCTACTTCTTACAGAACCAACCACCCCAAATATTTAATAATCACCAGCAGAGAAGTATACATTTTCAACAGAACGGTGCGCCGCCACATTGTTCTCAGTGGATAATAGCTTACTTAAATTCTGAGTTTCCAAGTCGTTGGTCAGGTCGTTACTGGCCTCGGGGATGACCTCCAAGGCCCGTGAACAGAATTCCTTGAATATTTTTTCATGTGGCTTGCTAAAAATCAAAGTTTATTCCATGAAAATAAATAGTAAAAAATCAACCCATCGACTGCATACGCGAATACTGCCAACAAATTACAACATATGCAATCTGAATAAGCGGGCCAAAAAATGAATTGACGCTGCTGCTGGTCATTTCGAAATTCTCTGCTGATTTCATTATGTTATCGATCTATGATTCTAGTCACATGGTTCGTCTATTACAACAGTGATGTAGGCGTTAGTCTAGATATCCAACAATATCTTATCTTGTCTTATTATTCTCATAATTTTCGTTACATTGTATGATTTTAATTATGCGAAACTCATAATCCTGTTTTTATTTGACATCGATTAAGGATTCTTCATCACAGATGTGATCTGTGTGTGTGTGTGTGTGTGTGTGTGTGTTGTATCCTGATGGCCTCGGAAACCAGGTCCATTAGCCACAAACTGTTGTATTAGACAGACGAGACGTAAGGAAAGGTTTATTACTAACAATACGAGCAACAAAATTGAGGTTATATAGTTTCTATAATTAAACTGGTATCATTATTATTATTATTACTATAATTATTTTTTTATGATAATTTTTTTAAATGTTTTCTTTTGTTTTTTTTTGTTTTTTTTTTTAATAATATATACACATATACTTTTTTTTTCTTTTTTTTCTTTTTTTTAGTTTTAATTTTTTTTAATTTATTTTTTTTCAATTAATTTTTTCTTTTTTTTAACTGAACTATAATAAAAAGGAAAGACAGGGATACAAGAGTGCAGTTCAGGGACCCGCCAAGATGTGATCTGAATGATAATGAGTAACCAAACCAATACCGATTAAAATTCGTAATATGTACTTGTATTATTGATTTACATAGTTCGATATAAACGAATATTTTGGTCCAGTATTATAAACTCTCCAGAAGTACGGCAATGTAATTGATATTTCTGTTTGCAGCCACCTCTTATGTAGTTGTGATTGCTGCGATCATAATATCTAATTCCCGTATACAGATTGTTTTTTTTTTCGATATGAAAGACCCCTGTGACAAAGCAGCGAACCAAGATTTTCAATTCATGTTTAAGCTGTTTCCACATTAAAATATTTTTACAAAAATGAAATTGGGGTTGCCTTGCTTGCCAGTCTTACACAGAGAGCTTTTTTTTTATTTCAACAACACACCACGAGGGCTTACAGCCTAAATACTATCGTACCGTGGGTGTCGACAAGGAGGAAAGAGGCAACTTGTTAATTCTGGACTTGAAGGTTTGGTGGTTCGGGGGAGAAGGAAAAACATGTGCCGGCAAGGAATTGCACAACTTGGAAGTCCTCGGGACAAAAGAGCGGGAATAACAAGATGTTCTATGTCTGGTAACCTGGACAGTAAAAGGGTGCATTCGCTCTGTTCCCTTGGTAGATCTGTTGGGGGCAGCAGGTGGAGGAACTATTGAAAAAAGCTCCTCTGAGCAGTGCCCGTGCAGATATCTATAAAAGAGAGAGGTCACCAACGGCACGTCGGTGTTCGAGGTTTGGTCTTATTTGTGAAGTATATAAGGTATAGAGATTAGCTTAATTTCTTAGCAGCCGCTTCTGCAATTGATGTGACATGTTGCTACCAATAGAGATTTCGATCCACAGAAATGCCAACAAGTGAAAAGGACTTATTACTTTGAATAACTTGGTTGTTTATTGTGACGGGTCTAGGGCTGGTGTATCTCTTATGAGAAAAAAAGCAAGACTGTGATTTGGTGGAGTTGAATTGAACAAGATTTCTACTTCCCCAGTCTAATATTTTTTGGAGATCCAGGGAGACAGAACCCTCCATGAGTCTGCGATCCTCATCTAATTGGGCTAAAGAGACAGGCTTAGAATATTGTATATTTCAGTGGAGGGTGCTGTCGTCCGCGTAACTGTGAACTGGGTTAGATGTGCTGGAGAGGAGGTCGGTGATGTGGAGAAGAAACAAAGTAGGGGCTAAAGCTGAACCTTGAGGAACTCCTGCATTAATTAGATACAGTTTAGAGGAATGGCCTTCCACGACAACAGAAATGTTCCGGTTGGAGAAGAAATTTGCTGTCCACGTACAGAGTTTTGGTGGTAGGCCATAGGCCAGTAGTTTATTAAGCAGTGCTGCGTGCCAGACCCGGTCGAATGCTTTGGATATGTCTAGAGCGACAATCTGGGATTCACCGTGTAGTTCCATAGACTTGTTCCAAGAATTGGTGACAAAGGAAAGGAGGTCGGCAGTTGATCTGCGCTAAGGGAATCCATACTGGCTGTCATGGATTAGACTGTGTTTTTCAAGAAATTTTAGTAATTCGGTGTTTATATACTGTTCCATCACTTTAGAGACGACTGAAAGGAGAGAAATAGGCCTGTAGTTGCTAGGAAGCGCCTTGTATTCTTTCTTGGGGACGGGTTGTACTCGAGCAGTTTTCCAAATACTAGGGAATATGCCTCTATTGTAAGATGTCTGAAACAGATGAGTCAGGACAGGAGCAAGTTCTGGTGCGCATTTTTTGAGAACAATTGCTGAGATCTCGTCAAGGCCAGAGGCTTTCCTGGTGTTAAGAGAAGAGAGCATCTATCGTACCTTTTTAGTTTTGAAAGTGATATCCGTCATTTTATGCGCGACATTGGGGACTGTTGGTGGATAAATATTTGGAGGTGGATTTAGGGTAGAATTGCCGACGAACAACGAGACAAAAAGTTCAGCCTTGCCCAGGGCGGTAAAAACAATTTCATCCCCTGAGACAAGAGGTGGAAACGTGCTCTTGCAGAAATTATTCCCAATAGATTTAGCAAGAGTCCAGAAGAGTTTGCTGCCGCTGGAGCTTAAGAGGACTTTGTTTTTGATGTGGTTATTAAACAAGTTTTTGCCTCAGAAATAATGGGGACATAGCGGTTTCTTGCGTTGTTAAATTCTTGGCGGTTTTCTTGACTGGGATTGTGTAGAAGCTTTTTGTGAGCTTTGACGTTTTCAAGTCTGGCCTTGTCACAGGTTTTAGAGAACCAGGTCTTTTGAGTGTCTGCAGAAGTTTTCTGTGTACGTGGAATAAATAATTCCAGGCCAGCTTGGATAATTTCGGTGACATTTTGTGAGATATCAGAGGCGTCAGGATGAGAGAATCAGACAGACGCCCATAGAAATGAGGAAAAGTAATCTCGCATTTCGTCCCAGTTCTCGGAGTTGTAGTGTCAAACGATACGTGGGTGTGTGATGACTGTGTGACCTCGAGTTGCATTGCACAGGAAGCAGTGACCATGCCGTGGTCTGAGCGACCCAGGGGGGGGGGGTGACTGATATCTTGTAGCAGTCAGGATTTGTAGTAAGAAGGAGATCCAAGGGATTTGAGCTGTGTGTTGGGATGCGAGGAAAGTAAGTAGATTGCTGAATCATATTGGCTAAAGAATTTCTGACTGCAAAGGCCTCCGCTGCTCTTCCTTGTGGATCGGTTTTTGAAGATCCTAGCCATTCCTTATTATGGACATTGAAGTCACCAAAAATAGTGACCTCGGAGGAAGGATATTCAGAAATCAGATGGTCGGTTTTTTCAGAAAGGTAGTCAAAGAGCTGGACAAAGTTGTTGTCAGAAGGTGACCGGTAAATGCAACAGATGAATTTAGTTGCAGCCCTGAGAGGAAGAGCTACAATATTTCATCATTTTCAAAAGGTGTGGATACAGCAACAGTAAATAAGTGTTGAAAAAGGTCTGGGTGCAGCAAATACAATTAATTTTTTTTTGGAAAAATTTTGTGACTAATGAAATTTGTAACACAATTTTTAAGAGACTTGCAGTATTTACATATATCTCTACCAAATTATAACTTTCTAGCTCCATAGAAAATAGAAATTTCTTCAAATAATCGCTACCTGAGACCTCTAAAACATATCTCCTAGGTCCATTAAAAATTAGGGAATTAGTTTTAATAAGATACCTCAATAATAGTGTACAATTCTTATGAAAATTCACTACTATAATGCACTTGCTGCGTCCCGAACATTTTTTCAATTTTAAAATAGGTTTCCTGAAATATCAATAATTTTAAGTTACCTAGTTGTATTAAGGGGACGATACGACCTTGTAAAAATTCCCTAAAAACGCAAATCACCCTGTATATTGAACACGAAAAGGAATTTTTATGTGCACTTCCAGAATTAGCTCGATGTCGCCAATCACCTATAAAAGTATGTCGGGTATAAGCTGAAACACCCTGTATACTTGCTTTGCAATGACGCAGAAAATGGCTAAAGAACTAAGATGCTTATGCAAGCCTAGCGTATTTCCCAAATTAATATCTCGTTTACTGGAATGACTGCAATAATAATATGTAAAGTCGGCCACAGGTTCTTATAAAACATTACATCGATTATTACGCAATACAAGTCTCTTGTGATAGAAATGGCCAGTGCAGTCGTATATGCGAATCGTATCTCTTTTGTGTGCGAGACCAGCAGAACATTCTTCTGGATACCAGTCGGAAGTTAGCCTATGCGGCGAATAAAAAGGAAAGGTTCAGCCACATAAATAAAAAACACCTCGTTAGCTAGAGAAAGTTGTTATAGTGCACAAGTATTGGATATTGTACGAGGAGAGTTCACGAATGTTATTTCTGACAATATAGTAGGCTTTGATCGACAAATGCATCTGTGCAATGTCAAAGATCCCTACTCCCATTTCTTAAATTTATAGGTTTGTCTGTAGTATTTTATCGAATGCAGTCTAAATGGCTCATTGCGTGCGTCCTTATTTAGTTCATTATTTACGTCCATCATTATCAAACTACACAAACATCCAAACTGCGTTTATCACTCTAGGCCAGTCAAAGAACGGGTCGGTCTTGGAAATGACTGTTGGAAAGCTAATTATTGTTTTGATCGGTTCATTTGACGATAAATAGTAGTATCCTAAGTTTTCACGGTCTCTCGACCGCCGCTCCAGTCATGAATTTCAAAAAACTCGGGACGCAGAAAGTGCGTTATGGTAGTGAATTTTTATTAAATGCTTCAAATTTAAATAACTCAATTTTCTATAAACTTAGAGAGTTTAATTTTAATACGTAGTAAGGTTTTTCCTAAGGCAAGATATCCACAAAATTTCATTAAAATAACTTTGTAATTTTCGGAGAAAAACATTTTTTTCGAAAGAAAATTTAAAATTTGAATAACTCAATTTTCTCTAAACTTAGAAAGTTGAATTTTGGTACGTAGTAAGGTTGAGACAACATATATAGTAAATTTCATTAAAACAGCTTTGTTACTTTCGGAGAAAAAAATTTTTTTCGAAAGAAAACTCAAAATTTTTCCGGAAAACCCCGTCTGATTTTTCTGGATAGCGAACTCATCCAAGCCATTAATAAAAGACAGGCACTTGCCAAGTTTCATCGAAATCGGTTAATTATTTTTTGAGTTATCATATATACATATATATATATATATATATATATATATATATATATATATATATATATATATATATATATAAATTAAACCTATTTACAAATGAACTTTAATAAGATATTATGCTGTGACAATACCTCTCTCAAGCACCCTAAAATATAATCAAAATGTGCACAGTTATATATGTTTTATTTCTTTTTCCCTTGTCTTAATACACTACATATTTTATGTCAATCGATTTAATTTACTTATTTGATTTCATAAATAGTCGGTAAATAGTGACTTGGAATGAAGTAGACACCACATCTTCAAACATATTAAGAGAATATGAGTAAATCAACAGCAACTGGGAATGAATTCGGTCAGTCCCCCAGCCACGTGGTTAAAAAATACTGGCTGTATGAGTGGTTACAACTCTACCTCTAAATAAAAGGACTGTAACAGCGGCAGAAGCAGAAGACAATGGAAGCTGTGTGTATTCGGAAAGAAACTATTGACTATTAATAACAACAATTGACTAAAAACGCTGCGAGTTGTAAGGAAAAAATAATTATACTACAGAGGTGATAAATGATAATAAATTACAATAGGGTTATATATAATCGTAAATGCTTCCAATGATTAACAATCAGTGAATTCAGTATTATTGACGTTTCTCGGAAACTTAAAAATGAATTTCATGAGTCAATAAGAGAAGCATTGACTAACCAACAGCAACCACATAAATGATATAACTACAGAGGTGATAGATGATAATAAATTACAATAGGGTTATATATAATCGTAAATGCTTCCAATGATTAACAATCAGTAAATTCAGTATTATTGACATTTCTCGGAAACTTAAAAATGAATTCCATGAGTCAATAAGAGAAGCATTGACTAACCAACAGCAACCACATACTTATGATTTAAACATAAATGTTTCAAATTTGAATAGCTCAATTTTCTGTAACCCTAGAAAGCTGAATTTTGGCACATAGTTAGGTATTTCCCAAAGCAATATGTAGACCAAATTTTATCAAAATTTTCGGAAAAAAAAATTTTTTTTTGAAAGAAAACTCAAAATTTTCTCGGAAAACCCCGTCCGATTTTCCTGGCCAACGAACTCACCCAATCCATTAATAAAAGAAAGGCACTTGCCGAGTTTCATCTAAATCGGTTAATTATTTTTTGAGTTAACAGACGGATACATATATATATATATATATATATATATATATATATATATATATATATATATATATATATATATATATATATATATATATATATATATATATAAACATATAAAAATTCAAACTGACCCCGGATATGGGTTCTAGGGGTCCTAATTCGCGCTCATTAGAAAGAATTTTTGCAAAGTCTCACCATCGATACCTCTCTATTAGTGAATTTTTTTAATAAAAATTCACTAAAACCGACAAATTTTCTGATGTTTTTCAGTTTTTTGCCTGTAGCTCCGAAACTTTACGCTTTAACAAATACTTTCTTATTACAAAAATTAAAAGAAATAAAATTTTGCGTCTAACAAGGACGCTTAATTATTCAGTTCGGCCAAGGAGTATGGCTGATATCGACGGTCGAAAAACGGTGATTCTTACTAACTTTTCTGCAAAACGCATTATAGTGACTTTCAATCGTCCGTCACACGGAAACGACCTTTCTAAATGAATAAACGCGTGGAATTAAAGTTGTAGAGCATCAAATTTTCTGTTTAAGGAGCACCTTAAATTTTTAATTTCGTCAAGTACATACCGAGGAAGTTCAAATTTTCCTAAGCTTGTCATATGCGATATAATGAAATTAAGCGACATGAATATAATTTTCTGAGAATCAGTATTGTATATTATACATAAAATAGAAATTATAATATTGATCAGTAGACTGCAATTGAATTTTCGTCAAAGTTAATAACTATTTTGTGGCATATATATATATATATATATATATATATATATATATATATATATATATATATATATATATATATATATATATATATATATATACAGTGTGGAACAGCCAAATGGAATAAATTCGATAACGGATAAATGAGGACGTGTTGGGAAAAACGCTTGGACACGTCGATTTGTATTTTTAACTGCGCATCTTTTTCAAGAAAAAAAAATTATTTAGGGTGCGTCATGTGACAGTGGCCAATACCAACTTTCTTATTTTAAATACAAGCCCCTGTATATTATTAATTTTTTGGATTCTTCAGAAAATTCTAGACATAATTCATGTACAATGTCCTATACCTATCTTCAACTGTTTCGGAAATATTAAGTATTTTCAGATTTATTACAAAAATTAACATTAAAAATAGAAAATTATTTTATTTCACAAATTCTAATAAGAAATACTGATTATTTCTTAATAATTTAAAAAAACAAAAAAAAATTAATGTCAATGTAGTAAATGTTCAAAATGCTCGCCACGAACATCTTGGCAACATGCTAATCTGGTATAGAAATGTCTTCTAACATTACTCAACATCTCAGGCGTGACTGATCTAATCGCAAGCGTGATTCGTCTTTTTAAGTCATCTAAGTTGAGGGGCTTAGTTTTGTATACAATACTTTTGACATATCCCCACAAAAAGTAGTCTAATAGCGACAGATCAGGAGATCGTGCTGGCCATTCTATCGATCCGCGCCTCCCTATCCACCGATTTGGAAAAATTTGGTTCAGGTACTGCCGGACATTGATTTGGTAATGGGGCGGTGCTCCATCTTGCTGAAACCATATTTTATTGGCAGGAACTTGTGGGTTTGCTGGATCTGGATATAAGTTTGTCAAAGTTGGCACGACATTATTTTGGAGCAGTTCTAAATATTTATCCCCATTCAAGTTGCCATCAATGAAAAAGGGACCTACGATATGATTTCCAACAATTCCTGCCCAAACATTAACTTTTTCAGGATATTGCGTATGTTCCTCTCTCATCCAATGAGGATTCTCATTAGACCAATAGCGGCAATTTTGACGATTAACATGACCGTGAAGTGTAAATGTGCTCTCATCAGAAAACAAAACATCTTCTAATTGGATCACATTGTTATCTAACATTGCCATCATTTGTTCACAAAAATACGTTCTCCTATCGAAATCGTCCTCCATGAGCTCCTGAGTTGGTATCATTTTATAGGGATGCATTTTACTTTCCTTTAATGTTCGAAAAATTGCTGTGTGGCTAACGTTGAATAGTTGGGCTGCTTGTCGACCAGAAGTATGTGGGTTTTCTTGAAACTCAAGCGTAATATCCAATT
Organism: Tillus elongatus; assembly: GCA_964006375.1. Lineage (NCBI taxonomy): Eukaryota > Metazoa > Arthropoda > Insecta > Coleoptera > Cleridae > Tillus > Tillus elongatus. The sequence continues at coordinate 84,369,555 of OZ023262.1, read as the reverse complement.
TCGTATCATCACTTACTGCATTGGCAGCTACTTTTTTTATCTGTCTCACATGATCAAGCTCGCAAAACTGCTTTTCTATTTTGCTAATTGTTCCTTGGGATACAGGCGGCAAATTTGGAAATTTTTCGTGAAATAAGCGAGACACTTCCATCTGTGTCCGTGTGTTATCTCCATAACCAATCATTTGTAGAATGGTTATTTTGTGCATTTCTGTTAAATGAACCATTTTTCTGATATTATTACGTACAGTTAACGAAATTCAAACGACAATAGCACTGACACTAATCACTACTGTCATGCAGGCAGACAACAAGTTGCTAAGGCTACGAGTTTTATACGAACAGAAAGAAAGCTGTTTTTGTTTTTGTTTCATTTCATATCAGTAAAAAGAAACGCAGGAATGGTTTTTGTTTACTTTCTCATTATCAAGAGCTGAATGGGAAATAAGTATTGAATGCAATGTAGCGAATTTGTGAAATAAAATAATTTTCTATTTTTAATGTTAATTTTTGTAATAAATCTGAAAATACTTAATATTTCCGAAACAGTTGAAGATAGGTATAGAACATTGTACATGAATTATGTCTAGAATTTTCTGAAGAATCCAAAAAATTAATAATATACAGGGGCTTGTATTTAAAATAAGAAAGTTGGTATTGGCCACTGTCACATGACGCACCCTATATAATTTTTTTTTCTTGAAAAAGATGCGCAGTTAAAAATACAAATCGACGTGTCCAAGCGTTTTTCCCAACACGCCCTCATTTATCCGTTATCGAATTTATTCCATTTGGCTGTTCCACACTGTATATATATATATATATATATATATATATATATATATATATATATATATATATATATATATATATATATATATATATATATATATATATATATAGTAGATGCTTTTGCTCAACAAAAGTAGAACAATACCAAGTTGTGAACCTATTATGACTCAACTATTGTGAGATAAATAACAGGATCTTAAATTAGACACAATAACAAATAAACAATCAGTCTCATTAACTGCAATGTCTTCGACTTGTCCAGATGGTTTCTTGAATTTCCTTGAGCCATATCTACATTTGATTTCTACAAACGACTACAACTTCATCGTAGGCGATATAAACATTAATATGTTTTCAAACGCAGAAACTTCTCATAAATCATCTCAAAAATTCTAGAAAAACTCAAACTAACAGGGTTCTTAGATAAATATAGTTTTCCGATAGACAATTCGGTTTTTGAAGCAGAAAACTTCCACCATCGCTAACGACAGGAAGTAGATAGTTTTTTCCTTTTGGAAATAGGGGGAGGACACCTTCATAGGCACCCGTATATAAGAGAGAAGCTTGATTTGAAAAATAACCAAGCCATTCATCACATTCGCCCTTTGTCCTAACATATAAAAATATATAAACATAATATATCAAAAATTAAGTCATATATTACCATGTGATAAAGTAATTTTGTGTTCAGCAAAGTTAGTATGGACCTGCACCTAAATAAATAAATATAAATATAATATATAAATACAACCAACTACAATACTTAAAAAACTAAAATGAAAAATAAAAAAGTTCAGGACGCAGCAAGTACGTTATGGTAGTGAATTTTCTTTAATGGTTCAAATTTTAATAACTCAATTTTATATAAACTTAGAAAGTTAAATTTTGGTATGTGGTAAGGTCTTTCCCAGAGCAATATATGGACAAAATTTCATTGAAATAGCTTTGAAATTTTTGTAATTTTTGGAAAAAAAAATTTTTTTCGAAAGAAAACTCAAAATTTTCTCGGAAAATCTTGTCCGATTTTCCTAGCTAACGACCCCATCCAAGCCATTAATAAAATAAAGGTTTGTGTCGAGTTTTATCCAAATCGGTTAATTATTTGTTGAGTTATCGGTTGGCTACATACATCCATACATACATATATATATATATATATATATATATATATATATATATATATATATATATATATATATATATATATATATATATATATATATATTTATCAAAAAATTGTGGGAACGCCGTCAGTTGTGGAATAAAACTCTTTATTATAGGCCGAGCTTTCGGAAAAATTTATTCCTTTATCAAGGCTACAACATGGAAAGAAAAAAGGTTACAATTTACGTGGAAAAAATATAAAAGTTTAAACTACTTACATATAACATGAGTTTTACTAAACTATTTATCTAATAACAAACATAAAAAGAAAACCTTTTGATGAATTTATTTGAAGTCTAATAAATGCCAAACTGACATATAAAGCTAAATATTGTTTAATTGAATTTGTTTTTTGTTTTTGTCTAGGAAATATAAGAAGGGGTAGTGATTTCTAAAATTATTATCTTTCTTTAAGTTTATTAAATTTTCGTTAAAAGTAATTTCAAATTCTTCTAACACATTCTTTTATTACTTAAGGTTTCACAGTGTAAAATAGAAACATTACTAAAATTTATATTATGGCCAGTAATGTTTCTATTTTACACTGTGAAACCTTAAGTAATAAAAGAATGTGTTTAGAAGAATTTGAAATTACTTTTAACGAAAATTTAATAAACTTAAAGAAAGATAATAATTTTAGAAATCACTATCCCTTCTTATATTTCCTAGACAAAAACAAAAAACAAATTCAATTAAACAATATTTAGCTTTATATGTCAGTTTGGCATTTATTAGACTTCAAACAAATTCATCAAAAGGTTTTCTTTTTATGTTTGTTATTAGATAAATAGTTTAGTAAAACTCATGTTATATGTAAGTATTTTAAACTTTTATATTTTTTCCACGTAAATTGTAACCTTTTTTCTTTCCATGTTGTAGCCTTGATAAAGGAATAAATTTTTCCGAAAGCTCGGCCTATAATAAAGAGTTTTATTGCACAACTGACGGCGTTCCCACAATTTTTTGATAAATAACACTATTACCGTCACAAAAATTTAATACTATATATATATATATATATATATATATATATATATATATATATATATATATATATATATATATATAGATTTGTGTGTGTGTGTGTGTTTAAACTGACCCCAGATATGAGGTCTAGGGGTCCTATTTCGCGCTTATTTGAAAGAATTTTGCAGTTTCACCATCGATACCTCTCTATTAGTGAATTTTTTGTAATAAAAATTCACTAAAAAAGCCTGCTTTATTACACTTTTAATTTGTCAGGAAGAATCTATTTTATAGATAGAAGAACTTTCTGTTCACAATTGCATAACCTATACTTCTCTTTACTACCACATTTCATTTTTTAGTGAATTTTCTTTTAAAAAATTCACTAATGAGGAGATCCCGATTTTTGAATTATGAAAAAATTCCTTCAAATGAGCGCGAACTAGGCCCCCTATAACCCATATCCAGGGCCAGTTTCAATTTTTAGATCTATATACATATATATATATATATATATATATATATATATATATATATATATATATATATATATATATATATATATATCTGAGGCCTAGGGTTGAACACACAAATTTATAGATATCTGCACGGGCACTGCTCAGAGGAGCTTTCTTCCATAGTTTCTCCACCTGCTGCCCCCAACAGATCTACCAGGGGAACAGAGCGAATGCACCCTTTTACTGTCCAGGTCACGAGACATAGAATATCTTGTTATGCCCGCTCTTTTGTCCCGAGGACTTCCAAGTTGTGGAATTCCTTGCCGGCACATGTTTTTCCTTCTTCTTCGAACCTCCAAACCTTCAAGTCCAGAATTAACAAGTTGCCTCTTTCGTCCTTGTCGACACCCACGGTACGATAGTATTTACGCTGTAAGCCCTCGTGGTGTGTTGTTGAAATATATAAAAAAACTATTTCCAGAAATTTCATTTCACATAGACCCTTTCTCTGATGCTTTGGCGGTAGTTTTAGTTAAGTTTATGGTTTACTAATAGAACTCAATAAAAAGCAGATTAATGATTTACGAAGACGCCTTTGAAAATTGTTTCATTTTTAAAAGTCAACTGAAAAACAACAGAAGAAATGTTGCTATCGATATAACACTCTCGCGATAATTAAGAATACTGTCATTCTTAATTATCTGAACAATTTGAGGTGTATTTAACACGTTGTTAAAAATTTTGTACTAAATAATTTGTTTCCTGTTTATTTTAAATATAATTCAACAATATGTTCAGTAATGAAGAATATTTTGACATGTTGGAATGTTATATTCGTTCTAACCTAAATACTGAGGCAGCTGCACATATCAAAACAACTACCCAGAAAGACGACAATCAAACACCAAAATATTACGCAGGATAGTGACCAATCTATTGAACGACGGTAGCTTCCACGCAAAGAAACTACCAATGCCTAGAAATGAAGAAAGAAATAATGCCGTCTTAAAGGTTTCAAACGAAAACCCTCCGCAATCTGTTCGATTTTATGGTGAACAAATTGACGTTCCAAAAAGTACGGTACACCATGTATTAAAACAAAGTCATTACCATCCATACAAACCTACAATCGTACAAGGCTTAAATGTTGACGATTACCCTAAGCGACTTCAATTCTGCAGATGGTATCAAGGACAATGTCAGCAAGATGAAAATTTTCATTTGAAAATAATATGGACTGATGAATTCAAATTTACAAATTGTGGTGTGTATAATCGCCATAATAAGCATTATTGGGCAAATGAAAATCCCCATCTAAAGGAAGAAAGACGATTGGAAGACATATTTCGTATGAATGTTTGGTGCGGCTTATTAGGTAAAAAACTGTTATTTTTATTTGTAGATTGGACAGTTAATTTTAAAAAATGTCAAGTAACTTCATTGTTAGTGTGTTCTTTTTTGAAAATAAATTAACTGGGAAAAGGTATCTTAATCTATTGAAAAATTATATCTTACCAACAATTAGGAGAGTTCATGATAATTTAAATGAGAGTTGGTACCAACAAGACGATTGTCCAGCTCACAATACTAGGATCATCAAAGGATTTTTGTACCAAAATTTTAATAATAGTGTCATTTGTAACGGTGCATTGGTGTGCTTGAAGTCCTGATATAACACGCATGGATTTTTATTTTTGGGGTACTCTAAAGAATGATGTGTATAAATTTGATCCGCTACAAAATATCAATGAATTACGAAACAGAATTACGGAAGCTATAAATCCTATTAACTAAAACACCATTACCAGAGTTTGCAGTCATGTTTCAAAAAGGTGTATAAAATGCATTGAACAAAACGATGGCCATATTGAACAATTTTCTATTTAGTGTATTTTTAAGTTTCTATTTTATTATTTGTTGAGTTCCGTTTCTAATTGTGTTGTTTTATGGATTTTAAGTTTCTATTTGTTATTGCTGGGTTTCGTTATTAAGCTGTTTCACATACTATTACCTAGCATTATTACCTAATTAAGTATTGTAAATTAAATCACAATATTTTTTATCGTGAATCATTACGGAAAATTATGTTAAAAGTGGAATTCTTTTGTTAGACTCCATGGCCTACTGCTTTTTGAACACTTTTTTGTCATTTGTTTTCTGGAATTGGATTTCATAGCCTACTATCGTCAAAACGGTTTTTTTCAAAATTGTCAGTGCAATTACAAGATTTCTCAAGCATGTTGTACATTATTGGAAAGCTCTTTTCACGGGCTATCACATGAGAAAAAATTCAATATTGGTGCCGTAATAAAAAACAAACGTTGATACCTCTAACTCAAAAACAAATGACAATCCAAAGTTGAGAATGGCACAAAAATATTACTCTGTAAAAAGTATCCTGATAGTGTGCAAGTCTTAGACATGTCAGATCAACGCCTACTTAGATATTGAAGAAAAAATAAATCGACATTTTTTTTTCAAAATAACTCGAAAACGAAAAGCGGCAGGGCAAAATACAAGTCATATTTGGAACGAGCATGAAATTCTACAAAATATTGCTAAATTAACCGTCTCCCTATCTCTAATAATAACGGAGATAGTAATACATTCCCATCCAGTTTGGGACACACTGTATAGCGTGCACCATGCAACAAAATTTAGCTCTCTGGCTTTAAAGAAAAAAAGTTATTGCATTTTTAAAAATTCGGTCCCACTGGAGGTCAAAAGGGGTACAAATATTGCCGACCCCAACTTTTGGCGGCAGATTTCACCGCCAACGCGTGCATAGCTAGAAACATTTCTTACGAAAATGTTTTCTCCTGCTACTACAGTATCAGGGGGCGTGGCTTTTAAAAACACTGTAGTGTGTAAATTTCCGCCCCCAACTTTCGGCGGCAGATTTAACCGTCAAGAAAAATGTTTTACGAAAATGTTATCTCCTGTTCTTACAGTATCAGATGACCTGGTTTTTAAAAACACTGTGGTGTGAAAATATCCGCCCGCAACTTTCTGCGGCAGATTTCACCGTCAACGAGTGCATAGTTTGTTACTTGATACATAATTGTTTTGCAGAAATATAACAAGCCAGAAATGTACAATCTTTTAGAAGAATTTTAATTTACCTTTTTACTATCATAGTATCAGGCCGTACATACATTAATTAAACAAAACACATGTAAAGCTCATTTTTAAAAGGCACTGTTAACGATGTGTTACAGCATTTAATGTCGCGTTACCTATTTACCACAAAAGTAGTCATTGCTGTTAATAAGTATAATTTCATATACCCCTTAAATGTCCTCTCGACTCGCCCTTATAATAGTAAGCCGCCTGCCATCTAGTATTATGTAAATCTATGATGCCATCGGGAATATTCGGATTCTTTCCGGCTGGGATTTATCCGGCTAGTTTCACGCAGGTCCTGGGCTGCAAAATTCAGTTATCATATAAACTAATATGCACTGTATTAAATATAATTAATCTTTTACCATAAAATTACACTACGCATAAGCCCTTCCTAACTGACTCTCTTTCAACTAGTAAACGGGTAAAGCTCCTAGTTTCAGATGCAATAAACGTTTCAGTTTCTTTATGTTATCCATGCATGAAGATTAGGTGGTTGATCGAAGTAGTGTCGTTAAGTATCATACAAAATATAAGAGGATTTCTACTAAAGATTATGTTTAAAATTTACCTTACAGTGGTTGTTTTAAATAAAATTAACTAAAAGAGAAACTGTAAATAACCAATACCGATATAAGATATAAGCATAACCAAGGTCAGGTCAATATCTTACATGTGAGATTTTCAATAACTGACTGGTTTCATAATTTATATTGAAGTCTTGAGTAATCGGAAGCAATCAATTCTTGTGCAAGGCACTGTTGAACAAGTTGCATGTTTATTTATATCTCAATTATTACCTTTAACAAAGAAATATACTGTATAAAGGTTATAACTTTAATCTTAATTGTGTATATACAGGTGAGTCAACGATTGAACAAAGTAAGTTTGTCGGTTATGTATATAGGTGGGGGATTTTGACCCTCGCCATCATTGGGAACTCGAAAACCGCACTTTGCACGTCTTGTTCGCGAGTTTTTATGTGACTGCTTTTCTGGCAAGTGACCAATAGAGTGGCCCCCCATGTCCCCAGACCTTACGCCCCTAGATTTTTATGGGGGTATTTAAAATAAAAAATCTATGTTGAGAAACCAAATAACCTAGAACATTTGAAAAATGAAATTATGTATGAAATGAGTCGAATTAGCCCTCACGTCATTCGCAATGTACAAGAGGAATGTGTCAACAGATTTGCTCATAGTCAAGAAGTCGGTCGTGCATTTCGAACATTATATTTAATGGAAACTGTGGCGGTGGTTCCGACCGCAGTGTTTTCGTCAGCACTACCCTATGTTTCTCTTGACAGCTAAACGTTGCGTTACGTTATTCGACAGCAAGCTGTCAAGAACTACTATATAAGAGACACCAGGGATCTCTCTCTCTCTCCTCGATACCAACCGATACAGTGAAGATACGTCTCTCCACGCTCGGTCAGTTATCTGTTATGTGCTGTCTGTGATTGTTTTATAGTTAAATGTATCATATAGTTTATACAGTTAGTGAAATAATAAAGTATATTAAATGTTTACGTATGGATTTAATATTAACAAGTGCAATTAACATCAATATTGGTGACCCCGTGCCGCAAGCTGAAGATGCCCAGCCTGATGTTCCAGCCGACGTCGCCTAACTTCCACGCACGTGCTCATGCCTACAGAAAACGAATATCTAAACAGGTCAGTCTTTTCTAATTTAAAAATTATCTGATTTTTTTCACAATGGCCGAAGATTCTTCAAGCAGCAATATCATGGCAAGGGTTGCAATAAAATTACCTCCTATATGGAGACGTAACGTGAAAATCTGGCAAATGCAGGTTGACGCCCAGTTTGATATATCGCAGATCAGTTCTGAAAAGACAAAATTCAGTCATGTACTCGCTATACTCGATCCTGATGTCGCAGGGTCAATTTCAGATTTTTTAACCCAACCATTATCATCAACCCCATATTCAGATCTAATGAAACGTCTTTTATTAGAATTTGAAGAGTCCGATAGTCGCAAACTAAATAAACTTTTAACAGAATTAGAATTAGGCGACAGAAAACCATCGCAACTTTTACGTAAATGAAGTTTTTAGCCGGTAGTCAGATTGGAGAAAATTTCCTTAAAATTTTATTTCTACAACGTTTACCAGTCAACGTTCGTTCAATTTTGGCTTTGAGCAACGATTCTCTAGAAAATTTGTCGGTTACAGCAGACAAAATCGTGGAATTTTCCGGAGATAAATACAACGTGGCTGAAATTCAGGCACGCGAGCCCGACAAGCTAGCCAAGTTAGAAGCGCAATTAGAGAAGCTAACAGCATCAGTCAACGAATTGCGAACGCGTTCCCGATCTACCTCCCGAGAAAGACCCAAGCTTTCTCGAAATTCCATAACCGCAAATTCCTCAACCTCCACGTGTTGGTATCATGATCGATTTGGCAACAAGGCCAAACGTTGCATCCATCCTTGCAATTTCAAAGCAAAACATGTGTCGGAAAACTAATAAGGCACTCCCTCCACGCGGCAGGAGACGAGAGCCACCTAACACGCCGCCTTTTTATTTTTGATAGACGCTCCAATATGAAATTTCTAATCGACTCTGGAGCAGATATTTCAGTTATTCCACCCACTCACGACCAACGGAAATTTCAATCGAAACGTACCTTGTATGCTGCAAACGGGACCCCTATTCATACCTATGGCGAACAACTATTAGATTTGGATCTAGGTTTACGCCGTAGGTTCTGCTGGCCCTTCACACTTGCCGATATCAAGCAACCAATTATAGGCGCTGATTTTCTAGCAGAGTTTGCTTTACTTGTAGATATGAAACATAGACGTTTAATCGATACAAAGACAAACCTCTCTAAGGCCGGTGCTAACCCACCACCAGGATTTAATTCTAAAATTCATCTCGTAGACCCGACACACCAGTACTTCAAATTGCTACAACAATTTCCTGACCTGTTTAAGCAAACTTCTTCTAGCAACCTTCCAGAGGTTGAGTTCTTCCATACTATAAGTACGGAAGGACCACCTGTCACTGCAAAAGCTAGAAGATTGCCCCCGGAAAAGCTAGCTCAAGCAAAGCTAGAATTCGAGCACATGATGGACTTGGGAATTTGTAGACCCTCCAAAAGTCCATGGTCAAGCCCCCTCCACATGGTGCAAAAAAAGGATGGCTCATGGAGACCATGTGGGGATTACCGAGCACTAAACGCTAAAACAATCCCAGACAAATATCCCATTCCAAATTTGCAGGATTTTAATGCCCAGTTAGAAGGCAAACGTATTTTTTCAAAATTAGATATCATTCGCGCTTTCCATCATATCCCAGTAGCACCTCAAGATATTCCCAAAACAGCAGTCATAACTCCATTTGGGTTATTCGAATTTGTTAAAACCCCATTTGGCCTTCGTAATTCAGCACAAACATTTCAAAGATATTTACATTCAATTTTAAGACATCTTGACTTTGCCTACTCCTATCTTGACGATATTCTCGTTGCATCAGCCTCTGAAAAAGAACATCAAGAGCATCTAGCAAAACTTTTTCAGACACTTCAAGACAACGGCATCCGTATCAATTCATCTAAATGTGAATTCGGAGTGGCCGAAATTTCATTTTTAGGTTTTCGTGAAAATAAATCTGGATTATTTCCACTTCCTGAACGCATCAAAGCTATTACCGACCTACCTCTTCCCGATACTATTGAAAAACTCAGAAGATTTCTAGGTCTCATAAATTTCTACCGTCGTTCTCTTCCACGTGCTGCGGAAATTCAGCAACCACTATTCGACCTCTGCCAGAATCCCAAAAAACGCGACAAACGTAAAATCGAGTGGACTCCTCAGACTCGAGAAGCATTCGAACGTTTGAAAGAGGCACTAAAAAACGCTACACTAATAGCTCATTCGTCTTCTTCGCTACCACTGATTCTCCATGTCGATGCTTCTGATTATGCCGTAGGCGCTTCCCTCCAACAATTACGTGATCAAACACTAGAACCCCTAGGTTTCTACTCTAAAAAGCTTACTTCAGCCCAAAAATCTTACAGCACCTACGATCGCGAACTTCTAGCTGCTTATCAGGCAGTTAAATACTTTAGATATACCCTAGAAGGTCGCCATTTCACCATTTATACGGACCACAAACCTTTGACATACGCTTTTGAACAACGCGTCGATAAAGCATCTCCAAGGCAACTACGACATTTAGACTTCCTAGGTCAATTTACCACAGACATTCGCTACATACCAGGTCCTACAAACATTCCCGCAGACTATTGTTCTCGCATTGAAACAATTTCACTTTCTTCCACTGTGTCACTCCAAGAAATTGCGCAAGCTCAGTCATCTTGTGAGGAACTCAAACACCTTCTGCAGTCTAAATCTTCCTCATACAAATTTCAAAACATGCCTCTTGACAACGGAATGAATCTTATTTGCGATTCTTCTTCAAAGAAACTTCGCCCATTCATTCCGCTCAAATTTCGCCGAAAGATTTTCGATTCTATCCACAATTTATCTCACCCAGGCATATCAGCTTCAGTCGATCTGGTCCAGGATAGATTTTGTTGGCCCAAATTGAAACGCGATGTATTTCTTTGGTCTAAAACTTGCATTCCCTGCCAGGAAGTCAAGATATGGAGACACACTTCCAGTGCCATTGGACAATACACCCCAGCCATGAGAAGATTCTCGCATATAAATGTTGACATTGTGGGACCATTACCAGCATCACAAGGTCAACGCTATCTGTTAACAATAATAGACAGATTTTCTCGATGGCCCGAAGCAATTCCATTGTCAGATATTACAGCAGAAACAGTAGCGAACACTATTTTATCATGCTGGATCTCTCGTTTCGGTGTTCCGCAATACATCACCACAGACAGAGGTAAACAATTCGATTGCCACCTTTTCACACACCTCACTAAAACACTAAGTGCAGACCACATCAAGACCACAGCTTACCACCCAGCAGCAAATGGTGTAATCGAGAGATGGCATAGGGTTCTGAAACAGGCCCTGAAAGCTCATATGGACGAAAACTGGGTCGCTAAATTGCCAATTGTGTTACTAGGACTCAGATCGTACATAATTCCAGAATATCGCTCAACACCCGCTGAAATAGTCTACGGAGAATCAATCAAACTTCCCACCGACTTTTTCAACAGCACATAAGCTCATGATGTTCCACCACTTATATCTCAGCTGAAAGAAGACATAAGGAAACTTCGACCAGTATCTTTTAAACATCATACTGCAAAAAAGGTATTTGTCCATCCTAAGCTTATGGAAGCTCCTTTTGTTTTTGTTCGCATTGATATTCCGCGAAAAACCCTCGAACCAGTTTATGACGGCCCCTTTGAAGTGTTATCCCGAACTGACAAAGTCTTCAAAATCAAGAAATCACACGGAGAAGAGACAATTTCTGTTGACCGTCTTAAACCCGCATTCATTCTTTGTGATAACGAACAGACAACTTTCCAGCCTCAGAGACATCCTAGTGAAACTGAAAGTGACAGTGAAAGTCCAACACCTAGTGAAACTGAAAGTGACAGTGAAGTTCCCGTTCCCGTTCAAACTACACGCCATGGACGTAGAGTTCGATTTCCACGAAGATACTTGAACTAATAGCGTTGCCACTGAGAGGGGAGTATGTGGCGGTGGTTCCGACCGCAGTGTTTTTGTCAGCACTACCCTATGTTTCTCTTGACAGCTAAACGTTGCGTTACGTTATTCGACAGCAAGCTGTCAAGAACTACTATATAAGAGACACCAGGGATATCTCTCTCTCTCTCTCCTCGCTACCAACCGATACAGTGAAGATACGTCTCTCCACGCTCGGTCAGTTATCTGTTATGTGCTGTCTGTGATTGTTTTATAGTTAAATGTATCATATAGTTTATACAGTTAGTGAAATAATAAAGTATATTAAATGTTTACGTATGGATTTAATATTAACAAGTGCAATTAACATCCATAGAAACAATACTTTAATTTGTTGAACAAGGGCCTTTTATCTCTTGATTGTATTTATAAATAGAGCTTATGTTTTCCACTCTTTAAATGACTGTCATTCGAAAATCTAAGGATGTGACAATATATATATATATATATATATATATATATATATATATATATATATATATATATATATATATATATATATATATATATATATATAATATTTTTTCTCTAACTTCAGTCTATTACCGCGACTATGGCCAATCACCGACGCCAGGAAGCAGTTTCACCTCACTATCCTGGAAATTTTGCCGCACCTCTACCTTTCTGTGAGGATGGTAGGAATCTTTAACGTGCCCAGCATCGCATGGACACGGGATCGGCGGCTTTGCGCCCCCTACAAAGGGCGGAACATGCAGACATTCAACTTGCTTAAATACAATGCCACAACCTCGGTTGATGTTAATTGTACAGTATGTACTGAAAAAGTGAAAGGCCAACCCTGAAAATCGAACCCGGTACGCCTCGGTTCAGAGGTACACGTCGTTACCACTGAACCACTGAGGCACAATTTAATAGATATTACTACAGTTTTAATTATGTATGTAATCTTAAAAAGTATCCCTTGTGCTGAGTGCATACATTTTTTTAGTGAATTCTATATATATATATATATATATATATATATATATATATATATATATATATATATATATATATATATATATATATATTCAGAAAGATTTCCGCGGTCTTTAATGTGAGACATACTTGGTTCTCGGGTTAAACCGCGTCCAGAATTTATGGAAACTCGACGTTTCGGCTCCTGTTTTGAAGCCATTTTCAAGAGGTAAAGGAAATATGTAAGGACACTCTAAGGCCTCAATCTGCCTACTCCTTAGAGTGATGCCTCAGAGGCCTAGGGTTGAACACACTGAGACCTCACAGACGATCTCCGGCGAGATTTGGGGAGTAGGCAGATTGAGGCCCCGTAATCGAGCTATAACAACCCAACACTCCAGACAACGAGTTACCTAACACAAAATTTAAACAATTCACGCTACAATAAGAGTGTTCAATCTTTAAAACTTCCAGAAAAATAGACACAGATCAAATTATAACATTTTACGATGATCAAATCGAAATCATAAATAAAAACAACAATCCGCCATTATTGATGCGGGTGCGTTGACAGTGGACATTTCGCGGTTGGCGTTGCTATGTTGCTATTGGACGACGATGACACATGAATTCGAATAAATGTTTACAAATTACATGAAACTTTTAGAAACATTACATTTGTAACTTTACCCGAGCTTACAAATAGAAAAAAACAACAAGCTGGCAAAGGAGATATTACATTCTAATGTTATGTTAAAGTTTCATTTGTAAGTTTGCATTGGTTTTTTCTTAGAGCCTCGGTGGTTCAGAGGCAAGAACATGTGCCTCTGAACCGAAGGGTACTGGGTTCGACCCCAGGATTCTCCTTTCACTTTTTCAGTACAAACTGTAAAATTAACATCAACCGAGGTTCTGGCATTGTATTTGAGCAAATTGAATGTCTGCACGTCCCGCCCTTCGAAGGGGGCGTAAAAATGTCGGTCCCGTGTCCATGCGATGTTGGGCACATTAAAGATCCTTACCTTCCTTACAGAAAGGCAGGGGTTCGGCAAAATTTTCAGGATAGTGAGGTGAAACTGCTCCCTGGCGTCGGTGATTGGCCATAGTTGCGGAAACACACACACAACACACATTGGTTTTTTGGCTGCAAACATTTAGAAATGTTGCAAACTTAACTTGTTTAATGGTAACTTATGTAACGTTGTGATAAGCATTTGTAAGTTACCATGCTAAGTGGGTATCTTTTATCTCAAATATTTTTTAGGCAGAGCACAAGCTTAAACTTAGTCCTCCCTCGCGCACAATGTAAATCTTTTCCTAGGAAAATACAGGTTAGTACATGATAATAAAACTGATAGGTACTTGTAAATGTAATTTTTTTGATAAAACTCTAATTAATTCAAAAATCATAAATTTTACATAGGTATATCAAATCTCTAATAAGAAAGTTTTAGGCTTACACGTAGAATTTAAAAATCGGATAATAAACAGGTGTTCCAAAAAAAAGACAAGTTTGTACTGCCCTGCTTTTTTGGCACACCCTGTACAGTCCAAAATAATTTTGTAATACGCACACTTAGTAGCTATACAGTGTGGAACAGCCAAATGGAATAAATTCGATAACGGATAAATGAGGGCGTGTTGGGAAAAACGCTTGGACACGTCGATTTGTATTTTTAACTGCGCATCTTTTTCAAGAAAAAAAAATTATATAGGGTGCGTCATGTGACAGTGGCCAATACCAACTTTCTTATTTTAAATACAAGCCCCTGTATATTATTAATTTTTTGGATTCTTCAGAAAATTCTAGACATAATTCATGTACAATGTTCTATACCTATCTTCAACTGTTTCGGAAATATTAAGTATTTTCAGATTTATTACAAAAATTAACATTAAAAATAGAAAATTATTTTATTTCACAAATTCGCTACATTGCATTCAATACTTATTTCCCATTCAGCTCTTGATAATGAGAAAGTAAACAAAAACCATTCCTGCGTTTCTTTTTACTGATATGAAATGAAACAAAAACAAAAACAGTTTTCTTTCTGTTCGTATAAAACTCGTAGCCTTAGCAACTTGTTGTCTGCCTGCATGACAGTAGTGATTAGTGTCAGTGCTATTGTCGTTTGAATTTCGTTAACTGTACGTAATAATATCAGAAAAATGGTTCATTTAACAGAAATGCACAAAATAACCATTCTACAAATGATTGGTTATGGAGATAACACACGGACACAGATGGAAGTGTCTCGCTTATTTCACGAAAAATTTCCAAATTTGCCGCCTGTATCCCAAGGAACAATTAGCAAAATAGAAAAGCAGTTTCGCGAGCTTGATCATGTGAGACAGATAAAAAAAGTAGCTGCCAATGCAGTAAGTGATGATACGAAATTGGATATTACGCTTGAGTTTCAAGAAAACCCACATACTTCTGGTCGACAAGCAGCCCAACTATTCAACGTTAGCCACACAGCAATTTTTCGAACATTAAAGGAAAGTAAAATGCATCCCTATAAAATGATACCAACTCAGGAGCTCATGGAGGACGATTTCGATAGGAGAACGTATTTTTGTGAACAAATGATGGCAATGTTAGATAACAATGTGATCCAATTAGAAGATGTTTTGTTTTCTGATGAGAGCACATTTACACTTCACGGTCATGTTAATCGTCAAAATTGCCGCTATTGGTCTAATGAGAATCCTCATTGGATGAGAGAGGAACATACGCAATATCCTGAAAAAGTTAATGTTTGGGCAGGAATTGTTGGAAATCATATCGTAGGTCCCTTTTTCATTGATGGCAACTTGAATGGGGATAAATATTTAGAACTGCTCCAAAATAATGTCGTGCCAACTTTGACAAACTTATATCCAGATCCAGCAAACCCACAAGTTCCTGCCAATAAAATATGGTTTCAGCAAGATGGAGCACCGCCCCATTACCAAATCAATGTCCGGCAGTACCTGAACCAAATTTTTCCAAATCGGTGGATAGGGAGGCGCGGATCGATAGAATGGCCAGCACGATCTCCTGATCTGTCGCTATTAGACTACTTTTTGTGGGGATATGTCAAAAGTATTGTATACAAAACTAAGCCCCTCAACTTAGATGACTTAAAAAGACGAATCACGCTTGCGATTAGATCAGTCACGCCTGAGATGTTGAGTAATGTTAGAAGACATTTCTATACCAGATTAGCATGTTGCCAAGATGTTCGTGGCGAGCATTTTGAACATTTACTACATTGACATTAATTTTTTTTTGTTTTTTTAAATTATTAAGAAATAATCAGTATTTCTTATTAGAATTTGTGAAATAAAATAATTTTCTATTTTTAATGTTAATTTTTGTAATAAATCTGAAAATACTTAATATTTCCGAAACAGTTGAAGATAGGTATAGGACATTGTACATGAATTATGTCTAGAATTTTCTGAAGAATCCAAAAAATTAATAATATACAGGGGCTTGTATTTAAAATAAGAAAGTTGGTATTGGCCACTGTCACATGACGCACCCTAAATAATTTTTTTTTCTTGAAAAAGATGCGCAGTTAAAAATACAAATCGACGTGTCCAAGCGTTTTTCCCAACACGTCCTCATTTATCCGTTATCGAATTTATTCCATTTGGCTGTTCCACACTGTATAATGTAATATATACATTGTATTAAAAAAAGTTTGCCCATAAATGACAAACTTACTTTATTAAATGGTTCAATCACCCGGTATTGTTGCTTTTCACGTACCTACTAAGTATGTACCTATAAGACCAATAATTGTATACGTATCGTAACTTAAAATGGATTATTGGTGAATTTTCGTAGAAAAAATTCAGCACTGGGGAGATCCCGACTTTTGAATTTTGAAAAAATTTTTGCAAATGAGCGCGAACTAGGACCCCTAGAACCCATATCCGGGGTCAGTTTCAATTTCTACGGGGTTCTGGAATTGTTTACTAACAAAACACAGCTTTCCAAACTACTAATTTATTATTACCAACTATTTTCCAACACCAGTGTCAACTATAATATATATCTTCTCTATTATTAAATGTCCATAGAATTATATTCCACTATCGCCTTCTATGATCGCTTCCTATACCACAACACTTACTGTTAATTCGCTTTGTACTCTATGACAACTTAACACCACCTTATTCGATACTAAACTAACTTATTCTGTGCACCGCTCGTCTATTTATACTTGTCTATAGAGATTATAGACGTTCCACACTATTATAAACTATTCTACACCTGTCACCTCTGGTTTATTCCAGAAATGTCATTCCAGAGTGTTCGTTGTGACACCCACCCTCTTATATTCAACGCTCCCAGTCGAATTCTGACATTTCTTGGTACGGCGTAATCTTGCACTTCGGGCTCCTCTCAATGCGATAGACAACGTCTTTGATCCTTTTGACCACCTTATAAGGACCTTCCCATAATTTCTGTAGTTTCGGTGACCGTCCCTTGCGTCGTACTGGGTTGTAAAACCACACACGATCTCCTTCTTTAAAACCAGCTAAATTAGCTCGCACGTCATAACGGGTCTTCATGCGGTCGCTTTCGACTCGTATGTGCCTTCTGACAGCAGAGTGTATGGTTTCTATTTTTCTTTCCAAATCTTTTATGTATTCATCAGTTGACCGTGGAGCATCTGTGGGTTTTCCAAATACGAGATCAGGAGGAACTCTTAACGCTCGCCCAAAAACCACGCTGGCTGGTGTATGTCCGGTAGTCTCATGTACAGCCGAGCGGTATGTCAGTAGAAAGACTGGAATGTGCCGGTCCCAATCCGTTTGGTGTTCATTGACAAATATTCTTAAGTGGGACTCCAAAGTAGCATTGAATCTTTCCACCATTCCGTCAGATTGAGGGTGCATAGGTGTAGTTGTCGTTTTCCTGATTCCCATAAGCTCACAAACCTTCTGGAATACAGCCGACTCGAAGTTGCGTCCTTGGTCGGAATGGAGCTCTAGTGGTGCGCCAAACCTACAGAAAAACTCATTCACCAATACTTCTGCGACGGCGGTGGCCTCTTGATTCGGGACTGCAAACACGTCTGGCCACTTGCTAAAATAATACATGGCTACAAGCATATAGCGATTCCTGCGTCTGTTCTAGGGAAAGGACCAGCTATGTCAATTGCAATTCTTTCGAAAGGGGCTCCCACGTTGTACTGCTTCATTCGCCCGCTGGTCTTTAATTTAGGCCCCTTACTGGATACACACGCTTGGCAGGTTTTGCACCATTCTTCCACATCAGCTCTACATCGTAACCAATAAAAACGTTCTCTGACCTTTTCCAAAGTTTTCTTTACGCCTAAATGGCCTCCACCTGTCCCGCCATGGATCTCCTCGATTATCTCCCTAACTCTTGGACGCGGAAGGATTGCACCGTTGTCCTCCTACACACTTCGAGATTCAATCATTCTTTGTTTTCGACAGTGATGCAATGCTCGCATTTTGGTGGGCAAGGTCTCCTAGATAGGGCGTCGGCATTACCGTGCTGTCGTCCAGGGCGGTGTTCGATGGTAAAATTGTACTCTTGAAGGCGTACAAGCCACCTCGCCATCTGCCCCTCTGAATTTTGTTTTTAGTGAATTTTCGTAGAAAAATTCACTAATGGAGAGATCCCAACTTTTGAAATTTGAAAATTTCTTTTCAAATGAGCCCGAACTAGGACTCCTAGAACCCATATCCGGTGTCAGTTTCAATTTTTATATGTTATATATATATATATATATATATATATATATATATATATATATATATATATATATATATATATATATATATATATATATATATATATATATGTATATGTATATATGTATCACACCGATAACTCAAAAAATAATGGGCCGATTTTGATAAAATTTGACATGTACCTTCCTTTTGTAAGTGGTTTGGATAAGTTCGTTAGTCAGGAAAATCGGACGAGGTTTTCCGGGAAAATTTTGAGTTTTCATTCAAAAAAAAATTTATCTCAAAAATTAAAAAAAGCTATGATAACCAAATTTGGTAGGTAGGTTTACGATATAAAAAGTAAACTAAATTTAGATTTCTATGTTACAAGAAAAAAGAGTTATAATAAAGTATTTTGTGCCAGATCATTTCTATGAAAATTCACTACCATAACGCACTTGCTGCGTCCAGGCTTTTTTCTCTTAATAGTATTTACCAAAGAAAAATTCTCAACATTATAGAAGCATTACTAAAAACACTTAATTAACAGGCAATTGTAGATGTAATGTAGTAATTATAATACCTTGTTTATAAACCGCCTTTAGAAACATCCTTACAGCGTATTTTTTTGTATAATGGTTCCAACGGCCATATAGGTATAAGTGTCCGTAGTCGCATTACACACACTAAAAAAAATATCAAAATCATAAATCACATTATTAGATCAAGATCGCACATATATAGTTAAAATGATTATGCAACCCTCACGTCCCAATTGCCCATTTGCTTGAATGGATAGTTAGCCATTCGGTCTTACGATGTAAAAATGTGAAGCACCCTTTAGATCAAGATCTATAAAACTATCTTGCCCTTAGATCACAGCATAATTGTTTATTATACTGTGCTTAGATTATGAACATAATCCAAGAAAGTACCAATACCGCACATTTTCTGTCATAACCCTATTAGGTTTATATTCTCATGAGTTTTAGTGAATTTGTATTATGAAGCTTAGCGTAAATGAAGACGTCTGTAAATAATTTCAAGCTTTGTAGAGATGTGTCGTTATTAACGTAACGTTATTTTGTAACGTTATTTTATCACAACGTTATAACTCGTTCTCACTTAACAAAATAACACGTTCTTTGTTGCTCTCGTGCGTTGTGTAGTTAGTAGTATGGTATTGGTTATTTCTACGAAAATTCACTAAAAAACATACATTCATCGAGCTGGATTCGATCGCGTAACATGCTGCTTAGAAGACAACGACGCTGTCTCTGCGCCATGTAAACACACGTTAACTTACGTTTTGTTTACATTATACTCCAGATGGGCTTTATGTCCAAGATATTATATTCAAATTATACGTAACAATTAATTACAGAATTAGTAGAATTACCATTGACCCACATCCCACGATTCTTTCGGTCTTATATGACGTCTTAAGTTTAAAGATAATCTACACTATATTATGCGACAGCATAATACATATATGCTGCGCTAAAACTATATTTGGGGCCGTTCATAAAGCTACAAATATAGTTTATTTTAATAATTAATAGAATTCCCAGTTAAATAACAATCATTTGGCAAATTTTTAATTTCATGTCCTCTGTCATTTCCCATACCTGCGGCCAAGATTTCACGATTGTCGGTTCGAGTAGTATGCTTTAGCCTGGTATTTATTTAGTTTGGTTACCGTTGATGTATGGTTTATACCTGTTGTATGAATCAATCTACGCGTGGCAGTTAAATACTCTGTCTCTCAGGCATTGGACTTTAACCACTAAGTCGTTTCAACTCATGTCTTTGGAATTTTATTTTTAATTTGGAAAAAACTCTAAATCTTGCGTACCAAATTACTTAAAAATAACAATAGAGGTTTATTTGCGCCTTTTCTAGCCACATATAAAGTCTCATTCCAGTTACTCTGATACTTAATTTTTGTATGTTTTTGGGGGGGAAATGTTTGTTATAGCTGATATAGGATCTCGTCCGCGGTCTTAATACAATGAAGATATGTGCCAAGTTTCGTTTAAATCAGTTGAGTATTTTTTGAGTTATCGCTCGGATATATATATATATATATATATATATATATATATATATATATATATATATATATATATATATATATATATTTATAGACATACATATAAAATTAACGAACCTTGGTTTTGGGTTCTAGGGACCCAAATTCGCACTCATCTGAAGAAATGTTTTCAAAAGCTTTCATCGTGACTCGTGACATTGTGAATTTTCTTAATGAAAATTCGTTAAAAAATATAGGGAATTTTACGAATCAGCGTAGAGAATTCTGGGGAATTTTGAGGCTGTAGCTGGGAACATTGAATGAGAGTTTGGTAGAATTAGAATTAGAATAGTAAATTAGTAGAATCATAGAATCAGAATCTCACTGGGCACTGAACGATGACAGCCGCTTTGTAGGTTATATTTTATGTTTTGTGAATTATTTGTGTTCAAATCCAAACAAAAGTTAGTAAATTGAATAACATTTTTTAATATAATATGTATGTCTGCTCTTAGACCTAATCTGTGTAGCTATTACAATAACGTATTTCGAGAAAATTGTATTGTTCTTATTAAAGGAATCTGTTTTCTGCTTTGCTGAACTAGGATTATCATTATCTAATGAACTGACTTTATTGTTAACACAAGAGAAAAATTTATATTTAATATGAGTACAAATAGCACAGTTTGCCCACAGTGTAATAAAGAGCTCAATATATCTGCCAATCGTTTAGTTGTCGATTCCTGCGGCCATAAAAAATGTCGAAAATGCCTTTTGGAAGATGAAGAACAATGCAAGCAGTGTATCACACCACCCAAAAATACTTCTCAAACTCAAGATACTCATACAGCGGTAATAAAGTCTTTTACAAATACAACAACAAATGAATTCATAGAATCTGCCAGTGTGTTAGTGCCAAATCCCCCAAAACAAGAGCCTAATGTTAATTCACATTCAGTCAATGGTGACCAGATGGATAGAAGCTCTAAGTTGCATCGTAAGAAAGTCAAAGTAAATAGTAAAAGGAATGTAAAACACAAACGACCATACCACAGAGTAACTATACCAGATTATATTTCAATGTATGACCCACTACGATATAAATGTAATATCTGTAACAAAATATTTGCAACCAAATCACATATCCGCTACCACTTGTATTGTGCAGGAAGAGGTAAGTTGCAACACAATGTAGTGTGTAGAAAACCAACTGTTTTATTATTTTTAGTTCAGGTGCTTATCTTTTTATGAAAATCAAACATTGCAATTGTGGTATTTGCTATCCTGTGTTTTGAATTTAGTTTTTGGGGCAGCTGGTAAAGATCTAGTTCATACCTTGGACTTCTATAAGCTGCTTATTTCACATTTATATTTCTTTCCTGTTCTGCACCCCTATTTGCTTTATTCTATGTAGGAGTTGAAATCAGAACATGTTTGATTTATATGCCAAATATAATACTCTGCTGGAATAATTGAAGTGAGCCAATGTTATGCTGTTAAACACCATTTGCCTAGTCCACTGTGACAAACGACTACTGCATCTATAGCAGAAACCCAGTTTTTTTGGAAGTTTTTTCAAACATAATCAACAATTGTTCTCAAAAAATGTGGACCAGAACTTGCTCCTGTCCCAACTCGTCTGTTTCAGACATCTTACAATAGAGGCATATTGCCTAGTAACTTTAAAACTGCTCAAGTACGACCCGTCCCCAAGAAAGGATCCAAAGCACTTCCTAGCAACTACAGGCCTATTTATCTCCTTTTAGTCGTCTTTAAAGTGATGGAAAAGTATATAAACACCGAATTACTAAAATTTCTTGAAAAACACAGTCTAATCCACGACAGACAGCATGGATTCCGTCAGCGCATACCAACTGCCGACCTCCTTTCCTTTGTCACCCATTCTTGGAACAAGTCTATGGAACTACACAGTGAATCCCAAATTGTCGCTCTAGACATATCCAAAGCATTTGACCAGGTCTGGCCGCAGCGCTGCTTAATAAACTTCCAGACTATGGCCTACCACCAAAACTCTGTACCTGGACAGCAAATTTCCTCTCCAACTGGAGCATTTCTCTTGTCATGGATGGCCATTCCTCTAAACTGTATCCAATTAATGCAGGAGTCCCTCAAGGTTCAGCTTTAGCTCCTACTTCTCTTTAGCCCAATTAGATAGGGATCGCACTCATGGAGGGTTCTCTCCCTGTGGATCTCCAAAAAATATTAGACTGAGTAAGTAGAAATCTTGTACAATTCAACTCCACCAAATCTCAGTCTTGCTTTCTATCTCATAAGAGATACACCAGCCCTAGACCCATCACAATGAACAACCAAGTTATTCAAAGTAATGAGTCCTTTGCACTTGTTGGCATTTCTGTGGATAGAAATCTCAATTGGCACCAACATGTCACATAAATTGCAGAAGCGGCTGCTAAAAAATTAGGTTTCCTCTTCCGGGCTCGCAAATACTTTTCACCAGCTAATCTCTATACCTTATATACTTTACAAATAAGGCCAAACCTCGAATACTGCTCCCACATCTGGGGTGCCGCGGCCGCTTCTACACTCGCTATCCTGGACTCCATTCAGAAGAGAGCTATATGTCTCATTGGTGACCCTACCCTCACCCAAAGGCTGCCATCCCTTGCCCACCGACGTGCCGTTGGTGACTTCTCTCTCTTTTATAGATATCTGCACGGGCACTGCTCAGAGGAACTTTCTTTCCATACTTCCTCCACCTGCTGCTCCCAACAGATCTACCAGGGGAATGGAGCGAATGCACCCTTTTACTGCCCAGGTCACCAGACATAGAACATCTTGTTATGCCCACTCTTTTGTCCCGAGGACTTCCAAGTTGTGGAATTCCTTGCTGGCACATGTTTTTCCTTCTCCTCCGAACCTTCAAGTCCAGAATTAACAAGTTGCCTCTTTCCTCCTTGTCGACACCCACGGTACAATAGTATTTAGGCTGTGAGCCCTCGTTGTGTGTTGTTGAAATATACTCACAAAAAAAAAACATTGAGATCAAACTTTGGCTTGTTTTTCACCATAACTCCCAAATATCTGACACTTCTAACTACTTTTATTTCTTCTCCTTTGAACCAGTTAAATTACTTTCCTACATTCAATTTGTTCTCAATAATCATGACTTTAGTCTTTGTTGAATATAACTTCAATTCGGTAATCCTTAAGATTGTTTCGACAAGGATGCGTGGATATTTGCGCTCATCCCGAAGCGTCGCTCGGCTGTTTGAATTTCACAAAGCGTTGCCACGTCCTATTCCGGAATCAATAATCAAGGAAAATAATTAAATATACCAGTTAATTGAAATTTTTATTTTTTTAGTTATTAAATAAATAGTGAAATACTGCTGTATAAAATATATTATTATTACACATAATAGAACTTATATGTTATATTATATACCAATACCAAACATAATATATACATACAAACACACACACATACATATATAATATATACATTATATGATATCATTATTACATAAAGCATAGTGAGGTTAAACTGCTCCCCAGTGATTGGCCATAGTTGTGGAAATAGACTGATGTTAAAGACACAAAATACAAATACAATCCAATAATACATTACTGTCGTAATATTGTTTTTCACAATTCACAAAATTAATTTCTAAAGTAAAATTTTTTTGAAAATGGTATATCTAGTCTTGTATCGAATTTTGTTTCTGTAAGTCAGTCTATTTTCGCAACTCTGGAAAATCATCGACGACAGGGAGCACTTCCTTCACTACCTCCCCATTTTGCCGAACCCCTTTTCTGATGTAAGAAACATAGTGATATTTAACGTGCCTAACATCGCATAGCAAACGGGAGAACAGCTTAACGTTTTCTCCAAACTGCGCAACGCAAGGAGGTTTTTATAAAGCTGGCAGCATTTTACAAGACGATTTTTCTTTCGGAATATTAATTCGCTAACCTGAACTATACTGCATTATAATCATAGCTCTGAAAATACGATGGTACAGTACATTACTTCTAAATGCCGCACCACATGACCTTGCACTTCTAATAAGAGCAACAGGTATGATGGCGCACCGGTAATAGTGTGCCTCTGAAGCCAAGGGTTGCAGCTTCAAATCCCAGTAAAGCTAATATGTGGTATTGTCTTTGAGCATGTTTAATGTTGTTTGGTAGCGGGTGTAATGACGCCGGTCCCGAGAACTATGCGGTCTTTGGCATGTAAAATATATGTATGCTCTTTATAGGATTAGGTCAAATGTACGAAATGGTACGGTGGAACTGCTGGCGTCGCTAATTGGCCATAGTCGTAGAAACAGGCCGACGTTAAAATAAAAATACAAACATCGTAAAATAAGGGTTATATTTCAAAGTACACAAATCCTATTATATTATATATTCATGAAGGGTTAGCAAGTTTAATGTTATTTGGTGTTCCCATGTAGTATACGATGTTTGACACGTTAAATATCCGTATGCTCCTTATAGAGTGGAACTTCTGGCGTCACTAATTGCTAGTTGCCATAGTCATGTAAATAGGTAAACCTTAAAAAATAGAACCAAATCAACAACAAAACATTATTTTGTGATTTAACATAATTATTGATTCTGGAATAGGACGTGGCAACGCTGTCTGACATTTCAACAGCCGAACGGAGCTTCAATCATAAGGATTACCTTCAATTCATTAAAACTCAGCTAGCACTCTAAGTTGTAAAAATCTTCTCTAAGCCTAGTCAAAAATTCAATTTTGATCACTGTATCTCCCGAAACTATTGAAACCTGCAGTGTCTCAGTACCATGCCAATATCATTTATATGTAATAAAAACAAAATGGGACCCAGTATGGTTCCTTGAGTGATCCCTACATCAATCTGAAGTTCACTTGATATCATATCTCTACATTTCACAACTTGTCTTCTGCAGTCAAGATAGTTCCGAAATCACTCCCAATACAATCTCTCCAACACCATACATCTGCAATTTAACCAACAATAATTTCTGATCTATGGTTTCAAAGGCTCTTTGTAAATCCAAAAATATTACAAATATAGAGTCACGTCTGTCTAAACCATTTTTCCATTCATCTATTATAGTTTGCAGAGCAGTTTCCATATTATAAAAAATTTCTAAAGCCTGATTGCTGCTCCAGAAGTATTTCATTGATGTGAATGTAGTCAATAAGTTCTTTATAAACTATTTTCTTCAATATTTTGGTTTTACTTGATTGTATATTGACCGGCCTAAGCTTCTCAATGATGGTTTTTGTTTATGGGACATGAGTTTCATTTCACTAGGGACTACACCTGTTTCCAAGGAACAGTCGATTTCGTTAAGTATTTTATTCGAAATGGCATCAAAACAACACCCCAGCATAGAAATTCTGATCTCATTGAGGCTTCCCTTATTTGGCAGTTGAGGCACAACAAGCCTCAGCTCCACCAAATCAATCAGTTTGAAACCATGCTATGTATTTCTAATCTGACCAATAGAAGTTGCCAATGTTGATTTACCTCTATATTTACTATATTATCTACAATTGTTTTAATACTGTCTATAACGTATGTGTTCAATAATTCTGATATAAATATGATGTCATCATATTTCAGATATAATTTTTTCAAAGTTTTCCACATTAACTTTGCATCTGATCTAGCTCCATCAATATTATGTTCATAGTATTCACTTTTGTTTATAACACTAGTGACCACATTTCTCATAATTCTATAGACATCCTAGTCATTAGGATCATTTTTAATCTGAAATCGTTGAAACATATTATCTGTTTCTTTCATTTTTTCAAGCACCTCTTTATTGCATATCATGGTCTTTTTGGCATCAATTTTAGTCACAGACATAGTCCTGGTATTGTAGTTGTTATACTTCATATCTAAATCTAATTTTCTATAATTAAAATTTCTATGTACATTTGTCAACTCTGATACCTGTAAGACCACTTATGTTCTCTAATTTCTCTCTATACATAACAGCTTAATACACATTATTATTGCTGTTGAAGATCTCAACCAATCAGTGAATGATATTAAAAGTTCGCGTTGCCTATATGTCACATTTCATCATTGGACTTTGGTTACATATAACTACGTCTATAAGAGATTGCTGACAAGCATATATGTGACTATTTCATTGATTGTTGTTGCCCTTACTTGGGGAAACTGATCCATACTACATACAGACTGGAGACTACTTCTCTGGCTTCACTCTTGGTGTTCGTTTCTGTAGGTGAAGGGCGTAGCCAGCGCGTAGCTAACTGGAGCAAGAGGACCTTATGAATTATAGATGTTCTCGGATGTTCTTCAACGTTTCTGTGACTAGTTTTGCAGCTTAACAGCTGTCAAGAGTTTTTTGAAAAGCGTTCGGGAGCTAATCTGCAAATTTACCGAAAATTCGCCACCAAAACGCACTTACTGCGTTTAGATTTTTTCTTGAGAACGAATCATATTTCGGTAAAAAATGCAAAAATGCATTAACGAATTTGTTGTATGAAAATTAGCTAAAAATTACAGATCGTTAAACCATAAACTTCACGAAACCTACAGCGAAAGCATCAACTTAACTAAACCGACAGCCAAAGCATCAGAGAAAGGGTCTACTTGAAATGAATTTTCTGTAAATATTTTAGTAAAATGAAGGGCAATGACGGTTGAATCTGAAACTTAAGGGTTTGCAGAACACTCTTCTTGCAACATTTTATTTTCACAATCCGTATTTGTTTCACATTCTTTGCCTAAACATTGCCAATTTTGACGTTTCAAATTGCGAATTTGGCGTTTTGGGAAAAACTCCAAAATTTGTTTCTTTAACTGCCCATAACTTCTTTGTCTTTAAAGCTAGGGACCTAAATTTTGGTACAGAGTTCACTCCTTATAATACAAACACGCGTACCAAATTTGGTTGCTTACTTTGTTATTTCCGGAGATATAATTTTTTTTAGAAAGAAAACAAAAATTTCCGGGAAAACCTGGTCCGATTTTCTTGGCTAACGAACTTGTCCAAGCCACTTGCAAAAGGAAGGTACTCGCCAAATTAGAACAAGATCGGTCCATCATTTTTTGAATTATCGGTCGGGTGTATATATATATATATATATATATATATATATATATATATATATATATATATATATATATATATATATATATATATATATATATATATATATATATATATATAAACACAGATCTCCTCGTTAGCGATTTTTTTTTTAAAATTCGCTAAAAGTATAGTCATACGAAGACGACACAAAATAGTAGTGGCGATCAGTTAAGTTATAAAGAGTTAGATAAGGTAACAAATGAAAGTTTAATTAATATGCATTAAAATTATAAACATGCATTGAAAGGAGGAAGCTTTAACCCACGCTAATGTATGCAAACATAAACCTGGCTTAAATATAAATAAAATTGTAAGTAAACATCTAATTCCAATCATGAAAGAAACTAGCTTTAAAAAATAAAATAAATCAGAAAAATATAATATAATTCTTATTCAGCACCAAATATACTTATTTTAGAAAAAATAAATAATGAAATTGACTTGATTTTTTTTTTTATATATCACGAAGGAAAAACAAATCACAGAACCACATAGGAAACATACTCAAGAATAAGAAATAGATATTATTACCCATAATTGAAAAACAAAATTAGATAATTCATTAGAACGTGTGAGTATTGTAATAAAAATAAAAATTGTCATTTTCTACTAAAGAGACTGAACAAGCAAACCACTTATATTACTTAGGTTAGATTGTGAGTGGTTCATATCGGTCCCTCCACCGCGACCATAAGGTCTATTGTGGCTCACGCCTAATGTCTATATTTCGCCCAACAAATCCAGCCTCCTACAGAGGTCGATAACCTTTGCGGGCGAAAGTTGATCCAGATCCTCTGGAGCAAGCTTTACCTTGCCAAAGAGCAGGTGTCTAGTCCTATCCGCTGCCGGACAGGAACACAGCACGTGCTCTGCTGTTTCATCATTCTCCATACACAGCCGGCACTCGGTCTCCTGACCGATCCCAATACGGTGCATGTGATGCCGCAAGCGACAGTGTCCTGTATACAGGTCGACTAGAGTACTCAGTTGTTGTCTGTTCAACTCTAGAAGTTTCTTAGCCCTTGACTCAGACAGGCCATTTATGAAGGCCTTAGAGTGAGCTAATCCTGGAAGATTTTGCCAATATTGAATTGTCCTTCTATCTGTCCAGGTCTTTAAGGTGCGTTTTGCTGTGCAAGATGTTATTCCCAGCACCGGTTCTGGTCCGACAAAGTCACACTGGGCACCACTCCTGGCAAGCGCGTCTGCCATCATGGTCCGAGTGACCCGGTATCCAGACCAGCGACACCTCATTACAGCTGCCCAATTCGTTAAGGGCAGATTTACAACTCCATACCGTCTTTGAATTGCACCGGTAGGAACCAAGAGCCTTTATTGCAGCTTGGCTATCTGCATATATCTTTATCGATTTGTTTGTGCATAGGTCTTTTAAGCTTTCCCTTGCACACATCTCGATGGCATAAACTTCTGCCTGGTGTATGGTTGCGTACTTGCCGAGGCTAGCTGATAGTCTAGCATCGGTGCTGCCCCCATATGCGCCGGCTCCTACTCCCATATTGGTTTTGGAGCCGTCAGAGTACCAGCAGAGGTCCGCTCTCAACAGGGTCGATCGGTTCCGGTCCCAGTCCTCCCTTTCCGGGAGGACGGTCTTGAAAGACAGATCTCTGCTGATTTTTGTAGGCATCAAGTCCGAGACCATTCCCAGAATCCTGTGACAATCACTGTCATCAAGGAGTCCGGACCCCCTCAGACTGACTTCCCTCGGCATGTTATCTGCCGTTTGTATTAGTCTGTACGTTGTCCACCTCGCCACCCTCTCCAACCATATGTGAAGTGGGGGAATATTGAGGAGGACCTCCAGAGCGACTGATGGTGCGGTGCTTATCGCTCCCGTTATCATCAGACATGCTTGTCTCTGTAGATGAGCCAGTTTGGCCCTCGCGGTACCACGAAGTACCTTAGGCCACCAAACTATGGCTCCATATGTTATCATAGGTCTGATAACCACTACATAGAGCCAGTACATCTGTTGGGGGTTTGTTCCCCAGTTGTTCCCACAGATTCTCCGGCAGGTCCACGAGGACATCTTAGCCCTGCGGATAACATTTTCTAACTGTCTGTCCCAGTTGAGCTTCTTATCTAGGATAACTCCCAGATATTTTGCTTGGTCCGAAAATGGAATGTTTTCCCCCATAAGATTAGGTGGTTTTAATTTGTCCAACCTTCTTCTTCTGGTGAACGGGACAATGATCGTTTTGCGAGGGTTTACAGACATCTGTTCCCTACGGCACCATTCATTGACTACATTTAGTGCTTCTTGAAGAGTACTAGACAGTTCCTCCTCAGATTTGCCTCTAACCATTATGACGAGATCATCCGCATACGCCTGGACCTTAACCTCCCAGAGTCCGAGGATAGCCAGCAGGTCGTCCACAAAGAGGGACCACAGCAGGGGGGATAGAACGCCCCCCTGAGGAAACCCTCTCGCAGCCCTAACGCTGACCACCTCTCCCCGTAATGAGGTAATAATGGTCTGATTGTGCAGCATGTTTCCGATCCAGCCACAGATGGTAGGTTCCACCCCCCTAGCGATAGTGGCCTCGTAGAGGGAGATCGGTAATGCATTATTAAATGCTCCTTCTATGTCGAGAAATGCCGCCACCGCAACCTCTCCATTTTTCAGAGAGTGTGTGATCTTCTCGACGAGGTTATTGAGCGCTAACTCAGTTGATTTGCCAGTTTGATAGGCATACTGGTGGGTATTTAGGGGGTTCTTGGGTAAGATGTTCCCCCTAATGTGTCCGTCCAGTATTTTTTCCAATCCCTTCAGGAGGAATGATGTAATACTGAGAGGTCTCAATGAAGTAGGTAGGAGGTCATTACGTCCCAATTTGGGAATGTAAACCCCCCTAACCACCGTCCAGCTGGAAGGAATATAGTTCCAGGCCAGACTGGCTCTGAACAGCCTGATAAGGAAGGGTAGGAGAATCTCCAGTCCCTTTTGTAGTAGGACCGGTACCACCCCATCCTCCCCTGGCGACTTGAATGGCTGGAAATGATTCACAGCACACTCCACTGCCGAGGCTGTAACTATTCTCCGAGCAACTAGCCAGTCCTCCCTTTGGCGCGTTTAGAGCGTCCCTCAGCTGGTAGGACCTCACTGATGCTCAGGATCAGACAATCTGGGAAGTGTGTGTGTGCTAAGAGCTCTAACGTTTCTTTCCGAGATTCAGTAAAGGAACCATCTGGTCGTTTTATCGATCCCAGTTCCTGTACACGGTCGCGTGAGAGAATCCTGTGGATTCTGACGCTGCTGGGCAAATTATTAATGTCCCCGCAGAACCTCCTCCAGGACTCCCTCTTAGCGTTCCTGATCTCTTTATTATAATGTGTTAGAGCAGTTTTATATTGCTCCCAGTTGCCTGTAATCTTAGCACGATTGAAGAGACGTCTAACTTCTCTTCGTAGTTTATCGAGGTTATTATTCCACCAAATAGACCCCCGACTGTCTCTCTTTGACCTCAGTGGACAGTTTTCGTGATAGGCAGAGACCACAGCTTCCCTAACCTGTTCGGCCGCAATCTCGATCTCATCACGATCCCTCACTGTGGGGATTGCGGACCCAAGTCTGCCGGCGAGGGACTGTTTGAATCCCTCCCAATCCGTCCTCCTCGGGTCCCGATACTCCACCACAGGTCTAGGGCCTGTTTCAATCTCAAATAGGATATGGGCATGGTCTGAACATGAGGGTTCAGACGACACCCTCCATTTGAGTATTTTTGAGCTCAAAAGCCTTGAGCTGATCGTAAGATCTAAAACCTCTCTCCGGTTAGCTGTAAGAAAGGTGGGTTCCGAGCCTATGTTGTTGACAACCAGCTCCTCCCCTAAAATGTATTCAAATAGTGATTCACCTCGTCTGTTAGTGTCCGTGCTCCCCCAAGCCAAGTGATGGGAGTTCGCATCACACCCCATTACGAGGTGATAGTTGTTCCTCTTGCAGTAGGCGATCAATTTCCGCACCTCTGCTGGAGGTGGTTGTTCTGCATCTCTGTCTCCAGGGAAATAGGCCGAACAGGCCACTACTTCCAGCCTGGTCCCCCCGGATGTGATCACGAGATGGATGGATGCCATGTCCTTGGTGCAGTACTCTGAAAGTGTAAAATACTGCAAGTTGTTTCTGATCCAGATACAGGCTCTGGGGTTAGTACCAGAGCCCACCTCTACTATCTTACCAGAAGTGTTACCCAGCCCTTTAGTTCGTTCCGAATTAGCGGTCCAGGGCTCTTGGAGAAGAGCAATATCTATTTGCTCTTCCTTTAATTTCATGCTAAGGAGGTATGTCGCAGCCTTAGCATGATGCAGATTAGCTTGAATGCACCTTAAGTTGGTGGGCATGGGGGTAGGAATATAGGAATGTATGGAGGAAAAAGGAGTAGTTTAAGGAGCTTAAAGGAATTATGGTGCAGGTTCCTCCTCCTTTTTAGGGGCTCGATAACCAAGCTTCCTATAGGAGGGTCTACCTTTGGTAGTCGTCCTAGGGGTGGACTTTCCTTTCCCCTGTTGTTTCCCTCTGGAGATTCCAGTGGAAGGTTGAATCCTGCCACCTCCTCTATTGGGTCTGTGTAAGTCGTGTCCATGTTTGGTCCCACGAGCAGCAAGGGAAAATAAACCTCCATGGAAGAGCCCCGCATCCCATGAAGAGGCATTTTACACAGGGAGGTCGCCCGGTTTCCCTGGGGAGGGTTAACGTTAGCGACAGAATTACCATCCTGCCAATGCCCGGCCATTTCGGCCAGAAGCATCATCGCTTCGGCACCAACCCGCCAACGACCTTGCGATGTGGGTTTTTTATAGAGGACTCTCCTCGCAATGCCGGTCATTTAAGGCAAGCATTCCCGGCCCTCCTAAGACATGACTAGGAAGGGTTACGGTTTGTTTAGTTCATTTAGTTCACGTCTAATAGTAGACGCTATCCAGGGTGCACCACAGGGAGGCGAACTAACTTTACACCCCTATATATATTACTTAAGAAATTTAGACCTCGATGATCGGACAAACAACAAACGAGACATGACGTAAAAGACAAGAAGCTGACTAATATAAAATAAAAAACGTATTGAATAACACTGTAAATCTAACAAAACAAATAAAATCATTTTTAGGACTTGTAGGTTACTATAGAAAATTTATAGAAAACTTTACACGTTACTAAGCCTCTAACCAAATGTTTGAAAAAAAAACTCAAAAATTAATGGAAATGAAGAAGAATTCTTAAATGCCTTTAACTCGGGTAAAAGCATATTAATGAATACACCCGTACTAGTTGCCTGGATTTTTCAAAGGAATTTATTCTTACGACAGATGCATCAAATGTTCCCATCGCCGGCATATCAAATCAAAAAAACGACAAATGGAGACTAATACATATACATGACCTTACACAGTTATGAACTGACTATCACACGATTAAAACCTATTCCAAAACACTATAATAATGACGACTACGAACTAGAATATCGGAATTTCGTACTGACAATAAATTTTAAAATCTCTAATATAGACGATTTATTTTATAGGATATTTCCCAATATTAATATTATGTATAACTGTAATAATAGTAAGAATAATAACATCGATGGTAGGAAAAAGAAAAGTATCATAAATCGATTAGGATCAATATTTAAGTCTATTGCAGGCAAACGAAATGCACCAATTGTTAAACGCTCAAACGTCACTAATGATGGAGGCTATAGAAAGTGACAGAGCAAAATAATTTGACATTTAGACGTTTCAGAAGAGGCTGTTCAAAATCATGTCCCACTGCAAGCATAAGCATAGCTTTTTTGTACGACATAATGTATAATTTGAATTAATAATAATAATAATATCAGAATTTAATAAGACCATAGAAAAACTGGATAATAATCAGGAAGTTATAGTAAAGAGAATAAATGATTTAGAATACATAATTGACAGCTTAAAAAGCGAACAATTGACAAATTTTCATAGAGTACAACATTTAGAACTTTTGTCACAAATAAGCTACCTACCTGTTAAGTAACATTCAGGAAATAATATTAACCACAGAAAATGTCATTACCTTCTCAAACTTAAATACTTACCATACATCAATACTAAAGCCAAAATTCATAATAAATGAATTAAACCACATCCAAAACCATATCACTGAATCACGCCTTGTTACCAGAGATGATATTACACTTTACGAGAAAATATTTAAAATTAAAATAGTCCAAATTATTTACAAAATTATATTTCAAATAGATGTACCTTTAATTGACAAATCAGATTATACGTATTACCAACTGTATACATACATTACCTGTTCCTAAAAGTCCTGACGTATCCACAATGATTATACCCAGAACCAAATACCTTACCCTAAGTAGCAAACAATATGCATATAGAAACAACCAATGCAGAAATTGAAAACTCCAGCTGTACTTTTGTGAAGACGACAACCCAACAGAATTCAACAAAAGCAACCCTTGTGAAATCAAACTCATCGGATTTCAAAAACGAATCAATAATTGTAACCAAGAATTTGTCAAAATTAATAAAACAACCATTTCAAGATATGAGAATACCCAGTATATAGTTGTAGCACCTGAAGAAACCAAACTTAGAATAAGCTGCGAGGAGCTAGAAGAAACCAAAATAATAACTGGCACATAGTTAGTTACTTTAAAACCAAAATGTCAATTAATAATCAATAATAAGGAAATACAATTCAATACTAATGATGTCAGAAACACAACAACTATTTAACCTTCCCGAATTGGATGTAAGAACTCAAGAAAAACCTGTACTTCCAAATATACTACCGGAACTCAGATTAGAAAATGTGCCATTACATGATCTTAACAGCATTAAACAACATGAAAATACGCAACGAACCTTAAGCTTTGTTCCTCTATAGGATGAAGGAGATACCAGCATCGGGAACAATAGCCTATTATAAGGCAAAGTGATACAGTGTAAGACAATAGACAGTGAAACTGCAAGGTACCATTCTCATGGATATACGACGGAGTTGATCCAACAACCGACATCAATAAACAATGGAATAGCTGATGTAGAGATAAACACCTGCATCCAAGAACAATTGAAGCCTCATCCATAATTTTATAAAAGGGCATAGCAGGAAGACTCAGGTTCACTTCTCTTCGCAGTTTTGTCCGAGTCATTTCGGTTATATGCAATTTTATATCACATTTATGTTGATATCAGTATTTTTTTATTTATATTTTATATGTATAACTTAATGTATTTTTGTATAGTAAAATAAATTTGTTTTAAAAAGTCAGTCGTGTTGACATGAAAGTTAACTAGCGCCTATTCTTAAGACGCGCGTTTTAACGCAAGCCCGGAACGGGACAGCCTTTATGGAAGTCCATCGCCCACCTCACAATGCAGATCTGGCCCTTGGTAACTTCTTTCTTTTCTCCAGTTTGAAAAGGGGGTTTCAAGGCCGGAGATTCAACGATGAGAATGGGGAGGCATTTGTATAAAAGGGGAAATAATATTTTTTAATGGTATTAAGGCCTTATGCGCCAGATATGACAATTGTATTTCCATTGGGGGGATTATATAGAAAAGTAAAAAAATATATCAATAAATAAAGTAATACAAGATGAAATTACAATTTCTGGTGTTATAATGTTATTTTAGGCCAACCGCATCCATGTCAGGCTCGTCATCCATCTATAAACTTGCATCACTATCAGGACTAGTTTTAGCCACTTTTCTCTGTTTTTTATACTTTTTGTCTTTTTTCAAGGTCATTGCTTCACTCTCTGAACGTATCCTTTCAGAAACTTCTGCACCTGTGAGATTTTTTACGAACTCTGTTATGTTTTTGCGTTTCCGAATTTTTTCCGTGTCTTTCCAATGCTGACAATATTGAAAGCACTCTAAGGTTTTCTACGATTCATTATGCTCAATTGATGTATTTGATGCAATAGTTTCCCCTTGGTCGACATTTTCTGTTGATGAGAGCACAGTTGATGTTTCGTATTTTTGCAATATTTAGTTTTCTGCACAGGATAAACACCTGACCCCTCAAAGCCACCTATTACATTTGATCTGGAGAAACATCCTGTCTCTTGCAACTTTTTGAACAACAAGGGAATGTGATTTTGTCCACATTTTTTCATCCAGTATCGCAATTGTAATCTTTCAAAACATTGCGCCATGCAATTTTTACGGGCTTAAATACCCGCAAAGCTAAAGGTTGTAATGCATGTGATGTGTGCGCCACAAACAAAGAAGTTCAATATTATTTGTGTAAGCCAATTCGATCAATGGAATTGTAAGATGTGAGTTGTGCCCATCAAATAGTAAGAGCTTAGTTTCCTCCAACTTAGGAGTATGTTTAATCAAAACATTCTCGAACCAACTGGCAAATTGTGAAGACTCCATCCGCCCAGATGGAAAACAGTTGTTAACTGCATCAAGTCAATTGTGGCAACAGTTGGAATACAGGTGTAAGCATTTATAATTAAATATGGAGATAGGTAATCCCCCTATGACATTACAAAACACTAGTACAGTGTAAGTTGACCTGGTGACACTGTCTACAACTTTACATGGATTTCTAGTTCCTTTCCTGCATAAGATATTTTGGATTTCAACATCTGTCTGGAAAGTTGACTCGTCACAACTGAATATGTTCTGGGGCTTACTTGATTAATTATTACGTTCAAGGGTATCTTTCAGTTTAATATAAAAGTATCTCAATACAACAGGCTGCTCGATTTTTGGGTTAATTTCGAGCATTTCTGCGGCTTAGTTGACCTTTCCAGTGTTTGTCAAAACCTGCAATCCCATCCCTTACAAGCTGTTCTTAAATGGATTTTCTCTATCAATTCTTATTAGAAAATCTTGTACACATACTTGCAGCTGAAAGCGGTCCAACCCAAAGCCCCAGTCTACTAATTTAGTAAGTGCATGCACTATTAGTCCTTCTTCATCTTGAGTGAGGTCAGTCAGTGTTCCCACAGCATTACATTTATAATTCAATGTAGTGTGTTTAATATCAAACATGACAGTGGTTCATTTTATGCTAACAATGCAAATTATTTCTAAAATGATTGATAGCAGACTCCATGCTACCCTCAGAATAGGTTTCATAAGCCCTGTTTGAGCGTGACATTCTGGGAAAAAAAAATAGAACCATGAAGTGACATAGTACAATGGGGTAAGATTAACAAAATGTCTTTTTTTGTTCATTACTGTGAAAACGAATTGAGTACTAATGGTAATATCATAAACATTGGTTTAAAACCGTAATACCTTGCATGAAAATGTATAAACACTGGAAAATATTGTTTGCAAGCAAAGTTTTGTTGCCACTGGATCCCCGTGTTGTAGCGAGTGGTTGTTATCCTCGAGCCAGAAACATATAACTTCACCACAGCAAAACTTTTATGTACTCTCACTAGATGGCAGGACTATAACAAAATTTATAATGATGAGAAAATCGCATTTTTATTAAACACATCACTACATATTTGAAGATGTATCAATCTTACCAGCCTGTTAATCTTACCTGGTATTACCTTATATTTCATTATTGCCCTAGGCTTTGAATTCACCACCCGTCCCTCATAGTAAGATTTTTTACTTTATAAAACTTATAGATAATTGTTTGAACAAATTAAACAACCTTGTTGGTCCAGGGGTCTCTTTGAATCTAAGGGTCCTGGGTTCGACTCCCAGTAGTAGACTTCACTTTTTAAGTACACACTGTAAAATCAGCATCAACCGAGGTTGTGGCATTGTATTTGAGCAAGTTGAATGTCTGCACGTTCCGCCCTTTGGAGGGGGAGTAAAACATGTAGGTCCTGTACCCTTCTTATAGAAAGACTGGACTTCCAGTCTAGTGAGGTGAAACTCCTCCCTGAGGTCGGTGCTTGGCCATAATCGTGGTAATAGCGTGACTTAAAAAAAAAACAGATGAAGTCATCTCGTACTAATGACATGCGCTGTATATAGTATTTTTGTAATGTACTTTTTATGTTTCAGTTGAAAAGCCTCATAAGTGCCAAATCTGTTCAAAACAATTTGTTACAAGGTCACATTTGTGCATGCATCTGTTGAAACATTCCGATGCTAAGCTGTTCATGTGCGAAATGTGCGACAAGACTTTTAATGAACAATCAAAACTGAACCGGCATAGAGTTGTACATGCACATCTTAAAACTCACATATGTTCAGAATGTGGAAGAGCATTTAAAAACAGCGATTCACTAAAGGTGCATTCAATCACTCATACAGGGGAAAAGCCATATGTATGCAACATATGCAAAGCAGGATTTAATAACTCGTCAAATTTAAGAAAGCATCTAGTATCACATTCCAGTAAGTAGTTAGTTTTAGTAATAGCTTTTTATTTTTCTGTGCATTATTATGGATATAAATAAAACAATGCTTTACACCATGTTATGCCCTGAGGGTGCGGGACGAAATAAAAGAATAGGCCCAAGGTAACACCTGCCTGTGGTATCGCGGCGGGGTGTCCATTCCAGCATTCTATCTCCCTTGCTCTGCTACCTAGTCGTGGACGGCCTGCTGGGGAGGCTCTCGGGAGGGGGGTATGAGAGGTACAGGGCTATGCGGATGACATTGGCATCATAGTCTGAGGAAAGGTTAGACAGTCAGTGTGGGAGCGCATGCAGACAGCACTGAAAGTGGTGGAAGGGTGGACGGTTGGTCAAGCGCTCGGGGGGAGCCCCGAGAAAGCAACCGTCATACCGTTTACGAGGAGGAGGAAGTGGGAGAGCCACAGAACTCTCACTATATGGTAGGAACATTCCAATGGCCAGGGAGGTAAAATATCTTAGGGTCGTATTTGACTCTAAGCTAACCTGGAATGGTCACGTTGAAAAAATACTGTGTAAGGCAGTCATGACCTTAGCTGTCACTAGGCGGCTATATGGAAAGACGTGGGGGCTAAGACCTAGTATGGCCCACTGGCTGTACACAAGGGTGGTCAGACCATCGTTAACATACGCAGCACTGGTGTGGTGGCCTATCACAGGGGCCATATCTTCAACCCCAACAGCCGCCATGGAAGGTGTTGCTGGATCTGCCCTGTGTCGGGTGTCCAAACCCCAGGGAGGGGGGTTGAGTGGAGTGTAGTAGTATGGTATAAACCCGGAGTTTGAGTCCCCCACTGTGTGCTTCAAAATGGACAGACGACCTCGCTTGTGTGATGCTCGGGAACGGGACTCGGTGGGATGTCGCCTTTAGTCTATCACTGGTGGGGCGCCTCCGTGGCCGTGCGGGAAAGTCGATTCAGACTTTCCAATACAGACTGGGGGGACGACGGTTCGAGACTCACCGGCGGCGGATGATTTTTCAAATCACTGTCGTCGTTGAGCTCAAGGTGGAGGGTCGGTTAGTTTACATGAGCAAAAAGGGTCAGCAATGGTCTAATTTCCAGTAAGCATCTTACCTTTACCTTTGATCACTGGTGGGTGTCGAGTCAGGAGGAGAGCTGAGGTCTCTATGGGTCGATTACAATAATTGGAGATTGAGGCCCTTTCTGTGAGCTTCGAAAAGGGCAAATGATCTCGCTTGGATACTATTCAGATGCGGGACTTCATGATACTGACGGATATCTGATTCAGACAAACTGGGAGGGAGGTTACCTCTCTTTGCGCTTTGAAGCTGGCAAGTGATTTCACTCAGATGGCAGTACACCTGTACAACCAACTTTCACCCTCACAAAAAAAAAGATCGTCCCCGCAGGGAGCTGGATTTCATGTGTCAAATTTAAGCAAATTAGACGTGAGCCACAATAGATCTAAGGTGGCGGGGGAGGGACTGGAATAGCCCACTTACGTTGAATTTAATCTCATTCACACCATAACTTTTTGTTTATGTACATTTTTTGCGTTGTGTAAATCTAAACAGACATATAGTTTTGTTAGGGGTGTGTGAAGCTTCGAAATTTTGAACTAAACCTTTAGTTTGAAAAATTGTATGTACTAGGCCATGTGGAAGTAGTTCCAAATAGGTAACTCTCCAAAATAGTTCAAAGTTCATTGCTCAAAAATATTTCAAAACTGAACTTTACAGCCCTTCACTGCTTCTTAAGGTAGTGAAATTGTCATTCGGTAGTGGTGCTTTAAAACACCACACCGGCCTCATTGAGTCGCTAGCGTAATCTCAGGACATTTCACTCATATGTATTTTTGACAGTGGGAGGGACACATTGAGACCTGTCAGAGCCATTTAACAATCACAGAATTAATTCTGTTTTATACATCCTAGAATTCCAACGCCTTTTTCGTTTACAACATTATGATGGGAGTGTTTCGAAAGCGATCAGTAACTAAAATTTTCAGTATTTATGACGATAATTGCAGTATGCCTTCCGGAAACACTCAGTTAAACATACTTTATTTTACAATGATCAAAAACAGTTAAATATTTACAATCAGGAGACAGTTCAAATTTTAAGTGGTTATTATAAAGGTGTCCCACGACGAATGTCCACGATTGAATTCACGGAAACTAGACTTTGGAAAATTTTGAAGATTTTGAAGTCGATTGGGGGCAGCTCTGCTAAAATATTTTCAAGATGGTCGTATATCTGGTTATACAGGGCGTTGATGTTAACTTGGTTATTTCGAATAGGACATTTTATGTATCATGTTCTATACATAAGACAAACCGTTTTTGACATATCTCAAATTTTATGTAAAAAATGACGTTTGCAGGCCTAATCATAACTATCCATTTCTCCTATATGAAAGCCTTCATCATTTAATTGGGGTTGGTTTCCTTGTAGAAGGGGAGCTACATTTTTTTCCTCCCTTAGGGCTCGTCCGCGTCTTTGCCGCCCCGATGGCACCGTAGCCTTTGGCATATTGTGCATCCCCTTTGTCTTTTCTACTCCATCCATTACAAAATCACTGTGCCTTGAACTAGTCTGCACAGCAATTGGTAGGGTCTGAGCCCTTGACAGTCTGCCCAGTACACATTATGTTAGTTTCTGACCCAGGACTTAATGGATCCCCTGGCAGTGCTCTTCTTCGCGCCCAGGACCAGTTCTGGTCCCATAAATGGTTCTGCTGATCCTCTCTTCGCAAGACTGTCTGCTTTTCTTCATTGCCTTTAATCTCCCGAGTGACCCGGCACCCAGATGAAGGTGATTTCATTCTGCCCAGCCAGATCGCTCGTCTTGTCTCGGCATTCACTTACTAGCCTGGAATTTACTCGTGGGCTACTTAGGGCCCTAAGGGCTGCCTGGCTGTCTGTGGCTATTAGGATCCGCTTGGTGTAGCCCCTCCTCTTGTTCTCTCACACACAGTCCAAGCTGGCGTACATTTCGGCCTGAAAGACTGTTGCATGAGCTCTGAGTGAAATACTGTGACTTACCCTCGGTAAACGCCTGCCCCCATCCCACGTTTCCCGCCTGATCCATCCGTGAACCAGACGAGCGCGTCCCGTGGTAGGTCCGGCGTCGTCTCCCCCGCCATGCCTTGCGGTGAGGGATTACCACTGTAAACTTGTTTTCCCTGCAGATTCGCGGCCTTCGCGAAGTCTGGCCTCCTTTCAAGCATGGGCTCCTTTACGAGGAGGTACATTAGTGGCCTGTGATGTTATTTTGAATAAATAAATACAGATTCAAAATTCAGTTGAAAAAATCGTTAACATCTTTTTTTTAGCGAATTTTTCGTAAAACCAAAAATTCACATATATATATATATATATATATATATATATATATATATATATATATATATATATATATATATGTATGTATGTATGTATGTATGTATGTATCACACCGATAACTCAAAAAATTATGGGCCGATTTTAATGAAATTTGGTACGTACCTTCCTTTTGTAGGTGGCTTGGATAAGTTCGTTAGCCAGGAAAATCTGAGCAATTTTTCAGGGAAAGTTTTGGGTTTTCCTTCGGAAAATTTTAGTATCTCAGAAAATAACACAGCTATAACAACCAAATTTGGCACATACGTTTCTACTATCCAACTTACCCTACACGCCATAATTCATAACTATGTTGAAACCAAAAAAGTTACAGGCATTTTAAGAAAAAAAATTGGGTGCCACTGGTGATCAGAGGAAAGTACAAGAACAAAATATTTTGTGTGATTAACAAAACCAATTGAATATTACATCCAACGGTTAAGTTTTCTCGCGATTTGAAACGTCAAAATTTGCAATTTTCAGACAACGAATTTGGAACAAATGTGGATTACATAGACGATATGTCGTAAGAAGTGTGTTTTACAAAGCCTTAAGATTAAGCTTCAACCATCATTGTCCTTCATTTTACTAAAATATTTTCAGAAAATCCATTTCAAATAGACCCTCTTTCTGATGCTTCGGTGGTAGTTTCAGCTATAGAGTTTATGGTTTAATAATCTATATTTTAGCAAATTTTCGTACAAAAAATTCGTTATCGAGAAGACCGTGACATGAATTTTAAAAAGATTTCTTCAAATGAGCGCGAACTAGAACCCCAAAAACTCATATACGGGGTCAGTTTCAGTTTTTGTCTGTTGACACATATACAGGGTGTCGCTTAAACTGGTTTCTTGGTCAACCTTATAGGTTAATAGCAAATTGAGCTATTCAAATTTGAAACATTTAATGAAAATTCGCTACCATAACGCACTTGCTGCGTCCCGAATTTCTTTTCTTACAAAGATATATTATATTTCGATGGAAAATGCAATAACATAAGGTGTGTTCGATTTAAAAAAAATAATTAAATCACCAACGACTTATGGGCCACCCAGCTCAAGACACCCTATAATTAATGCATACATTTTTTTTTCGTATCTTGCATAATAACGGATATATATATATATATATATATATATATATATATATATATATATATATATATATATATATATATATATATATATATATATATATTGAGCTTTAAAGATTTTTTGCGAAAATTCGACAAAAATGATATATCATTAACCGATAAACTCTATAGCCAACACTACTGCCAAAGCATCAGAGAAAGGGTCTATTTGAAATGATTTTTTTTGGGAATATTTTAGTAAAATGAAGGACAATGACGATTGAAACTAAGACTTCAGGCTTTGTAAAACATTCTTCTTGAGAAATTTTCCTTCCATAGCTCATATTAGTTTTAGGTTCATTGCCTAAATATTACCAATTTTGACGTTTTAAATCGCGACTTTGACGTTTTCAGGAAAACCCAAATATATTTTTCTTTAAATGCCTGTAACTTTTTTGTCCTTTAACCTACAGAGCTAAATGTTGGTAGGTAACTTACCTATAATGATACAAACCCGCGTACAAAATTTGGGCAACCTTTGTTATTTCCGGAGATATGAATTTTTTTCGAAAGAAAACACAAAATTTTCCCGAAAAACCTGGGCCAATTTTCCTGACTAACGAACTTATCGAAGCCACTTGCAAAAGGAAGGTATTCACCAAATTTTATCAAAATCGGCCCATTATTTTTTGAGTTATCGGTGTGATACATACATACATATATATATATATATATATATATATATATATATATATATATATATATATATATATATATATATATATATATATATATATATATATATATATATATAAACATATAAAAATTGAAACTGACCCCGAATATGTGTTCTAGCGGGCCTAATTAGCTCATTTGAAGAAATTTTTTCAAAATTCAAAAGTCGGGATCTCCTCATGTGTGAATTTTGTTAAAGAAAATTCACTAAAAGTGTAGCTAACTATAATGTTTACTCTGTCTGCTTACTGGAAAAATTAGTCTCAAACATAAAACAAAGGAAATGTTAGCGGAATCCACGATTTTCAGAAAAGATAAACCAGAGCCATTGTCTGTTTACCATTTGATCCCCGAATTACGAAAGGTTTTAATAGCATTTTTAAGAAAGCCACTTTACAGCTAACATTTTCTACAAAAAGAATACAATAAAAAAATTGCTAGGTGACCCAAAGGATAAAGATAAAACCACAGAAGTGTTGGAAATCTAACGAAATAGGTTATAAGGATTCTGAACTTAAATATGTTGGGCAAAGAACTATTGAAACTAGATTTAAAGAACATGGAGCACAATTGAGATTGGTGCTATTGATAAATCTTGTATTGCTCAGCATATTTGGGATAATAATCATCATGTAGATAAAGAAAATCTAAAGTTAATACAAAATGTCAGGCACTCGCGACAGTTAGATGCTTACGAGAGTATATGTATTGTTATAAATTCAAAAAAAAAAATGTTTCGATGAATAGAGTAGATCAGGTTCTATGTAGTCCATTGTTAGAACTGTTATCTTAATAACTATCATGTCCCTCTTAAAAGGAATATTTGATAACGACAGTATTACAAAGGTAGGTATGCAGTTTTAATTGCAAGGATTTAAGACTCAACAGTGGGGGTCTGTCTCTATATCTTCGTAGAGGACGGTGTTCACAACTGCTTGGCAACTAACATATAAGTAGGAGTTCTAGTTTTTATTCTCTTAGTGTATTTATCCATATGGTGACGCTAACTTTGTTAGCGAAACGATGGTCATATCTAAAAACTGTATTGTGATGAATTGGGTTCTCCGATATGTACGTAGTAGAAGTATTTGTGAAGAAGGAGCATTTTTGGAAGCTGGAATTTTAATAAACGTTGTAATGACAGTTCCGAAAGTTTTAGGCAGTTAATTAGCGATATCCATAACTAAATGT
This sequence comes from Tillus elongatus, assembly GCA_964006375.1. Lineage (NCBI taxonomy): Eukaryota > Metazoa > Arthropoda > Insecta > Coleoptera > Cleridae > Tillus > Tillus elongatus. The sequence goes on along the minus strand of OZ023262.1, from coordinate 84,324,927 downwards.
GTGCATCCACAAACAAAAGCTTATTTGTACAGCACATTGTACTTTTTATAATTTTATAATTAAAATATAGTATTCTATACGGTAGTTTTGTTCATACAAAAAAAGTAGGTATTTAATTTTTATTATGACAGATTGTTGATTTGTGTCTCTTTACAGATGAAAAAGCCCACATGTGTGACCAATGTGGCAAGAGGTTCAAATTGAAATGGGCATTAACTGTGCATAGAAAATCTCACCTAAAACTTAGGCAGCATATTTGTGCAGTATGCTCAAAAACATTTATCAATTACAAAGACTTACAAAGACATCAGATGATACATTTAGGTAAGAAGATTTACTATCGTCTATGTCCAAAATAATAGATAAAGATCTGGACGCCGCAAGTGCGTTATGGTAGTGAATTTTCATAAAAATGCTTTTAATAGCAAATATGCATTTTGTAATGAAAGCAGGCACCAAATTTGGTTATCAGTATAATCTATATAGTAGAAACAATGTACCATATTTCATCAAAATAACTTTATTGTTTGAAAAAGTACAACATTTTTTCAAAAGTGAATGTAAAATGTTCCCGAAAAAACTGGTCAGATTTGCCTGGCCAACTAACCTCTTCAAACTATTTACCCACCTACCAAAATATAATTATTCACACAAAAATCTATTGGACGAAACTTCCAAGAAACAATTTTCATGAAAATTTGTTATTTTGTCACAGAAATTTGTTTTTTTTTACTTATTAAACATTTATTATTAATTACCAAAATGTCACAAAAATTATACATGAGAAGACTCTCTCAAGCCATAGATAGCTTTATTTAGTTTTAAAACCTTATTACACTTGTCAGAGAACTTGTGATCAAAACCTTCTGGTATTTCCATGAATATACTGTCCTCCAGTTTTCCTTTCAAAAAAGCTGTAACTATATCCGAATGTTAAACATGTAATTTAAGTTTCACTGACAATGCAAAAAGCAATCTTAATGTTGAATGCTTGACTATGGGAGAAAATGTCTCATCGAAATCAGTACCATCTCTCTGACTGAAACCTTTTGCAACTAACCTTTCTCCAAAGGTAACACTTTCATCACTGCCGATTTTTTTCTTGAAAACCCACTTGCACCTAACAGGTGATTCACCTTTCGGAAGGTCCAGCAGCTCACACACACTGTTTTCACTAAAACACTTCATCTCGTCTGTCATGGCATCTATCCATTTGTCCCCATTTGGTCCTGCAAGGGCTTCTTCCACTGAGTTTGGGTCTCCCACTGAAAGTAGACTTTCTTCTCTGGAATTTTCTTGATTTCCTGATATGAAATAAGTCATAAAGTCTTCAAATTTCTTGACCTTTCTGATCTTTTCAGATCTCCTAACAATTTCTGGATTACTTTCGCCTTCAAGTGAACTTTTATATTTAGAAGAATTTTTGGGGCTGCAAGTTTCACCAAGGCCTTGCTCTTGAGATTTTAATATTAGTTCTAAGCACAATGACGGTTTTCCATTTGAAACTTCCTCTTTCCAACACATTTCATTTGGACTATCGTCACTTATATCCCCTCCTGTACTGGAAGTATTTCTTTCCCTTTCCATCACATGAACGTCTCTACTTGTGAAGATTTGGAACGTTGTTGTATTGTAAAGCCTATAGCCTTCTTTCGTTTCATGCAACCCAACTAGAGTTAATTTCCTAGCGTTCTTATCCCACTTTTGTCTTTTCTCTTTTGGAATGTGTACCATTGCCTAACTGACAAAAATTCGTATATGGCTCAGATCTGGTTTGCTGCCAAAAAAGATTTCATAAGGTGTGGTTGAAATGTTGGCAATTGCAGATCTATTTCTTAGATAGCAAGCCGTGTTTAATGCCTCAGTCCAAAAGCATTTATCTAGACTTGCTTCAGAAAGTAAACAGTAAGGTGTTTCTCAGTGACCTATTTAATCTTTCCGAACGCCCGTTTTGTTCAGGAGTCTATGGGTTTGTGGTTTTGTGAATTGTACCCTGAACTTCAAGTTAATTTTTGAATTGTGTACTCACATATTCACCACCATTGTCTGATCGTCTTGATTTTCCTTCCTCTTTGCTTCTCGGTTAAATTTTGAAATTCTTTGAATTTCTCTAGTTTCATCTTTGGTTTTAAGGAAATAAACAAAGGACATGCGGCTGAAATCAGCCAGAAATTCAGCATAGTACTTCGAACCTCCTATTGAAGTTATCTCCATGGGTCCGGCTAGATCTGTATGTACAACGTAAAGCAGTCCAGTCACTCTTTACTTGAATTTCCAAATGGAAGTCGATGTTGTTTTCCTTCACAACATACTTCACAATTTTGTAGGCCAATCTTCAAATCTCCCTTGTAATTAATCTCTTTTACCATACCATCTCGCATTTTGTTCAAATAATTGGAGTTGATGTGACCCAGTCTCCTGTGCCATGTTTGACCTGCTCCTACAGCTTGTCCACCTAGTAAGCATTTGTTAAAACGGTCAAGTTTATAAACACCATTTATCAAATGAGCTTCTGCAACCAACACTTTTTTCTTATTGTATATTTTGCACTTCTCATAAGTAAACTCAACTGATTTGCCTCTTTTCACAAGTTCACTTATTCATAATAGGTTTGTAGCTAATTGTGGAACATACTGTACATTTTGGATTTGTACTTTGTAAGTTTCTTCTCCAGTTCGTATGAGAATCTCAACATCACCAGTTGATTTCACAAGTACTGTTTTATTGTCAGCAATCAAAATATCCTTAATTAAAGGTTCCCTTTTATTTGTTAACCAATCTTGTCTGTAAGTCAAGTGAACACTCGCTCCTGAATCTAAAAACCAATCGTCGTTATTAAAGTTCGTAGTGAGGAAAACGACATTAAATGCGTTTTTGGTCTGTTCTTCAAAACTTCTCACTTGGTGATTTTGTGGGCATTTAGACTTAAAATGTCCGTGTTGTTTACACTTAAAACATATGATCTCCTTCTGTCGCCTGTCATTTCCATGTTTGTTTCGGTTCTCAGTTCTGTTTTGACGTTTCTGAGTTCTGTATTTGCTCGTAGCGACTCTTCCTGCTGAACTAGCAATGCCGTCTTCTTGCATATCTAGTAACTTCAACTTGATTGTGTCTGTGGTAATTTCGATTCAGCTATGTTTAATTGCCATTATCAACCAATAATCCATCGAGTTTCAACCCTGATCATTCACTTTTCTGTCAAGTGTCGATGATTTGATTGATGTATTCTGTCATTGCTGAACATTTCTCTAACTTTACTGAGATGATATGACGGAGGAGAGAAATTTTTATTGTGAATCCTGTGTTCTCCTAAAGATTCTTCAATCTCTCCCAAACTTCCTTGGCTGTCGTAGCTTGTTTCACGTGCACATACAAGGAGGGACCGAGAGATAACACAATTTTTGCTTTGGCCTGCTCCGATAGAGTGCTATCAGTACTATCACTCACTTTAAGTTCCACTTGTGCATTTGCTAAGTCCTTCTAGCAGCAGAACATTTTTCATGGCAAATGACCATTCTTCGTAGTTCTCGCAGCCTTGTCCCTTTGGAATACTTGTGATAGTTCAAGGCCATTTTCGATGCTGAAACCGACACACTGAACACTAACCGTGTGGTTTTCAACTCTGTAAAACTTGTAATTTGAGTCTTTTTTTGTTACTCAACAGAACTATTTTGCTCAATCACTTTATTTTTGCCCAGGGAATCTTCTCGGCCCATAACCTGTTAAGATTTGAAAATGGTTCGGGGAAAAAGGGATACGATGCAAAACAACAGCTGTTGACAGCTTAATAAAGACTGACTTTATTGACACAGAACAGTGTACAAAGTAACTGACAGTAGTGCATAGATCGTGCAACATTATGAAATTATTAGATATATTCCAACAAAAAATAAATCCCCGGTCTGAATCTTTAGAATTCTTTATGGTCATTCTGCTTAGGCGGTGGTATTCCATTAACAATCTCCCATGGTATAGGAAAGTACTTCCTTTCTATACAAGAGTTTGTAATATGAGCAATGAATTTATTGATAAAAGGACTGCAATAAGCATAGCGCAAGAAATTTTTTCAGCCCCAGTAGTGTTAGAGTTTTGATATTGTTCATTATCCTGTCAACTCCTTCCTCACTAGAGGTGTGAAGACAAAGGAGTTTGCTTCAGAAGTATTAATTTGACTATGAAATTCTATAAAGTTGTCACAATTATTGTTCACATTTTGAAAAGGGGGAGCAAAATAATCAGCTATTTTTTGTGGGTCAGGAAGGTGAGATGGCAATTGCTTGGAAGAAGAGCTATGAGTGTTCGTATCTTTCAGCGCCTGTCAAGATTTGCATGGATTTCTACACAATTCCACTGACTGTAGATATGTCCTCTTTTCATTTCTAACCATCATGAGTATAATTATGAAGGTCTTTATCGGCCTCCCGGTCCGCATTTATAGATATATAAATAAGCTCCTTGAATGTGCAGATCTTTAAGAACACACAATAACTTATTGGCCACTGAACAATCCTTAGAGAAAACTAATCCAACAGTTAATATGTGTTGACAAGCAACACTAATTTGGTGATTTATTTGCTGCATATATTAGAGTGGTGGTTAACACTAACACTCTCGGATTATCTGCTAACGTTTTTATATAACTATTAATTTTGTATGTACAAAACACTATTTACACTCTACACTATAACTATTTGATATAGAAGTAAATTACGGTAGTTTTTTGTATTTTGTATAAAGGATATAATGTATGTATATATATATTTGTATAATATATTGTATAACATATAAAGACTAAAGACGTCTGAAGTGAATTAGTTGTTCTGGCAATGCCTAATGAATCGCCTGCGCCACACACCCTTGGCGGGGGTGAGACTTATAGGACATGATCCCCGAGCGATACTGACCTCTATAAACGAAGAAACAATAACCCCATATACATGTGTGTGTGTTGACTGTCCTCCACAATATGATATGTTTATCTATGTGATGCAGGGAACAGTATTTGGTTACTGACCCTGAGACCTGTGACCATACAGTTTATTTTAAGAGACATTAATTTTACTAATACAGTGTAATTATAACCTAATATACCTTTTTTCCCTCCCTCAGGGCTCGTTCGCATCTTTGCCGCCCCAATAGCCTTTGACTTATTGTGCATGCCCTTTGTCTTTTCTACTCCACCCATTCCAAAATCACTGTGCCTTGAACTAGTCTGCACAGCAATTGGTAGGGTGAAGTTTTATATTGCTCTGTCTCCGGTCTAGACTGACCGTAGATCAGTTGTCTTTTGCGGTCCAGAGCTTTACACTCGCACAAGATGTGCTGGGCTGATTCCTCGCTGCAGAATCTGCATGTGAGGTCCCCGTCGAACTGTCCCATTTTATGCAGGTGTTTCTTGATGGCCATGTGTCCCGCCAAGAGTCCTGTTATGTTTCTGAACTGTCCTCTGCTAAGATTTAGCAACTCCACAGCTCTCTTTGAACTGGGTTCGTCAATTACTGACTTCCCATGTCTGAGCCCTGGACAGTCTGCCCAGTACACCTTGTGTTCGTTTCTGATCCAGGAGTTAATCGCTCCCCTGGCTGTGCTCTTTGTCAAGCTTAGAACCGGTTCTGGTCCCATAAATGGTTCTGCTGACCCTCTCTTCGCAAGACTGTCAGCTTCTTCATTGCCTTTGACCCCCGAGTGACCCAGCGCCCAGATGAGGGTGACCTTATTCTGCCCAGCCAGGTCGCTCGTTTTGTCTCGTCTCGGCACTCACTTACCAGCTTGGATTTTACCCGTGGGCTACTTAGGGCCTTAAGGGCTGTCTGTGGCTGTAAGGATCAGCTTGTTGGTGTAGCCCCTCCTCTTGTTCTCCCGCACACCGTGCAGGATGGCATACATTTTGGCCTGAAAGACTGTTGCATGGGCTCCGAGGGAAATACTATGACTTACCCTCGGTCCTTCCGAATAAACACTTGCCCCCGTCCCACGTTCCCCGCCGGATCCATCCGTGAACCAGACGAGGGCGCCCCATGGTAAGCCCGGCGTCTCCTCCCGCCATGCCTCGCGGTCGGAGATTTCCACTGAAAAATTGTTTGCCCTGCAGATTCGCGGGCTCGCGAGGTCTAACTTCATTTCAAGCATGGGCTCCTTGACGATCTCCTGAATTTTTCAGTGGCCCCTGAAGCCTGGGTTGATCTTCAGTCTACCATTGCAGGCTTGTCTGTATAGTCCTAGCCTGGCCTCCCCCATGATAACTAAGTGTAGGGGGAGCAGATCCAGCAACACCTCTATGGCGGCTGTTGGGGTTGAAGTCATGGCCCCTGTGATGCGCAGGCAAGCCATCCTTTGCATCTTGCCTTTTTGTTTGGCGATGGATTTTGTCACCTGAGGCCACCAGACCAGTGCCGTGTATGTTAACGATGGTCTGACCACTCTTGTGTACAGCTAGTGGGCCATACTAGGTCTTAGTCCCCACATTTTACCATATAGACGGCTAGGGCCATAACTGCCTTACGCAGTATTTTTTCATAATGGCCATTCTCAGTTAACTTAGGGTCCAATACGACCCCAAGATATTTTACCTCCCTGGCCATTGGGATGTTTCTACCATATAGAGTGAGAGTTCTCTGGCTCCCTCACTTCCTCCTCCTCTTAAACGGTATGACAGTTGCTTTCCAACACTTTCAGTGCTGTCTGCATGTGCTCGCATACTGACTGTGTAACCTTTCCTCGGGGTACGATGACAATGTCGTCCGCATAGCCCTGTACCTCGCCCCCCTCCCGACAGCCTCCCTAGCAAGCCGTCCACGACTAGGCACCAGAGCAGGGGAGACAGAACGCTCCCCTGTGGACATCCCGCCGTGACCCTCGCCAGCAGTCCCTCCCGCGAGTGAGGTGAACACTGCCCTGTCCCTGAGCATGGAACCGATCCACCTGCAGCAGGTCTCCTCTATTCCATGCTCCCTGACCTCTGTAGACAAAAAACAATAACCACGTATACATGTTTGTGTTAACTGTCGTCCACAATATGATAATATGTTTATTTATGTGTTGCATTTATATTTGGTTACTGACCCTGAGACCTGGGACCATAACGCCGTTGACTTATACTGTTTCTTTTAAGAGACATTAATTTTACTAATACAGTGCAATTATAACTTAATATACCTTATATAGTTTGTTATTTAATATTTGCTTTTAATTTCAGACTCAAAATTATATAGCTGTAGTGTATGCACGGCTGAATTCAAACGTAAAGATAACCTGCTTCGTCACATTAAGAGTGCTCATCCTGGAAAGAAGGCTGAAGTATTGAAGAAGAGTTTAGAACTTCCACTTCCTCTTATACCACCAAAACATGTTATGGACAATCCTAATGCAATTAAAGTGATAACAGCATCACCTCTTGTTAGTAAAATTGAATTGAAGAATAATTACGAAACGACTAGTAAAAAATCAGATCATCGTTCTGGAACTGTCATTAATGGTCCACTAAAACTTGCGTTTAAAACAGATGCCTTTAAAAATAGTTATAATATACAAAGGTGAGTTGATTGTTGAAGTAATGGTTTCGTGCTTATACAGTTAGTAAGATAAAATGTAGTGGTCCTCCTGTAGATTATTCTCTGTACATGTTTGATCTTATTAGTTCTACGGTATACTCTCGATTATCTTGGCTAATGTGGGGTATCGGCATGATCGGGGTACCCAGCGACCTGGAAATTCGGGAAAACCTGGAAAAATCTGGGAATTTGAAATAACCTTCAAAGAGACAGGGAAATGTCAGGGAAATTCGTGATTTTGCTCAAATATCATGGAAATCGTTCAGTAGACCTGGAAATTATATATTTGTAAAATGGTGTCACTAGCATATTTATTTTTATTTTGATTTCATATATTTGTATTATATGAATTTTTTACATAAATATTTTCTCCTATGGCTGCTGTTTGGTACATTAATTGAAACCGCCAATGAACGCGCGATATGTCATACGGCAGCATAATATAGTGTCCTCTTTATCTATCTCAAACAAGTCTCATTCGTTTATCTCACTTGAAATGTTCTTCCTTGAATGCATAAAATGCAAAATGCGTTCTAGCTATTGGCGGCCTAAATCTGCATAAATGTGTTTATTATATTTTAACCTTTATGATCATGTAACATAGAGTTGAAGTTGGAGTGTAAATATTTGGCATTTGTATATGGGCATTTGCATTTTAATCCAGAAGAAAAAAGTTTATCATTGTAACGCGTTGTGTATGATAGTGTAAAGAAATTATGAGAAGTGGGAAATATAGAAATAACGATAAGCTGACGCGAACTTTCAATAATTCATATCATTAGTAGTTCAATAATTTGACAGGTAGAAATTTATCACATTTCTGTATTAGTTAACAGGTTTAACCATATTTATGTTTTTGATAATGATTTTTAAAAAATCAGGATTTTTGTTGTTATTCTTTTAATAAAAAAGTATTCAGAGATGTGTGTTGGTCATTACGAGTATTAGGAAAAAATCACTTGGGCCTGGAAATGTCAGGGAATTTGATTTTTTTTTTCTGCTGGGTACCCTGATCATGGATCATTGAAAAACACCAATAATAATAAGCCTTATTTCAAAAAGTATGTTACAAACTTAACAAAATTATAAATAGCATTGAAATAAAAAATAATGGCTAACAATACCAAAGAAAAAAGGAAGATCACAAACATACATGCAACCCCACCATCCAACAAACTCCAGGGACAATCTGCTCCATATTAAAGTTAATTCAAAAATTGATTGATATTACAGGGCTCAATTTGAATTAAATAGCTTTTTAAACTCCTCTTAAATGTTTTTGTTGTTTATATTTTTGATATCTATAGGAAGTTTGTTGAATAGCTTAATGTCCATATAAAGACAACTGTTTTCATATTTTGTTAGTATGTGTTTAGGATATCCATAATCTGTTAATCTAGTTTGATAACTATACTGAAAACAATAGCTCTCTACACTTGCATTGCATTTTTTTTAAATCCTGAGTGGGCCAGGAATATACATTTATGAAACAATTATTGAGTTTCATAAATGTATATTCCTGTCACATTGAGGACATTATTACTTCTAAATTCTCACTCCTCTGCAGGATTCATTAAAGGACACCTTTGTCATTGTCCTTATTATGCGTTTTGCATAATAAATACTCTCTTAATGTCTCTAGACGTTCCCCAAAATGTAATGCCATATCTTAAGGAAGATTCAAAATTAGCAAAATAAATAGTTTTCAACTGATAGAGAGAAAGATATATTCGTGTGAAATAACATAAATAGCACACACTTCCCAGTATTCTACAAAGGTTATCAATATGTTTTGAGCAATATAATGTATTATCTAGAGCAGATGATCATTGTGAAATAAGTAATGATGATGGCTTCTCATTGTGCAAAACATTCCGGAGGTAAAATACCCCTCCATTCAGGTCTCCGGGAGAGAGGTGTACAGGGGGGCGCCAACATCAAAATTCAACATATGCTCGAATATATGTGGCCTAAATTCTAACCTGAACTCCGTCCACCATTTTCTCCAGGCTACTAGGCCCCAACTCCTCTTCCTCACCGAAACCCAAATCAGTTCCAAAACAGCCACTAATCACCTTAACTTCCTGGGGTATGAGCTCCTTACTTCCTTTAGATTGCATGGAGGCGTGTGTGCATACGTCCGTAGCAATCTACCCTGCACCAGACTCCCCAATTTAGAAGCTGGAAGAAAAGACATACTATAGATAAAACTATCTCTCAGGGCTGCAACTAAATTCATCTGTTGCATCTACCGGTCACCTTCTGACAACAACTTTGTCCAGCTCTTTGACTACCTGGCCGACCATCTGATTTCTGAATATCCTTCCTCTGAGGTTACTATTCTTGGTGACTTCAACGTCCATAATAAGGAATGGCTAGGATCTTCAAAAACCGATCCACAAGGGAGAGCAGCGGAGGCCTTTGCAGTCAGTAACTCTTTAGCCAATATCGTTCAGCAACCTACTTACTTTCCTCGCATCCCAACACACAGCTCAAATCCCTTGGATCTCCTTCTTACTACAAATCCTGAATGCTATAAAATATCAGTCACCGCACCCCCTCGGTCGCTTAGACCATGGCATGGTCACCGCTTCCTGCGAAATGCAACCTGGGGTCACACAGACAGCACACCCATGTATCGTTTGGCACTACAACTCCGCGAACTGGGACGAAATGCGAGATTACTTTTCCTCATTTCCATGGGCGTCTGTCTGCTTCTCTCATCCTGACCCCTCAGATATCTCACAAAACGTCACCGAAATTATCCAAGCTGGTATGGAATTATTTATTCCACGTACACAGAAAACTTCTTCAGCCACTCAAAAGCCCTTGTTCTCTAAATCTTGTGACAAGGCCAGGCTTGAAAAGGTCAAAGCTCACAAAACACTTCTACACAATCCCAGTCAAGAAAACCGTCGAGCATTTAACGACGCAAGAAACCGCTATGTCCGCATTCTTTCTGTGCAAAAAACTCGTTTAATAATCACATCAAAAACAAAGTCCTCTTAAGCTCTAAGGGCATCAAACCCTTCTGGACTCTTGCTAAATCTATTGGGAATAAGTTCTGCAAGAGCACGTTCCCACCTGTTGTCTCAGGGGATGAAATTGTTTCTACCGCCCTGGGCAAGGCTGAACTATTTGCCTCGTTGTTTGCCGGCAATTCTTCTCTCAACCCACCTCCAAATGTTCAACCACAGTCCCCAAAAAGGTATGAAAGATGCTCTCTTCTCTTAATACCAGGAAAGCCTCTGGCCTTGACGAGATCTCAGCAATTGTTCTCAAAAAATGCGCACTAGAACTTGCTCCTGTCCTGACTCGTCTGTTTCAGACATCTTACAATAGAGGCATATTCCCTAGTAACTGGAAAACTGCTCGAGTATAACCCGTCCCCAAGAAAGGATCCAAAGTGCTTCCTAGCAACTACAGGCCTATTTCTCTCCTTTCAGTCATCTCTAAAGTGATGGAAAAGTATATAAACACTGAATTACTAAAATTTCTTAAAAAACAGTCTAATCAACGACAGACAGTATGGATTCCGTCAGCGCAGATCAACTGCCGACCTCCTTTCCTTTGTCACCCATTCTTGGAACAAGTCTATGGAACTACACGGTGAATCCCAGATTGTCGCTCTAGACATATCCAAAGCCTTCGACCAGGTCTGGCATGCAGCGCTGCTTAATAAACTACCGGCCTATGGCCTACCACCAAAACTATGTACCTGAACAGCAAGCTTCCTCTCCAACCGGAGCATTTCTGTTGTGGTTGGCCATTCCTCTAAACTATATCCAATTAATGCAGGAGTTCCTCAAGGTTCAGCTTTAGCCCCTACTTTGTTTCTTCTTCACATCAATGACCTCCTCTCTAGCACATCCAACCCAGTTCACAGTTACGCGGACGACAGCACCCTCCACTCAAATATACAATGTTCTAAGCCTGTCTCTTTGGCCCAACTAGATAAGGATCGCAGACACATGGAGGGTTCTGTCTGCTTGGATCTCCAAAAAATATTAGACTGGGGAAGTAGAAATCTTGTACCCCACCAAATCTCAGTCTTGCTTTCTTTCTCATAAAAGATACACCAGCCCTAGAACCATCACAATGAACAACCAAGTTATTCAAAGTAATGAGTCCTTTTCATTTGTTGGCATTTCTGTGGATCGAAAGCTCAATTGGCACCAACATGTCACATCAATTGCAGAAGCGGCTGCTAAGAAATTAGGTTTCCTCTTCCGGGCTCACAAATACTTTTCACCAGCTAATCTCTATACCTTATATACTTCACAAATAAGGCAAAACCTCGAATACTGCTCCCACATCTGGGGTGCTGCTGCCGCTTCTACACTCGCTATCCTGGACTCCGAACAGAAAAGAGCTATACGTCTCATTGGTGACCCTACCCTCACCCAAAGGCTGCCATCCCTTGCCCACTGACGTGCCGTTGGTGACCTCTCTCTTTTATAGATATCTGCACGGGCAGTGCGCAGAGGAGCTTTCTTCTATAGTTCCTCCACCTGCTGCCCCCAACAGATCTACCAGGGGAACATAGCGAATGCACCCTTTTACTGTCCAGGTCACCAGACATAGAACATCTTGTTATGCCCGCTCTTTTATCCCGAGGACTTCCAAGTTGTGGAATTCCCTGCCGGCACATGTTTTTCCTTCTCCTCCGAACCTTCAAACCTTCAAGTCCAGAATTAACAAGTTGCCTCTTTCCTCCTTGTCGACACCCACGGTACGATAGTATTGAGGCTGTAAGCCCTCGTGGTGTGTTGTTGAAATAAAAAAAAAAAAAAAAAAATATTAATAATCAAATTTCTTCGCTAACAGACAGCAGAGTGTACCTACTGTCTAGCGAACAAATTTGATTATTAATCTTTATTTCACAATGATCATCTGCTCTAGTCTAGTGCTAAATAAAATGTAATTACTTTTTGACTCATTTGTCATGAGTTTATTGCACAAAAACCATTTCTAATAACACGATGTTTTCTCCTGCTTTTCTGGCAATATCATCAAAACTTATGTCCTTTATTAGCAAATTTATGTCATCTGCAAACTTCACTAGATGCATGCTGCTACCAATTACACTTTGTAAGTCATTAATGAAAAAGATAAATAGAAAAGGTCCCAGAATGCTACCTTGTGGCACTCCTGGAGTGATAGACAACTTATCTGACAAATAGTACTTCTCATCTTTTCTAAGTTCTACAATTTGAGAGTGATTTCTAAGATACAATCTTAACAGCTGCAGAGGAACGTCTCTTATCCCATAACGAAATAATTTATGACTATGTGAAAACTGGAACCTGTGATGAGCACTAATAAGTACACTTGAGTTTTAAAGCCCACCTATTAAACAGAAAAGTTGTTCGGTGCTAAATTCTCTTGATTTTATTGATAAAATTAAAGCTGTTAAATTACTGGAAGGTAAGATTTTGATGTCATTTGACGTGGCGTCACTATTTCCTAGTGTACCCACAAAACAAACGTTGGAGTATTTGGAACAATGTTAAAATTGAACAACATAAGTGAAGACGTCTGCAAAGAATATTTAACTCTAACGAGCCTTTGTATAAAACAATATTTTCCGATTTAACAATGAGTTTTTTTAACAAACTGAAGGTGCAGCAATGGGCAATACATTATCTCCTTTTTATTGCAGACCTGTTTATGAATAGATTTGAGACATTTAAAAAATAAAAATATGAGTTTGGTTTCGTTAGTCGACGATATTTTTGCAGTGTTTGACACAAATATATGTAAGGTTGAAGAATTCACTGAAAAACTAAATAGTTAATTTGATTCAATAAAATTTACTCATGAAGTAGAAATCGACAATAAACTTTCGTTTCTAGATGTACTAGTTATTAAAAATAATGGCTCGCTTAAATTTGATGTCTACAGGAAGGAAACGGCCTCTATTAGTTATATTCCTAACGACTCACATCATACGTTTGCACAAAAAACGGCGAGTTTAAATTTCCTAATAAACAGATTGATAAAATTTCCGTTAAGTAAAAATATATTTAATACAGAATTAAAGTACATAAAAAACGTGGCGAGATATAACGGTTATTCGGATGGTTTAGTAGACAAATTGGTTAACAAAAACAGAACAAAGGAAATGATATCTGAATGTACGAAATTTAAGAAAGATAAAATAGAAAAAAAAATTGTGTGTCTACCTTATGAACGACGAATCACAAAGGGTTTGGAAAGTATTTTTAAGAAAGCTGATTTACATTTGACGTTTTTGACGAAAAGTAATTTAAAAAATTAAGATTGCAATCTTAAATACGTGGGTAAAACCAGGAGAAACATAGCCACCAGATTTCGTGAACATCTCGCACATTTACGATATGGTACGGTGGACAAATCATGTGTGGCACAACATGTATGGGATAATATTCACCACATTGACAAAGAAAATTTGAAACTTGTCAAAAATGTCACACATCAGACTATGTTAGATTCTTTAGAAAGTATTTTTATATCAAGGTCGATTAAGAACAAAACTTCATTGAATCGTGTGGCACCTTTAATTTCAAGCCCTTTATTTTCGCTTTGCATTTGACCACTTAAACACTCCTAATTTGTCTGGCAGAATAATAAATTATGTCAATAACTCGGCCGGTCTATACATATACTAATCTCTACGTTGGTCTCGACTTAAAAACCCCTTTTTCATTTTCTTTGTATCTAAGAAGTCAATATAAATACTTGTATTTATGCAGAATAAAAATCAATATAAATATTGCTTTTATGTAGAATTTTAGTTGAATTATTTATCCTTTGTTAAAGTTAACATTGTGAGCCAAACATTCGGCTTGTTTTCTATATAAAAAAAGATGAGCGGATTGTATGGTGTCTGTTTCGCCAAATGTGCTTGTCGGCTTGCTCCAATATTCACATAGTAAATTTCTGTAGCAAAAGGGATGTGCAGTTTCCTTAAATAACTCGGTTCCTTTCTTTTTAAGCACATTAGATAAAAGCTTATAAATTTGCCAACCTCGTCGGTTTACTACACAATAGACAAACGATGGGTGGTCGACGATAATTTTACTGCGGACTAGTTCGTTTACCTAGACGTGATATAAATACACTGTAGCTTTTAGTTTAATTTTAGAATTTTTCTTCCTCTGAAGACGTTGACATGGTCAACGAAACGATCGTAAGGTCTCTGAAATATGTGTTGTGGTGATTTGGGTTCTCCAAGTGTACTTACTTAGAAATAATTTATGCAGAGTAATTCATGGTTTACACAGTTGAAAGCTTTAGTCATGTCTGCAAATATACCCAAAGGGGTCTTGTTACAATCTAAATCATTGTAAATCTTTTGAATAAGGCTATAAAGAGCAGTATTTATACTTTTTCCTTTTATGTACCCATACTGTGATTAACTGATTATTAAACAACTTTTTAAAACCTCGATAATCCACATATTTAATGCCATTTCGAATATTATAAAAAACAGCTAATATATTCAATGGCCTGTCATTTTCGTTTATGTAGGATTACCCTGTTTGGAGGGGAGACAAACAATAGCAAATTTAAGAGAGTTGGGAAAAATTCCATATTGAGATGAGTTGATCATAATATGACAAAGACGTACATATTAAGTCAATGCAGGTCTTAATAACTGTAACAGGTATATAATCAAAACCAGTTGCAGGTGAAGTACTCAAGTCAGCTACAATACTGATAATTTCATTCATAGTTACTGGTCTCAAATACATACATTTATTGTTCAATTCAATATATCAAATGTGAAATAAGTGGTTCACTGGTGTTATATGCAGATGACACGACGACTCTCTATATCGGTGACAGCAAAACAGAAGTAATTAATTAAGCTCAAATGGATCTCCAAGTAATTGAAAAGTGGACTAACACCAATAAAATAAGACTCAATGTAGAAAAATGTAAGTTTGTATTCTTTAATAACTCAGATAGCAACATATACCAACTAAAACTATCTGGGAAGAATCTAACTGAAACTAACCGTATTAAGTATCTGGGTATTACAATAGACTATAAACTAAACTACTCGAACCATATTGACAATATTATCAGGAAACTTAACATATTGACATATCATATTTATCGGAATGCAAAATATCTAAGTCTGGAAACAAAGTACAAAATCTACTACTCATATGTTCACTCACACTTAATCTGCATGGCTGCTTTTTGGGGACAAGCCAATAAAACTATTCTGGAGAGGCTTCAAGTTGCACAGAATAGGACAGTTAAGACTCTTTTTCAAAAAAACCTCAGGCATAGTACAGTAACGTTATATAACGACCTCAAAATCCTAACTGTCAACGAAATTATACAGCAAGATAGTGTTAAAATAATATATAAAATAAAAAATAATATAATCGATAATACTGTCTCGAACCTCCAATATAATTGTAACATACATGATTATAAAACCAGGACGAATCAGCACATACATCTTTTGCCAGCAGCCACCAACATGGGTAGAAGAAAGATAACTCATCAAGCAGCAATCTGGTTTAATGAACTTCCATCCAAAACAAAAACCATAAAGACCTTCTGTGATGCAGTGAAAAACTACTAAATGAATAAAAGACTGTGATGCTGTTTCTGTGGTGTATTTTTGTTTGTTATTTCCCTTGTAATCACTACTAATCTGAACTTAAGATACCCATGTATACTGTAGAATGAGATACCTTTAGAAGTTACTAATAGGAAGCACTTTAGATTGGCATTTATCTTTCTCACCTTGTATACATTGCAATACCGTTGTGGCTCCTTTGGTTTAATAAATATACCAACAACAAAAAAACAAGAAACATTAGAAGCTTTGCTTGGTACTAATTTAGAATTTATAGCCACCAAATATCTATTAAATTCATTAGAAATGTGTCCCACCACCCGGTATCTTGTCATCATTCATCCCCTGGATATTACTGTTTGTACCGTTTGTCTCACTTACAATTTCCAAAGATATTTTGATTTATTGCTAGATGTAATGATTCTATTCAGATAACTGTCAGATCTCTGTTGTCTTAAGTGTTCATCATATTCCGTTTTCACCCTATTGTAAAAGGCATCAAATGTCGAATCATGTTACCTTAATATAAACAATATATCTAAAGTATTTTTAATTTGGAAAAGTGATTCATTATCTGCTGTTATATTCTCTCTTTTAAACCTGATGATTAGTTGCTCTTCGCCTCACTGTGTGATGTATGAAAGTAGCATTCAGTAATGAATAGTAGAAAATTCATAGCTGAGAAAACCCATATATGTCTCACACTTGTAATGAGTGATAATTATTCAGTCACGAATATGTAATAATAATCTTATATGACTTTCCTTTTCCAAGCATATGAACTTGGCTTCTTTATACTTCATATAATTGACTAGGTTTTCAATTTTGAGCGGGTAATCAATCAAATGAACTAATCTAAATATGGAGCACCGATAAACGACTCTAAGCTCAAAAACTATTACAACAAAACTTCAAACAATGTTCTCTTTAACATTCTGTGAAGCATTCACAATTGTATACATTTCTACACGCAGTTTGCAAGAATTCTGCTAGGATACCTTTTACTTGACTACTTCTCAGGTGATGTAAACTCTTAAAGCAATATGACAATTGATATTATAGTCTATTTAAAATTTTTCGGGAATCAAGAACGAGATTTTAATTTACATTTTCTAATTTTAAAAAAAAGACGCTGACAATGAAATACGAGGGCTGGTCAATAAGTCCGTGACTTTTTGAATGAAACACAGGTTTTTTGACAAAAATCATTTTATTTCTCAACATAGTCTCCTTTGAGCTCTATACACTTCATCCAACGTTACTCCAATTTTTTTATCCCTTCCAAAAAATAAGATTTGTTGAGGTCCTCAAAATAGGTATTTGTGTGTGAGATGATTTCATCATTAGAGTCAAATCTCTTTCCGCCGAGCCATTTCTTTAAGTTTGGAAACAAGAAATAGTCACTCGGGGCTAAATCTGTAGAGTAGTGCGGGTGAGGGAGCAATTCGTAGCCCAATTTCGCCATGGAGACTACACATGTGTACACCCTTGCATTGTCTTGGTGGAAAAGAACTTTTTCTTGGCCAAATGCGGTCGTTTTTTCTTCAAATCGTCATTGAATCGTTCCAATAAGTTGGTATAATATTCACCATTGATTGTTCTTCCCTTTTGAGGGTAATCAATGTGGTTTATACTGTGTGCATCCCAAAAAACGGTTGCCATGACTTTATTGGCTGACAAACCCACCTTGACCTTCTTCGGCACCGATTCGCGCAGAGAAACCCACTGTTTTGACTGCTGCTTGGTCTCTGGTGTGTTATGGTGAATCCATATTTCGTCCACAGTTACGAAACAGCGCAAAAACTCGTCCTTATTGAGGTTGAACAACGCCAAGTACTCCTTCGAAGTTGTCAAACGATTGCGTTTGTGGTCGATTGTGAGAAAACGTGGCACCCATCTTGCGGATAGCTTTCTCATACCCAAGTGATCATGCAAAATCGAAACCACTGAGCCATGTGATATGCCTATGACTTCCACAATCTCCCGCACTTTCAATCTCCGATCGGCCAACACCATATCGTGAATTTTTTCAATTGTTTCGGGTGTAGTGAACTCAACTGGGTGCCCAGAACATTCGGTGTCATTTGTACTTGTACGGCCGCGACGAAATTCAGTAAACTACTTTTTTACCATGAAAATTGATGGTGCAGAGTCCCCATAGTATTTATCAAGCTTAACCTTGGTTTGAGTGATGGTTTTTTCCGCAAAAAATAATGTTTGATGAGCACACGAAGTTCACTTTTTTCGATTTTCGTTATAACCCAAGAGGTTCTCTGCTTTTAATGGCTATCTATCACAAACTAAATGTCGCAGATTGTTCAAAATTTGACAGGAGTCAACTGACAGATGCTTGTTGGCAGGAGCAGTGTTGCCCTTCCTGTGAAGAGGCGGGAAATTCAAAAAGTCACGGACATATTGACTGGCCCTCGTATCAGATGAGTAATTTCTTCATCATTATTACTTGTGACCCCTGTCAATGTTTTCTCACTGATGCATCGATTAACACAGAAATGCTTTGATTTCCCTGTTTCTTCCATAAGGCTCTGTATAAAAAATGATGAAACGTCCCACATAATCATAGTCCAATCAAAACTTTGACGAACATATGACCACATTGTCTTTATATAGTAACTAGTTTTAATTATCGAGTTATATTTACATACAGACATATCATGTATGCCCTTGCATCTGGGTTCTACGGGACCTAGTTCGCACTCATTTGAAGAAATTTCAAATTGTGAATCGCAATGTCTAATATAAATATATAAAAAATTATGGATGTACATTTATCTTCAACTACATCCGCTAGACGATCAAGTAATGTACACCCACACAAGCAAGACATTTTCCACGATATATACCACCAACAGAAAAAAAGCAGTGTCTCACTCGATGCTGTGTCGTATGCTGCTCTAAAAAGAAAGATGACAAGAAAATTCACAAAGAAACACGCTTCTACTGCGAAGACTGCGGTGTGGCAGTATGTGTCATACCATGCTTCGAAATCTACCATACCGGAGAAAACTTTAATGTTCTTTTCTGTGTTTTTTTATTTTATATTTAGTTCATGTTTCATGAATATACATGATTTTATGTTCGCTTATTTGTATTTTCATCAGAATTACAATTATTTTTTTTTTTTTTATGTGACCCCCTATCTATGCCACTGACCTTTTGTCAAGACGACTAACTTATCATTATGCAAGAGTACCAGTAAATAAGCTAATTATTAGCAAATGCGACTACTTAGATTTTAAATTTTATTATTATAATTTTTGACATCCCCCGTATTTACAATCTCCACCACTGCTTATAGTTTGTTATTTACACATTTATAATTATTTTGATTTGTAAGGAATCTATCTAAAATAAAATAAGTAAATAGAACATAATATACCTACAAGCCAAATTTAAAAAAATCACCCACACCCTCATTACCCCCGACTCTACGCCCCTGGTGAATTTTAAATATTTTTCTCAGTATTTTTATTTTTAGTAATGAGAAAATACCACACATACGTTAAAGCCAATAGTAAAAGGTCCGAGGATCGCTGTATCATTTTAGAAGCAAATTTTGCGGGTTTCTTTTATCGCCAGGGAGGTTAAAACCATTATTCTATTTTTCAGCAGTTTTTTTGAGCGGTTCTTTTTTTTTACAGTAATTATTAAGACTAGAATAATTATGTTTCTCTAATTACATTGGACTGTTATTTTTTCAGGGATTATGAACCTCCTGGAAGTAGTAATGATTCTTTCGATTTTGCTGAATCAGTAAATATATGTCAGAAGATATTGACACCTGTTAATCCAACAAGGAACATAATACAGAAAGTAAGTGATGTTACATCATCTGAGATTTGCCAAAAGATATTAACTCCATACACTGCGCCACCACCAAAACCAACACTGAACTTTGAGTCATCGTTTGAACACAAAAAGTACGGACCAATCAGAAACATCAAATTCAAACTACCACCAGACTACATAAATCTCAAATCTAACAATACCTTATCGAATATAATCCCTTTAAAGGGTGCTGGCACAACAAATGGAACTGACCAATTACTGACCAATAATAATAATAACAGTAAAACATATGCAGAATTAAAAACAAATACAAATGCTGCCACAAGTGTTATCGTTAATACAAATATGAATCTCCAGACCAACAGTGATATGCATTGGAGAAGACGAACGTTCCAGAATTTTAATTTGCGAAATTTAGATCATTAAATGCTGGCATGTAGGTGTTGTTTGCTATAAGATTTCCATTTTGCAACCCTTAAGAAAATAACATAACTACTGGAGAACAAGTGACGAGTAAAAGTGAGTTTATGTAGAATCAATTAGAGTAAAAGCGAAACATATTTTAATTATTATGTAAGCACAAATGTGTTATGTTTTTTTTTTACATATCAAGAAAAATTTTGTGATATTTTTGTGTTTTTTTGTTTTTGTTTTTTTAGTCCTTAAATGTATGTCATATGTTTTCTCGACATCATCTTGTTTTCTCTTTTGTATAATATTTCTGTGAACAAATAAAAAATTCGTCAGCTTCCACTGTGTGTTTACTTGCTTCTAAAGAATTTCAAGTGCTTGTAATGTGTGTGTGATAAAAAAGTCGAGACTCAGCAAGTGATTTATAGTAGCGAATTTCCATAAGTTTTATAACACATAATGTAACTTACTTTATCTTCTAAGCGTATCATTGGACCTGTTTAAACCTATTTATCTTAAGTTAAAGTAGCTGATTTTTATAAACATGTTACTCCAAAGCATCTGATTTTTTTCTGTCAGTTCAATATGAAAAGTCTCATAAATCATGTGACATTCTGTAGGTTAGAAATACTTAAGACTAATTCGTTAAATTTATCCATCTTTATTTAGTCTGTTTAAGTTTGTAACCGTCTACTTCCGAAGGATGGAGTGCTCGGTCAGAAAAACAAGGTGGTTAACTCGAGCGCCACCATTCTAAGAATATCAAAGGTTTTTGGGAAAAGTGTAAGCCCCAAAGTAGCTGAGGAATTTATGACGGACCACCCCGTTGAAGCAGACTACCTAGTTAGATTTTACTGGAGATGACTATTTTCCAGAGGTTGGATTTTCTTGAAGGGGAAATTAGTTCAGATAGCCATGAGATATATAAAAATAATTATTTATTTAGTTGATAAAGATATGTAAAGGTGAAATGGAATCTCAGATGCTAATATTGCTTTCAGAGTAAATAAATCGGAAACTTTTCAATGGATCTTGAATCGGAAAACTGAATGCGGAAGACTGATTGCAGAAAACTGAATTTGAGGACTGAATGAATTAAACTGGCCAGCGAGCCGGCTTATATATCGTAAAATATATGCTTCCTTTCTTAGTTCTAGAAGTTTTGGGGGTCTTTATTTATCTTATGGACTGATTAAAATATTTGCGATTAAAAGTTTTGCGAATTTAAATATTTTTGGCGGTGGTATCAGAGAGATAACATTCCAATCTTGATTTAATCTACTTGGAAATATATTTTATACGGATTTTTACTTATATATAGGTGTTTTAAAATGATGTTTGGGCAAAATTGTTAATAATAAATATTTTCAGAGTTTTGTTTATGAAATAGAAATTAGATTTATGGGAACGAAATGCAAATTTTGTTACATTTCCCACAGGAGTTTTGGTGTGTTGCTTGGTGCTATGGCTTGGTCCGGGCTTGGCAGCGGCAGTGTCTTGATGACTCGTCGTCATAGGTAGTAAACCAGTTGGGGTACTGATGTCAGTGGAGTATGCCTGGTGTTGGCGGCAGTCACAGGTGTGAGATGTTCTTCTGTGGGGAATCTTATTTCTATTTCTGATCATAGTGGAATAACCCAGTTAGGAGAGAGACTTCTGATGCGGATGAAGAGGGACTTTCTTCTGTAGTCATTCTCAAACGTCCTTCTTTTCAGCTATGCATACACTGGCAATAGACAGATAATACAATTTAAAAAAAAATGGAAACAAGAAGAGGGTACCGTAAACAGTACAGACATATGCACGGATACACACACACAGATCTATATATATATATTTTTATATATATATATATATATATATATATATATATATATATATATATATATATATATATATATATATATATATATATATATACAGGGTGTCCCACCGAAAGGGGCTAGTAGCTTTTAGGTGTCTTTGTGTCTAGTAAATGGAAATTTCTTTCAGCCATCTGTTACAGAATTTTAAGGAGCATATTCCGAAAATAATTTAACATACACAGGCTGTCCCATAATTCAGTGGCAACACAAACTTGTATTTTTTTTAATGGAACACCCCATATATTATTACATATTTCGATTTGCGATGAAATTCTGACTCAAATATTATAGAGGTCTTATAGCTTTAATCTCAACGGTTTTTGTGTAAATGTCAATAAACTGTCAAAATGAGGTTATGTTTGGCGTATTTTTGCTACACCGGCAGTCGAACTGCAATGAATTTGTCTGAAGGAATGTTTTAGGTAGATGGTCTTCTATGTAGAATACACTCCAAGGTGTCAAAAAAATAATACATTGTACAGGGTGATCACTTTTCATGAATATGTAATTTACTGCATTTTTTCAAATGGGACACCCTGTATATTATTACATATTTGAATTCTCCATAAAATTCCGCGTACAACGGTATAAAATTATAGAGCAGTTCAATTACCGGATTTAAAAATATTTAAAAAATGTGACGAATTTCACAGACAAATAGATTCATTGAATAACGTAACTTCACAATGATAATTTATGAAATCTGCAATTAATTTTTTAGTCAAAGGGGAATTCGATTATAAGGTCAAAAGTAAGAAGCCATAATTATGCTCTTCAAGATAATGTCACAAAGATGCAAATAGTCGGGAAAATTTAATACTACTGTTATGTTATGATATAATGTATACTTGCCGTATTTGCAATAAAACAACTCTTATTTTTTCTACTGGTTTTTATTCGCAGAATAAATAAAATTACAGGTGCTCGAATATGTTTCCTTCATATCTGATACAAAGCTGAAGCCTTTTGACGAAACTTTGCCTGGTTTCTATTAACATAGGCACAGTTATGCTACCAAAGGCATCAATGATTCTTCTCCGCATATCCTCACTTGTCGTAACTGGTTCTTTGTAGACCATGTCTTTCACATACCCCCAAAGGAAAAAATCTAAGGGTGTAAGATCTGGTGATCTTGGGGGCCAGATGATCTGTCCACCTCGGCCTATCCACCTTCTTGGAAAGCGCTGATTCAGATAGTTCCTTACAGAAATAGACGAGTGGCTTGGAGCACCGTCATGTTGAATCCACAGTTGCTGCCTCGAATATAGATCTACATCGTCGAGGAGTGATCCTAATTCGTTCCTGAGAAATAGTTCATATCTCTCACCGGTCAACGTGCCATCCAAGAAATATGGTCCAATGACATAATCCCCAATTATCCCTCCCCAAACATTCAGTGACCATCGGTTTTGATTGTCGATTTTCCTCAACCAATGTGGATTTCTGACATTATAATAATGCATATTGTGTCTATTGCCGATGCCTGTACTTCTGAAAGTCGCCTCGTCAGTGAATAGAATGTTTGTCACAAACTCATTATCCATATGTATTCGGTTTAACATCGTACGGCAGAAGAACAATCGTGTTTCGAAATCGTGCTCGGTTAAATTCTGATGTGTATTCATATGATATGGGTGATATTTATATTTCCTTGCAATTCTATTGATTGTTGTTTTGGGTATGCCTGTTTCATTTTCCAGCTCTCTTGTGGATGTGTGAGGATTTTCCTCTAGTGATAACAATATATTCAACTGCGTACCTTCGTCAGTAACAGCAATAACTGGTCTTCGATTTTTAGGATACGAGTTAACACTTCCCTTACTTATGAACTCTCTCTTCACTCGTTCAAAAGCCTGCCGCTTTGGTTGCCGTCTATGTGGGAATTGTTGATGATAAATCCTTGCAGCAAGAAGAGAATTTTTGTCAGCTTTTCCCAAACAGAATACCATGTCAACTTTTTCATTTACAGATAAATTCATGTTTGAAACTCCAAAAAATCACCTGAACTGTACACTTAAAATTATCACTTAACGCTACGAAAAAGAACAGAAAACTGAGAATAAACGAACTGACGTAACAAAAGTGAACAAGAAAAACTAGAAATACACAGAGATGAACCAAAAACTATTTGAAAATATCATAAAACAATTATTACACAAGCGATGAATGATAACATTCAATGACAGGTATGAAATGACATCAGCCTTCTTTAACAGACAATTCAATTTTCCTATTCTCTACTCTGCGGATATACCTTTCCCTATAACTAACATATGACTTTGTACGGCACCGAAGTGAGAATTTTCCGCAAACTATTGCAAATACCCAAGAAAATGTCGCATCAACTGCTTGTTCATGTATTTTGACTATCACACAGCCAGTTCAATGCATTGTAGAAGCGTTTATTGGAAGTTTTAACTGAACGGATCGGTAATTACGACATGTAACTCGACGAATTTAATCAAAGATATTTTTTACTAACTTTCGACTGAGAATTTAGACAGATTTTCATTAATGTGCATCATTTCACTGTAAACTAGATTGGAGATGATAATCTATAAAATTTTCTTCCGTTAATACATAATGCAATTGACAAATTTAGAAACATCTCGATTTTTTTTTTTAATATTTTTAAATCCGGTAATTGAACTGCTCTATAATTTTATACCGTTGTACGCGGAATTTTATGGAGAATTCAAATATGTAATAATATACAGGGTGTCCCATTTGAAAAAATGCAGTAAATTACATATTCATGAAAAGTGATCACCCTGTACAATGTATTATTTTTTTGACACCTTGGAGTGTATTCTACATAGAAGACCATCTACCTAAAACATTCCTTCAGACAAATTCATTGCAGTTCGACTGCCGGTGTAGCAAAAATACGCCAAACATAACCTCATTTTGACAGCTTATTGACATTTACACAAAAACCGTTGAGATTAAAGCTATAAGACCTCTATAATATTTGAGTCAGAATTTCATCGCAAATCGAAATATGTAATAATATATGGGGTGTTCCATTAAAAAAAATACAAGTTTGTGTTGCCACTGAATTATGGGACAGCCTGTGTATGTTAAATTATTTTCGGAATATGCTCCTTAAAATTCTGTAACAGATGGCTGAAAGAAATTTCCATTTACTAGACACAAAGACACCTAAAAGCTACTAGCCCCTTTCGGTGGGACACCCTGTATATATATATATATATATATATATATATATATATATATATATATATATATATATATATATATATATATATATATATATATATATACACATAAAATCTGCAAAGGGGTGTCGTTGCCTGGTTGGTTTTATATTCGATACGGGGGTAAGCGGACTCGACGGTATGTGCCATCCGGCATCAGTAGCTGGCGGGGTTTGGGTCCTGGGCCAAAGTGTCGCTGGGGGCCCTCATGCAGTCAGGGGTCCTGATTTCCTCGGAACAAGGTCCACGGGCCATGATGATGCCTTTGCAGTAGCCATCTTAATATTTGCATTCACCTGTGATATATCAGATATTTCCATCTCTAATTCTTTTTAAATACAGAAATACAGCATAAAAGGTTCTTATATATTATACCTGATAAAAAGTTATATTGTTATTCTCCTAAAAACATCTGTTTACCTCAGTGAAGGTTAACGCCACGAAAAATCAATAATTCGGGTAGGCTCTGGAGGGACTGCTGTCTGCAGGTCGAACATATGGCGTTGCTGTGTTCTTCCAAGATGAACGTCACAGGATTTAAGATCACCTCACCCAACGTACCTGGAAGGGTCTCGGCTTCACTACACTTTAAAACACAACTTTTTAACGTCTCACTACCAAACTCTGTTATTTATTTCGGCGTTTCTACCTGTGACACCATTGTTCTTTGTCCTTTATCGCACCGCTGCTGACTGTAACGGGATCTTTTCTCCAGATAGCGTGGTATTTAAATGAGTTCACTCTGACTATAACAGAATAACAAATATATTACAATAATTATACTAAGAATACGAATACACAAATAATAACTGTGTCTTCACCGAACTCCGTCTTTAACGGTGATCAACCCGCTTGTCAACCCGACTTCTTCCGATACACTCTCAACTCCGTGATATACTCTCTCAGACTGCCCTCCGCCTTGCCGCTCATGTCTGACTGTTGCTGTGATATCGTTCTGCGCCGAAGCACACTGAACAAGTCCCAGCTTGCCTTCTTCTGGATATATTGCGTCTCATATATATATATATATATATATATATATATATATATATATATATATATATATATATATATATATATATATTCCCAAATATTTCCAGACGGACCCTTATATTGAGAAAAAAACTTGCCTCTATCTATATACAAATGGCAATATTGGTCAGTATTCAGGACGAGGCAGTGTTAATACAAAAGTTACTAATTTATGAAAATTCGCTTTAAACAGATGTATATGAAATATGGTTATTCGGTAAAAGGAGAAATATATTACACAGCTTTATTACCAACCGTTGCTCTCTTACTTATTTTTAGGAGAGAAAACAGAGTTGTTCAGAAAGGCGGACGGAATACTTTTAAAAACCATGTTTCCCTGTAACAGAATGGCCTCCAGCTTTAGCAATCAAATCTCTGCTCAGGCGTCAAAATGTAAATGTCTACTTCTGAAGGATGGAGTGGTCGTCGGAAGATGTCGCAAATGTTTGCGGATTAACAAGTCCTACTAAAACCACAATATAATAAAATAAAACAAATAAATTTTAGTCGCATCTTAAAATATTTAAAAATCAGTTACTTATTGCCAATCATAATAATATTCTTCCATTCATTTGATTTAATGAGACCAAAATTGGTTTGCAACTCATAAACAAGAATAAAAAGTACCTGTGAACTGTCAACAAATGGTGTAAACACTTACTAAGGAGTCACTGTGACAAACATTATTTCATATCAATTAAGACCTTTATTAGGGCTCTTGGTGAGTCTTTTATAAATATTTTTATCCTTTTAAATGTCTTCAATGTCACTATTTCATCGATATTATGTGGAAGGGTGTTATATATTCTGGGTATAAAGAGCTAATGATAAGCGCTGACCAATACACTTGAAAGCATAAGACGTGTCGACTAATGTTCTCTGCCTCGTAAGGTATCTACAGTCAGTAGCCAACAGAAGATGTCTCTGTTTATGGATGTAATTTCAAGCACGTAATAATACAACTGTCAAAGATCGATGGCTCCAGAATAATAAAACAGTTGATCAGAAGAGTAACTTGCCGCTTTGTACTCTATTATCTTCAGAATTCTTTTTAGAGTTATTTCTAAACTCTTTAAGTGTACATCCAGAATACCACACCATCCTAAAATGTCATACCTTAAATATGTAAGCTGTTTTTCTTAACCTCTTTGTAAGCCAATCAGCATGTTTATCCCACCTCAGGTGACTGTCCATGAGGATTCCCAAGTATTTTGTGTCTTCCTACTCAGTTTTTCTTTCCGATGATCTTTTTAAAAAAATCACTAATGAGATCCTGACTTTTGATTTTGAAAAAATGTCTTCAAATGAGCGCAAACTAGCCCCCCTGAAACCCATATCCGGAGTCAGTTTGAAATTTTATAAACACACACACACACACACTCGGGCGTGCGTGCGTGCGTGTATGTGTGATTATAGATTGAATAATGCTTTGTTTTAATTAGATAGTCAAATTCCCCCATTCCCAGCCAGCACTGAGCTGACCTTTAATGTATCAAATTTCGACCACGAAATTATAATGTATGTTTGTAAGAAAAGAAATTCGGGACGCAGCAAGTGCGAATTTTTATTAAATACTTCAAATTTGAATAGCTCAATTTGCTATTAACCTATAAGGTTCGTTGGCCAGGAAACTAGTTTTTTTCGGGAACATTTTTAAGTTTATTTTCGAAAAATTTTAGTACATTTCCAAACAAAGTTATTTTGATGAAATATGGTACATTGCTTCTACTATATAGGTTATACTGGTAACCAAATTTGATGCCTGCTTTCTTTAAAAAAAAACACATATTTGCTATTTAAAACATTTTAATGAAAACTCACTACCATAATGCACTTGCTGCGTCCAGACTTTTAATAACTTTCGTATATCTTAGAGCAAAGGCACTTTACTAGTGTAAAAAATTAGCTTTTTGTACATTTCCAAGGCACACTTGATTTTTTGGAAATTAAAATTATTACACAACTTATTTTCTATTCAAGCAGGGCTTAATTCCAGAAACAAAGTTTCAGCTCACAAAATTACATTCTTTTTCACCTATTCATGTATCGATCCAGGGACACACTGTATGTGTAAAATAAAAGTTATTTGGTTTAAAACAAACAGTCAGTACATATAAAATAAAAATAAGTTAATATATACAAAACTTGCCTCAACTTGCCCAACTAGCGCCATGCAAGTACGCCACAGCAGGCCCTTTTTGCCAACTCTGTCATCCATCGCCCATGCCCTACTCCTCAGTTTCATCAGCAAACCTCGTTGACCTCGAAATAAAGGTAATAACGGTCTTCCATTGAACGGAACTTACTTGGCTCCTCTGTAGAGCCCTCGAACCAAACAATTTTGTTAGAAGGCTCACAAAAGCCTCACATTCTCACAGGTAGTGATAAGATGCTTCTTCAGTCCCACCATCCTGGGAAATGGGATCCTACTCGACACCGACTAATGTGTCTTCTGAGAATAGTGTCCTCTTAGCACCCCAATGATGCGACGAAGCGCAGACCCACTCCTACCAAAAACACAGACAGTCTAGTTTCTATCCGGCCCTTCCATGAAGTCCCTCGCTTGTCTACAGCCACTGACCGACCTCCAGTGCTTCGCCATGACCTAAGTCCATCTATCTAGGACATCGGAGACCACTTTATGCCTATAGCAAGCGCCAGATCACAGAACGCCCGCCGGGAACCGAGCTTTACGAGGTCATTCGCCACTTCATATCCCGCCACTCCACAGTGTCCCGGAACCCACATAAGTTGTATCTTCTTTGTCGTGGCCAACCCCGCAAAAGCGTCAGCCTTTCTTGTTAGTTATCCACAGCAATAAAATCTTTAAACTTCTAAAATTTTACCATTGCATGAAAAAGCTGTAAAATATGCATATTTTAACTTGTCATTATGCACTCCTACCATTGCAGCCTCTGCGGTCCAGTCGTAAGAAGTGTGTGTCTGAACCCAAGGGTCCCGGTTTTAATTCCCAGTAGAAACGTTAAAATATTTTTCAATACATACTGTAAATTAAAATCAACCAAGATTTTGTTTGAGCAAGTTGCGTTAAGCCGTCGGTCCTATGTACCATGCAATGTTGGGCACATTAATAATCCCTATCCTCCTTCCAGAAAGAAAGGGATTCAACAAAATTTCCAGAATGGTGTAGTGAATCTGCTCCCTGGTGTTAATGATTGATCTGCTCCCTGACGTCGGAGCTTGGCCATAGTCGTAGAAATAGACAGGACGTTAAAGAAACAAAATACACACACACTCTTCCCATTAATTTCTTACAATCAACAAAAATCTTAGTGTTGAAGTTTTTTCTTTTTAGAATATTTTATTATGTTATTTAATTTTTTGTGTTACTAATTCAGACTTTATCTTTAACTAAAATAAAAGACTGAAATGGAGTAATGGAATTCAAGCTTTAAAAATGTGATTGACATAAAGTCTGATGTTTTGCGTTTCTACTCTGGTTGATTCTACAATGTCTTAAATATTATATGTCTAAGTTAATTGTGCAGTTTTTAAATGTGGAGTTTACAGTATACGTGTAAATTAATAAAGTTATTATTGTAACATTTATTTGTTTTTATACTACAATCGTTATTTCCTTAAAGTGTTATGTGTTATCTTAGCACAGTTTATTGATGGGTAGAATTTTAATATCTATAACTCAAAGTGACACAGCACACTAACCCACATGATGTAGCTTATCACATGAAGGTCGTAAAAGTGTGACAGTCTGTTGGTGAATATTCCTTTGATGTTCAATTCTTAATGGATGCAGAATTGCGAAATTAAAAGTTTGGAATGATAAAGTTATGGACCAATAAGAAATATGTGAAGACAGACCTGTTACGACCATTTCTGTAAGACATGAGCCTACCCTCCTGCCCACTCTTTTGCCTATAACTTTTTTTTTCTTTAAACCTAGATATCTTAATTTCGGCAGGCAAGGGGAGTATGATAGTATAAACTTATATGTCAAATTTTGTTGTCATAGCTCTGTTATTTTCGGAGATATAAACAAGTTTCAGAATGAAAACCCAAAATTTTCCCGAAAACTCTAGTTCGATTTTCCTGGCTAACGAAATTGTTTAAGACACTTACGAAAGGAAGGCATCTACGAAATTTGATAAAAATCGGCCCATTATTTTTGGAGTTATCGATGTGACAATATATATATATATATATATATATATATATATATATATATATATATATATATATATATATATATATATATATATATATATATATACGCAGAGATCTCCTCATTAGTGAATTTTTTGTTTTACAAAAATTCGCTAAAAGGAAAAATGAACTCAATGGGTCAAAAGTCGATTAATCGGAGGGGTTACATGTACATATATGACGATATATACATACAAAACAACAAGTGGTTTTTTCGAAATTCCAATGAGTGTAATTAAATGTTGTATAGGCTTGATTTGTGTTCCATTATGTTATATTATAAATAACTCATTATTATTTGGTGTATTCCCTTGATCATCATCATCTAAAGATAGCATTAATATCATTAGTTTTTAAAAGTGGAGATCCTGCATTGATGGAAAATTTACAGGCCACTGAGCATTTTGCCAACATTCTCCAAAATATTGGAGATGTTTTTTTGTATTCGCTTATCATTTTTTTAAGTAAATTATTCTTATTTACAGAAACTCAACATGGTTACCTGAAAGGCAAGAGCATCAATACTGCTCTATACAGTGTGATGATAAAGCTTGGACCATGATTGAGAAAGGCATTATTTAATTGCTTCAGAAAAACGCCCGGAGAGGTTAATTTTAACTTTTCAAGTGTCAACTTATAAAGTAAAATTAGATTTATGACGTCACCTATTTCTGAATGATGACGTCATAATACGTTTTTTTAAATGATAACCATATTATTTGCTGTTTTTCCATAGACCTGCTTACTACTTAAATAAGATTTTAAAGAAATGGTACCTGACAACATTTTTTTAATTAATTACATTATTACACCGTTTTCACCGACGAGTTTTCTGTAGAATAATGAGGTTTTCATTCACTTTTCTAAAGTAATGAATACATAATTTTGTGATTTTTTATATGTTGCCATGTAAAGATTTGACAGGTGGAACAAAAAGTAAAGTCAAAATCAATTTTTAACAGTTATCAGATAGGGTGTCGAGGAGCAATTGTGTGGCCATCGTGTTCCCCAGACCTGACTCCCTTGGATTTTTTCCTTGGGATTATTTAAAATTGAAAGTTTATTTCAACAGACCAAATAATTTAGAGAAGACACAGCAAAGAATTCGCTCTGAAGTGGAGCAAATCAGTCTTGACTTTTTTGAGTGCAGTGTACAAAGTGTTTATATTTGTATCGGCCAATGCCAAATGGTAGGTGGAGAAGAATTTGAACATTTACGCTAAATTTTCGTTGGTTTCCTTGGTTCAATTAATCCCTCTCATGAATTCATTACTGTATTCGATTCCAGTGAAAAATGTCTCCAACATGAAAATAATACTAAAAAACCTAATCGATTGCCTACATAAACGAGTAATAAAATAAAGATAGGTTTTTGGTCATTTATTTGCAGTATCTTCCTTACACACACACACAAATATATATATATATATATATATATATATATATATATATATATATATATATATATCTTACATCTACTTAATTTTTTATCACAATATCAGTCTGAACATGTCTCATACATCTATTGATATCAATTGGATATCATCTTCATCAAATTGGAGGTTTTCTTTATGTTGAGAATCTGGAGTAGCATTGAGATAATCTTGTAATGAAACATTCTTTAACCCTCCAAAGTAATCTAAAACAACTATCTGCTCAATGTCTACTTTTGCCACAAAGAAAGCGTGATCTGCAAAAAAGTAATTTTAGGATTTCATTATTGTAAATACAAGTTGATTTTATACCTTCAGGCCAATATTTCATTGCTGGATGCCTTGTAAAAAGAGCATTATGAGCAAAGTTATATTCAGATGTACTCTGATCAACCTGAAAAAAAAAATCAATTTATTGAAATATAATCGGTTAATTAAGCTTTATTTAATAGGTGACTTCAGCACAGTTTTCTCAAATACAACAAACTTTTAAAGGAATGTGTTGGAACCGATGATATGAAATGAAGAGTATAACTTCTATAAGGTCTAAGTGCCACTTTCTGAGATTGTATGATTTCTACATTAAAATGGTCTATATGTCCTCGCCAAGGTTTCTGTAAACGCGCTAAGTGTCAACGCAATGTTTCTGTTTTCAGTTTCGCTTAAGACATGGCGCAATCTGCAAGTACCAGAGGCTGTTAATATTGAAACGGTCTAAGTGCAGCGGCTGTTGCCAGTTTGAACGCTTAATTTGTGTTTTGTAGGTGCATTTTATTCTGATATGCAGGTTGAAAACTAACGTAAAAGGTGCCCTAAGGCCACTGAAAGTACTATTGTATGAGCTGTAACTCTCTAACCTAACATTGTTTGAACATAAGTTCATTGTGATTGCAAGTGGAAATGCAAGAACCTTGCAGTTAAGCAATAGTTTAGCCTGTTCTACTCAATTTGCTGATGAAGCCAAACGAAGCATCTACCTACCTGGTTTAATGCAGTTGACAAAAATATGTCATAGGCAACATATGTCATACGTTGACCCAAGTGAAAGCCGCCGTCAAGCAACTATCTGTTATATGGTTCCTGATGAAAAAGGAAAGCATTTGCAAGTATGTCTTAAGGTATTCTCTTAGATTTTTGCACCATAAAATATATGAATTAGTAGAGATGAAAAACCTCTGGACGCAGCAAGTGCGTTATGGTAGTGAATTTTCATAAAAATATTTTTTAATAGCAATAATGTGTTTTTTTTTTTTTTTGAGAAAGCAAGCATCAAATTTGGTTATCAGTATAACTTATATAGTAAAAACAATGTGCCATGTTTCATCAAAATAAGTTTATTGTTTGAAAATGTACAAAAATTTCCGAAAGTAAACTTAAAGTGTTCCCGAAAAAACTAGTTTCTTGATCAACCTTATAGGTTAATAGCAAAGTAAGCTATGCAAATATGAAGCATTTGATCAAAATTCGCTACCATAACGCACTTACTGCGTCTAGAATTTTTTTCTTACAAACATGCATTATATTTCGATGGAAAATGCAATAACATAAGGCGTTTGATTAAAAAAAAAAGAAAATTTGTATCACCAACGACTTATGGGCCAGCCTGTGATTGTGGAAATAATTTTTTAAGATGTAGCTCAAGACACCCTATAATTAATATATACACTTTTTTTTCATATCTTGTATAATAACATATATTGAGCTTTATTGTTTTTTTATAAAATTCTACAAAAATTATATACCATTAAACGATAAACTCTATAGCCAAGGCTACTGCCAAGCATCAGAGAAACAGTCTATTTGAAATAAACTTTCTGGAAATATTTTATTACAATGAAGGACAATGACGGTTGAAACTAAGACTTCAGGGTTTGTAAAACATTTTTCTTGAGACATTTTATTTCCATAGCCCGTATTAGATTCAAGTTCTTTGCCTAAATGTTGCCAATTTTGACGTTTAAATCGCAACTTGACGTTTTGTGGAAAACCCCAATTTATTTTTCTTTAAATGCCTATAACTTTTTTGTCTTTTGACCTACATAGCTAAATTTTGATAGGTAACTTACCTATAAGGATGTAAACCCTCGTCACAAATTTGGTTGCCCTTACTTTGTTAATTCCTGAGATATATTTTTTTTTCGAAAGAAAACACAAAATTTTCCGGGAAAACATATAAAAATGGAAACTGACCCCGGATATGTGTTCTGGGGGGCTTAATTAGCGCTCATTTGAAGAAATTTTTTCAAAATCCAAAAGTCAGGGTCTCCTCATTAGTGCTTTTTTTTTAATTCACTAAAAAGCAGGCCGAATGGTGTTCAAAGATTTGAGAGGGAAGCAAATCGCCCTGGAAGTTTACTGAGGAGATCGTTCAACAGATAAACGAACGTCGCACACATAATCGAATTTCCACAAGAACAAAACCATTATAGTAGAGAAAAATCAAAGAAAGAATGCTTGAATGTGGACTTGAACATGAACAGGCTATTTCTAGCTTTTCAGAAGCGACATCCTGATACTTGTGTTAATTACCGATTTTATACTGACTGTCATGTGATTGACAGTTGGCGACCCTGGGTTTAGGGGGGACTTCGAGGTCTCATATATGTCATTTGTCATCTCGCTACTTATGTCAAGAGCATGAGACAAGAAATAAGAGATGATGTATGCAAGTAAGGTCTAAAATAAATCTGTTAAAATTACAATTTGAGTTATTAATCAGTCTGTCTTTTACATGGCGCTGCGGTTGGAATAGACTGGTTGCAATTTACAATAATAAAAATGGCCGAAAATAGATGTATAAACTTGCTGAACACGGAAGGAAATTTAGCCGAAAACTGGAAGCTATGGAGATCACGATTTAAAAATTATTTAATAGACAGTGAAGTCAATAAGAAGAATGAAACGACACAGTGTGCACAATTGTTACATTACATAGGAGACGAAGGATGTAAATTATATACAACATTCAAGTTTGAAGAGTATGAGAAAAACAAATTAAGTTTGATATCCATTATTTACCAAAAGAGAACGTCGCCTATAAAAGATATACATTTTCTTTATACAGATAGGAGGGAGGCCAAAGCTTAGATAAATTTTGCACAAATATAGCACAAAACTGTGAGATGCAAGCTGGGTGAGCTTCAGGAGAGCCTAACCAAAACTATCATTACTTTGAGTAGCCAACAATGATTTTAGAGAGAAGTTACTACAGGAAGATAAGGAAGACAAGCTGAGTTTAGAAGAAGCAATTCAATTATGTCTGATCATTGAGTCCTCAAAAATAAGAAGTGGGGCCATACAGGGCCAACAAGTGTTGTAGTAGCGAATAAGATATCAATACGTATTATGAAAGAAATACTGACCCAACAAGTCGGTTATGATAACAAATATATCAATAGACAGAGATGTGCATTGGTAAATTACCGATAAATTACCGTGTAAATTTACCGAAAATTGTTACTAGAAATAAATTACCGCGTTCGCGTAATTTACAAGGTAAATTACCGATTTTTGTGGTAAAAAAATTTGCGTTATTTACCGTTATTTACGAGGTTTTCTTGTAATTCACCATATTTCTCAAAAGCGACGTTGGTCAGCCAGTTCAGTGTCAGCGATATGCGATCGGTTCGGGGAATTACTGCCGGCCGCCGGAGATTATTAGGCCATTGTTGGGGTATTCACATCGTTAAAAACGCGATATTTGTGTTCTAAGTAAAGACGTTTGGGCAGTCGTCACAGTCGGTGTTTTGATAACATAGGTTAGTGGTTATGTTACATCTATTGCCTATCTTGTTTTGTTCATTGATGTGTTTTGTATTGGAGTTTTCCCGTTTGTTGGAGGTGAGTACATACATATTTTATAGTTGTTAAGATATGAAGGGCATTATGAGGCAAATTAAGCGTATTAGCGTACAACCCGAGCGCTGAACAGGGTGGTGGTTGGTGATATCTTCACTGGTTTGTCAGGGTAGACGGAAACATTGTTATACAGGGTGCCTCCGATCAAGTCGGCAGTCGGCACTCTTGCTAACTTCGTTGTTACTGAAGCTACGGGGTTGGTAAATTAGCAAATTAGTGGCATTTTTATGCTGAATAAGATGTCCTAATAAAAAATTTAAAAAAACGAACAATAGAACACTGTGTTTCCAAAGAAATGGGAACAATAAACTTTTGTAAAATGGAAAAATATATTGAAGTAAATTACCATAATAATTTAAGACACAAATTTATTAAAACAGTAATTAACTTCGTAAGTTACCAAATATACAACTTACGGTTATTTTACATCATTGTCAATAGGTGCTATGAAAGAAATACTGACGCAGCAAGTCAATTTTAATATTGAGGGGACATGTTTTGACATAAAACTCAACTCTGGGTGGTGATAACAACCCTTATATTTTAAATAGGGAACATGGGTCGAGTGTAACATCATTTGAAAGCTCTTTCTTTTCTGAAGTCAACACATTAATTTTTTTTTGAAGTTTTATCAACAAATTATTCACAGTTGAAGATGCAAAAATGCATTTCACTCATTCCGATAAGAAATGTGCTGATTAATCAATGTTTTGTTGGTTTGTAAACAAAAAATTGACTATCAGAACATTTCTGATCGGAATGAGAGAAATGCAGTTTATTATTTCAGTTTATCGGTTGGTATCAAACTTGATAGTACTACCGAAAATTAATTTCACAGTGGTGTATTCTGTAGAAGAGAGTTGAAATAACTACCCTTTTTTCAAAAACGATAACTGTGCCAACCATACCGCAAATTTGTTTAATGAACGACATCCGAACAGACATGTTAACAGAAAATAGATTTTGGAGTTAGTTGCAAAGTTTCGACAAAGTGGTTCAGTAGCCAACAAAAAACGGGATCCTGATCGTGAATTTCCGGTTAGAAATGAGACTACTGAGATTGAAGTTTTAGGACAAACTGCTGCAGACCCAATTTTGAGCACGAGAAAATTGGCCACTGTTTCAAACATCAAAAGAAGAACTATTCAGCGAATATTGAAGCATCATAAATTTCACCCGTATAAAATTCATCTTACAACTGAATAAAGATGATTTTGATCGTCATCTGGAGTTTTGTGAAGTTATAACTGCACGAATAGCTGATAACGGGAACTTTCTGTTCAATATCTGTTTTTCAGACGAGTGTACGTTTTTATTAAACTCTACAGTCAATTGTCATAATTGTCGTTATTGGGCAGATAATAATCCAAGAAATTTTCACGAAGTCCACACTCAAACTCCACAGAAATTGAATGTCTGGACTGGCATTTTTGGAGACCGTTTAATCGGACCAATTTTTCTTGATGGCAATTTGAGTGGCAAAACGTATTTGGAGTTACTAGAAGATATCGTTTACCCTCTACTAATTGGCATTGTTGAAAATGATGATCGCTATCAAGAAAATCAATTAGTGTTTCAACAAGATGGAGCTCCTCTGCATTTTTCACAACGTGTTAGCGAGTTTTTGAACAGAGAGTTTCCAGGACAATGGATTGGGCGTAGAGCTGCTATTGAGTGGCCCCCTAGATCACCGGATGTAACTCCTTTAGACTTCTTTCTATGGGGCCATTTAAAGAATAGAATTTTCGCAACAGAACCGGAGTCTCTGGAAAAATTACGACGACGCATTGTTGAAGAATTCCATCTAATAACTCCACAAATGCTCCAGAATGTCAGTGCTCGTTTTGAACAAAATTTGTACTTTTGTATCGAAGCTGGTGGTCAACAATTTGAACACTTACTTAACTGAATAAACATTTTTGAACGTTTGGTTTTGTTTTTTAGTTTTTTTTTTAACGAAAAATTGACTAATTAGTGCATTTCTTATCACAATGAATGAAATGTGTTCTTGCAACTCCAACTGTGAATAACTTTTAAATGAAATATATATATATATATATATATATATATATATATATATATATATATATATATATATATATATATATATATATATATAGTTAGTTCACTACCATTTAGTCATAACATGTATTGTAATAACTTATTAAGTGGATAAAGAGAAAGGAAGTGGAACAACTTGAATACAGAAATTTGTGTTGTGCGCAAGAATCTGCCCCGTAAGGAGAGCTAAACTGTAAGATTACTAAGGTCAGTTTAATGTTATATATATATATATATATATATATATATATATATATATATATATATATATATATATATATATATATACATACATATGTGTGTGTATGTATGTATAATTTTCGTAAAATTGTGTAGATCAGTTCTATGAAAATTCGCTACCATAACGCACTTGCTGCGTTCAGACTTTTTATAACTTACACTGCTACTTTGAATATAAATAAAAAACACCAGCTAGTTGTCAATATTGATTAAAAAAACCAAGGGGAAAAACAAGAATAAAACATTTACCACAGTAAAGTTTATAGGGGCTCTGCCACCTTTACATTACATTAAATGGGGCTCATTGGCTGAAAAAGTTTGAGAAACACTGACTGCACTGCATGAAGTTTGTCATTTAACAATACAGGAATCGCTAGATCAAATATAATGTAAGTTTAATTTAATTTTTTTATTACCTTTGCCAACCTCCCTGTGATAATCAACTTAGCACATCGAGGATCTTGTGGATCAAACCCTTCGGAGTTACAATAGTCAGACTGTGCAAGTGTTGCCATTATTGTACAGCGACTGTCAATCTGTAAATTCAATAACATAAATTTTAATCATTATATAAAAGTAAAATAATATTACTGATAGATCTTTTCCAGAAACATCCATTACTGTCATGTATAAATATGGTATGCCTGTACCATTTTCTACTGGACCATCACTCATTGACTTCAGTGCTACGAAAGGATAGCTTTTAATGGAGTCCATTGTTGAGATTGTAGCAATTGATACCCAATCTAGAAAATATAGTACAATTTGAATAGATGTTTTTACCTAAATATAGATGAGTGAAGATTGGAACCTGTAACGAGCACTGATAGATACAATTTGCAGAACCCAAATCATCACAAAATAGTTATTAGACCTGACGATCGTTTCGCTAACAACGTTAGCATCATCAGAGGGATAAATAAACTAAGCGAATAAAAACTATAACCACTATTTATATGTTAGTTGCAAACAGCATCCTCTACGAAGGTAAACAGACAGGTATCCTGCAACGAATATATAAATATAACAAATCTTTGCATGAATCAGAATATTTTTCAATTTAATAATGAATTTCTTTAACAAACCCATGGCATAGCAATGGGCAACCCTCTGTCCCCATTCACTCTAGACATTTTCATGAGTAAATCTGAAACAGACCTAACAAATGAAAATGATTATTTTCCTAGAGTATGGTTTCGTTTTGTGGACGATGCTTTTGCATTGTTTAATACAAATGTATGCAAAGTAGATGATTTTATTGCCAAATTAAACAATAAATTTGACTCTATTAAATTCACCCATTAAATATAAATTAATAACAGATTACCTTTTCTTGATGTATTAGTCATCAAAAATAGAGAGAATTTGACATTCACAGAAAGGAAACCGCTACTGTGAGTTACATAGATTGACTCACACCATAGTTTTTCGACAAAAAAAAAAAAGTTTGGATTTTCTGGTTACTAGATTAATATAGTTTCCCTTAACTAATGAAAGATATAGCAGATAACTTGAATATATTGAAAATATAGCTAGATATAATGGTTACTCTGTCTGCTTAGTGGGAAAATTACTGAATAAACATAAGACAAAGAAAATGTTAGGGGAGTGTACGACTTTCAGAAAAGATAAAAGACAAAACCGTTGTCGG
Organism: Tillus elongatus; assembly: GCA_964006375.1. Taxonomy (NCBI): domain Eukaryota; kingdom Metazoa; phylum Arthropoda; class Insecta; order Coleoptera; family Cleridae; genus Tillus; species Tillus elongatus. The sequence goes on along the minus strand of OZ023262.1, from coordinate 84,285,038 downwards.
CTTACCACTTTGAACCGCAAATCACAAGAGGTTTTAACAGCATTTTTAATAAAGCCAATTCACAGCTAACGTTTTCTACAAAAAAATACAACAAAAAATTTGCTAGATAATATAAAGGATAAAGATAAAACCACAGACGTATCGGGAATCTATGAAATGTTGTAACCATTGTGAAGTTAAATAACGGGAACCAAGTGCGAGATTATTCGCGATCTCATTCCCCGCCACGTCACAGTGTCCCGGAACCCACACTAGTTGTACCTCCTTTGTCCTGGCTAACCCTCTGAGGGCGTCAGCGCAGTCCTGAACCAGTGTCGACCTGATTCTGGCCGCACAGACTGCCCGGAGGACTGCCTGGCTGACCGAGCAGATGTACACACATTTCTCGGGACTCCTCTTCACACCCTGTCTGTTGGCCACAGACAGGATAGCGTACACCTCTGTTTCGAATGCCGTGGTATATGCACCAAGGGCATAGCTCTCGCGCACCCCCAGGCTCTCGATGTATATTCCTGCCCCGGAGGATTGCTAGTCCTCCAGCCGCGATCCGTCGGTGAAACAGACCAGGCTTGCGGGCTGGAATTCAATCTCATTTTCCCTCCACTGATCCCTACTGGGGATCCTGAGGGTGTATGGCCTAGTCAACCTAATATCATCCTCGGCATCCCGCACCTTTGTGGCGGAAATCGGAATTTCCTTTTCCACCTCCTTGGCGACTCTTGCATGCCATATTACTGCTCCCTCTCCGCACCAGTTTCCTGCGTCTCGTATTCTGAGATGTAACGCCATCGCCTCCCTCCTGGCACAGATGGGAAGCGGTGGCAGCATCAACAGGACCTCTAGCGCGGCTGAGGGTGTCGTCCTCATAGCGCCTGTGATACCCAGGAATGCCAGCCTTTGGAGTTTGGCCAGCTTCCTGCTGGTAGCTTGGTTCACACCGCACCACCAGACTAACGCCCCATAGAGGATTCTCGGCCTGACGGTCGCAGTGTAGATCCAGTGAAGGATCTGAGGATTAACTCCCCAGGTCCTCCCTATCACTCGACGCAGCTGCCAGAGGGTCGCTACTCGCTTCCGACGTTGGACAGTGGATGGAAGATAAAAGAGAAAACCGCGGCCCACAAAAATAATGTTAAAAAGTTATGCGCTATATACATATTTAGACAACGAATTTATCCTCATCGGTAGCTATTGCTCTAGTCAGTTAGCTGGTTAGCGACAGCAACTAATGAAGACAACTGCGTTGTCGAAATGCGTCTCTAACGCATAAATATTATTCATTAAGTGTTGTTGCCCTTACTTGGTAAAACCGCTCCATACTAAACACATAGGTAAACTTGTAGATAAACTCATCGACAGCTGTCTGGAAATTTTCTACAGAAACATGCTTAGAACCACCCCTAGATGTGTAAAGCACAAGAAAAATGTTTTGGAAACAACCCAAAAGAAAGTTACGGGACTAGGAGTGAATAAGGATGTTAAGTGGGGAAGAAGATTAAAAAGAAATATAAACGGAAAATGCGAAAAAAAAAAGCTTAGTTGGACTTCTATAAGCTGCCTTTTTTTCACATTTTGCAGCTATACCTCCTTTACTTCTAAGGTAAAACAGACAAGGCTACACTTCCAGGCTGTATTTATTGACAAAAGCCCTACGCATTTCGGCTCATATAACCTAAGCCATCTTCAGGGGCTTCCTGAAACATTACAAAAAGTCGTTGTGTCAGAAACAAAGTTTCTGGTAGTTTGGCAAGTATCCCACGACACAAGCAGTTACACAATTCTAAACAATCTTACAAGCAAAGTCTACATAAAAATTAAAGTCAAAGCTAAAATACTCTATAACGGTTACATTAATAAAATCAAAGCTAAAAGCTGAAAAAGTCCAAATGTCCAAAGCTTGGTCAAAGCACCTCCATGCAGTAAAAACAACAATACCAAAGTGACAAAAAACGGGTCAGAGCCCGTGTAAGTTAAGCTTAAAGTGCACTGACACACTACAATCTAATGTCTTTTAAATAGATAGGTAGAGAAGCTGCGCTGAGGCAGGCTGCACAATAAGAGCAGAACTTTCAGAGAAAAACACTGAATTCAACCTATGATATGTATAAAGAATAAAACCAAAATGGCTAAACATGCTTACGTTCTGTTTTTTATAACAGGAACTGAACTTTATAAGAAATTTCTTATAAAGTTCAGTTCCTGTTATAAAAAACAGAACGTAAGTATGTTTAGCCATTTTGGTTTTATTCTTTATACATATCATAGGTTGAACTCAGTGTTTTTCTCTGAAAGTTCTGCTCTTATTGTACAGCGAGAGCAAAAGACGCCAGAAGTTACCACTTATAAGGAGAATACTAACGTAGTGGCAGAGGCACTGGGTGGAGGAGACAAAGGGTAGGACCACTTATCGATTCATAGAGAGCGTAGGTGCGGGCCTCAAGAGCTGGAGTCACAGGGCGGTAAGCTTGTTGACTGGTAACAGGCCTTTCAAAGGCTACTTTATTAGGTTTAACCTAAGGCCCGGAACAGGAGAATGTGTGTGCGGAAACAAAGAGCAGGAGACAGCAAGACATGTGCTGGAAGACTGCCAGATGGACAATCGTAGGACGGCAAGAGAAAACAGAACAGGGTTGAATGTTGTTACCCGTTAAAGGTAAATAGGTCTACCAAGAATGAGGAAATTACGAATTTCAACGAATGGGCCACGCACATGGAGCTGGAAGAGGAAACGCGGAGTGCAATTGGGGACAACCGCGAAGAAAGAGGGAGCGCCGAATAGATAAATAGATGTGGAGTGAACGTTCGTATGAATGTGAGAGTTCTAGGGGTCTAAGGTCTTAAATTACGTGCTGGTTTTTGAGAGTGTGGGCAGGGGCTTCGGCCTCAAGATCGTAAACTGTATACCGTGTTTGAAGACAGGTGGCGTTGTTGAGGGAAGTTGGCATTACTGTCGCACAAATATCTTGTAACTTTTAGACTGATTCATTGGTTAGTTTTATTTGACAGCCAGCTGTATCACACGTATTTGGCTGGAAAGAAATAAAAAAGCGAAGATGCATGCTGTCCATAGAGACCCTTCACATATATGATAACCGTGAGATATTGGTTTAACGAATTTAAACGTGGTCATGCATCTCTTTTTGATGAGGAGAAGCCAGAGCGCCCGGCAGACGTGGATACCGAGGAAATCGTTAAAAAGGTCTACGACATAATTCTTGCTGATCGCCGAACTAAAGTGGGCGAAGTAGCAGAGGCCGTGCGGAACAGCAATCAATATTTTGCATGATAAGTTGAGTATGATAAAGGTGTCGGCCCGATGGGTGCCGCGATTGCTCACAATGGACAACAAGCGGATACGGCTGACAATGCCGAAGCAGCTTTTGGACCTTTTTTAAGGAAAATTCACAGAAAATTTTGCGTTGAGTCGTCACCGTTGATGAAACCTGAATACACTGTTATGCCTCAGAGACCAAGCGACAGTCAAAATAATGGATTTTTCCGGGTATTTCTGCTCCGAAGGGGGCAAAGACGGTCCCATCGGTAGAAAAGGATATGGGCTCGATTTTTTAGGATTCGAAGGAAATAATCCTCATGGATTTTTTGCAACAAGAAAGCATGACTCGATGAAAAAATTTAGCTCAAGCGAATAACCGAGACAGATGCGCATTTTGAAGAGTTTGATAAATGGTATTTTTGGAGGGGTTAAAAAAATTCCAAAAACGTTGGGAAAAGTGTATCGACCTAATAGGAGACTGCATAGAAAAAAAAATGTAAAAAACTTGCGTCTTCATTCCTAACACGGGTATTTATTGATCCATCCTCGTAACAATACTAAAATTATTAATATTAATATAAAATGAAGCAACTAAAGGGTTACCTAGTGTACATATTACCAATGATTTAATATCATGTGAAAATTCGAAGATAATATTTAAAAGTGCTTCACAAATTTACTAAATAATAATTTAAAAAAATTATATACATACCACATTTATGTATAATGTATCGAGCCATTAGAGCTGCCTGCCATGGTTTTGGCGGGCTAATATCTATGGAATAAGTTAATGCCCAACTGACATTAAGAAGTGTAAATAAAAAATATCTTAGTATGACCATCTGGAAAAAAAAATTGAATTAGTTGCACACTTCCCTCAAAGCAAATGTTAACAATAGTAGTCTCACATTACACTCGTCTGCAACGAAATCCTATTTTAAACAAAAATATGATGAATATAAAGAATTTAACATGCTTAATCTAGATCTGCTTTCTGTTGTTTGCTATCACGTATATATATTTTTAAATGTGTTTTCTTTAATGGCACAAAATTATGTATTGTTTGTCTTTCCTTCTTGCATTAAGGCTACTTTATTCAGTTTTGTATTTGTACACACAAAAACGGTTCATTGACTGACGTCACCATATATACAGTTCTCGCTGTGACTCCGTGGCGCTCAGTTGTTTAAACGTTCTATAGTGATTTTTTTTCTGTTTTATACCAGATATTTTAGTAAGTGTTGAATTATATTGATACATGTAGCGAAAACATACGTGTATTCTTAACTATATAACAAAATAAAATCATGATTAGAATATTGTTCTTATTTTATGCAAATTTAATGTTGTAGCTACAAAATACCAAGCATTTGTAAAAATTCTACAGACGTGTTTTGCAGCATTTGTGGTGAATTTACGGTAAAATCTCAACGGAATGCACTGTCTAGCCTGGTTAAAAGTGCTTATCAGCGTTACAATGGATTTTGGTCGATGAAAGAGACAAAAATTGGCTCCCGAAAATATGCTACAACAGTTGATCCAGAACTTTAAGAGGTTGGCTTCAAGAAAGTGATAAGTATATGCCATTCGCAACGCCCATGATTTGGAGTGAACCTCAAAATCCTGAAAACGATTGTTATTCTGATATGACTATAACAAAGGGATCTACGACAAAAAAAAGAATAAAATTAAATAGCAGGACATTCCGTCTGCACAAAAAAACAGGTTCCTCGAAGGATTGATGCTTGACCTCCAGTGCTTACTAACAGCGACGAGATGGTGGACGATGAAAACGTTCATCCTCAACTTAGTGAATCGAGTTGGTTTTCCGATTCTTCATCTTTATGTACAAGCTTATCAGAACCTCATCTTACGAAACCTGATTTGAATGATCTCATTCAAGATTTAGAACTCTCAAGATGGAAGGCTTAACTTCTCGATTCAAGATTGAAACAATGGAATTTGTTAAAAATAGAATGGTCTCATATTTTCGTAACGGACAAGAAGACTTTATGAGTTACCTCACCAAAGAGCCAAAGCAGGTGATTTGGTGTTTCGTATGAATGCTAAAGGATTTCTAGAAGAACTGGGTTTGCCTGAGAGATCAGCGAGGAATGGCGACTTTTTATTGATTCGTCCAAAATCAGTTTAAAAGCAGTCTTACTTCACAATGACAACATATATATATATATATATATATATATATATATATATATATATATATATATATATATATATATATATATATATATATATATATATATATATATATATATATATATATATATATATATATCCTTCAGTTCCCCTCGCACATGAAAGAAAATGTCGAAAATAAGAAATTGGTTTTGGAAAAAATGAAATATTCACAGTACACGTGAAACAATTCTGCTGATCTAAAAGCTGTAGCAATGTTAACTAGACTGCAAGGAGGGTACCCAAATTTTGTTGTTATTTATGCGAGTGGGGACAGTCGCGCAAGAGATAAACACTACGTAGTGAAAAACTGGCAACGAAAAGCGAGTTTGACGCCAGAAGTCAAGAATGTAAAAGAAGAGCCTTTAGAGCAAGGTGGAACAATTTTTTTCTCACCACTCCATATAAAGCTGAAATTGCCTATAATGTTAGACAAGGTCAGGCATATAAATCAGGGTTCCGCTGCCATTGCAAACAAAACCTTTAAACGGACAGGCTACGAAAGTATGTCACAATAAACAATCAGCGAAGTTGCCATTTGCAACAACTTTCATCTGAATCTGAAGATAGAAAAATGTTAATAATTAAAAATTTCAATGAAAGTGATTCAATTTATTTAAAAGCAATCTAGAACTACGTTTTATTATGTATAAATATTAAGATTCCTATTTTCACGGTATTTAAAAGCAATTTCCCGCCCCTGGTTTAATCTGACAACACCACTATTTGTCATTTGTTAACTGACAGTAGTCATGAGAGAAACGTGCGCGTTCTAAGCATTACCTCGAAACTAACACACGTCATTGTGTGCATCAGATTCACGTTGTTACTCAATGCATGTAGGTGTTGTATTACTAAACAGTAATAGTATATATGTGTTGAAAAGAGTTTAGGTGCAGCAAGTGCGTTATGGTAGCGAATTTTCCTTAATATATATATATATATATATATATATATATATATATATATATATATATATATAGATATATATATATATATATATATATATATATATATATATATATATATATATATATATATATATATATATATATATATAGGTATCCGTCCGATAACTCAAAAAATAATTAACCGATTTCGATGAAACTTGGCAAGTGGCTTTCTTTTATTAATGGCTTGGATGAGTTCGTTAGCCAGAAAAATCGGACGGGGTTTTCTGGGAAAATTTTGAGTTTTCTTTGGAAACAAATTTTTTTCTCTGAAAGTAACAAAGCTGTTTTAATGAAATTTACTATATATGTTTCCCTGGGAGAGATATTACTACGTACTGAAATTCAACTTTCTAAGTTTATAGAAAATTGAGTTATTCAAATTTTAAATTTTCTTTCGAAAATTTTTTCTCCAAAAATTACAAAGTTATTTCAATGAAATTTGGTGGATATTATGCGTTAGGACAGACCTTACTACACACCAATATTAAACTCTCTAAGTTTATAAAAAATTTAGTTATTCAAATTTGAAGGATTTAATAAAAATTCACTACCATAACGCACTTGCTGCGTCCCGAGATTTTTTTATTCATTGAGGGTGGTTGTAGGCATGCAGATGGTGGAGGAGAACCCCCGCGATGAAGCAGCGAACCAAGATTTTCAAACTATGTTTAAATTGTTACCTCATTTCATTTGTTTAAAATATTTTTCCAAAAATGAATTAGAGGTTGCCTTGTTTGTCAGTCTCACAATATTTTATCATTACAAAAAGCATGGATACAGCAACAGTAAATAATTGCTGAAAAGGGCCTGGGTGCAGCAAGTACGTTATTTGGTAGAGAATTTTCGTAAAAATATTTCAAATTTGATAACTCAATTTCCCATTAAGCTAGAATCTTCAATCTTGAGCCATAGTAAAACGCAGCGTGGGTACCAAATTGAAGAAAAATAACATAATGAGCTTCGCAAATAACTAATAATTTGTTTTGAAGAACCCTTTACGTTGTTTTGTTTGCAAAAACTAGTTTGATTGGGTTGACTAAAACAAAATCGTCCAAGCAATTAATAAGGAAAAATACCTGCTATATTAGTGAATTTTCTTTTAAAAAATTCACTAATGAGGAGATCCCGACTTTTGAATTTTGAAATATATATATATATATATATATATATATATATATATATATATATATATATATATATATATATATATATATATATATATATATATATATATATATATATATATATGTATATGTATCACACCGAAAAAAATAATGGGCCGATTTTGATTAAATTGAGCAAGTACGTTCCTTTTGCAAATAGCTTGGATAAGTTTGTTAGCCAGGAAAATCGGCTCAGTTTTTCCTGGAAAATTTTGTGTTTCATTTCGAAAAAAATTTATATCCCCGGAATTCACAAAGTAACGGCAACCAAATTTGGTACGCTGGTTTATATCGTTATGGTAAGTCACCTAGCCAAATTTAGCACTGTCGGGCAAAAGACAAAAAAGTTATAATTTAAAGAAAAATAAATAAATCAAAGTTGCGATTTAAAACATCAAATTTGGCAACATTTAGGCAAAGAACTTAGATCTAATACGAGCTATGGACAGAAAATGTCTCAAGAAGAATATTTTGCAAACCCTGAAGTCTTAGTTTCAACCGTCATTGCCCTTCATTTTAGTAAAATATTTCCAGAAAATTAATTTCAAATATACCCTTTCTCTGATGCTTGGCAGTAGTCTTAGCTATAGAGTTTATCGTTTAATGGTATATAATGTTTGTCGAATTTTCGTAAAAAATCAATAACGGTCAATATATCCGTTATTATACAAGATATGAAAAAAGATTGTATACATTAATTATAGGGTGTCTTGAGCTACATCTTAAAAAAATATTTCTACAATCACAAGGTGGCCCATAAGTCGTTGGTGATACAAATTTCTTTTTTTCAATCAAACACGCCTTATGTTTTTGCATTTTCCATCGAAATATAACGCATGTTTGTAAGAAAAGAAATTCTGGACGCAGCAACTGCGTTATGGTAGCGAACTTTGATCAAATTTTCAAACAATAAAGTTATTTTAATGAACCATGGCACATTGTTTTTTACTATATAGGTTATACTGGTAACTAAATTTGATGCCTGCTTTCTAAAAAACACACATATTTGCTATCAAAAACATTTAAATGAAAATTCACTACCATAACGCACTTGCTGCGCCCCGAACTTTTTTTCAAATTTGATTTGGTAGAAGTTACTTACTTTATTTTAATATTCACCTAATAGTCTAAATCGGTTAGAGAACAAAACTTTTAATGATATATTCTTCAAAGATATTCACACGTCTGTTCTAAGAAATGAGTTTACACTAGATATAAACATTCGGCAGCCGGCGTTCGAGGTGAACGGTAGTTAAGCGAATACGTAGTGAAAATCGTGTTAAAATACGAAGTGTTTTGGTGTTTTTAAGTGAAAATGTATACAAATAAAACAGGCGAACCGCCTGATCGCGGAAGATTAGAATCTAATCCTGCAAAAACAGATTGGTATGAAAAAACACAAGAAATGTCCCAGGATATAGAGATGAATTACGAAACTAATAAGGTAGGAACAGAAAATCAAAATAAAGCCATAGGCGAAAAAAAAGTTTCAAATAATATCAATAAGGATTTGGTAAGTGAAGTTTTTAATTCATTAGTAGAAACTTCAAATAAAAATGTAAATGAAAATATATGTAAAAATCCAATAAGCGATAAGCCGACTACAGTGGTCGATAAACAGTATAAAGTTGTGGATAATTTTTATGATAACAAGCATAGCGGTCCGTACATTGTATATATTCAAAATAACAATGGAAATATAGGTAAAAGTCATATCATAACGACTTCGAGAATTATACGTAATTCAGTACCTGAAATAGATCAAGACATTAAATCGATAGTTAGTGTAGGCCTGAACAAAATAAGATTAGAACTTAATAACGGAAAAAGTGCAAATAACCTAGTAAATTCAGAAATTCTTAAAAATAAAAATTATTACGCTTACATACCTCAGTATTTAACAAAAAGGCAGGGGGTAATTAAAAAAGTAGATTTAGATATCCAAGAAAGCGAATTATGCAACATAATAAAACCGCGCATAGGCGAAAATTTTCAGGTTTCTAGTGTTAGAAGAATGAACAGGCGTGTTCAAAATGGTGATCAGATTTTATACGTTCCAACACAGTCAATTCTAGTTACTTTTCAAGGTCAATATTTGCCAAAAAAAGTGTCGATAGAAAAAATCATTTTCGAGGTAGAACCTTACATTAGACGGGTCATACAATGCATGAAATGCTTACGCTATAACCACGTTAGCACACAATGTAGAGGAAAAGAAAGGTGCGGAAACTGTGGAGAAGAACATAGTAATAATCAGTGCACACATACAGGGACACCGGTATGTGTTATATGTCGGGGACCACATAAGGCCACTGACAGAAATAGTTGCCCAGAATTTCAAAAACAAAAATCCATCAAAAATATAATGAGCACGGAAAATAAATCGTATAAAGAAGCATCAACACAATACTCACAAAGTTACGCAAAAGTAACAAAATCACATGTAACTAACGTAGATAATTTTTCAGTCAACGGTGATGCCAAACTTCCCGCAACAAATTATACTTTTCCAAATTCTTTTACGCATTCACAAGCAAACTCTCAGTTTTATCCACAACCTGTAGTAAAACGCAAACGTACAGATATACTGCACGAAAATAAAATGGAAAACATACGACAACAACATCAAGAAATTGTGGCGCCAACAACATTCAGAACAACACCAATCATAAATCCCATACCCCCTAGATATAATCTACCAAAAGACGAAGATAAAACTGAAAAACTGGTATCTTTTTTTATAGAAACACTAAAAAACATTGGCACAGGTAACCCATTAGACAAAGAGCTGTTAGATAAACTTAGACTAGATATATCACGTATCGTACAAACCCAAAATACATATTCGCGCTGAAAATAATGCAATGGAATTGTAGGTCTTTAATGTCAAACAAGGGCAGCTTTGAAAGATATCTATTTGATAACTGTATTGATATTTCACTGCTTAGTGAAACATGGTTAAAATCTACATTCAATATTAAATTGTCAGGATATAGTATACTTAGAAAAGATAGGGCAGATGGATATGGTGGCGTAGCGCTACTAATATCAAATAAATTTGCCTTTACTCAAATTAACCAGTTTTATTTTGTGGATAACATAATGTGCGTAGGTGCAAAAATTAAACTACATCGTAACAAGATCGTTAATTTTTATTCAATATATATTAAACCTGGAAATAGAATTTCAGTTACTCAATGGGATACCTTTTTTAGAAGCTTAGAAAAACCATTTATTCTAGGGGGCGACTTCAATATCCACCATACAGCGTTGGGAAGTACCAGTACAGACTTAAATGGCCAAAACTTAATTTCAGCCATTGATGATAACCAACTTACTTATCTTAATACAGGTGCAGAAACGCGTATGACTAAGCCAAATAGTATTTCCAGGTCTGCAGTTGATATAACAATAACTTCAAACGCTTTAGCTCAAAATATTGAATGGAGTGTAAAAAATGAAACATTAGGGTCGGATCATTTTGTTATTGAGTATAAGTTTTTTATAGATAATACAAATAGTAGCGTAGATTCCTCGGAAAACAAAATAACAAACAAAAAATGGAATGTTAAAAAAGCTAATTGGGAACAATACAAACAAAAAACAGAGCAATTTGCAAAAAATGCCTTAGAAATAAATACAAACATAGGCTATGAAGAGTTTCTTCAAAATCTAAATCTAATAATTTCTGAAACTATTCCAGTGAATAAAGCTAAAAAAATAAAATTTAATAAAGCATGGTGGAACGAAAATTGTAAAATAGCAATTGATAAACGCAAAGTAGCATTACAATCGTATAAATTTAACCCTACAATGCAAAATTTTATAGAATATAAGAAATGTGCGGCAATAGCAAAACGAGTAATTTTAGATAATAAAAGAAAAACTTGGCAAAACTTTTGTAGTACACTTAATAGAAACACTAGAATAAAGGAAATCTGGAAAACAATAAAATGTATAAATGGCGTGCAAACAGACAACATACCCCGAAGTTTGAACAACGATTGGATGATAGAGTTTATGCAGCTACAAGCACCGGCTTGGGTGGAAGAAAACTCATTTGGAGGCGGTCCAATATCCAATATTAACATCGAAATATTCACCATACAAGAACTAAACCTTAGTCTTAAGAATAACAACAACACAGCTGCAGGGGCAGATAACATACATTACTCTATGTTGTACCAACTACCCCAAATAGCTAAGGATTTATTACTAAACGTAATAAATAAAATATGGCTATCAGAAGAATATCCAGAAAGCTGGAAAACATATCTGGTTATGGCATTTTTGAAACCATTTAGAGATCCCAACTTAGCCAAGTCATATAGGGGAATATCGTTAGCGTCCTGTGTACTAAAAACGTTGGAGAGAATGATCAAACGACGACTAGAGACTTGGCTGGAAAAAAACCATAAATTATCTCCAAATCAGTTTGGCTTTAGAAAGGGATATTCCACTGCAGAAAGTCTAACAAAGTTTACCACAGATATCAACATTTCATTCACCAACACAAAATCAACAGTGGCAGGATTTATCGACATAGAAAACGCTTATGATAATATAAACTTAAGCCTATTGTATGATAAGATGATATACTTGGGAATAGAACCAAACTTTGCCCGTAAAATTATAAAATTATATTTAAACAGAAAAATACATCTTCTAACAGCAAATGAAAATATCACTCCCAGAAGCACGTCAAGAGGAGTACCACAGGGCAGTATAATCAGTCCTCTCTTATATTTGATCTATACACATGACATAAGCAACAATATCAACATACAAGTATTACAATTTGCCGACGATATATGCATTTATGACACCAACTGCGAAATAGATAGGGGAATCCAAGAAGTTACAAAAGCTATAGAGCAACTACAACAATGGACGAACAACAACAACATGAACATATCAACCAAAAAAACTCAGCTATGTATATTTACGCGCAAGAGACAGCCACTGCCCACTACGGTCACTGTTAACAACACTGATTACCCCATTAAGGATAAGGTGTGCTTTTTAGGGGTGTTTTTGGATAAAAAACTGCTCTGGAGGGATCATCTTCAACATCTAACGACAAAAACTGAGAAAGCAATAAATATACTTCGTATGGTGTGTCACACAAGATGGGGCGCTGACACAAATGTAGCCTTAATGATATACAGATCATTTGTTAGAGCCATGTTAGATTACAGCTCATTCCTCTATGACCAAGCGGCGAAAACCCACCTCAATAAAATCAGTACCATCCAAAATAAATGCTTAAGGTTGGCATTAGGTGCACTAAAAAGCACTCCAGTTAATAATTTGCTAGCCGAATGTGGTGAGATGCCTCTTCAATTCAGAAGAAAAATGATAGCAATAAGATTTATATTAAAGTTACAAGCAAAAAACAGCCCAATCCTACTCAAATTGGACCAATTACACAAGCTCACAGCAAGACATCGTTATTGGAGTCAAAAAGCAATCCCACTTACAGTAGAAGCATATTTGTCTGCACTCAAAGTAAAGCCCGATATGTACACCTACGATACGCAGCCGTTTTACAATATAAAATATGAAGTATTGCAAAATGTACAAATTGACTACCTGCCAGATTACTCATACATAGCCCAGCCGTTAAGAAACAACATCTTCCAGGAAGACATTAGTAAATTAGTACCACCAAATAGCTGTCTGATATACACAGATGGATCAAAAACTGACGAAAAAACAGCATGTGCCTATTTTGCAGTCCAAGACGAAAATTCAAAAATTTTTAAATTGAACAAAAATATGTCTAACTACACAGCAGAATTGATAGCTATCATAGAAGCCCTGAAGTATGCCACCGACAGCAACGACAATTATATAGTAATAATTACAGACTGCAAAAGTGTACTACAAAAAATAGAAAACTTCAATAGTCATATTTGTAACAACTATTTATTTGGTGAACTTGCCAAGTGGTTACATATTCTAATGCTTAACAACAAAGTGGTGAGATTTATGTGGATTAAGGGCCACTGTGGCATTGTACCCAATGAAATTGTAGACAGGTTAGCAAAAAAAGCTTTGGAAGAGGGTCAGTCGACTGAGTATCTCTGTCCACTTGAAGATTTTTTGTCGAAAGGTCTCAAATATAGTAATAGATTATGGGCGGAGCAATACAGCAGAGAGACAAAAGGAAAGTTTTACAGAGATATTCAGCCCACGATACCTAGGGTACCATGGTTTAGAAATTGCTATTACGAAAAAAATTTTGTAACGATAATATGTAGGTTAAGGTTCAACCATGCTTTATTCCCAAGCCATAAATATAAAATAGGCCTTTCAGATGAGCCAACCTGTGCATGTGGGGAAGTAGGAAACGCGCAGCATGTTTTGTTGGAATGTACCAATAAATATAACATTATTGAAATTTTTATAGAATATATTAACAACTTAAATATAGTACAAAAACCATTTTGCATAACACAAATACTAGAGATGAAAAATATAGCATTATATAAAGTATTAATAGACCACGTGCACAGGTTGGCTTTAAAATTATGATAAATATATTTAGACGTAGGATAGAATTAAGGTAGTTTAGGTAGATTTTCCCAGTGTTCAATCCCTTTATGTTCTCCTATTCTTATAGAGGTCTTCCTGTTTGTCTATAAAGTTGCCATGATAGACCCCTTGGCACGAAGACATGTGTCCCCTGTGCAATCCTGAATAAATAAAAATGGAAAAAAAAAAAAAAAAAAAAAAAAAAAAAAAAAAAAAAAAAAAAAAAAAAAAAAAAAAAAAAAAATGTGTGTATATATTTGTGTGTACATATGTCATATGTGTGTATGATTGTGTCTATATATGTGTATATATTATATATCAAACATTTATTGAGAAGTATGTTGTATGATAGGGTGTATGGATGGGAAAGATAAAAATGTATATATCATTACATAGAGTGATCCGACACTATTGTTTATTATCAATCGGTATCAGTTATCGGCTGGTCTGGAAATATTTGACTATACCTCCTAAACTGGAAAAATGAGCTAATGGCAAAAAGCCACAGCCATAATTCGAACAACAACAACAACAACAACTAGATATAAACATACGACATGTGTTTCCCAATGATTTAGCGACAACCAATCAATCAAAACATCACCATATTATCATTGCAAATAAGTAAATATTATGGTTGATTTATTAAAGTAATAATATATTTGCAAAACTCTTTGTTCGTGTAAAAGACTTTGGATTGAAATAAGTCAGTGTAATAATCTTTATTTTGCTAATCAAGTGGGTAATTGTCAAATTACAAAACGATTATCAATATACAAATAAAGCTAATAATAAACAAGCAATATTTAATTGGAATTCAAAAATAACAATGCTGGTAAATTTTATGTCGGTGTAACTTCAAGCTGATAATTTCTTTCTTTGGGATATATATATATATATATATATATATATATATATATATATATATATATATATATATATATATATATATATATATATATATATACTTCTCCCGTCGACAATGTTTATTGACATGATATTATTACTCATAACAATTTACAAAAGGATAAAATTGATAAAAGCACCTATTTCTATAGTAGTATTCACATTGACACTGGCCTCAATTTCATCAAGAGAAATACTTCTTACTCCTTTCCGAACCTTCCTTTTGTATCATCACGTGTAGTTGGACGTGTTTAAAGACTATTTCTTTAATTCTTCCACACGAGTTAAAATCTAAAACCGTAAGGTCAGGTTACCTTGACACTGGCCTCAATTTCATCAAGAGAAATACTTCTTACTCCTTTCCGAACCTTCCTTTTGTATCATCACGTGTAGTTGGACGTGTTTAAAGACTATTTCTTTAATTCTTCCACACGAGTTAAAATCTAAAACCGTAAGGTCAGGTTACCTTGACACTGGCCTCAATTTCATCAAGAGAAATACTTCTTACTCCTTTCCGAACCTTTCTTTTGTATCATCACGTGTAGTTGGACGTGTTTAAAGACTATTTCTTTAATTCTTCCACACGAGTTAAAATATAAAACCGTAAGGTCAGGTTACCTTGACACTGGCCTCAATTTCATCAAGAGAAATACTTCTTACTCCTTTCCGAACCTTTCTTTTGTATCATCACGTGTAGTTGGACGTGTTTAAAGACTATTTCTTTAATTCTTCCACACGGGTTAAAATCTAAAACCGTATAGTCAGGTTACCTTGCTGGCCATGGAAAAATACTACCTCTTCCAATCCACTTGTTTGAAAACGTAACATGTAAATAATTTCGGATAGGTCCGGCAAAATGTGCTGGGCAACCTTCTTGTTGATACCACATGTTTAGTCTGTTTTGCATCGGAACATCTTCTAGGAGAATGGGTAAAACACCATATAAAATGCTAAGTACTTTCTCCCATTAATTTTCCATCAAAGAAAAAAGGTCCGATAATCTTTAGTTTAAAATACCACACCACACGTTTACACTCCAGCGATTTTAGTAATTGACTTTTCTCTTGTTGTGTGATTTTATATTACCAGAGCTTGAAAAGTAGCCTCATCCGTCCATAAAGAAGTCAATAGTTAAGTTATAGCCGATTAATTTTCGTGCTAACAAATTGGTGTATTTTCGGTGTTATTTGGTGGAAGAAATTAGTAAATTTTATGTAGTTGCACATGTGATGGTAATCCCTAACTGAAGAGTAAGTACGGTTCTCGTGTTTTTCAGCGTATACATTGTAATTTGTAAAGAACAAATTTGAAAATTTTGAAAGTTGGCTGGTGAGAGGTCGGTCAGCTGTTGTTATCGCTTATCAATTTGTACTCAGCTGCGGGTTGATTGGACATGTTCGTAGAATAAATCGATAATTATATATTCTCGCTGTGACCATTGGCTTATAAAATTATAGACGGTTGAGTATTGTTGTTGGATTGGTAAAATGCCTCCGTCAATTTGTCAGACATGTACGATGGGTATATCTTCAAAACAGAATTATATGGTTTGCACAACATGTGGTCTCAGATATCATCGTGTGTAGACGTCACATCCACTGAAATTAAATATATACAGGAGAGCAGCTCGAAATGGAATTGTTCAAGTTGTGTTAAATCCTCGAGGCATTCTCGTAACTCCATGTCTGATATCACAGTTTGTTCTTCTGTAAATCAGAGTAATAAGCAGGTGATTGATTGTAGGGACGGAAAAAGTGGAGTCTGGGATTAAAGAAACTGCAATAAAATCAGGTAGTGAAACACAAGATGCTCTTACATTAGAACATTTTAATTTAATTATGATGGAATTGCAAAAACTCAAATCCATAAAAACTGGAGTAAACGAAATACATCAGGTTCAGAATGAACTGTCAATAAAAATGTGAAATGTTGTTAGTGGTCAGCGATCACTTGAGGTTGCAGTACGAGATTGTACTGCTAGTTTGGATGAACATGCAGATGGCATTAAAAAATTTGGTGACACGAAAGACACCAAGGCTGCTCTGGGTACCCTGGAGGCATCTCAATCTAAACTGAAAACAAATGCCCAATCTATTCAAGACACAATGAAGACGTTAAGAGAGAGGGTAAGCCACGGGGAGTGTGCACTAATGAGGATGAAACTGTTTCCAACATACTGGCAGAACTGACTGACAGACAGGCTCGACTGAAAATTTTAATGGCCTTTGGTTGTCCGGAGACATCAGGGGATGATGCGTCGGAGTTGATAGTTTTAATTAAATTCTTAGTTCCGACTATATCTATTGATCTTGCTAACCACAAAGTGTATAGAGTTGGTCGTCCAAGGGTTGGTAATCCAAATCCAAGGCCGCTAAAAGTAGTTTCTAAAAATGAAGGGTTTGTCAGAGACTTACTCCGTGAAGTAAAAAGCTCAAGAACAATGAAACATATAAGGGCGTTGTATTGGCTAGAGACCGAACTCCCAAAGAAATTACAGAGTATGAGAACATCAGGAAGTAACTGCGTGACAAGTCAAATAGGGGCGAAGAATATATCTTTGGAACAAGACCAAGTTTGAAAAAATCGGTTATGCAGAACCGGACTTTGAAGCGTTTTTTCAAAACTATATCCCCCCACCCCCCACTCCTTATTTGCCAAGATATAATAAAATTGTTCGAAGTTTCTTCTTTTTACATTTTCAGTAGACAATAAGGAATTTTTTTTTGCAAAAAATAGGTTTTTTTTATTTTGGGTTTTGAGTTACGCTATCTGGCGGTCGACTTACAATTCCGTAAACAATTTTCAGGTTTTTTCCCTGCCCCCTTTCGTTATACCAATTTTTTCCCAAAACTCTAAGATATATGGTTTCTGAGATACAGCCGGTCGCCACCCTTAATGAACCATGCTGTATATGTTTTTTTCTTTCAACAGCACACCACGAGAGCTTACAGCCCAAATACTACCGTACTCTGGGTGTATACAAGGAGGAAAGAGGCAACTTGTTAATTCTGGACTTGAAGGTTTGGAGGTTCGGAGGAGAAGGAAAAACATGCGCCGGCAAGGAATTCCACAACTTGGAAATCCTCGCAACAAAAGAGCGGGCCTAACAAGATGTTCTAGATCTGGTGACCTGGACAGTAAAAGGGTGCATTCGCTATGTTCCCCTGGTAGATCTGTTGGGGGCAGCAGGTGAAGGAACTATGGAAGAAAGCTCCTCTGAGCACTGCCCGTGCAGATATCTATAAAAGAGAGAGAGAGAGGTCACCAATGGCACGTTGGTGGGCAAGGGATGGCAGATTTTGGGTGAGGGTAGGTTCACCGATGACACGTATAGTTCTCTTCTGAATGGAGTCCAGGATAGCGAGTGTAGAAGCGGCAGCAGCACCCCAGATGTGGGAGCAGTATTCGAGGTTTGGTCTTATTTGTGAAGTATATAAGGTATAGAGATTAGCTGGTGAAAAGTATTTGCGAGCCCGGAAGAGCAACCTAATTTCTTAGCAGCAGCTTCTGCAATTGATGTGACATGTTGATGCCAATTTAAATTCCGACCCACAGAAATGCCAACAAGTGAAAAGGACTGATCACTTTTAATAGCTTGGTTGTTCATTGTGATGGGTCTAGGGCTTGTGTATCTCTTATGAGAAAGAAAGCAAGACTGAGATTTGGTGGGGTTGAATTGTACAAGATTTCTACTTCCCCAGTCTAATATTTTTTGGAGATCCACGGAGACAGAACCCTCCATGAGTCTGCGATCATCATCTAATTGGGCCAAAGAGACAGGCTTAGAATATTGTATATTTGAGTGGAGGGTGCTGTCGTCCGCGTATTTGTGAACTGGGTTGGGTGTGCTAGAGAGGAGGTCATTGATGTGGAGAAGAAACAAAGTAGGGGCTAAAGCAAAACCTTGAGGAACTCCTGCATTAATTGGATATAGTTTAGAGGAATGGCCATCCACGACAACAGAAATTCTCCGGTTGGAGAGGAAATTTGCTTTCCAGGTACAGGGTTTTGGTGGTAGGCCATAGGCTGGAAGTTTATTAAGCAACGCTGCGTGCCAGACCAGGTCAAATGCTTTGTATATGTATAGGGCGACAATCTGGGATTCACCGTGTGGTTCCATAGACTTGTTCCAAGAATGGGTGACAAAGGAAAGGAGGTCGGCAGTTGATCTGCGCTGACGGAATCCATACTGCCTGTCGTGGATTAGACTGTGTTTTTCAAGAAATTTTAGTAATTCGGTGTTTATATACTTTTCCATCACTTTAGAGACGACTGAAAGGAGAGAAATAGGCATGTAGTAGCTAGGAGGCGCTTTGGATCCTTTCTTGGGGACGGGTTGTACTCGAGCAGTTTTCCAGTTACTAGGGAATGTGCCTCTATTGTAAGATGTCTGAAACAGACGAGTCAGGACAGGAGCAAGTTCTGGTGCGCATTTTTTGAGAACAATTGCTGGGATCTCGTCAAGGGCAGAGGCTCTCCTGGTATTAAGAGAAGAGATCATATTTCGTACCTTTTTAGTTTTGAAAATGATATCCGTCATTTTATGCGCGACATTGGGGGCTGTCGGTGGTGGAACATTTGTAGGTGGGTTGATAGTAGAATTGCCGGCGAACAACGAGGCAAAAAGTTCAGCCTTGCCCAGGGCGGTAAAAACAATTTCATCCCCTGAGACAAGACGTGGGAACGTGCTCTTGCAGAAATTATTCCCAATAGATTTAGCAAGAGGCCAGAAGGGTTTGCTGCCCTTGGAGCTTAAGAGGACTTTGTTTTTGATTTGGTTATGTATAAGTAAATAAAGTTTTACTTCAATAACTTAGTTTCTGTTCGGATTAGGTATCCTAGGGTGAAAAAATAATTATGTCCCAACTACTTTAAGTAATCTTGCAGAAAACCTATCAACACGCTTAGACGCGACTTTGGCAAATACAGAGTCATAGATTTGTTTATGGCAGACGCCTGGTATGCGTTAAATGAAATATGAGCTGAAAACTAGTAATATTCTGATGGCAAGATGTGTACCCTTACTTTTGAAGGAGCCTGTGTAGGTATTTAATTATTTATTTTAAGTTAAGTTATAAATTTGCTTTCCTAAGTTTAATAAATATTTAGCATTTCAAACCACAATACTTTATGCAAGTAGTCACTTACTTCTAAACAAAAAAATATAATTAAAAAAATTTCGGGACGCAGCAAGTGCGTTATGGTAGCGAATTTTCATTAAATGCTTCAAATTTGTATAACTAAATTTTCTGTAAACCTAGAAAGTTGAATTGTGGTACGTAGTAAGGTACTTACGCGGGCAACATACCAACGAAATTTCATCAAAATAACATTTTAATTTTTTGAATTACAATTTTCTTTCGGAAAAAAAAATTATTTTTAGAAAAACTGGTCAGACAGGGCTGGCTAACGAACTCATCCGAGCTATTAATAGAATATTTTTTTTACAAGTTTTATCAAAATCGGGTATTAACTTTTTGAGATCGGTTGGATATATATATATATATATATATATATATATATATATATATATATATATATATATATATATATATACATAACATATAAAAATTGAAACGGACCCTGGTTTCGGGTTTTAGGGGCCCAAATTCACGCTCATTTCAAAAAATTTTGCAAAGTCTCACCATCGATATCTCTCTATCAGCCATTTCTTAAAATTAAACATTCGCTAAAAATCCTTATGTGGTAGAATAGCACAACCAAATAATGACTAACAGGATACAATACCACAGACCACGCTAGAAAAACTGTTTAAACAATCAGTAATAATAAAGTTAACTGTGGGATTTGTAATGTCAAAGGTCATTTTCATCAGCCCAATCTTGTTTACTAATTTTACTTTCTTACTGATAAAATCCCACTAATTTAATTATATATTTTATTGCCTGTAAACAAACAAAACAAAAATGACAATAGGTGCTGTTTTGTGTTACAAACTGGGAAGGTTTAAAATTTTAAATAAAATTAATACATTATGCAGAAATTAAAAACACATATGATTACTGACTTTCAGAAAATCCAAACACTTCTAGGCATGCTTTAAATTAAATGATTTATTGTATCCTGAGGAATGCCATCACATACTCCTTGAAATCGGTGACGAAGGACAACTAGGATGTTTGGTGGCTCGGGTAAATTACCCAGTCGATTGCCAATCATATTCCACACATGCTCAATTGGTGGCAAGTCTGGGGAGGGAGAAGGCCATGGAAGCAGGGTCACGTTATTTTCTTGTAAGAACCGTGTAGTATCACTTGCTGTATGGTTGTGTTGTCTTGCCAGGAAAAGGGATTGAATTAACCCTCGTAGATATGGCAGTGCAACAGGCTGCAGTACGTTTCGTATCTAATCATTTGCATTCAAATATTGTCAAAAAAACCTAGAAGTGACTTGCTACCGTATGTTATCGCACCCCATACCATGAACCGTGGACCCGAAGACAGAATTGGGACTTGACGAGTCCAACACATAATTTCATTCACCATCCCCAATTGATCTGCCGGCACGCCACGCCACTCAAGCCAAGCAGCACTATGTCGAGATGATAGTAGGATACATAAAAATGGTATATGCCAACAAAGGCCAAAAGCGCGTATTCTGCGATCTATTGTTGCTATAGACTGATGTAAACCAGATTTGGGAGGGGGCGGACTTGACAGCCGTCGAGCCCAAGGAACTCCCAAAGATACGCAAGGTCCTCGTACGGATCCCTGACACCGTCCCGCAAGAGACGGTGATCAGAAGACTGAAGATCCAGGACCCTGAACTGGGGACACAACACTGGTCGGTTCTAAGCAGAAAGGCAGAGGAAAAAGGGCAGACTCGCGCCTTCTCGATTGACCACGATTCTTACAGAGCCCCTGAAGGAACCTCCTTCAAGGCATTCTGGGGCCTGAGGAGGGTTAGCTTCCGCCCACTGGGAAAGCAACCGGGGGTTGATAGGACTTAGGTTCCTCCAGGTCAACCTCCAACACAGTAGGGCAGCCACGGCCGGACTACTGATGGCTCTGAGGAACACGGATGTGGCCCTCATCCAGGAACCGTACTCCTATAAAGGAGAGATTAAGGGACTCGGCGGAGCTGCTGGAAAGCTCATCTACAGCAGATCCGGCGAGAACCCGAGGGCCTGCATTTTTGTCAGGGAAGGGATAGAATTTCTGCCTTTAATGAATTACTGTTCCAGGGACCTGGCAACGATCAAAATCCGATGTTTAGGAGCAGATGGGCCGAGGGTCATTACTGTTTGATCGGCCTATCTGCCAGAGGACAGCACGGGCCCTCCTCCACCCAAGGAATTGGAGCAGCTGATAATGGGTAGCAGACCAGGTGGATGGTAGACCATCATCGGCATGGATGCGAACGCGCACCATGAGTTGTGGGGAAGCTCGGACACAAACTCTAGGGGTGAGTCACTTTTACAATTCTTTATGAAACTTAATTTGAATAGAGGTAATAAACCGACCTTCGTCACAACACAGCGTGAGGAAGTTTTAGATCTAACAGTTTCCACCCAGTTTCTGGGTGACTCTGTTAAGAACTGGGCTGTGTCTGGGGAAGTGAGTAGCTCAGACCACAGATACATCCGGTTTGAAATCGAAAGACAAACGGTATGATACCGGGACCCTCACAAGGCGAACTGGGAAGCCTACAGGGCAGACCTAGCAGTGGAACTGCGGGGGTCAAGAGTACCATAGACAATTCAATAGACCTCGAGATTGCGGCAGCCCAAGTGCGAGACGCAATCACCTCGGCCTATAACGCCAGGGGGTTTTGAGAATAAATCAGTTTGTCTGGTAGTAAAAGCCTTTAATTTCCTTTAACCATGTCAAACCCAGACGTTATGACGTTTAGAAATAATATAACGCCAACTGTCCCCTGAAAATGAGGGCGTCCACCAGGAACGTCCCGTGGTGGAACGAGGACCTCAGGCAAAGGACGACGCAGGTTCGTAAGCTGTTTAACGCAGCCAAAAGGTCGGGAGCATGGGATGAATATAGACAGGCCTTAACGACCTATAACAAAAGACTGAGGGACGCCAAGAAGGAGTCTTGGAGGAGGCACTGCGAGGAAGTGGAGATCACGTCCGAGAGTGCTCGACTACACAAGATCCTGTCCAAGGGCACTCAGACCAACATAGGCTCCCTTAGAACGTCTACGGGAGGCTTTACAAGCTCGGGGGGAGGAAACTATGGAAATTTTACTCCAGACGCACTTCCCCGACTGTAACATAATAAACGAATCACCTCCGGACTGGGAACACTCAGAAATAGAGGCGCCTTATAGGCGGGCATCTAGAGTAGACTGGACAGTCGCTAAAGAGGTGGTTGCTTGGAGCAAAATCGGATGGGCCATTAACAGCTGTACGCCATACAACTCCCCGGGATTTGATGGAATAATGTCCATCATGCTCCAACAGAGGATAGATATACTGGCGCCGGCGCTTACCCTCATTATGAGGGCCAGCCTGGCTCCGCGGTACATTCCGAGGGCATGGAGACTGGCCAGGCAAAGTACCCGAGGCCAATAAGTCTCATGTCCTTCTTGCTAACCGGCACATTAGGGGCGGTGTACTGGAAGCATATCCCCTACACTGCGCACAATACGCATACAGAGCAGGAGTCTCAACAGAAACAACACTGCACCAACTGATGCTGAAACTGGAAAATACGCTGGAGAACAGGGAGGTGGCGCTGGAGGCCTTCCTAGACGTAGAGGGGACCTTCAGCAACACCTCATTCGGATCGGTTCTGGCAGCTGTCAGGGAGCGTGGAATAGAGGAGACCTGCTGCAGTTGGGTCAGTTCCATGCGGCTGAATAACTTTGTCACCTTTGAGTCTGATATTATAATTTTCAGCAGACAAATTGTTATTGTTGATATTGAAAAAACCGGGTTGATTAGGTTGACTAAAACGAAATCACACTGGCGATTAATAAGGAAGAATAACTACTACGTTTATAATTTGGCAGATACTTTACTTGTCTAAATACCAATTAAGTTTCCTTCTGGAAATCTTTTGTATGACTTTAATGAAATTTGTAATACAAGTTTCTTTAAAAGAGACTTACACTATATACAGATATAGCAAAATCGAAATCTTTAGCTTCAAAGAAAATTGAGTTTTGGCGATTTTTCTCAAATGGAGGTAGAACACAATATTTTTTTGATAATTGAGAGATATCGATGGTAAAACTTTCGAAAGAATTTTCAAATGTGCGTGTACTAGGACCTCTAAAATCGATCTTCAAGGTATGTGTAAGTTTAAAGAATTAACTTTACTAATATGTCGTATAATAATAGTGTACAATTCTTATCAAAATTCGCTACTATAAAGCACTTGCTGCGTCTCGAAATTTTTTATCTTCTGCTTGCTAAACTTGATTTCCACATTAATACGGGTTACTGGAGGAACATTCTCCAATGTGGCTGCCTTAACAGGGTTTCTGCCAAACATCTTCCCAGTTGTATGACAAGAAACTTGTATTCCAGCAGCACTCGTACCAACTTCTCTCTTTCCACATGGTTTGAACCAATTCTTTATTCTCCTCCGCAGGATAGGGTCTGCAAGACGTACATTTCTTATATGATGGCTTCACCTGCTGCGTCGTGTAAAGATTTCGGCTCCACATACCTTAATACTGAAGATAACATCTCAACTGGTAAACCCTGGACGTCAATTAAATGCAACGACAGCGGCATTGGAACAATCTTATACATCTTTTCACATAGAATTCCACGGATGGTTTGGAATACAATGATAATATTTTGGGTTTTAAACTATATATATATATATATATATATATATATATATATATATATATATATATATATATATATATATATATATATATATATATATAGCCCTAACCACCCCTGATTGCTTGAAAAGTATTATTTAACCAACTGCCCCGTTGCATCATCTATTATCTATCTAACCTACGCAGGATGTTGCCTCATTTTTGGATGATGTAATGTGAAAGTTAGTCACATGATACTTTCTGACCAATCAGAGCGTGGTTGGGGATGAAAGTTTAGGTATAAATAGCTGACAACCCATAATATCAACATTGTATTCTAAACCACTGGTGAAGCTTTATCTGCCAATATGTATCAAATACTTCCAGTGTTGCTGTCGTTCCAAACAGTTCGCTTCGAGAATTTACCAGTGGAGTTGCTGTGTTTAATATTGAGGTAAGTTGTTTTTAATTTTTATCATTTGAGGTTGTTTCTCATTGCTTTTCTTTGTTACAGGAACCTGGATCCAAAGTCTTTATACAATGCAGCCAGGACAAGCAAACATTTAAAGAATGTATGTCTTGGAGACCCTGTCTTGCGAAAAAGAATAAAGGATTGGTTTAAAGCCATGCGGAAAGAGAGGAGGAGGTACGAGTCCAATGGTGCTGCTGGAATACAAGTTTCTCGTTGTACAACTGGGAAGATGTATGACAGAAACTCTGTTAAAAGAGCCACATTGAAGGATGTTCCTCGAGTACCAGAATTTAAGGTAGAAATCAAGCTTGGGAAGCGGAAGACAACATCCAGAGGTGCAGATGGAAAGAAGACTAAGGGTGGATCACCACCATGTAAAAAAATTAGGTTGTAAGGTTGGGCTAATAAATTCCCTTTTGCTTTTAAATTAGTTCTGAAATGATTTTGGTCGTTACATATATGTACATGTTTTTTCTGTAAATTCTTGGAATTTTTTTCTTCTAACTTTCTTAATTTTTTTATTTTTGTCTAGGTACCTATCTATATATGTATAATTTTTTTTAGTCGTAATTAATAATTGACTAGGAGAAAATATCGCCAAGGGACCTACTAAGGCTGATCGACAGACTGACTTGGGCAACGGATGAAATGGTTAAACACAAAGTTTGAATGGATGAGGCTCCCTCGCATTCAAATACTTTAATATATGAAAAATTGTCACGTATGTTTGAGTATCACTGGCTTGGGCGTTATGGTCCTTGGAGATTGCCACCAAAGTCGCCTGATATGACTCCAATAGATTTTTCCCTGTGGGGCAACATAAAAAATAAAGTATATGCTGTACCAGTTGAGACGGAAGATGATTTACATAGTAGTGGCCTGTATATATATATATATATATATATATATATATATATATATATATAAATCATCTTCCGTCTCAACTGGTCCAGCATATATATATATATATATATATATATATATATATATATATATATATATATATATATATATATATATATATATATATATATATATATATATATATATATAGCTTACGTGTCAATCAGTTGAAGAAAGTGACGAAACGCGGTTCATTAAAGAATTCTAAAGTGTTTAGATAAGAATGGCAATCACATTGAACACCTTACGCTGGCATGTTTTTTTTCACATTTAAATAACATATTAAAGTTCGATTGGTAATTAATTAGATTATTTATTTATCATTTTCACTAGTGATTAGATACCGGTATTTGAAATAGTGATACAGAAGAAATACCAGTACTGTAAAGTCGTTTAGTATTCCAGAACCTAATTTTTACCCTATTGTGTCAGTTTTCCCTTCCCTTCATATTTAAGGGATGTTCGTCCGATAATCCCGAAGTAATAAGTGGTGAAATTTATACAAACTTTATTTATAGAAAAAGTTCTGGAAACTTAAGTGAAGTTCCTGATTAATTCGATGAAATTTATATAAGCATGACTCATTCAAAAACTATGCTAGATAGGTATATGGAAACCTAATACAGTTCAAGAGACATTTCTTTTTGCCATAAAATCATGTTATAAAATATAGGATGTTCGATTTGAGAATTGTGAGATTTTCGAAATTTTCTAATACCAAATTCAAGTTCAATTAATGAACAGAAAAAATGCCATTGGGGTAGATACTTTGATGTTTTTCTAATAATGTCAAAAAGTTTTAGACTTATAGCGATTATCATTTGGTAGAGACTGTGGTCTCTATGAAATTGTTGATACGTCAAAAATAACGGAAATTCACGAATATCTCAGAAATGGTTGGAAATTAGAACATAATGGTTCAGACAAAGTTGACGGCGAATCCAAATATACAATAATATATACAGTGTTCTATTTGAAAGAAATGAGTTGGTTGCGGTTTCTAGTATAACCGGATGTGCCGCCCTCTTGAAAGTATATCCATTTGAAAGATAGGCATCGACTAGGTCTATGTTGAAAATTTCAGATCGAAATTCTTATTGCAAGTTCGAAAGTTTCTAACAATTTACGTGAAACAGCAGTAGCTCACCAACAAGCGGATCCTCATAGCCACAGACAGCCAGGCAGCCCTTAAGGCCCTAAGTAGCCCACGGGTAAATTCCTGACTGGTGAGTGAGTGCCGAGACGAAACGAGAGACCTGGCTGGACAGAATGAGGTCACCCTCATCTGGGTGCCGGGTCACTCGGGTCAAAGGCAATGAAGAAGCTGGCAGTCTCACGAAGAGAGGATCATCAGAACCATTTATGGGACCAGAACCGGCTCTGGGTGTGACAAAGAGCACTGCCAGGGGAGCCATTAAATCCTGGGTCAGAAACCAACACAAGGTGTACTGGGCAGACTGTCCAGGGCTCAGACATGGGAAGTCAATAATTGACGAACCCAGTTCAAAGAGAGCAGTGGAGCTGCTAAATCTTAGCAGAGGACAGCTCAGACACATAACAGGTCCCTTGACGGGACACATGGCCGTCAAAAAAACACCTGCATAAAATGGGGCGGTTCGAGGGGGATCTCGCATGCAAAGGAATCAGCCCAGCAGATCTTGTGCGAGTGTAAAGCTCTGGACCGCAAACGACAACTGATCTACGGTCAGCCTAGACCGGAGACAGAGCATTATAAAACTTCACCCTACCAATCGTTGTGCAGGCTAGTTCAAGGCACAACGATTTTGGAATGGATAGAGTAAAAAGACTAAGGGCATGCACAATAAGCCAAAGGTTGCAGTGCTATCGGGGCGGCAAAGCAGCGGACGAGCCCTGAGGGAAAAAAAAAGGAAAAAAGGCTGATCGACATACTGAATTGGGTCACGGATGAAATGGTGAAGCAGAAGGTTTGACTTGTTTAATATTGTATTGACCGTCATAATTACAACTTTAGGATTTCTTACTAAAAAAAATATTAATAACGTTTCTGGATCCTGGAACTAAATTGTTGAGAAAATATATACCTGGTGTTTCACCTTTTATAGTTTATAATCAATTAAAATTATGAAAATCAACAAATATATTTACTAGAAGCACATGTTAAATTTATTTGGCAATAGATTAACTTTGAATGCCTATATAATTTTATGAATAAATTTTGATTGTGCTCTACACCGTATATTACAAAGTCTGACATCTGTATTGATTTTATCAGTTTATTAATATATAGATTTACATCATATATCAGTTAAAGCATTCCATTAGATGTCCAGTTTAAAGAAATATGTATTAAAATAACTACACAGCGGATTTAGCTATTGTCTAGCGGCCTCCGTGACCGATTGGGAGAGTCCACTGGAACTTCTTAGTTCGAACTCTGAGGACGGCGGTTCGTGAGTCACCGGCAGAGTATGATTTTTCAATCACTTCTGTCGTTGAGATCGAGCTAAGGTGGGAGGGTAGGTTAGTTTAGATGCGCAAAAAAGGGCCAGTAATGGCCTAATTGCCAGTAAGCATCTTCCTTTACCCTTCTTTTAGGTATTATCTTCTTTGATACGATGGATTGATAAAATCCCAAACACATGCGTTGCAACGACTTAGTGGTTAAAGTCCAATGCCTGACAGGCAGAGTAGTTAACTGCCACGTGCATATTGATTCATACAACAGGTATAAACCATACATCAACGGTAACCACACTAAATAAATCTCAGACATAGAACATATTACCCGAACCAACAACCGTGAAATCTCGGCCACAAATATGGCAAATCACAGACTACATGAAATTAAAAATTTCCCAAGTGATCGTTATTTAACAGGGGGATTCAATCAATTTCTAAAATATAATATATTTGTAGCTTAATGGACGGCCCCAAATACAGTTTTCGCGCAGCATAGATGTATTATGCTGTAGTTTTAGACTGAAAGTGTCGCATAATATAGTAGAAATGTAAAAAAATTCAAGTCAAGTCTATAAAAATGATTCTAAAATAGTTTCTTTTAACTTTAACCTTAAACATAAGACGTCATATAAGACCGAAACAGTCCTTGAATGTGTTTCAATGGCAATTTTACTAATTCTGTAATTAATTGTTATGTATACTTTCAATATATTACACCGGGCATGAAGCCTGTGTCAAGTATCATCTAAACAAAACGTTAGTTGGCATATCAGTATATAGCTCAGTGGTAGAGTGCTAGTCTTTTACGCAGAAGGTTGCATGATCGAATCCAGCTCGATGAATGTATGTTTTTTATGTTTATTTTGACATTTTGGAGAAACAATAATGTACATATTTCATACGTTTTAAACAAGATCTCATTTTTGTCTAAAACGCCTGAATAACTTTGTCACCTTTGAGTCTGATATTATAATTTTCAGCAGACAAATTGTTATTGTTAATATTGAAAAAACCGGGTTGATTAGGTTAACTAAAACGATATCATACTGGCGATTAATAAGGAAAAATAACTACTACGTTTATAATTTAGCAGATACTTTACTTTTCTATATACGAATTAAGTTTCCTTCTGGAAATCTTTTGTATAACTTTAATGAAATTTGTAATACAAGTTTCTTTAAAAGAGACTTACACTATCTACAGATATAGCACAATCTAATTCTTTAGCTTCATAGAAAATTGAGTTTTGGGGATTTTTCTCAAATGGAGGTAGAATACAAGATTTTTTTGATAATTGAGAGATATCGATGGTAACACTTTCGAAAGAATTTTCAAATGTGCGCGTACTAGGACCTCTAAAATCGATCTTCAAGGTCTGTGTAAGTTTAAAGCATCAACTTTACTAATATGTCGTATAATAATAGTGTACAATTCTTATTAAAATTCGCTACTATAACGCACTTCCTGCGTCTCAAAATTTTTTGTATTCTGCTCGCTAAACTTGATTTCCACAATACGGGTTACTGGAGGAACATTCTCCAATGTGGCCGCCTTAACAGGGTTTCTGCCAAACATCTTCCCAGTTGTATGACAAGAAACTTGTATTCCAGCAGCATCCGTACCCACTTCACTCTTTCCACATGGTTTGAACCAATTCTGTATTATCCTTCGCAGGAGAGGGTCTGCAAGACGTACATTTCATAGATGATGGCTTCACATGCTGCGTCGTATAAAGATTTCGGCTCCGCATACCTTAATACTGAAGATTACATCTCAACTGGTAAACCCTGGACGTCAATTGAATTCAACGACCGCGGCATTGGAACAATCTTATACATCTTGTCACATAGAATTCCACGGATGGTTCGGAATACAATGATGATATCTTGGGTTTTAAACTATATATATATATATATATATATATATATATATATATATATATATATATATATATATATATATATATATATATATATATATAAGCCCTAACCACCCTTGATTGCTAGAAAAGTATTATTTAACCAACTGCCTCATTGCATCATCTATTATCTATCTAACCTACGCAGTATGTTGCCTCATTTTTGGATGATGTAATGTGAAAGTTAGTCACATGATACTTTCTGACCAATCAGAGCGTGGTTGGGGATAAAAGTTTAGGTATAAATAGCTGACAACCCAGAATATCAACATTGTATCTAAACCACTCGTGGAGCTTTATCTGCCAATATGTATCAAATACTTCCAGTGTTGCTGTCGTTCCAAACAGTTCGCTTCGAGAATTTACCAGTGGAGTTGCTGTGTTTAATATTGAGGTAAGTTGTTTTTAATTTTTATCATTTGAGGTTGTTTCTCATTGCTTTTCTTTGTTACAGGAATTTGGATCCGAAGTCTTTATACAATGCAGCCAGGACAAGCCGACATTTAAAGAATGTATGTCTTGGAGACCCTGTCTTGCGAAAAAGAATAAAGGATTGGTTTAAAGCCATGCGGAAAGAGAGGAGGAGGTACGAGTCCAATGGTGCTGCTGGAATACAAGTTTCTCGTTGTACAACTGGGAAGATGTATGACAGAAACTCTGTTAAGAGAGCCACATTGAAGGATGTTCCTCGAGTACCAGAATTTAAGGTAGAAATCAAGCTTGGGAAGCGGAAGACAACATCCGGAGGTGCAGATGGAAAGAAGACTAAGGTTGGATCACCACCATGTAAAAAAATTAGGTTGTAAGGTTGGGTTAATAAATTATTCTTTTGCTTTTAAATTAGTTCTGAAATGATTTTGGTCGTTACATATATGTACATGTTTTTTTCTGTAAATTCTTGTAATCTTTTTCTTCTAATTTTCTTATTTTTTTTATTTTTGTCTAGGTACCTATCTATATATGTATAATTTTTTTCTAGTCGTAATTAACAATTGACTAGGACAAAATATCGCCAAGGGATCTACCAAGGCTGATCGACAGACTGACTAGCTCTATGTTGAATTTTCAACATAGACCTCCTCAGATCGAAATTCCTATTACAAGTTCGAAAGTTTTACACGAGTTGCGTGAAACACCCTGTATATGTACATATTTTTTCTATACATTCTGGTAAATTTTTTTTCTTCGAATTTTCCTTATTAATTTTTTGTCGAGGTACCTATCTACATATTTATAATTTTTTTCTAGTCATAATTTAGAACTGACTGGGACAAAATATCGCCAAGGAACCTACCAAGGCTGATCGACAAACTGAATTGGATCACGGATAAAATGGTAAAGCACAAGGTTTGACTTGTTTAATATTGTATTGACCGTCATAATTACAACTTTAGGATTTCTTACTAAAAAATTACTAATAAGGTTTCTGAATCCCCATTTTACACATGGTACCGCATGGTCAACAATTTTATAAAGTGATTGCTTCAACTAAGGTGTTAAGAAAAGATAAACCTGGTGTTTTATCTGTTATAGTTGATCCTAAGTTAAAATTATGAAAATCAATAAATATATTTAGTAGTGTAACGTTGTAGTTTCAGTTAATAACAACGTTTTACTAAGTTAATAAGTGATTTATTTTAACAAAATCATTATTCATAGTTCATAAACCAGAATGACAAGAAGGATAATTGCCTGTTGACAACGATAATAATAAATATGGCATATCGACAGGCTGAGAAACATAACTAGTGCCAACCAACCTGACATTAATACCAAATATAACTAAACAATAATATTCTTATGTTACATCTTCCCTTTTTACGGAGAACAAGAGAAATACCCAATTAAATATTACAATCCACACTTAATAAGAAACATGTTAACAATTGAACATAGATGCCTTTACAGATCCAGCCTCTGAACAGGTCTAACAACACGACCAGCTCTAGTAACAATACGATCATCACTTGAATTATTAACAGGCACTGACACTGGTACACGTGTTGATTTAGGACTTTGTTGCAAGTTATCTTGAACTACTGCTTCTGTTCCATCTTTGGTGTTTTGAGTAGAAACAATCTCGGTGGGATTCGGGATGCTTGCTTCTGTTTTATGGAGATGAGCTAAATTTCTGCAATAAGTCGAACCATCTTTAAGCGTGACATTGTAAGATCTTTCATTTAGGGTTTCATCAACCACTCCTTCTTTCCAATTTCGCTTACCAATTTGCATTCTGATCCGATCTCCTTTGTTTAACGGTTTTGTTGGTTTTGAACATTTATCGGCATACTTTTTCTGTTTGTTTCGAGCAAATGATAAATTTACAGATACATTACGAACAACTTTAGGAGCCAATTGTTCGTTTGATATTGGAATTTGTGTTCTTGTAATTCTACTCATCAGTCTTTGAGCTGGTGAACCCAATTCTTCAGTTCGTGGGATATTTCTGTGATTTAATAAGGCAAGTTGCACGTCAGAGTTGTCAAGCTCACATTTTCTTAAGATTGATTTCGCAATGGCAACGCTTTTCTCTGCTAAGCCATTTGCACGTGGAAATCGAGGGCTTGAAGTAATGTGGTTGAAACCCCAAATTTTTGTAAACTTCTTAAATTCTTGAGAACAATACTGTGGACCATTGTCTGATTCGAAAACTTCCGGAATTCCATGCACTGAAAACCAGTCTTTTAAGTGTTTGATGATTTCTTGGGACGTTAAATTTTTAAGTCGTTTGAAGTCTAAATAACCGGAGTAACTATCAGTTATCACTATATAGTCACGATTAGAGTATGTAAACAAATCACTTGCGACTATTTGCCATGGCAAGTCTGGAATGGGTTTCGTCAAAATTGGTTGTTTTGGATTTGAACTTTGAGTCTGCTGACAAATACTGCACTTATTTACAAAGTTAGAAATATCTTCATGCATCCCTCTCCAATACAGTAGTTGTCTGGCTCTTCTTAAGCTGCTTTGAATTCCAAAATGACCAGCATGTATTTGTTTCAACATGTGGTGAATTTTTGACTGAGGAATTATGATTCGGTCATTCTTAAAAATTAGATTGTTGTAAATTGAGAGTTCTTCTCGAAAATTGAAATAGTGGCGAATAGTTTGTGGTAACTCCTTGATGCTATCTGGCCAACCATTTAGAATAAATCTCTTGAGAATTTTCAACTCTTCATCAGCTTCTGTAGCTGTTGTGATTTCAGATTGCGCAGTCTCAGACATGGCTAAGGCAATTACTACTTCCTCTTCATCTTTTTCTTCTTTGGTCACGATTTCTTGATTATTACAGTCACGGCTTAGAGCATCTGCAATAGGAATGTCACTTCCTTTGACATATTTTACTTCTGGCCTATAAGATGTTAGTTCGAGTAATATTTTTTGAAGTCTAGGAGGAGCACTTTGAATTGGTTTCTTGAAAATTGTTTCCAAAGGCTTATGGTCTGTTTCTACTAATAGCTTTTTGCCATAGATGTATTCGTGGAATTTTTTACACCCAAATTTGATAGCCACTGCTTCTTTTTCAATTTGTGGGTAATTCTGTTGGGCTGGCGTTAGTGCTTTCGATGCATAAGCAACTGGTTGATTTTCTTGCATTAAGACAGCTCCCAAACTATATGAACTTGCGTCTACTGACAGCGTTACGTCTTTATTTACATCATAGAACTTTAGGACTGGCGGCGAAGTTAGAAGTTCTTTAATTTTCTTGACTGCTACTTCTTGTTCCTGTTCCCAGTGCCATACGACATCTTTTTTTAATAATTCACGTAGTGGTTGCGTAATTTCTGACAGATTTGGAATAAACTTGATTAGATAGGTTACCATACCTAACAGTCTTTGAAGTTGTTTCTTATTTTCAGGAGTCTTCATTGTTTTAATCGCTGAAATCTTCTCGGGATCACTTTCAAGTCCTGTTTCTGTTATCACGTGACCCAGAAAATTGATTTTCTTCACTTCAAATTTGCATTTCTCCTTGTTGAGCTTTAATCCAGAATCTTGAATAACTTGCAATACTTTTTCAGTTATTTTTCTTAACTCTTCTTTGGATTTGGCATAAATTAAAATATCATCCATAGAGCATTCTACGTTTGAAATGTCCTTTAATAAATCAGACATGATTTTCTGAAATAGTTCTGGTGCTGAAGCGAGGCCAAATGGTAATCTTTTACATGAATATCTTCCCCATGGCGTTGCGAATGTCAAATACTGTTGGGTGCGCTTTGTAACTTTGATTTGCCAGAATCCTCTCTTACAATCTAACAATGTAAAATACTTTGAGTCCTTTAATTTAGCTGCAATTTCTTCCACTGTTGTTAAGGGAAACCTTCTTCTTAAAATATTTTTATTGACATCAGTCGGATCAAGGCAGAGTCTGATTTTATTATTTTTCTTGACAATAACCATTGGGCTGACCACTGGTGTTGGCTCACTGACTGGTTCGATCACATCCATTTTAACCATTGCATCCAGTTCACGTTTAACATCATTATGAAGTGAATGTGGTATTTTTCGAGGGGCCCTGATGTGGAAATTAGGATTTTCTACCAAATCAATATCATATTCAAAATTTTTGAGGCAACCCAGTCCTTTAAACAGATTCTCATTTGACTGTATGGAAACTGTTTGTACTCTTTGAATAAGGCCCAGTTTAGTAGAAGATTCTCTTCCTAGAATCGCAGGAACTTTCTTATCAACAATTTTGAAGTTAACAATTGCAGTTTGATTTTTAATAGTTGCTTCCAGATCGACTTCTCCCACAACTTGAAGTTTATTGTCGCCAAATGCTATGAGTCTTTTCACTTTCGATGGTTTCAACTCTTCATTAAAATACTTGACTATTTTCCAAGGCAAGACGTTACAATCAGCACATGAGTCTAGATAAATATGGAATTTTTTACTTTTAATTTCAATAATTTCAGTCCATCTATCTTCATCTAGTTCTGTGTTCAATGAATTTATGAACAGTTCTTCATCACTGCTTGATTCTTCATTCTCTACAGCGTTAACTTTCTTTTCTTGCTTCTTGTTGGCTTTTGATTTTGTTTTAGCCCAACACTGTGATGCAAAATGACCTTTTTTGGAGCAGTTGTCACAACTTTTATTGAATGCTGGACAATTTTGTCGTCGGTGTTTTTTTCCGCATCTTTTACAATCGAATTCTTCAGTCGTAACTTTGTTTTGCACGATTTTGTGTCTTGCTTCAGTTTTGAATTTATTAACTGTAATATCTTCACTTTTCAACTCAGCTAGCTGCTTTGTAGCTTGCTCACTAGCTCTACATATTGACAAACATTTATTCAACGTTAAGTTTTCTTCCGCAAACAACCTTTCTCGCACTTTATCGGAACGTATTCCAATTACAAGTTTATCCATTATCAAGCTATCATGAAGTGCTTGAAAATCACACGTTTTAGCTAAATTTCTGACCTTTGTCACGAATTCATCAAAGGATTCACCTTGTTCTTGACAAGCTTTATTGAATTTGTATCTTTCAAAAGCGATATTTGTTTTCGGTATGAAATGAGAATTGAACTTATCTTTCAATGTAGCTAAATCCTTTTGTGCCGCTGTCGTAAGATTGAAGCTGTTAAACACTGGGACGGCGTCTGATCCTAATGTTGCCATAAAAGTTGCAGCTTGAATTTCAGGTGCTTTTTTCCCCAATTGCGTAGCTGTAGCATACCACTCAAATTGCTGTAGCCATTGTTTCCAAGCGATAGAGAGATTTTCAGCCCCAAAATTGAACGCTTTCGGCGGTCGGACTCCCACGCTAGCCCTAGCAGCTCCTTCTTCGTCACTTGGCATTTTCTTTGCTGGTTATTTGAGATGAACAATGAACCACACCTGACACCATGTAACGTTGTAGTTTCAGTTAATAACAACGTTTTACTAAGTTAATAAGTGATTTATTTTAACAAAATCATTATTCATAGTTCATAAACCAGAATGACAAGAAGGATAATTGCCTGTTGACAACGATAATAATAAATATGGCATATCGACAGGCTGAGAAACATAACTAGTGCCAACCAACCTGACATTAATACCAAATATAACTAAACAATAATATTCTTATGTTACAAGTAGAAGCCCAGGCTAAATTTATTTGGTAATAGATTCATTTTCAATGCTTATATATTTCTTGTATTAATTTTGGTTTTGCTCTACACCATATTATAACAAAGTGTGACATCTGTTTCATCAACAATGTTAGCTTATTCTTAATGATATGGTGCCAATCACATGTTTATTAATTTTATCTTTCCAGTTGTATGACAAGAAACTTGTATTCCAGCTGCACTCGTACCCACTTCTCTCTTTCCACATGGTTTGAACCAATTCTTTATTCTCCTTCGCAGGATAGGGTCTACAAGACGTACATTTCTTATATGATGGCTTCACCTGCTGCGTCGTGTAAAGATTTCGGCTCCACATACCTTAATACTGAAGATAACATCTCAACTGGTAAACCCTGGACGTCAATTGAATGCAACGACCGCGGCATTGGAACAATCTTATACATCTTGTCACATAGAATTCCACGGATGGTTCGAAACACAATGTTTTGAGTTTTAAACTATTTATATATATATATATATATATATATATATATATATATATATATATATATATATATATATATATATATATATATATATATATATATATATATATATGTTTAACCCTAACCACCCCTGATTGCTTTAAAAGTATTATTTAACCAACTGCCCCATTGCATTATGTATTATACTAACTTACGCAGGATGTTGCCTCATTTTTGGATGATGTAATGTGAAGTTAGTCACATGATACTTTCTGACCAATCAGAGCGTGGTTGAGGATAAAAGTTTCGGTATAAATAGCTGACAACCAAGAATATCAACATTGTATTCTAAACCACTCGTGGAGCTTTATCTGCCAATATGTATCAAATACTTTCAGTGTTGCTGTCGTTCCAAACAGTTCGCTTCGAGGATTTACCAGTGGAGTTGCTGTGTTTAATATTGAGGTAAGTTGTTTTTAATTTTTATCATTTGAGGTTGTTTCTGATTGCTTTTTTTTGTTACAGGAATTTGGATCCGAAGTCTTTATACAATGCAGCCAGGACAAGCCAACATTTAGAGAATGTATGTCTTGGAGACCCTGTCTTGCGAAAAAGAATAAATGATTGGTTTAAAGCCATGCGGAAAGAGAGGAGGAGCTACGAGTCCAATGGTGCTGCTGGAATACAAGTTTCTCGTTGTACAACTGGGAAGATGTATTACAGAAACTCTGTTAAGAAAGCCACATTGAAGGATGTTCCTCGAGTACCAGAATTTAAGGTAGTAATCA
Source organism: Tillus elongatus (assembly GCA_964006375.1). Classification (NCBI taxonomy): domain Eukaryota; kingdom Metazoa; phylum Arthropoda; class Insecta; order Coleoptera; family Cleridae; genus Tillus; species Tillus elongatus. Next base: position 84,247,186 of record OZ023262.1, on the reverse strand, counting down.
AGCTTGGGAACCGGAAGACAACATCCAGAGGTGCAGATGGAAAGAAGACTAAGGTTGGATCACGACCATGTAAAAAAATTAGGTTGTAAGGTTGCGTTAATAAATTGTCTTTTGCTTTTAAATTAGTTCTGAAATGATTTTGGTTGTTACATATATGTACATGTTTTTTCTGTAAATTCTTGTAATTTTTTTTTCTTCTAATTTTCTTATTTTTTTTATTTTTGTCTAGGTACCTATTTCTAGTCGTAATTAATAATTGACTAGGACAAAATATCGCCAAGGGACCTACCAAGGCTGATCGACAGACTGACTTGGGCCACGGATGAAATGGTTAAACACAAGGTTTGAATGGATGAGGCTCCCTCGCATTCAAATACTTCAGTATATGAAGAATTGTCACGTATGTTTGAGAAGCCCAGGCTAAATTTATTTGGTAATAGATTCATTTTGAATGCTTATATATTTCTTGTATAAAATTTGGTTTTGCTCTACACCATATTATTACAAAGTGTGCCATCTGTTTCATTAACAATGTTAGCTTATTCTTAATGATATGGTGCAAATCACATGTTTATTAATTTTATCAGTTTATTAATATATAGATTTACATCAAATATCAGTTAAAACATTCTTATAGCTAAGTCCAGTTTAAAGAAATATGTATTAAAATAACCACACAACGGATTTAGGGATTATCTTTGATACGATGAATTGAAAAGATTCTTCACTTTTCTTTTCCAAATAAAATCATAAGATAATATAAACCACGTGTACATGACTTATACTAGTATTTAATTATAGATTTAAATTCATTATCAAGCTATAAGCTACCACCACAAACCATTTGACTAAACCATACCATGGTTTAGTCAAAAATTTAGAAATATTAATTGGCCTAACATTACAATCTAATATTGTTTTACATGTTTGCAATGCAACCTTAGTCTTCTTCACAGCTGTTACTCTATATTTTGTCTTCTGTTCGTTAAAGTTGATTTCCACATTAATATTGGTCACTAGAGTAACATTCACCAATGTGGCTGCCGTAACAACTTATTCTGCCAAACATCTTCCCAGTCGTATGACAAGAAACTTGTATTCCAGCAGCATACAATTTTCGATAAGAAATAATTATCAGTCAGTTTATCAGGTTGCCTAGGAGATGAAAATTTTACAACTCATCTTCCGACAGTAAACTTAATGGTTGTACTGTAAAGTAAGTTTGTCAATTGTATTTTAATAAAAGAGAGTATTTTCCACAATAATGGCACACTTCAATTACTCAAACGAGGACTTTTTGAATTTAATTATTATTTACGAGTGTAATCGAATTGTTAGCAGAACATGTCGTGTGTTTGCAGAGAGATCTCCAGATAGACATAGTCCAACTCCTGATAGGATCAGAAGACTATTGAAAATTTGTTCTGAGAATGGAAGGTTTCGTTCAGAAGGTAATAAAAATAAACCGCTATTGGACAATGAAGAGACACAAATAAATGTTTTGGCATTTTTTACTGGTTATCCGCATGCGCACTGCTGATACCAATCGCAAGAACAATAAAAAGTACATGAACTAACGTTATAAAATATAGGGTGTTCTATTTAAAATAAGAGAGTTATTAGGTTTTAAAGTTGTCACGATTGACCGGTCTATTTCGGACACCTGTCTAACTTCTATATTTTGTGGCATTTTAGAATTTGCACTTTAAAATTTCAACTATTTAGATTGAAAAATAAGAGAGATACAGGTGTGTAAATGTGACAATGTTTTTTAAGAAATTTTTGAAAAAAGTCAAATATCTCAAAAATGGTTGAGAAAAATGACATAACATGTTAGTAAAACCTACCATAAAATTTGACGCGCAATCTAGATCCGGAATAAAAAACACCATCTTCCATTTGAAATAAGAAAGTTGACGTCTACCTCCGGTATAACCGGAAGTCCCATACTAACGTCAATATTTTCAGTGAACTGGAAATTTCGAGAAACCCACATGCGTGAATTTTCAGAATTCAATTGTGAGCCGTACTCCAGAAACGACTAATGGAAGGTCTACGTGGGACATCCTGTATAACCAGTTGATAAAATATCATATCAAACTTCAAAGTGACAGACTTAAATCACCTTATTTTTTTGACAGTTGAGACATTAAAATATGAGTGTTTTTTCGCTTTTGTTAACTTTCACTGGTCCAAAAAGAAAAGTTAAAGAAAAATAACGTTTTTACTTTTTTTTTCAATATTAATTAGGTATCGGTATGTAATTTGAATTTCAGCAAATTTTCGTGTACAAAATGTTTAGTCAAATTTTATTTTGTTTCTGTAGAAATCATTTTTTGAAATTTTGACAGGTGGGATCGAATTATGACCAAGATTTCATAATGTCATTCGATTACCTACAGAAATTTTGACATAGAAAGCAAAATAGTTCATTCTTTCCACTATATCCATTTAATCCTGAATTCTAACAATTGTCTCCACCTCCAGTAAAACACATCAACCACTTAAAACCATCAACCTTTTGATTCGTTCTTCTATTTATGATATTTATTTAAATAAAAGTAAATACAGACTGGGAATTTACAAAGCCATCAAAGTCGAAATATTGAAACCAAATAATTAGAAAGCCAGGAAAGATAGGATATAGAGTGTCATATGCAGTCAATAGCTTTCTAAATGAGGAATCCTAAACAACAAAAAATATCCTCTTCTGTTAAACTACTACTATTGGTCATGCCATTCCCACAAAACCTTTGCTATTTCCTAATAATACCGTGCACTTCTGTCCTGACATACTTTTTCGCTCCTTCCACATTCATACTCTTTGCATACACCCTCTCTTATTATGCAATCTTCTGGCCTCTTTCTTTTTTAATATATTAACGCCCACCATACCCGACCAATGCATTCCTGGCTATTCCACTGCCTCTCTTGCCTTCTATATGCTCTATAAATTCTACTTGTCATTCTATCATTATCTATTCGTTGTATGTGCCCAAACTATCTAGACACACTATTCTCACTCCCAGAACCACTATGTAGCCTACTTCGTCAATATATTCTTTTCTTTTTAATTTTTATGCCTATTTAGTTTTTAAATAAAACATAGGCGTTAAAAATTATTCAGTCATTTTTCCTTATTTTTTAAATGGTATTATTAAAAATAATTATGTCTCATAAAAATAGTACATTCTATTGATTCTGCCGATACAAAATTCATGATCATGTATTTAATAGAACAAGTAACAAAACTTTTGGTTACCATTCACCTTACAAATAGTTATCTAGGGCTAGGGGAAGGCAAAGGCAAACCAGTAAGAGAAAAGAGTATTGTCTGAAAGGATGCTTAGCCACAGTTTTAGTCATTATAGATTAAGTATATTATACTGTATTTAATTTTTTTAAATTCATAATGGGTATGTATTTGGAAGATGGAAAGTTTACCAGCTAATTATTGAAAACAAAATACTTAATATTTTAATTTGACTAATATTAATGATGGGTAGCTAAAACAAAACAAAGGAAGGTATAAACAAAAGATTTAACTTACTTTTGTGTTTGTTAATAAAAAATAACTCCTCATCTATATATTGGTATGCCAGTTTCTTTATAAAAAAGCAATTCCTTTGTTGGTTTATCAGAATTACAAATAATCATAATCAGTCACAAGATATGATAAAGCAAATTTTACTATTAATGAAATCTTCGTTTGAATTAAAATAGTGGGGTTATAAACCGACAGCAGACAGTTTAATCACAGCATACATAATTGATAATAGTTTGTTATTCTGTGTTCTGTGTCTCTGGTTTCATTATAATTTAAAAATATTAAATTGACTCTATGTGGGCAACCAACTATACACCCAGAAGTATACTCTAGAACAAAAAAATTTAAGTTCTGTTTGTAATTTTCAAATCCATGATTTTAGTGAATTTTTATTTAAAAAAATTCACTAATAGAGAGGTATCGATGGTGAGACTTTGCAAAAATTCTTTCAAATGACTGCGAACTAAGACCCCTAAAACCCATATCCGGGGTCAGTTTTTAGTGAATTTTCTTAAAAAAAATTCACTAATGAGGAGATCCCGACTTTTGAATTTTAAAAAAATTTCTTCAAATGACCGCTAATTAGGCCCCCCAGAACACATATCCGGGGTCAGTTTCAATTTTTATATGTTTATATATATATATATATATATATATATATATATATATATATATATATATATATATATATATAAACACAGATCTCCCCATAAGCGAATTTAAAAAAAAAAATTCGCTAAAACTTGGGAGATGATGAAAGCAAAGAAAAAGGTAAAAATGATGAACTAGTAGAAATATACGAAAGTGATGAGTAGTTTATATATATATATATATATATATATATATATATATATATATATATATATATATATATATATATATATATATATATATATATATATATATATATATATATATTATATATATATATATATATATATATATATATATATATATATATATATATATATATATATATATATATATATATATATATATATATATATATATATATGTATCACACCGATAACTCAAAAAATTATAGGCCGATTTTAATTAAATTTGGTGAGTACCTTCCTTTTACAAATGGATTGGATAAGTTCGTTAGCCAGGAAAATCGGCCCAGGTTTTCCCGGAAAATTTTGAGTTTTCTTTCGAAAAAAATTGTAAAAAATTTATATCTTAAAAATTTACAAAGTAAGGGCAACCAAATTGGGTACGCGTGTTTATATCATTATACGTAAGCTACCTACCAAAATTTAGCTCTGTAGATAAAAAGACAAAAAAGTTATAGGCATTTAAATAAAAATTTATTGGGATTTTCCTCAAAATGTCAAAATTGCGATTTGAAACGTCAAAAATTGGCAACATTTAGGCAAAGAACTTGAATCTAGTACGGTCTAGGGAAAGAAAATCTCTCAAGAAGAATGTTTCACAAACCCAGAAGTCTTAGCTTCAACCGTCATTGTCCTTCATTTTACTAAAATGTTTCCAGAAAATTAATTTAAAATAGACCCTTTCTCTGATGGTTGGCAGTAGCCTAAGCTATAGAGTTTATCGTTTAATGGTATATAATTTTTGTCGAATTTTGTGTTTCTATACTTTCCAAACAAATACACTTCAGAAACCGCAGCAATAGATATTGCCTGTGCTTATTGAGGGCTATGTGGTCAACTTTCGGACACAGCCACAGAATGAGTGGTTATAATAATTAAAAATCGTTCTTTAGTTTCTGCCATAATTTTCTGTTCTTTTACTGACTTTTATATGAAACGCAAAGATGAACTGCAACATATATGAAATAAAGACATAATAGGACCTTTATGAATAACACACTTTTTAAACACCCAATTGAAACATAAATTCAAGAACAGATCAAACACATATGTCACGCAATATTTTGTTCGCCAGAAGCAGAATGTGTTTGAAAATCTTCATTTAGAAAAAGCTTCACAATCGAACACCTTACTCAGGTCTATACTAGAAAGCATTGTTTCTTCCATATCCTCAAATGACTTTATAAAATCGTTTCTATTATCTCATTGCCGTGACTACTAAACTACCTGAAGGAAAGACATGCTGATTTCCATTCAAAATCGACCTCGACTCTATACAATTCACCAATCTAGACTTAGCGAGAGCTTCAAAACTTTTCCAATGACTATATAGTTACTACAAAAGTTGAAATCGCCTTTTTTACAAAGCAATCACTCTTCTGATCAGGAAATATTCCCTCCCTGAAACAAACATTTATTAAGAAGCAAAGTGGGACACTATACATTTTTTAGCAGGGCGACTGAAAATGCATATACTTATGTTTTTGGATTTTTATCGTTCATATTTGCTACGGTCTGTATATTTCTTCGGGAGGTTCTCTCAAAGAAGAACATATAGCTTGGCAAGCTCGTCAACTTTTCTTTGAACATTTGTTTTATGTAAGACTTAAAAAACTGATTGGGCTGCCCAACGAATAACTTATCCAACATATTTACGAAATGAAGGTACCTGCCAAATTATAAACAGCAGGGATTTTTCCTTGTTAATTAATTGGATGATTTAGTTGTAGCCAACGCATTAGAGTCGGTCTAAAAGTGTTTTTTGAAACACAAGCGCTGCCCCAAGCGAGCAATCCATACATCAGTTGGGATTGAATAAGGGCAAGGTATACAGTTCTGAGGTGAGTTTCCTCCAAGAATTGTTTCAGTTTCCTAAATCTAAACAGAAAGCTTCTCAACTTCCTAACAATTTGACTCGTATGTATGTCCCATCTCAGATGACAGTCTATGTTTAATCCCAGATATAACATATTCTTTGCTTCAGCTACTGGACTGCTGCCGATGTTTAAATTACCCAGATTTGGCAAACCACTGGCATACGATGTAAATGGTACATACTTTGTTTTGTTCCAGTTTATTGTTAACATATTGTGGTCAAACCAAGCCTTCAAGAATCTGAGGCTCTCCTCTGCTCTTTGTTTCAGGTATTTCCAGTCAGCCTTCAAGAATCTGAGGCTCTCCTCTGCTCTTTGTTTCAGGTATTTCCAGTCTGATGCAGTGTATATAATAGCTGTGTCGTCAGCATAACTGACAATTTCCCCTGCTGTAGGCAAGTGTAATAAGTCATTCATATATATGTTAAACAGTATGGGACCCAACACTGTACCCTGCGGAATCCCACACTTAACACTTTCGTAGCTGCTCAAATGACCATTCACCTTTACGCACTGTTTTCGATCGCTAACATAACTCTTGAGTAAGCTGTATACGCTTCCCCGAAAGCCGCTTTTATATAATTTTTCCAGTAATTTCTGGTGGGATGCCGTATCGAATGCTTTTGCAAGGTCCAGGAACACACATAAGGTTGGTTGGTTCTTATCCAGACTTTCATAAAGTTTTTTCGTAAGAAAAGCTATAGCATCCTCCGTAGAACAACCCTCACAGAAACCAAACTGGCGACTGGATAGCACCCCATACGTTTTAATAAAAGACATCATTCTGGATTTCAAGATTTTTTCAAATATTTTTGCGATATTAGAAATTGTTGTTATAGGTCTGTAATTCATAATTTCCATTGGATTACCTTTCTTAAAGATAGGAAAAATAACACCCACCTTAAACATCCTTGGAAACGTTCCCTCAAGTAAGCACATATTAAACAAATACGTATAAGAGCTCCGGATATTTCATTACAAATTGTTTTCAATGTCTTGGCCTCCACTCCATCATTACCTGGCGATTTATTTTCTTTTAATTCTAATATTTTTTGTTTCACTTCACTTTCTTCGATTTCGTCGAGGTACATACTGTTTCTAATGGTGGGGCCACTCTCCAAAATGTCTTGTTTGGGGATATTCGCTGCAAGATTCTCTCCAACATATCTGTAATACCTATTAAAAGCTCTAGCCATAGTGTCTGGATCGTCACATTCTTGATCATCAACTACAATCCTTTCTATTATCCCCTGTGACTTCTCTTTATATGGGCAAATTCTGTCTACAGTTTTCCAGATAACCTTAGAATTATTTTTATTATCCTCTATTACACGACCAAAATACGACGATTTTGCACTCCTGATAAGCCCTGTCAATGAATTTTTGTACGTCTTATAACAATTTAATGCATCCATGTCAAGTGGGCGTTTCCTTGTTATCCCATATAGCTGGCTTTTTGTCTGTATTGATTTCAGTAAAGCTTTCGTTATCCATGGCTTATTCGAACTATCTTTTCGGTTAAGCCGCTTGACCACCGTATTTCTAGCTATGTGTGTCTGCAAACATTCAACAAATACTTTGGCTGCATAATCAGAATTATTCTGCTGATACATGCATGTCCACCTTTCTCTAGACAGGTCGGCGCATAGTTTATTAAAATCCACCATCTTCAGGCTTTTTTCCTGATGGTTCTGTAAATTGTTTGCCACTTTGATCGTTCGAAATTTCAAGAAGCACAGTATAGGGTAATGATCAGTAACTAAATTTCTAAATATAATCGGGGATATATCACATTCCATCCCCTGGCATCTAATAAACATGTGATCTATGCAAGACGCTGAGCTTCCCCGAATTCTAGTGAAATTATTCACGTAAGAGATGTAGCCAAACTCATACAGGGTATTCAGGTACACATTAGACATTTCACTGTTATCCAATATGTCAATATTTATGTCCCCCACAAACTTACGCAGTGCTTGGTCGCACAACTGAGAAACTCCCAAAGTTTGGAAATAAAGGTGGCCGTATCTGAGGCTGGTGATCTGTAGCAGCAGAGAATGCTAATGATGTCGCTATTGTTCTTACAGCCTATATTCACTCCGGGCAGATTGATACCGCCCAGTGGTATTATTTCATGGGTGAATTTTATATTATTTCTGATGTACACAACAACACCATCGTTTTGGTTATAAACACCAGCATTGTACAACATATTGTATCCATGTAATTTGTAAGCATTAACGTCACTTATCTGCCAGGTTTCAGTGAGTATTATGACATCAAAATCATCACTTAGGTTGGCAATCATGACAGATATTTCGTCTAGGTTCTTATCAATGCTGCGTACATTATTATGAAATATTTTCAGATTAAATTCACCTGTATTAATAAATCTTTTCATGGCATCAAAATCGTCTATATTCTGTGCACATACGCTATCAGTTCTATAGTCTCTAATATACTCGTCCATGATGTATTGTGCACAATTTTTCCTTCGTTTGTTCCCCAATACCTTTCCTTTTCACCCCAATGAGTTTGAACCGATGCCTACCAGCCAAAACTCCCAATTATCAATCATTAAAACCAGAACATAAAAGAATAGGTCCTACCAAAATTTCAAATACCAACCAAAACAAAACGTCAACCACAAATATAAAAAAAAGCTCACTTAGTTCTCACAAATATGACAAAAAGATCCTGGCGACCCCAGATATCAAAAACAACCAGAAATAATCACAAACACACAAACAAAACATCAGCATAGTGCAAGAACAAATGTACAAATACAATCCAGACACTTAATTTACCCAAGCGCAGGGCAAATATTAAAAACCAGACAGTAAAATTCAAAATATACAATTAAAACATACATACAAATTGATAATAGATATTACACTTTGTTACAAGTTCAAACTTAAAAACATATGTACAAGTAGAACATCTCTAATACAATAAATTAACATAAACACGTAAATCCAAAAATCTTTTGCAAGAAAGAAAACTCAAACTGAGTCCGCCATTAAAGCACACAATAAGTTAGTTACAATATTAAAATCCTATATACAAACAAAATATAATTTTTCCCAAGTAGTACATAAAACGACAAAAAATCTCTGAGACAGATAAACGTTAAAATACGGAAATATTCATATATCACAACCATACAAAAATTCTATATTAAACACAAACAGAGACTCACTCAGCAGATATAACACATACAGACCCACACACCCGCACCCAACAAAACACACGGACTCAAATGGTCAACCAACCACCGTCTCACCACTCAGAAAAATGATTCCAATGTATCTTACTAAATTCACTGTCTCTTATTACCAGATATTGTGCGTAGGGTACCTTTGATATATATATATATATATATATATATATATATATATATATATATATATATATATATATATATATATATATATATATGATATATGATATAAAATATTTTTATGAACGCTACCATAATGCACTTACTGCATCAATACTTTCTTTATTTTGTTACTATTTAACTTACTCAGCCTTGGTGGAGTCTAGGCTGAGGCATAGTGTTACGCTCTGGGGAAATTTGAGACGTGGATACTTTTTATATTGCAGAAGAGATGCGTAAAAAACATCTTTCATTTAAATTTAAAAACAATTTTTAATAAAAATTCACTATTATAATGTACGTGCTACGTCCAGTTTTTGGAAACTGATAAAATACTGTAGTGGTCTTTATAAGACTGCCTAACTGTAATGGGTTTTCTTAAGTTTATTAAATCGGTAATTTATTGTTTAAGTCATATTTACCCCCTATTGCATAGGTATTCAAATACACCAAGATTTATATGACAGTGATTTTGATAGACGTTTAGAGTCTTGTTTATTGGCGTTGCATTGCGTCGAAGATGAGTAAGCTTTTTAAATTTGTTTTATTTTCCAATGAATCTACATCTCATAATAATGGCTTAGTAAACACGCATAATTTATATTATTATGAAATTTATTTTGTACAGTTGACCGTCAAAAACATTGAAGTGTTAATGTCAACTTTTTTGATGGACAACGGAATGGACGAACATTTTTCAAGTTTAGTAATGGTGATTATTGGCTGCTTCTGGAACATCTGCCCCTTAACATATGAGTAAGAATAGACTTCAATAGATGACGCGTCGGCTCATTTTACAGGTATAGTGAGAAGTTATCCAGAAAGTTTGTAAATAAATGGATAGGGAAAGGTGGTCTCTCTTAATAGCCTCCCAGATCCCCAGACTTAACCCCCATGGACTTCTTTATGTGGGGGTTATATAAAAATATTGTATACAGTACTCCTCCAATAACTGCGAATGAAAATAAAATAAAAATTCGCTACCATAATGCACTTACTGTGTCATGACATTTTAAACTGGTGAAATATTAATTGCAGCTTACTTTTACCAGCCTCTTAATTGGAACAAATTTGAAAACAATTGGTATTACAGATGGTCACTGATAAATAAAACTTAGTAAGATAAAATGTTTTATTAGCAATATATAGCGAACTAACAGGTATTTTCCTGTGACAATGACAATTTATTACCACATCGAACAGCTCTCAGTTACGTTAAAGGATTTTCAGAAATATATAAAAATTAAAACAAATTTACTACTAAACAAATTTGAGATCTTGAATATGTAACTTTGCAAGTAAACACTACAAAACATTAAGTTAACACAATTATAGTAAATAACTAACTAACAATATAATTTTGAAAGGAATCTGAAATATATATATATATATATATATATATATATATATATATATATATATATATATATATATATATATATATATATATATATATATATATATATATATATATATATTAGAGTAGAGTCCTGTTCTTCTGAGTTAAACGAGACAAGAGGTAACTTGAATAATAATGATAAAAAATAGTGAATATGTTGTATGTGTGTGAATCGAGTCTGAAATTCCGTTCGTAATGTCTAACCTATGACATAATGTACCCAGTTTTTTTAATCCAGGGCATTTAGAAAGGTCTCCACCCTTATGAGTGTGAGAATGTTGTTTATATCTCCATGAGACCAAGTTCCCGGATCTACAACTACACAAGTCAGTTGTTACATGTTTAAAATGCTTCTATTTTATCCTGCCTAGACAAGGATGGAGAATGTGCTATGAAATTGGACATAATTTGAGTACTCATACAAAAGTTCGGTATTGTAAACTCTCTCTTGTGAACAAAATACATTCAGATGCCATATGTGATAGAATGCAAGCACTGATTGTTGGCATACCTTTTTAATTCTACATTCGCGGTCTAGGTCTATGTGTGATAATATTGATTCTTCTGTTATGGACACGAGTTAATGTGAACATTGGGAATTTCCGTATTATTCCAACATGGCAACGCTGCTCTGACAATTCTGACAGGTGTCTCTCCAAATATCCCATAACATGTCGATCTGCACTAAGTTACTGTCAATGTCAGTCGTTTCGCCGCTTGTGCTGACTAAGTTACACGAGTTTTCGTGGTTTTGGGAAAAATAGTACGTTTCAGTTAGTTTTTCGTGTTTGTGGCATCACAGCAAGTTATGCCAAGGAAAAGAGAAGGGATAATTACATTTAGTGAGTACACATTCATGACGAAACATTGCTAGTGAGTGTTCCGTGAGTTGGGGAGCAGTAAATAAGATATTTACACAAAAAACGGAGACTTGGTGGGTTGAAGTTCAACAGAAGGGGAATGTGGAAGAAAACAGCAGACAACTTTTCGAAATGAATTGTTTCTTTTGAGATATCGCAAGCTGAATCCCAGAAAGACAAGCTATTATCTTCAGCAAGACTAAGAAAAGGCTGGAGTGAAAATTCACAACTCTACAATTCGCAGACGCCTTTTGGAGGGAGGACAAGCTGTGAGACCTCAAAAGCAACAGCTTCTGACCGACGCTAAAATGGAGAAAAATGTTGATTTGGGCAAAAAAATATGCTCATTGGACAGAAGAACAGTGGAAAAATATCTTGTTCTGAGATGAGACAGTTTTTGGTGCAGGGTACCGATCAAAATTCGTGCGTAAAGCCCACAACAAAAAGTGAACTGCAGCTCACTTGTCCTGGAAGTGAAACAGCCAGCAAAAAAGGTGAGGCTGTTTTTCACATATGGAAACATACCTATTGAAGGCATGATGAACAGTGAAAAGTATAAAGAGATGTTAAAAACGCGTTTGTCCAGAGAACTGGAAAAAGTTCAAGCAGTTGGCGAACCAATCTTTCAGCACCGTGTCATCTTTCCAAGAAGACAGTGAAATATTGCAAGGACAAAAAGATTACTCTTCTAGACTGGCCTGGAAACTCACCAGACATTAATCTTACCAAGAACTTGTGGTCTATATACAAGGACAGATTACTAAAAATGGATTGTTTAACAAAAAGTAAGATGCTTGAGGCTTCACTTCAAGTACAGTTTCAAAATGACAAAACCTTAAATTCAAAAAATTAATTGATTCTTTGGCAAAACGAGTGAAATCTGTAATAAAAGCGAAAGAGGGACATAACCTATTGAATAATACTAAAAGATTTGTACTGTTTGTATTTTTTTCTTCAATAAACGATATTTAACGTAAATCTGCCTGTGTTCACAATAATTTGCACTATATATATATATATATATATATATATATATATATATATATATATATATATATATATATATATATATATATATATATATATATATATATAACCATCATGCATATTAGGAAAAGTTCTTTGAAACCTGTTATTGGGCAGATACAACGGAACCCAACAATTCTTACTTGAATGATACAGAATGCAAAATATTCACTGTTCAGCTTGAATGATATGAAAGTTCAGATGAAGGAGACTCGAAAGAACCAGACTTTACTCTGCACATTTTTCATGCCTATAAAAAACATGTTAATATATGACACAAGTGAAACGAATATTGACTGATATAAGAGTAACATTAATACAATGATGGCATAAAATTAACAATCACATACTTTAAGAGGAAGATTTATTAGTTTGTGCGTTGAGTTGTACTGAGTATAGTAAACACTAATATATTATTTGTTGTGTTATAAACTGCTCATAATTACATACTGTTACATTATAACTTCCACCAGCAGACCAAATAAATAATAACACAACCATTTTTCATTAATAATGTAAAATATATTTTAACAGAACATATAAATTCCAATCTGAAGTGAGCAGTTTAGTTCAAACTTTATACAACATTTAGTAATAGTAAAAGTTTAACTAGTGAAAATAAAACAGTTTCATTTCTGGCTAATTTTAATTACTCTTATAATATAGCTTTTATGTCTTGACAGTATTTATATTAAAAAACGAAATGATAAAATTATCTTTGAGAATGCTATTATCTACCACAGAGGAAAACCAGATTTCAACACTACCTGATATGAACATTGAAAACCACAGGCACATAATTTAGAAAAGCTTACAGAAATCAGAGTAAAGCATTATTGTATTTTAGTATTTAGTAGATGCAATAGTCAACAACAGCCATTTTGAGTACGTAAACATGTTTCACTTTTAACATCTACACTAAAAAAATATATAACAGACAAAGAAGGTTTTCCTTCTACACATTATATTATTATAAAATAACTTCCAAATCGAGAATGTGCCTACATTGTAGTATACAGGGCAAAACCTTCAAGAAACCACTTGATTTTTTTAGATAACATTTTTTTCCTACTAGCCTTAATATACTAAACAGTCAACATCTGATAAATGGATAGAGACTCACATCAATAAATTTAATTTGTATTTACACTATTCAGAAATCAAAATATATTATAAAATTATAACAAAAAAAAGTTTAGTAATTACAAGAATGTTCTTACAACAATTTCAGTAAGTTTTTTGTTTCTATTGAAAATAACAACATATTAAAAATATTTGTAGTACGCACTGAAATTTAATATATGAATAACTACATACAGGTACACATATGTTCTTCGCACAACATCAAAACAAGTTTACAACAGTTACAACATGATATATTGTAAGTTAAAAGCAAACATAAAAGAAATAAGTTTAGTATAATACATTCATATAAAATGTAACACAGAATAACGTTCAACATAGATACTGGATGCCCTTCTATGTCACTTCAATTGAAAAAAAAAAGCAGGTAACTAACTGATCGAGTCCACTGTAAAAAAAGATATTTATAAATTTGCATACAGGTACACGACGAGTTTTTCAAAGTGTTATGAGGGGGTATATCCAGAAGAAGTTCATTTTTTTGTGCTTTAATGTTTGTAAATCAAAGATATTTCTACCCCCCCATTTTGAGTGGCGGGAGGGGTAAGTTTTTATAAAATTACATACGGAATACATAAAAAACTTGGTATGTGTGCAAAATTATTTTTTCGGTTATGGAATTCTGAAAATAATTTCAATTTATTTATCAAGTCTGTTATCATGGATGTTGATTATTGTTCACTTCCATGGAAAGGTGTTATTTTTAACTCATTCAATGGAGAATTTTGACGATTATTTACCAGGAGTCGTACTACTGGCAGTTTAAAATCGAAACCACGAGTTCAGGAAGAGGACTAAAATTGACGAAAATAGTGCAATTGGCAATTTAGGAGCAGTAGCTGTTGACCTGCATGCAAGTACTAGGCGGCTTACTAGAGATGCTGGAATGAGTCAAAAATCAGTTGTGAACATATTGCACTTGTACAAATTTCACCACTGCACGGACCAGATCTTGAAAATCGCGCTACCTTTTGCAATTGGGTCACCAGACAAATGTGAGGAAATAACAGGTTCCTAAACAATGTTACTTTTTCTGATGACGCTACTTTCCATAATTGTGGGCAGGTAGGATGTTAAGTTGTCCCATACCAGTAAGAATTTAATTTCTTTTCTTTTTTCAAATAGACACCATATACACTACTGGGCGGTGGAAAATCCCCACTGGTAAGAATTCCGCCAAACCAACATCTATGGCCAATTAAAGATTGGTGTGGTATAGTCGGGAATAGTTATTGTTTCGCATTTCTTTGAAAGACATTTAAATGGAGATATGTACCATAATTTTTTAAGAAACCAATTACCTCAATTATTAAACCAAAACTTAAACCCTGACATGTGGTTTCCACCCCATTACGCAATACAGGCCCGTAATCATTTGAATGGCATATTTGAAAACATGTAGATTCGTCAAGCAGGTCGAGTCAACAGGCCTGAGAGGTTCCCAGGTTTGACCCTCCTTGATTATTTCTTTTGAGGTTTTACAAAGGAAAAAATGATGGTGATTGCACCTTCAACTTTAGATGAAATGAAAAACAAAATTCGCTTTGCCTGCTCATTGGTGACACCTGAAATGTTGTAGTATGTACGGGACTCATTTAGAAAAAGAGTGAAAAAGTGTTTGGATGTTGAAGCGGGATATTTTGAAGCAGTTCCCAGGCATAACAGACGATAAATCAGTTGACATTTAATTGTTATAAATCACAATTCCGTAACCGAATAAGCAAATAAAAATTGTTTTACACACAAAGCCAGTTTTTGATGCAGATTCGAATTTTATAAAAAAAGTACATTATCCATTTAAAAACCCAAATAAATATGACATTATCCACCACCGCCATAACGCAGGAGTCTCAGAAAGTTAATGTTGGGCTAGACCTATCCATATTCTGGGTTCATTTTTTATCAATGGAAGTTTAATGGGATAAAGGTATATATAATTGCTTCAAGAGAGAATAATACCAGCTGTAAATGAAGTGAATATAATGATTAGTTCCATATAAGTCTGAAAGCTGGGTGTCAGGCAAAGCATGTAAGAAAATTGAATGCTGTTGGAATGAAGTACCTGAGACGAGCGACGATAAATCAACGAAATACAGAGTTAGAAATGAACAGGCTATTAGCGAATGTTGCGAAGAAAACTCTATTGAAAGTAAGTATGAGAGCAGGCTGCTTAGATGGTTTGGACACATAAAACAAATGGCTAATGATACAAAGACAAGTAGAATTTATAGAGAGCATGTAAATGGTAAGAGTGGCCTTGGAAGTCCTAGGAAAGCCTGAGGGCGATATACTAAAGAAAGAGGTCAGAGGTTGTAACAGAAGTGTGTATGTGGATGTGTATGAATGTAGAAGAAGCGAGAATAGCTTGTCAGGACAGAAGTGCATGGAGACCCATTGTTAATAAATTGCATAGCCTTTGTGGTGTGTCCACTCCTTTAAGTGAATCACATGACTGGTAACAGTAGTAGTAGGATATTGAATTGCCGAGAATGCGGGAATTCTTGAAGATTTCATACTTTAAAATTGGGATTTCTGCTGTTTAATCCTATTAGTGTTGTATATGTGTTATCCTACAAGTTTGCTTTCTTGTTGTTCATGTGCAAGCTAATTTATTGTAAATAAGCTTAAATAAATAGGTAGATAATTCTATTATACCTATGATTTGCTGTATTTTGCATTTCAAAACTACGGTTATTTCCATGGAAATGATTATCCATATGTTGCATGATAAAATAAATTAACTGGATATGGTTACTACATTTATCGTAAGTAATTTTGATAAAACGAATAAGCAGTAAAAACATGTTTTGTTTACTTCTCTGCGACCTAAAAATTCCTATGCTGTTAACAAATTAGATGTGTGAATTATTTAGGTTAGGTTTGAATGTGAGTGGGCCATACCGGTCCCTCCACCGCGACCATAAGGTCTATTGTGGCTCACGCCTAACTTAGTACAGGCAATAGGTAAATTATTTAGAACATAGGAATTTAAATATAAAATAAAATTGAAAATGCAAGCATTAATTTTATGCTAATTCATTTTCTTCCAGGTAATGGTATTTCAAAGTCTTGATAAACCCATTTGGGCATGAACAAGAGAGCATGATTATAAAAATATTAGGTAGTATTAGCCAAAGCAGTGCAATTTAAAAATCATTATTTGCTCTATCCTTATAAACATTTGTTTAATGGTTCTGGCTATACTCAAAACAATGGACGTCTGTAAAGTTTCATTGCTAAAAGCAAAATAAGAATCACCTACAAGACTTCAAACAAGTGCGAGAATACAATTACATTGCACCAAAATGCAGAAAACTTTATTAGCCTGAAGGAAACTTGAGCTGGTCCAGATGTCGAGGATTACAATGAGCTTATTTGGAAAAAAAATTGGAAGCTCATAGGCAGCAGAGGAGTTATTGAATGGCCACCTAGATCATCTGATTTGTCACCACTGGACTTTTTCGTGAGGCCACTTGAAAAGTAAAGTGTACATAAATCGACCTAATACAATAGACGGTTTGATAACAAGGATAAGAGCTGAAATAAGAATTCTACCGATGTCATTCAACACACCATTGAAAGTGTTTATTCGCGTCTCGAACGCTGCGAACTTTTTCATAGACAACAATTTCAGAACTCAATATAAGAATGAATCCTGAATTTTTCTTGTACATCAAAGAATGTGCACTTTAAGGTTTTTTCAAATGTTATATCACTATCACCCGCAAAATGTCTAGGAATCTTTTTTTCTCTCTATAATTTTTTTTTACAAATGGCTCGTTGTCGTAATCCTTGACAGACACTGATTTCAATGACGTAAACAAATGCATACGTTTTGGTTTAACAAATAATGACATAATGTCACAGTGTCGCCATGACATCCGATAGAACAGCCATAATTATTTTAAAATAAATCGTTTTTAATTTAATAACTCACGTGTTTCAGAGTTCTTTGTTATTATGATCACAAATCCTTATTTTGAGACTTGTGCGTTATGTTATGATAACCCGTATATTATACTGAGCAGTGTTAGAAATAAGGTCTCCTATATGAGAATTCTTGAGACATCAATATTATTATACACTGAAATGTTGCTATCTAAATTATCAGAAAAGAGAATTCAACTTCCCATGGCTGCTTGTTTAAAAACAAAAAACAGATATTTTTTCAACAACCATAATTATAAACAAATGTTTGGAAGATAAAGAAACAATAACCACCTGGTTTTCACATTACATAGTAAATAATTTACTTTACCATGACAGCTTCTAAGTTTCTTTGTATGCTTGATTTTAAAATACATTGTGAAAAACTTCACCTGCGAGTTTCCATGACACGTTAAACATATGCTTTGTATCAAGTGTTTATTTTAATTTATCATCAAAGTTAGCCATAGAACCAGCTATTCACTTGTTTTCTTCAAGAATTTTCATGTACAATAATAATTATTGATATTAATTGTACAAAGCATCATTTAATAAAGAAGTTTTAAGCTTGTGCTTGTTCCAAAGAATTTTCACAGGTTAGATCCAAATTTTATTACCAAGATTTTCAGTGATATTGACAGCTTAAATTTTGACAGACGTCAATCATCTTTTTTACAAATTTTCAATTTCAACTGTTTATATACCTTTGCCTTCATTTTCAGATAAACACAAACCATAATGGGCGATCGATAATTAAATAACTATCTGAACCAATATCTGCACTTATATCAATCATTATTTGATTTTAGAAATTGAACAGTTTTATTTGTGGTTGAATATGACCTTGACTGTTGTTGAAGAAACAGGTCCTAACAAAGTGTAAATTTATCAAGAATTGTTATTTGTGAAAAAGCAGCATCATACAAGCTTGCCGTTATATAATTACCATCTCTGAGTATAAATTTTAATGAACTCTCTACATTTTAAGTACTGTCAGATTGCAAATGAGTTTTTCTAATATCATTCTGCCAAAATAAAATAAATTTATAAACGTGTGCAAAATATAGGGAAGCTAGGGTCTCGTTTCCCTACTTTTTAATTTAGTTAACAATAAAATTAAATGGCACTAGTGAACTACCTATATCTGTAGCAGAGAGGTAAACAGTCGTAATATTGTCACATATTGCTGGTGGCCAATATTTGAAGTTTAGTATCTCCATCTATTAGAGAGGTAAAGAAATATATCTCCACAAGCATATGTTTTATTCCAAGGGTTATAAAGCTGTAAAGGGTAGTAAGTCCACAGGAAATGAGTGCTAAGGCAATTAAATCGGGCTGTGCACCATGCAGGAAAAACTGCACTGGCATTATTTAGGAAAATACGAGAAAAGAGATTTTCAAAGACTACTGGAGTGAAGCGAAAAATGAAAAGACAATATTCATTTATTCACATGTTGAGTCAAAATCGACAGAATGTTAAAGACCGATGGACAATAATAGTCGAAATAGAAAAAGCAGACAAAGAGTTCGTGTTCCCAGCCAACAAGGGACCAAACTTTGGGCTTATAAAAAATATTTTAACACAGAGTTTAATTTAAAAAACCTGCAAATGATACTTGTCATAAGTTTGATAAGTTCACTTTAAAACTTAACAATTTTCAAGATAGCGAAAACTCAATTATCCAAGAAGAATATGAGAATCATTTGAAAGAAGCTGATACAAGATACCAGATTAAAGAAAACGACAAAGAATATAGCAGGAATTCGAAGGATGGAATCAAAGTTATAATGCTAGATTTGCAAAAATGCTTTCCCACCCCATACCTCTCAAATGACCAAAGCTTTTATTTTCTCAACTGTGGACTCTAAATTTCACTATTTACGATTCGACAGACAATTAAAAACTATCAAAAAGAGAAAGCTGGAGTACTTGGGTCATATCATGAGAGGAGCGAAGTATGCGTTACTTACAAATATCATGCAGGGAAAATCAAAGCTAAAAGGAGCATAGGCGTAGAAGAAAAACGTTGTGGTCGCGCAATCTACGCGAATGGTACAGATGCAGCTCAATTGAACCTTTTAAACACACAACCAATAGGGTAATATTGGGTGTGACGATTTCCAATCTCCGATAGCACGGAAACGAGAAGACGAAGACAATTTGTCTTATGGCTTGGTATGGGATGAATCAGAAGCTGGAAGACGGTGCAACTAAATTGCATTGATCAAATGAGCTTAAAGTATTAGTGCTGGTACTTCCAGGGAAGACCTAGTAATTTGGTCAGACAACTGCCCCAGCCAGAATCGACATATTATTATGATGCTGTGTTATCTGTGGCTATTCAAAATTTAATTATTTACGATACAACAGGCAATTTGGCCTATGGTTTGGTATGGGATGAATCAGAATTTGGAAGAGGGGGCAACTACATTGCATTGATCAAATGAGCTGAAAGTATTATTGCTGGTACTACCATGGAAGACCTAATAATTTGATCAGATAACTGCCCCAGCCAGAATCGAAACATTACTATGATGCTGAGTTATCTGTGGCTATTGAAAATCTGCCCAAATTTAAAAACTATGGAACACAAATACTTACTACAAGGCCATACACACATGGAAGCAAATCACGTGCATGCGCTAATTGAAAGGTACCTAAAAAAAACTATGGAAATATGCACACCTTGGGACTGGCAACAATTAATAAGGTCAACAGGTGCAACCGTCATAAACCTGAATGCTTCTGATTGTAAACACTTCGACTATTTGTATAGTCAACCTAAGGCTCCATTTGCCATTAAGAAAAATATCTAAAACGAAGATTTTTTAATATCACATGTTCATTTTAAAGTCCAAGCTAATCATCCTAACAATGTCTTTTATAAGCTTAACATTGCCGATGAGGAATTTAAAACTTTAAATGTCGCGAGATCTGTTCGAAATCGAATACCACCTAAAGAATTACCTAGCCCGCACAGCAAATTGAAAAGAATAACAAAGAAAAAGTAAGATTTCATAATGAAAAACTTGCAACGTGTTCCTGAGCCACTTCATAATTTTTATAAAAACATCCCAATTCACAAAAAGAAGCGTAAAAATAGTTCTGATGAAGTAGATGATTAAATTTGTGTTGTAGGGACTTTTATTTAATAAATTTTTTGAGAACAAACAGTATTTTTTGTTTGGTGATAATTTTTTTGATATAAAATAAAACTAGTTTTGCATTATGAGGTTTTGTTATATCATTACCTGTTTTTTTTTTCGAATAGAGGTAATAGAGGTCCAAAATTAAGGTGCAGGTAAATATTTATGAAATATTATAAATGGCTATAAAAAGAGATTATAGTGATAATTAAAATACTACCGTAACATATTGCTCAAGTTGTGAAAAATTTCCCAAATTCTAAAAGTCATTAGCATTTTCACATACTTTGCTAATCACTGAAAGTTTTCTTTTATGGACATATGATTGTTTACCTCTCGGCTACAGATATGTTCTCTGAATACTTTTACATAGAACGGGGTGAACATTAAAATTGGTGACTTTTTGCAAAAAATGAGATAGACTTTGATAAAAATGTGCAAATGGTCTGACGACCACAGCCATAAAATACAACACACACACACACACACACACACACACACACACACACACACACACACACACACACACACACACACACACACACAAAGACACACTAAGCCTGATATAAGATCAACTATGCTGGCCATGTAAAAAGTTATACACAATAAATCTAAAACAAATAAAAAGGGGAAGTATAAATACAATATCTATCTATCATTAATGAAAAATAATCTAATGAGCTTACATCAGTTTTTGAAATAATTCAGTAATTTTCACTAATATAATGTAAGTGTGTACTTAAAACGCATTGAAAAAAATAAATAAATTGGACAGCCATTCAAACTGAACAACAAACTGAAACATGTACTTAACAGAGAACACAATAATACAGTAAGTTTTATGTTTGTAATCGTGGAAGTAGGATTATTAAATTAGTATATTCATTTTGTAAACAGTTAAACACATCTAAAAATAAACTTCCAGAAACTTGTTCTGTTTGTGCATTACTTCTAACCTGGATAAAAATATTCTAGTTGTATACTCTCTATGTACATAATGAGGCAACTAAAGGATTACATCTCTTGCCCGTTTATATCTCCAAAAACCAAAAACACTTCAAGTCTGCTACAATATAAATTTTCTGGACATGCTTAATCTGCTCTTGTAGAATACAGGTTGTTTTTAATCGGTGTAGAAAAATCGGAGAAACGTCACCTGACTAAATTTAAGAGGCTGCTTTCATATAAAATACTGTGATTTAAGTCTTCCTTGATGAAAAAATGGGGTGAAAGTTTTACATTCAATTTTTCTAATTAAAATCAGGTCAAATTTGAAACATGAAATTTCCACGCGGAAGCTACCACTAAAAAGCTTACATAATGTACTAGTTTTATTCAACCAGGTTTTATTTAAGGGAGTGAATCGGACTACCCTTTCCAGTTTTTATACCTAACCTTTTTCCTAACAAATTTATTTTATTTGAAATTCATATTAGTGAAGTTTTATTTAAAAAAATTCACTAATAGAGAGGTATCGATGGTGAGACGTTGCAAAATTTTTTTTAAATGAGCGCGATTTAGGACCCCTAGAACCCATATCCGGGGTCAGTTTCAATTTCTATATGTTTATATATATATATATATATATATATATATATATATATATATATATATATATATATATATATATATATATATATATATATATATATCCAACCGATAACTCAAAAAATAATTGACCGATTTAGATGAAACTCGGCAAGTGCCTTTCTTTTATTAATGGCTTGGATGAGTTCGTTAGCCAGGAAAATCTGACCAGGTTTTCCGGCAAAATTTTGAGTTTTCTTTTGGAAAACATTTTGTTCTCCGAAAATCACAAAGCTATTTTAATGAAATTTGGTGGATATATTTCCTTGAGAAAGACCATACTACATACCAAAACTAAACTTTCTAAGTTTATATAAAATTGAGCTTTTCAAATTTTCAGGTTTCATTCGAAAAAAAAATTTTTTCTCCGAAAATTACAAAGTTATTTTAATGACACTTGGTGGATATGTTGCCTTAGGAAGGACCTTACTACATACCAAAATTCAACTTTCTAAGTTTATTGAAAACTGAGTTATCCAAGTTTGAAGCATTTAATAAAAATTCACTATCATAACGCACTTGCTGCGTCCCGAAATCTTTTTTAATATACCACTAATACTACTAATGCACCTCTAATGATCAGAGTTTCCGCTGTCCCATTATAAACAAACAAGTAATAAAATATTGTTGAGTAAAAAAGCAAATGCAGAAAAACTTTTACGTTAATTTTGTGTGAGCTTAGAAATAATATACTTTGCATATTATATTACGTGACACAAAATTCGTGTTCCAAGGCTGTAGGTTTTGAAAGACTGAATGCTAAATTTGGACGAAACCTGCATTGGACAAAAAATATGTACAATTGATTTGGACAACTATTTTATTTAAGAGTTCTAAGAATTAGGAACACACTACTGAAATTAGTTCCAGTCGTTTATAAATAAACAAGTTTTGATGAAAATTGGGCGTGGATAAAATTTACTGTTGCTGAATATATGCAACTATTTAAAAAGTATTTTAATTAGCCGACGAAGCCTTCTACAAACTTTTTCACTCCCAGACGAATCCTAATTTTTAGTACCACAGTAATTATTTAATCTAAATCAGCTTGATAAATTTTCATTTATGCTAAAATACATCCGGTGTTACAGAAACTTTATGCTATTTTAAATATCACCTTAAAAAAACAAAAACAGAAAATTAGCTCATGTCAATAGGATACAAAAGTTGGAAGTTGTAATACCTTCGTTGCCTCACTATGTATAAACTAAACTAACACAGACACATTTTGTTTTAAAAATTAAAGGTTTTACTGAATATACAGAAAATATGGACATATACCATTCGATTAATCTTATCACAGTCCTTATATTATTTTGGTTCCATAAAATTATGTTTTGCATTCTACACTATAAATATCTGAGTAAACAAAAAAAGTATGTATAAGCTACATTTTTCACTTAAGTTTTAAGCTTCAATCAAAACGCACAGTATTATTATCAAAAATTAAGTACAGAAATTATTCAATCAAAATTAAATTCAATAAACATGTAAAAGGTATTTATGTAAACCAAAGTGTTGCCACTAAAACTGTTTGACAACGAAATCATCTCAATTTAGAAATTTATTCTCAAAATAGAACTCATAAATGTAAAATTCAAAAGATTAACCTTTTAATAACATGGATCTCCAAACAAGGATTAATTTGGTTCAATGTTTTAATTATTATTATTTATTCATTTCAATAAGGTTTTAAAAACGCCAAAATTAATTTGTGAATCTGCCAAGCAGCGAAATAGTCTCCACATCTGCATTTATTATTTATCCATTTGCAAATTAGTATACAATGTGTTGATACAAATAAGTATAACACTAAGGCTTCTACTTGCTACACAATTTAAACTCCATGCATCTAACACATAATCCCAGAATATTTGGCAGATTTACAAATGAATTTTGGGGTTTCTAAATCTATAACTTAAAATTTTAAACCTTTTTCAGTCCAACTTACATTTCAAACCACACCATAAATTCTACAACCGTTACCTATCTTAGTTTACCCAAAGCGCTTTGACACATTCCAATAACTTCCAAATAAAATAGGTTTTGTTGTAGGTGATTTGGTTTCAGAGCAGGCCACTGTCAAATAAGGACATATCGTAATTTAATTTAAAAAAGTTGAAATAACTGGTTCAGTAATTGAACACCTGAGACCAGAAGGACCAAGTGATAAGTGATGCCCAAGTTACAGAAGATTTTGATAGAATCAGGAAGTAACCTAAGGTTATCCGTCCCTCATCTGGGTGCCGGGTCACTCGGTGGTCAAAGGCAATGAAAAAGCTGACAGTCTCACGAAGAGAGGGTCAGCAGAACCATTTATGGGACCAGAACCGGCTCTGGGCGTGACAAAAGTCCTGGGTCAGAAACCAACACAAGGTGTACTGGGCAGACTGTCCAGGGCTCAGACATGGGAAGTCAATAATTAACGAACCGATTTCAAAGAGAGCTGTGGAGCTGCTAAATCTTAGCAGAGGACAGCTCAGAAACATAACAGGTCTCTTGACGGGACACATGGCCGTCAAGAAACACCTGCATTAAATGGGACGGTTCGAGGGGGACCTCGCATGCAGACTCTGCAGCAAGGGGGAAGAATCAGCCCAGCACATCTTTTGCGAGTGTAAAGTTCTGGATCGCAAAAGACAACTGATCTACGGTCAGTCTAGACTAGAGACAGAGCAATATAAAACTTCACCCTACCAATCGCTGTGCAGACTAGTTCAAGGCACAGTGATTTTGGAATGGGTGGAGTAATACTAAGGGCATGCACAATCAACCAAAGGTTGCAGTGCTATCGGGGCGGCAAGGCCGCGAAAGAGCCCTGAGAGAAAAAAAAAGGTAATCTGTTAGCAGTTAGTAGTGAAAATATCATATCGAAGCGATGGAAAACATCATACGCCACAGTTTGCACAATTTTACACAAAATGTACCCGTATAAACTGTAATTGCTGTTTAAATAAAACGTAATGGATTTGGCTCTTGGGTATGACTTCTCATCGTCAATATTGGCTAACATGGAAATCAAAGCTAAATGGTTATTTTATATTTTATAACATAAGAGTCACATTTTTCCACCGAATTTTGGGTCCATATTCAAAAAAGTGGAAACTGGCTAACAAAAAACCATATCAAATCATTCAAGAAGATCTTGATGACAAAAAATGTACTATTTGGTGTAGGTTAGGTTAGGTTAGGTTTGTTTGTGAGTGGGCCATACCGGTCCCTCCACCGCGGCCCTAAGGTCTATTGTGGCTCACGCCTAATAGTCTATATTTCGCCCAACAAAGCCAGCCTCCTGCAGAGGTCGATAATCTTCGTGGGCGAAAGTTGATCCAGATCCTCCGGAACAAGCTTTATCTTGCCAATGAGCAGGTATCTAGTCCTGTCCGCTGCCGGACAGGAACACAGTACGTGCTCTGCTGTCTCGTCACTCTCCATACACAGCCGGCACTCGGTCTCCTTACCGACTCCAATACAGTGCAGGTGGTGACGCAAGCGGCAGTGTCCTGTATACAGGCCGACTAGAGTACTCAGCTGTTGTCTGTTTAACTCTAGAAGTTTTTTAGCCCTTGACTCAGACAGGCCATTTATGAAGGCCTTAGAGTGAGCTAATCCTGGAAGATTTTGCCAATATTGGATTGTCATTCTTTCTGTCCAGGTCCTTAAGGTGCGTTTTGCTGTGCATGATGTTATCCCCAGCACCGGTTCTGGTCCGACAGAGTCTCTCTGGGCACCACTCCTGGCAAGCGCGTTGGCCGCAACATTGCCATCATGGTCCGAGTGACCTGGTATCCAGAGCAGCAACACCTCGTTACAGCTGCCCAGTTCGTTAAGGGCAGATTTACAACTCCATACCATTTTTGAATTACACCGGTAGGAATCAAGAGCCTTTATTGCAGCTTGGCTATTTGCATATATCTTTATCTATTTGTGTGTGCACTGGTTTTTTATACTTTCCCTTGTTCACATCTCGTTGGCATACACTTCTGCCTGATGTATGGTTGCGTACTTGCCGAGGCTAGCTGATAGTCTAGCATCGGTGCTGCCCCCATATGCGCCGGCTTCTACTTCCATATTGGTTTTGGAGCCGTCAGAGTACCAGCAGAGATCGGCTCTCAATAGGGTCGTTTCGTTCCCAGTCCTCCCTTTCCGGGAGGACGGTCTTGAAAGACAGATCTCTACTGATCTTTGTAGGCATCAAGTCTGAGACCATTCTCAGAATCCCGTGACCCTCAATGTCATCGAGGAGTCCGGACGCTCCCAGACTTCCTCCCTTCTTCACATATGGTTGGAGAGGGTGGCGAGATGGACAACGTACAGACTACAACAAACGGCCGACAGTATGCCGAAGGAAACTATTTGGTGTAACTTCACAGCAGTTTATCGTTGATCTATATTTATTCAAGGAAATGCAAAACGGAGAAGCCTCTAATTATAACTGTTAATGGTTAAATATATTTGCAAATATTGAGAGACCATGTAAGCCCACAGTTGCAACATGAGCAAGAAGGAATTGAATATGTGATTTTTATGCAAGATATAGCAGCTCTGTATATTAACAGCCTTGCTAAATTATGTTTCTCAAGATTGTGTTTTAGACAGACATTTTCTAAATTTATAATTACCAAGATTATATAATCTTTGGCTGTCGAATTATTCAAACATTTGGTGATTAGAACTAGACTTATATGGCTGGAAATTTTTCTATGAAAATTCACTAAAAAAACAGCAAATTGGATAATGTAACAAGAAGCGCTAATAATGGTGTTTTAAATCGAAAGAAAGGTTGATAATCTTACACCAAGAAAATGGAATACATATTTAAAGCAGTTATAAGCTTAATTAAACATTGTAATAAGTTAAACGTATATCCATAAATTGTTGTTGCCCTTACTTGGTGAAACAGTTCCATACTAAATATAGACATACAGACTTCTTCTCTGGCTTCGTAGTTGCTTGCTTTTTTTTTGTAACTGGTTTTGTTCCTTTTATGATGCTGTAAGAGGGCAAAATTGGTTACAGAGAAAAAAACAAGCAATTGTGAAGCCAGAGAAGAAGTCTACATATCTATATTTAGTATTCCCATTACTTTATGAAAACCTTGTATTTTACGAACATTTTCATCTAGGGAATGCAAAACATAACTTATGCAGAAAGCACAGATCCATACCAATATTTCTACTATATTAATTTTCATATGACCCTATGATAGAATTACCTAGTTCTAAATCATAGAATTTAAATGCCCTGAAATGTATTAAAATTATTTATTGCATTATCAAAATTGTCAATTACACTGCTTGTTATATATGACTGTATCTGGTAAATACTATAAAATATAAAAGTATTTAAAAAGCAAATAAAATTCTTTGAAAAAGTAATCCTGATATGTGTAAATAAAACAAAGCACTGTTCCCAAAGGATACAATCCTTAGAGTCTCCAGTCAATAAACCTTCTAATGGTTTTGAGCTGTACAACAAGGTGGCCATCTCAAGGCGTAATTAGGTAATATGTTGTCACGGCAGCTTTAATAAAATACAAAATGTTATAAATAGATACTGTGTACAACCAACGAAGATTATATTAGGCTGACTTGGAGAAATAGGTATTCTCAGAAACAACAGCATGGATCAATGAAGGGATAATGAGGTGGCTTTCCAGCCTGCTAGCCTGGTCTGTCTTACTGATAGATCACGGCTGGAGGAGCAGCACTCCATATACATCGATGGCCTGGGGGTGCGCTAGAGTTATGCTCTGGGCACATATACCACGGCATTCAAAATGGAGGTATACGCAACTCTGTGTGTAGCTATTCGACAGGATGTGAGGACAAGCCCCGAGGAATGTGTATACATTTGCTCAGATAATCAGGCCGCCCACCAAGCAGTTTGCACACACAGAATTAGAGTAATGCTGGTTCAGAAGTGTGCTGGCGCCCTTGCGGAGCTGGCCAGGACAAAGAATATACAGCTTATGTGGGTTCCAGGACACTAATTACAATCATAACACACCTAAAGTAATTCGGCTAAGGTAGTCAGCCTCCGAAAACATTGTTAGATGTACGACAGGGTCGTCATCTCGGTGCGTAGTATAGTGCAATGATGGGCTGTAATGAGCATAGTATAGTCTGCTGATGGGCTTTAATGAGCATAGTATAGTGCATTGATGGGCTCTAATGAGAGTAAACCGGTATGTATTTCTAAGTATGGTCAGAGTGCATCTAGCCTTACATACATTGTCCCTGCATTAGGAAAGAAAGTGCCAGGGCTGACAATATACAAAATTGTTGGTTGGTTGTATACAGTCTCTATTTATAACATTTTGTGTTTATTAGAGCTGCAGTCACAACATACTACCTGGTTAGGGAACGGTCGGCTTAACCGCAACTACATATTAACGCTATTGTAATAGAATATGGCATAAAACAGTTGTACATACCTTAATAGAGTAAAACAGTGTGATAAATTTTGTTTTTAATAACCTTTCAATGATAAACGCAATTAAAACGTTTCAATTTGCAACAAAAACATATATTTTTGTAGCTGAGGTTATGACTGTTGTTTCGTTGACATGATAGGCATTGTTGTCAGTTTCGAAGCGATATACTTGTTGCTATGGGGATGTCAGGTCAGGTCAGGTCAGGCAGGCCAATAGAGCAGTAAGCACTGTCCGGCAGTGCATTCATTCAATGTGGCAACGCTGCTGAAAATTTACAGTCCGAAACATAAAATTGGTGCATTTTTTGGAATTTCATTTCTCAATTATTCTGTTATTTCTGGTTTATCCGTAAATTTTCTCCGGATTATAATCTACGTTACGTACTCTTTCTTGTGGCGTGCGCCGTTTTGCTAGATTCCAGTTGCGGTTAAGTTGACCATCCCCACTGGTTACGCACGGAGATGGCGACCCTGTCGTATATCTCAGAATATCATAGAAACAATTATTCATAAAATGTGTTAAACTGGTAGTTTGACAAATATAAATATAATATCAAAACTGGTCATAAAACGCTAAAAATTTTAAGATTTTTTTAAAGTACGATCAGTTTCAAACTATAGCATAGTAATCAATTACACAGGGTCATTTGAATAAACAATTAAGCAGAGATAATCTTTAACATCAGCATTCAGTTTTTCATAAAAGGTTAAAAAATCTATAAACTCTTAACATATGGATAATTATTTTAAAATAATTTCGTAGTTTAAAAATGATATATTTTTGGATTTGTAAATACCTTATCTTAGAAAATAATTTTATAAACTTAATTTTATATCAATACAACATAATAAAGCATTATACACTCATGCAGAACAAGCCAAGATAACTTGCACAAAGGAGACTACTCTATAAATCACATTGTCTTTTTCTTTTCAACATGTACCAATTAACAACTAACAAACATTCGTCATGAAATTATCATTAACCTACTACTTATGAAATCACATGGCACGATACGGTCCCTGCATTTTTAAATACTGAATTACAAGGGAAGGTCCCCCTGCAACAATTTCGGCAGGAATCTGAGACAATGGACAATTTTCTATACTCATTATTTGTAAATTTGAACATAAGGCTAATTCAAATGGTAAATTATGCAATGATGGATTATCATTAATATACAGCGATTCTAGATTTTCTAAAGTACCGATCTCTTCAGGGATGTAAGCCAGATTGTTTTCACCAACGCTCAGGAATACTAAATTTGATAAGTGACCAATAGCTCTTGGCAGACATGTTAGTTGATTCGACTGTGCAATTAGCTTTTGTAATTCTTTCAGGTAACCTACTTCATTTGGTAGCTGTTCAAGACGATTCTCTTCTAAGTCTAAAACTCTCAACTTCCTTAAATTACCAATACTAGGAGGTATACGTCTCAACAGGTTGTTCGAAAGTACTAATACTTCTAAACTTTGAAGACACTGGATATCTTCTGGTAATTTACTGAGCTGGTTCGTTCCCAAGTTAAGTTCCACCATATTTAACCATGTTCCAACATCCAGCGGCAAAGACGTGAGTTGATTTTCTTTCATATTCAACTTAGTTAAATGTTTGGCACGTGAGAAAATTCCATAGGGAATCTTGTCTATTTGATTATGTTCTAGGTTGATTGAATCCACATTTGTAAATTGAGAAGGACCACCAGAAGGGTATGCAGAAAAGTTATTTCTGGATAACGTAATACTTGTGAGTTCACTCAGGCTAGACAGTAATCCTTCTGGAAGCTGTGAAATTGCATTACCTTCCACATTAAATTCATCCATGTGTCGGCAATTACTGAGTGATGGAGGAATAGATGTTAACCTATTATATCTAAGACCTAACCTGTTTAGCTGTTGCAGTTGACCGATGGTGTCTGGTATGTCCAACAACTCATTATGTTGTAGATCCAAAGTGGATAGGTTGATGCACTGACCGATTTCCTCAGGAAGATGTTCCAAGTGATTGTGTGAAACATCGAATGTTACTAGGTTCACCAACTGTCCAATTCCAGCAGGTAATTCTTTAATTTTGTTTTCACGTAAACTCAACATTGTAAGCGATGTAAGATTACGAATTTCATCTCCTACATATCGGATTCTATTAAACCTCAAGAACAATGTTGTCAGGGATGTTAGACTGTATACAACATCTGGTATATCGTTTAACTTGTTGTGCCTCAAATCTAATACTTTTAAAGACTTCAGTCCTGCTAATGAATCTGGTAAGCTGGTAAGAGAATTTTCACTCAAAGCTAACGTTTGTAAGCTTGTGAGACACCCAATTTCAGGAGGTAAACAGATTAATTTATTTCCATACAGGTATAATTCTAACAGATGTACTAAATCCCTGACAGTTGGGGGCAATTGGGTTATGTTGGACTTACTGAGGTCCAGCCTCTGCAGGTTCTCTTCTCGACACCTGATAAATTCTTTTGAGACATCCAAGTCAGCTTGTATTGGTTTATTTTTCTTGGCAGTCGGTTTCGGCTTGTTTGATTCCGGGTGCTTGACCATGACAACTTTAGGTCTGGACACATCGCCACCAGCCAGTGAACCCGTCGAAAATTTCTTTTGCTTAACATTGTCTAGTACACTTGACGACTCTGCTTCAGGCATATCTGAATCCAACACACAAGTATTACCTGAAGAAGGTTGGGTCATTCCGTTATTTTTAGCAACTAGTACGAAAAGAAGACACTAATTTGTCATCAAGTGCAGATTCATTATGTATTCTGATGAGCTTTTCGTGAACACTAAACCACAACACGTACGTACCTATATATTTAATTTATAAATAACGTGACACATAACTATTATTTTCACTGAAAACAATTCCGTTTAAATACACAAAGATTTTTTATTATAGTCAATACTTTAACTTTCCGAAACGCCTGCCGACTAATGCGCAATTCAAGGACAAATTTACTACACGAAGTAAAACAGGACAATACAGGAGGAGTTGGGAGGAGCAATATTACTCTCTCTTCAAGCTGTAAAACAGGTGCGGGAAAGCAAGTCGCCACCCCATCCTAAAGATTTCTTTAATATATTGACTAATTCCAACAAAAATACATCAGAAATTTCTCCCACAGTAATTGAAAATTAATAGGCATAATAATTGAATATATTATTATTGATAACCTGCTAAAAGATAAATATTGTAATGCAATTTAATTAAAAACGTTAATTTAGAAAATTACTTTAAAATTTGTGGCGACATCTAAGGCGCAATAGACTAGAATTGTACCAAACTGATATCATTGACTAAGTAAATAATTTGGACATCTTAACGGTGCTTTTCAATGTTGGCATTATCCAACAAGTACCATTTTAGTGTTTTTAGATTTAGAACTAGAACTGTTAGTTGCGGGAGTGGTGCTGTAGTGTTCACGACGGTCATAGACGGTAGTCTACGATTATAATCCGTGTTTTGTTTAAAAATGTCCTTAAAGTAACAACAATTTGAGTGAATTTATGTGTGATAGTTTTATTATTATGTGTGGACATTATATAAAATAATCGAAATGTTCCGGTGTATACCTATATTTAAAGGTTGCAATAGACAAGTTGAGTTTGTTGATAAGAGACACTGTTCCCTGCCGAATGTTCCTGAGGATATTTTACGCTATTCACGAAGTTTGGAGGAGCTTCTTCTTGATGCAAATCATATCCGCGATCTTCCAAAGGTATCTATGACCAACCTTTTGTTTATAAATCTACAAATATATGTTATATTTGTTTACAGAACTTCTTCCGTCTGCATCGTCTTAGAAAACTTGGTTTAAGTGACAATGAAATTCACAGGCTGCCCCCAGACATACAAAATTTTGAAAATTTAGTGGAACTCGATGTATCAAGAAATGGTGAGTTTTATTTTTCGAAGAAATGTCTCAAACAGAAAATTCTCTAAAATTACTATTCATAAACAAAAGTATGATGTCCTAATTATTATATTCTCAACAAGTAGGTAGTTACTTGTTACTGGTTTTGGTTAGGTCCTGACTTATATTTGGTTTATCTTGTATTTAATCCCAGAATTTGATGTTCCAATGCTTTCTGGTTTGTCAATCTTTTGGTATTATGTAAAATAGGCCAGATCTTAACCTTTATGTATTAAATTAAAATTGTTTATATTTTGAAATGGGACATCCAACATGAAATACCTACATAACAACAGTTATGGGAGGAAAGAAAAGGAATGTATTCTACATACATACTTATTCTCTGATTCTTCCAGAATTATGTCTAAATATTCTTATTAGTTCAAGATGTTAAAAGCTTGCTTGAGTAGGCTGGGGTGAAATGTCATGAGAGTTAAAATATGCAAGTAATATACACACATATCTCTTAATTCCATTTTTTGTAGTAAAGCAATAAAATATTTGGTACAAGTGCATTATTATAGCAAACATACACAGTAAAATGTAAAAATTACTGGCATAATTTGCCAGCAATGTATAGGTAAATCCACAGAGTTTTGTTTTACCAAAAACATCTGTAATAATGAAATAACAGGCTGTAAAAATTAAGTTTTATTGTATTTCAGCCTGTTGAAATTATGCATAATATAGGTAACACAAATGATTTTATTTAATGATGTATCTAACTACCTTGAAAATTTGGACAAAGGTGGGGAAAAAAAGAAAACTATCCTTGGTTTGTTGACAACAGGTACCTACTTATTGCAAAAAGTTTCACCCATAAAAATTTTCTGTTTTCATTAGCCTATATTAAAATCTAACCTGTAATGGCCTATACTTAACTTTGTCAAGACAGGTCAGGCTATTCATGTTAACCTTGTCTGTGTCAAACTTGCCATCTGCTAAATGTAATAATCTATAAAAAAAAATATAGTAGGATTCAAATACATTTTAAGAGCAAAGGTGATTCTGCTGGTGTTGAAATACATTAAATATAAATTTTCATAGAAAAAATTCACTAATGGAGAGATCCCGACTTTTGAATTTTGAATTATTTTTTTTGAAGTGGTGCGACCATGACCCCTAGAACCTATATCCAGGGCCAGTTTCAATTTTTATATGTTTATATATGTTTATATATATATATATATATATATATATATATATATATATATATATATATATATATATATATATATATATGTATGTATGTATCATACCGATAACTAAAAAAATCGAAGCTGGTTATAAGAAAAAAGTTAGAACCATTTAATAAAAAATGTTTCTATTAAAATTCACTACCATAACGCACTTGCCGCGTCCAGACTTTAAGTGAATTTTCTTAAAAAAAATTCACTAATGAGGAGATCTCGACTTGAATTTTGTAAAAATTTCTTCAAATGAGCGCTAATTAGGCCCCCGAGAACACATATCCGGGGTCAGTTTCAATTTTTATATGTTTATATATATATATATATATATATATATATATATATATATATATATATATATATATATATATATATATATATGTATATATATGTATATATATATGTATATATATGTATATATATGTATATATATATATGTATATATATATATATATATATATATATATATATATATATATATATATATATATATATATATATATATATATATATATATATATGTATGTATGTATCACACCGATAACTCAAAAAATAATGGGCCGATTTTGATTAAATTTGGTGAATAAATTCCTTTTGCAAATGGCTTGGATAAGTTCGTTAGCCAGGAAAATCTGCCCAGGTTTTCCCGGAAAATTTTGTGTTTTCTTTCGAAAAAAATTTATATCTCCGGAAGTAACAAAGTAAGGGCAACCAAATTTGGTACGCCGGTTTATATCCTTATAGGTAAGTTGCCTACCAAAAATTAGCGATGTAGGTCAAAAGAAAAAAAAGTTATAGGCATTTAAAGAAAAATAAATTGGGGTTTTCCTCAAAACGTCAAAGTTGCGATTTAAAACGTCAAAATCAGCAACATTTAGGCAATTAACTTGAATCTAATACGTGCTATGGAAATCAAATGTCTCAAGAAGGATGTTTTACAAACCCTGAAGTCTTAGTTTCAACCGTCATTGTCCTTCATTTTACTAAAATGTTTCCAGAAAATTCATTTCAAATAGACCCTTTCTCTGATGCTTGGCAGTAGCCTTAGCTATAGAGTATATTGTTTAATGGTATATAATTTTTGTCGAATTTTCGTAAAAAAATCAATAAAGCTCAATATATCCGTTATTATACAAGATATGAAAAAAATGTGTATATATTAATTATAGGGTGTCGTGAGCTACATCTTAAAAAAATATTTCTACAATCACAGGCTGGCCCATAAGTCGTTGGTGATACAAATTTTCTTTTTTTTTTAATCAAACACGTCTTATGTTATTGCATTTTTGCATTTCCCATCGAAATATAATGCATGTTTGTAAAAAAAGAAATTCTTGATGCAGCAAGTGCGTTGTGGTAGCGAATTTTGATCAAATGCTTCATATTTGAATAGCCAAATTTGCTATTAACCTATAAGGTTGACCAAGAAACGAGTTTTTCCGGGAACACTTTAAGTTTACTTGGAAATGTTTGTACATTTTCACACAATAAAGTTATTTTGATGAAACATGGCACATTGTTTTTACTATATAGGTTATACTGGTAACCAAAATTGATGCCTGCTTTCTTAAAAAGAAAACACACATTTGCAATAAAAACAATTTAATGAAAATTCACTACTATAACGCACTTGCTGCGTCCAGTGTTTTTTATATTCACATACATAGCGAGTGAAACACCATGTGCATGAAAAATTGCTCTGTTTATTTAATCCAGCTGTCGTTGTCTTTTAGCGGGCAGAAATGAGTTACCAGTAGATCAAAGGATCCTTAACACCTTGTTTGCTTTTTATTGTTTACTTACTATCTTTTATCTCTTTCATCGATTAGCATTTAAGAAAATTGATTTATGAGTCGTGTAGACATTGAAAACCTTGTTGAATGCAAGGTAACTGTTTAACATTGAATCAGCAGAATTTTATTTACCTATATCATTGTTTGTTTTGTATACAAACATGATGGCACTGTGCGATGTGTTACCGTTATTTTCCTTATTATTTAAACATGAATAGATTATTGCTTTTACAATTAGACTCATATTTCTAACATATGAAATATCAATTACCCTACGGAAGACCTCACATTTATTTCTTATGAAAACAATTGTTTAATCTTTATAATCAGATTTACTTCCAGATAGAAAACTAACTTGATACTCGTTTTCTAAATCTATCAGAAATTACATTTGCCGTTCTTAAACAGTTATTAGTTTTTTCTGTTCCATTTATTAAAAAAAAAAAAGTGAAACTACGCTGTTAAATTTTTTATAATTCTTTTAAATATTCTTCAAAATTTAAGTTGAGATTGACTGAATGCAGCCTGATCTAGCGGTCGCTTTAAAACTGGCGAATGTGTTTCTAGCTTATTTCAAGGAAAATGTATACTTTTGTGGAAAATACTTTCTTTTAGTAGAAGTAACCTTTTTGACTAATTTTCGTGATTAACACAATCTATTAAGTATTGCACTGACGAATACTTTTGGTGAATTTTTATTAAGAAAATTCACCAGAGGGAACCATGGTGAGCCTTTCGGAAATTTTTAGTTTCAGTTCAAATGTCAACCATTGTTGAAATAAATGCAGTTAAAAAATGTTTATTGTTTTTTATTTTATCTATGCTCAAAAGGAAAATTAGGAAATAGGAATATCATAAACGGTGAATATATAAAGAACATTTTCAAAAATACCACCACCAACTCAGTGCCGGCTCGTGACTTTGGGAGTGGATGAAGGAGAATCGGCGCGGCCCCAAAGGGGGGTCCGGTAGACGTAGACCCCCTGCGCAGCAGTCGATTTTTTTTTAATTTTCAAGGTCACGCGTTCTCCTGGCACTTCAGTATTTAAATGAAAAATCCATTTGTATACAAATATAGACTTTCACAAGGAATACTTTTCGGAATAATGACCAGGAATATTCGATGAGAGGACACTGTGCACATACTGTACACGCACGCATACGGTAATATAATACGTATTACCTATGAAGATCAGTTTATAGAGGGAAGAGCTACAAGCAGATTTTTTTTCAAATTCAAGGCCCTTCTCTTTTTTTACAACTTGAAATTTTATATGTAATATTTTATTATTTGGAAATTATTGATTAGAGGTGATAATAAACAAATTAATTCCACTTACCAAAAAGAAACATGAAAAATCCAGCTTTTCAAAGTCTGTAAATGTGACACATACAAGATTATTTAACGGCACTATAGTAAAAATAAAAATACGCCTCTGACGATCCGACTCAACTAAACAAATGGCAGAAACTAAGATTTGAAGCAGGCTCAGAAGGCTGCATCACTTTTGTGGCCCAACCTACCAGTGCGCTTGTTGTTGCCATGACAACCGTCTCATGCAAGCGTCGCGAAACAGAGGCAGCATTTGTATACGAACAAATCTGGCTCAGAGTCAGTCCGCAGCTGCTTTACGCTCTACGTAAGCGTTGCGCGTTGCGGCATGTATACATTCAATTCGATGATCAGGGACGGGCTTGCAAATTATATCGTACCATAAATTACTATAAAAATACATTATCAACTGCGGCGCGACGTAACAAAACATTTTTATGTGGTTGTAGCAAATGAATTTGAGAGAATGAAAAAAATTAAAATTATGGTGGACTTTGAATAAAAAAGTTTAGTTTAACCGAAAAATGTAGGTGAAGCAGCTTCACCTGCGTCATCTGACGAGCCGCCACTGCATCAACTTCAATGCACTTGTTCGCTTTGTTATTGATGGTGCGAATAGCACGATTAATAGCGTCGAGATTATTTCTTGTTAAAGCGGCCGCATTCCTAATGCTTCCATTGTGTCTACTTTAGTGACGTACACCAACGACATCATCCACCCCCAAACAAAATAATCGAGTGGGTTTAGGTCTGGAGATCTTTTTATTGGACACCCCCCCCATCTACCAATCCAGCGTCCGGGAAAATGATTGTTTAAAAAATTTCGTGCTTGCAGAGTAAAGTGGGGAGGGGCCCCATCATGTTGGAAGTATAACCATTGTCGAACATTTAAAAGAACATCTTCTAAAATGTCTAAATTATCTTCTAGGAAATGTAAATGTCCTTCCCCAATAAGACGCCCAGCCAACACAAACGGACCCACTAACTGATCATTGATTAGGCCACACCAAATATTTATGCTGAATCGATGCTAAAAATTGCGTTCAAACGTAGCATGAGGGTTTTCTTCTGACGATCGGTGTTCATTGTGAAAATTATTTAGACCATCACGAGTGAATTGAGCCTCACCACTGAATAAAATGTATTCACTTACTGTCCGGTTTTGACGAATCCATTCACAAAATTGTAACCTTGGAACGTTATCGCCATGTTCAAGATGTTGAACGGACTGGACATAGAACGCTTTAAACTATTTTTCTTGAGCGTATTGAAAAGGGCTTTCTGCGACTTCTGAGTGGATTTGCAATCCTCCTCGTACTCTCCCTCGAGGTTTTTTCACAATGTTGAGAATGTTTTCCTCGGTTCGTACGTCAAGACCTTCTCTTTCACAAAAAAATCTTGCGCTCGGAAAGACACCAGTTTCCTGAGCGCTAATCAAAGTCATTGAAAAAGTTTTCTATTAGGGACCCTTCCGTTTGGAAATCGCCGTCGTTATTCGTTAACTGCGTGAACTGAGTTGCTATTACAATGAATCGCAGAAGAAATTAGGGTTTAGTTCACCATAATGGATTATATAAAATGAAGCTCACAGAAAATAACACAAGTTTGATAAACTAACCGTTTCAGCAGATATTTTTTTGTCTTAATGTTAGTAAATTTTTATTAAGAAAATTCACTAATAAAATTTGTTTTAAAAAACTTGTTCGAAAAACCGGCTCGATTAGGTTGACTAAAATGAAACCATCCAGGCGCTTAACAAGGAAAAATACCTGCCACGTTTATAATTTGGCAGATACATTCCTTTTCTAAACATGAATTAAATTTTCTTCTGGAAAGCTTTTGTAACTTTAATGAAATTTATAATGCCAGTTTCTGTTACAGGGACTTACAGTACCTAGATTCACGAAATTTTAATTTTGTAGCGTCATAGAAAATTGAGTTTTGGGCATTCAAAGTTTTTTCTCAAAAGGAGCTAGAACACAACATTTGATTATTTTGTATGATAATAGAAATATTCATCATTCTTTAAATGGGTATGTATTGGGCCCTCTAAACCCGATCTTCGAAGTCTGTTTAAATTAAAAGTATTACTTTCAGTAATATGCCGTACCAATAGTGTAAAATTCTTATGAAAATTCACTATTATAACACACTTGCTCAAATTTGTTTTGTTTAAAAAGATCAAGCATAAAAAACACTTTAGATATTTTATAGTTTTTCTTCTCCAAATGTTAAAGTGGCGAATTGAAATGTCAAAATTGGGGATTTTAAAATACAGATTCTAAAACCGATGCGGGTTATGTACAGCAAATATTACAAAAAGTGTGTTTAATAAGGTCTTATATTTGTGTTTCAACAGTTGTTCTTTAGATTAAAATATTACGTTCATAAAGTTAGCATTGCCGTGTCGCAATTTTACAATGTGATACATGGATTAATTGTCGGTTTTTTTGTCGTAAATTTGTCGCGAAAAGATAAAATTTGTTGCACTTTATTTAAAAAACCATGGTAATGCCAATTTGACAGTAAAGTTACCATTACCCCGTTCTTAAAGCAGCTAAATTCGTGGCAAAAAGCGCTGACAGTATCATTATAATTTGTCGAGAACAAATAAGTCCAAAATAACCATCCACTGATGAATCACGGGGTCGGTAGCGTTATGCTCAAAACCAAAGGTTACATTTTTCGTTTCTCTACGAAATGCAATTTTGTGCATTTCGTGACAAATTATTTTCAGGCACGGCAAATTAGTAGGGCGCGCACGACATATTCCCGAAGCATAATCACTCCAAAAAACACCCCCTGCTGATTTCCTCCTGCGGTACTGAGTACGGAGAAAAAACTCTTGACTTGTTGATACATTTTACTGAATTACTGGTAATTTTGTTCCGACAGCTAAGTCAAACATTTCGAAAGTTAGATTTATCCGGGCATTTGCAGAAATGTTTGGTTATTTTTGGTATATCTTTTTTTCAGCATAGTTTTTTTTTTTACAAAGTCTACGACACCAATATAGGGTTTTATTGACGCAGTTGCCATGGAAGCGTAGGGTTTCTTGACTACGATTAGTGTAAAATTTACACTGTAATTGTAAGTTTGCAGGAAAGTTTTTCTTTAAATAAAGCGCGACAAATTTGATCTTTTCACGACAAATTTACGAGAAAAAAAACAACAATTAATCCATGTATTGGCATTGCAAAATTGCGACATGGCAATGCTAACTTTTGGACGTTAAAATATTTGCAGAAGATTTATTTGAAATTTGAAATAGACCCTTTCTGCAATGTTTTGGCAGCAGCTTAAATTATAAACTAATACAGGCTTAGACACTTACCCTGGCTTCGCAATTGCTTG
Organism: Tillus elongatus; assembly: GCA_964006375.1. Classification (NCBI taxonomy): domain Eukaryota; kingdom Metazoa; phylum Arthropoda; class Insecta; order Coleoptera; family Cleridae; genus Tillus; species Tillus elongatus. The sequence continues at coordinate 84,206,433 of OZ023262.1, read as the reverse complement.
TTTTCTTCTCTGTAACCAGTTTCGCCGTGTTGTGGCATTATCAGACAGGAGATAATTGAATTTATTTGAACGCATCCATGACAACTCACTACGTTGTGGTATTTTGATTAGAAGTCTTTAAAAAATAATAAAAAGTCTGGACGCAGCAAGTGCGTTATAGAAGTGGATTTTCATTAAAAATGTTTTTAATAGCAAATATGTCTCTAATGCAATCAGGCATCAATCTGGTTACGTGTATAGCCCATATAGTACTCGTAGAAAGAATGTCCCATAATTGATGAAAGTTACTTATTGTTTGAAAACGTACAAAAATTTTCCGAGAAAACTAGTTTCTTCATAGCCAACAAACCTTAGGTTAATAGCAAATTGAGTTCTTAAAATTTGAAGGATTTAATGAAAATTCGCTATCGAAACGCACCTACTGCGTCTCGATTTTTTTCTTACAAACGCATCATATTTCGATAACAAACTCAAAAATGCAATAATGTAAGGTTGTTCGCAAAAAAACAGTTGAAGGGATCACCAACGACTTATGGGCCAGCCTGTAATTGTCAAAATACTTTTGTAAGATGCAGCTTAAGACACCTTATAATTAACGTATACATTTTTTTCTTGTATCTTGTATAATAACAATCATATTAAGCTTTACCGTAGAAATGCCTCACCTTGTATATATGCAAATAGATAAAAACTGAAAGTAAACCCAAATATGGATTCTAGGGGACCTAGTTTGCGCTCATTTGAAGAAATATTTTTAAAATTAAAAAATCGCAGTCTCCTCATTAACGAATTTTTTTCTACGAAAATTAGCTAAAAATCTTAGACCGTTAAACCATAAACTTAACTAAACCTACAGCCAAAGCATCAACTTAACTAAACCTACAGCCAAAGCATCAAAGGAAGGGGCTATTTGAGATGAATTTTCTGTAAATATTTTAGTAAAATGAAGGACAATGGCGGCTGAAGCTGAAACTTAAGGCTTGGTAGAACACTCTTCTTGCGACATTTTCTTCGCATAATCCGTATTTGTTTCAGGTTCTTTGTCTAAATGTTGCGAATTTTGACGTTTTGAGGAAAACCTTTTTTTTTCTTCTTTAAATGCCTATAACTTTTTTGTCTTTTAACTTACAGACCTAAATTTTGGTACGTGGATCACTATTTATAATACAAACACGCGTACCAAATATGGTTGCCCATCATTTGTTAGCTCTGGCGACATATTTTATTCCGAAAGAAAAAACAAAATTTTCCGGGAAGACCTGGGCCGATTTTCCTGGCTAACAAACTTATCCAAGCCACTTGCAAAAGGAAGATGCTCACCAAATTTTATCAAAATTGGTCCTTTATTTTTTGGGATATCAGTGTTTATGTATGTATATATATATATATATATATATATATATATATATATATATATATATATATATATATATATATATATATATATATATATATATATATATATATATATATATATTGAAACTTACTCCGGATATGGGTTTTGGGGGTCCTAGCTTGCCCTCATTTGAAGAAATTTTTTCAAAAGTCGGGATCTGCTCATTAGTGAATTTTTTAGAGAAAATTCACTAATATAAAACTGACAAATGACGTCTCTAAAATGTCTACGTGATGTACGGCAATATTTAATATGAAAATAAAATCTACTTTTATAATATTAACAACGATAACAACAATTATAATAATAATTAATTATCGTTTTATGGTATATAATTTTCAGCGAATTTTCGTAGAAAAAATTCGCTATTGAGGAGACCACAACTTTTGAATTTTGAAAAGATTTCTTAAAATGAGCCCGAACTAGACCCCTTAGCTCATATCCGTTATTATACAAGATACGAGAAAAAATTGTGTACGTTAATTATAGGGTGTCTTGAGCTGCATCTTATAAAATTATTTTTATAATCACAGGCTGGCTCATAAGTTGTTCGTAATACAATTTTTTTTTTATCGAACACACCTTATATTCTTGCATTTTTGCATTTTCCTTCGAAATATAATTCATGTTTGTAAGAAAAGAAACTCGGGACGCAGAAGTGCATTGTGGTAGCGATTTTTTTACATCACCCCTTGCCCCTCTGCCAATTATATTCGTCGATATTTTTCCATAAAAAAAAACAAATTGAAACTAAGGAAGTGTTATTATTATTTATTATTATTAAATCTGAAATGGTGGTTGTTATAGGCGATTCAAAATTAAAAACCTTTGAAGTTCATTGACCTATCAAAATCTCGATTTCGAACTAAAACAACCGTGTCTAAGGTTTTAATTAAAAATAATCTTTACGACTTTAATTATTTACCTAGGTGAAGTTTTTGCGGTCATTGTAGTTACGAAGAATTTTATTTTGTTTACTTGTAAGTGACGTAGTGATTGATAATAATTTGAAACATCACATACTACTCAACTGGTCTAGCAAAACGTAAAGAATTTCAAATAGTCTGTACATTATTTTGTTGAGCAACAGGTAATTGTGTCGATAATCTATGTGTCACTTACTTACAAATATTTAATACACTAGAAGCAATGCATCACGTGTAAGTTATTATCGGCGTTACTGTGTATACACTCATCAAAATGGAATGTGCGATACGCCCACCTTGTAATATAATATCGAGTTGATGAAAACTCTACCTTTAAGTTGCAACACTGCCAATTTGATATGATCAGATGCGGTGTTCTCGCAGTTAAAATATTGATAGCAGACAAGTCATTGTCTTGTATAATATTGTATCCATTGTGTTATAATAGTAACGCCTAGTGAAGAGAAACTGCTCGCAGGGATATAGGTAACTGTTCCGAGTCTTGAGCGCTATCCCGAGTTAAATGATGCAACAAATATGTATACGTTAAAGCTTGTGTTACAGTACAGTGTTATAATAATAGTAGGCATTTTGTTTATAAAATGTAATAATACTTGCTTTCCTTGTAAATGAATTATAAGCAATTCAAAATCGGTGCCATCAAAGTTCGCCATGGAATATAAAGGCAACTATTGTACCTTAAACCACTATAACTCTTATGCGGGGCATGTGTAAAATTGATTTTTACAAAGGCATAACTTTGGGCAAGAAATATTATTTTACTTACTATTTTACATTATGTTACAGGGGGCGCCACATGAGCTATCCCTGATGGTGAAGTTGGGTCATTTTTTTTTGACAAAATTTTTAGTGATTGGATTATAAAACATGATATAAACATCATTCTTATGTAAAATTGTTATACTTGTTCCAATAAGTACACTTGGAGAACCCAAATCACCACAGCACATTTTAAAAGACCTGACGATCGTTTCACTAACCCAGTTAGCGTCATCAGAGGATGAAACATTCTAAATACTTAAAAAACTAACATCAACTTATATACCGGATCTCAGGTAAAGAGATCGAACCGAGATGAGTCGTATGCAAATTCCAAAGTGTATTGTATTTTTATCGCCGGACAAGGTCTTTGCGCTATCCTTACTGCTTTATCTAAAAAGTGTCCATCTGTAATAGTTTTGAGAAAGTTCAACGACAGCTAAATTAACAACGATTCCTTTGGCGGCAATAACTGTATACTTATGTTATCGGTAAAACGTGCCGAAAACGTGGGAATTTTATTTAGCAAAGCAATCGATCAAGTGACTCGTAATTGGCGCTGGTGAAGTGTTCATACATTTTTTGTTGTAACTATATTTCGCAATATATACGCTTTCGAACCCATTTAGCTGTCCTGGTTTTCTAACATTTTTTTATTAATTTCAGATTATCTTTATCAACGTGATGATTATTATCCCAAATATGTCGGGCGACGGCAGACTTATCTACAGTACCGTAACGTAATTGGGATATGTGTTCTTTGAATCTAATTCCAATCAATCTTTTTGTTTGCCCGACGTATTTAGTTTTTTAAGGTATTTGTTGTTGTAAATGGTAGCTGTAAGTTGACTTTTTTAAAATGCTGTCTAGACCCCTCGTGATTCTAGGTTCAAATGGTAAGCAAACAAAGTTTTTTTCCGATTTTTCTCTTCTGAACGTCGTTAATTCCGTCAACATTTTCTTTGTTTTCTGTTTGTTGATTAATTTTTCCACTAGGTAAGCAGTGTATCCGTTATATTCGGCCACGTTCTTAATATAATTTAATTCTTTGGTATATCTACTTTTGTTTAAAGGAAAATTAATTAACCGATTTACTAAAAAATCCAGACTGGCCATTTTTTGTGCGTACGTATGATGTGAGTCGTTCGGGATGTAGCTTAAGGTAGTGGTTTCTTTTCTATAGTCATCGAATTCTAAAGTGTCTTTATTCTTGATAACTAGTACATCTAGAAAGGGTAGTTTATTATTAATTTCTGATTCGTGGGTAAATTTTATAGAATCAGAGTTTATTGTTTAATTTGCCAAATTAAACAATAAATTTGATTCTATAAAATTTACCCACGAATTAGAAATTAATGATAAACTACAGAATTTTTCTTCCTCTGAAGATGTTGACATTGTCAAAGAAACGATCGTAAGGTCGCTGAAATATGTGTTGTGGTGATTTGGGTGTTCTCCAAGTGTACTTATTACCCTTTCTAGATGTACTAGTTATCAAGAATAAAGACACTTTAGAATTCGATGTCTATAGAAAAGAAACCACTACCTTAAGCTACATCCCGAGCGACTCACATCATACGTACGCACAAAAAATGGACAGTCTGAATTTTTTAGTAAATCGGTTAATTAATTTTCCTTTAAACAAAAGTAGATATACCAAAGAATTAAATTATATTAAGAACGTGGCCGAATATAACGGATACACTGCTTGCCTAGTGGAAAAATTAATCAACAAACAGAAAGCAAAGAAAATGTTGACGGAATCAACGACGTTCAGAAGAGAAAAATCGGAAAAAACTTTGTTTGCTTATTATTTGAACCTAGAATCACGAGGGGTCTAGACAGCATTTAAAAAAAGTCAACTTACAGCTAACATTTTCAACAACAAATACCTTAAAAAACTTGCTAGGTAACCCAAAAGACAAGGATAGCGCGGACAAAATGTCGGGAATTTATGAAATAAGTTGTAAAGTTGTAATCCTAAATACGTCGGCCAAACAAAAAGATCGATTGGAATTAGATTCAAAGAACACATATCCCAATTACGTTACGGTACTGTAGATAAGTCTGCCGTCGCCCGACATATTTGGGATAATAATCATCACGTTGATAAAGATAATCTGAAATTAATAAAAAATGTTAGAAAACCAGGACAGCTAAATGGGTTCGAAAGCGTATATATTGCGAAATATAGTTACAACAAAAAATGTATGAACATTTCACCAGCGCCAATTACGAGTCACTTGATCGATTGCTTTGCTAAATAAAATTCCCACGTTTTCGGCACGTTTTACCGATAACATAAGTATACAGTTATTGCCGCCAAAGGAATCGTTAATTTATCTGTCGTTGAACTTTCTCAAAACTATTACAGATGGACACTTTTTAGATAAAGCAGTAGGGATAACGCAAAGACCTTGTCCGGCGATAAAAATACGATACACTTTGGAATTTGCCTAGGACTAGTGTCTCATCTCGGTTCGATCTCTTTACCTGAGATCCGGTATATACGTTAATGTTAGTTTTTTAAGTATTTAGAATGTTTCATCCTCTGATGACGCTAACTTGGTTAGTGAAACGATCGTCAGGTCTTTTAAAATGTGTTGTGGTGATTTGGGTTCTCCAAGTGTACTTACCAGTGCTCATCACAGGTTCCAATCTTCACTTAGTATACTTGTTCCAACTTGATAATTTCAGTTGTTTTCGAGAAAAAAGCAATTGAACATTTCAGAGCCTTGGAACCGAATTTCAAATAATATTTCATTTGTGGATAGTGTGCTTTGCGCTGTCAGATAATTGTTGTTTGTTAATGCCATTTATTGTGAGTTCATTAATTTTGTTCTGTCAGTTTATTGAATTGTATTTTTAAAGAGCATCTAACAAGTTATCGTTACTTTTTCCCTTGAAATGCCACGGCATAATCATTTTACCAATGAAGAAATGCGGGATATGATTTGTATATACTACACACAAGAAACTTTTTGCCCCCGGTCGGCAGCCAGAAGGTGTGGATTGTTATATGCAAACAGAAGGCAACCAATCATACAACTTTTGCAAACCTATATCGTCGTTTAGGCGAAACAGGGCTATTCCGCAATAAAAATCAAGGAGGTCGTCTGAAACAAATAACTAATCAAGATGAAATTTTGGGTCCAGTAGAAGATAATAATGAAATAAGTTCACGTCGTGTTAGCGTCAACAGGAGTAAGTCAGTCATCTATTGTTAAACTTCTATCCTTATTATTTCACTCCAGTAGAAAATTTACTTTCAAGAGATATTCCACGATAATTACAGTTCTGACAACTTATTTTGAGATTTAAACAAGCATAACACTTGTGAGATCTACGACAGGATCGCCATCTCGGTGCGGAACCAGGTAGTATGTTGTCACGACAGCTTCAAATGACACAAAATGTTATAAAATAGAGACTGTGTACAAACAACTAACAATTTTGTAAATTGTAATCCCTGGCCCATTTCTTCCCTTAGATTGGGACCATGTATGTAAGGCCAGATGTATTCTCACCATAATTAGAACCGCAGACCGGTTTCGCTCTAATTAGAGCTCATCAGTACGGTATACTAATTACAGCAAGAACACACCTATAAAGTAATACGGCTATGGTAGCCAGCTTCCTAGAACATCTCACAATGTTCTAGGAGGTTGGCTACCATAGCCGTATTACTTTATAGCTGTGTTCTCGCTGTAATTATTATACCGTACTGACGAGCTCTAATTAGAGCGAAACCGGGCTGCGGTTCTAATTATGGTGAGAATACATCTAGCCTTACATACATTGTCCCTATTAGGGAAAAAATGGGACAGGGCTGACAATTTACACAATTGTTAGTTGGTGGTACACCGTCTCTATTTTATAACATTTTGTGTTATTTGGAGCTGTCGGGACAACATACTACCGGGTTCCGCACCGAGATGGCCACCCTGTCCTACATCTCACAATGTTGACATATAATTAAAAAATAGATAACAAGAAGCTAAGCCATTCAAAAAATATCGATGCCGTCATATCTGAAACTTAGGACACTGTATAATACGAGGGCGGGTCAATAAGTCCGTGACTTTTTGAACGAAACAGGTTTTTTGACAAAAATTTCTCAACAGTCTCCTTTCAGCTCTATACACTTCGTCCAACGTTTCTCCAATTTTTTTATCCCTTCCAAAAATAAAATTTGTCGAGCTCCTCAAAATAGGTATTTGTTTGTGACATGATTTCATCATTAGAGTCAAATGTCTTTCCGTCGAGCCATTTCTTTAAGTTTGGAAACAAGAAATAGTCACTTGGGGCTAAATCCGGAGAATATGGCGGATCAGGGAGCAATTCGTAGCCCAATTTATGCAATTTCGCCATGGAGACTACACATGTGTGCACCCTTGCATTCTCTTTGTAAAAAATAACTTTTGTCTTGGTTAAATCCGGTAGTTTTTTCTTCAAAACGTCATTGAATCGATCCAATAAGTTGGTATAATATTCGCCATTGATTGTTCTTCCCTTTTGAAGGTAATCAATGTGGATTATATCGCGTGCATCCCAAAAAAAAAAAACGGTTGCCATGACTTTATTGGCTGACAAACCCACCTTGGCCTTCTTCGGCGCCGATTCGCAAGGAGAAACCCACTATTTTGACTGCTGATTAGTCTCCTGTGTGTTATCGTGAATCCATGTTTCGTCCACGGTAACGAAACGGCGCAAAAAATTCGTTCCCATTGCGGTTGAACAACGCCAAACACTCCTCCGAAGTTGTCACACGATTGCGTTTGTGGTCGATTGTGAGCAAACGCGGCACCCACCTTGCGGATAGCTTTCTCATACCCAAGTGATCACGCAAAATCGAAACCACTAAGCCATATGATATGCCTATGGCTTCCACAATCTCCCGCACTTTCAATCTCCGATCGGCCAATCCCATATCGTGAATTGTTTTAATTGTTTCGGGTGTAGCGACCTCAACTGGGCGTCCATAACGTTCGGCGTCATTTGTGCTTGTACGGCCGCAATGAAATTCAGTAAACTACTTTTATACCATGGAAATTGATGGTGCAGAGTCGTCATAGTATTTATCAAGCTTAGCCTTGGTTTGAGTGATGTTTTTTTTCCGCAAAAAATAATCTTTGATCACACGAAATTCACCTTTTCCCATTTTCGTTATAACTAAATAGGTTGTCTGCTTTCAATGACTATCTAACACAAACTAAATGACGCAGCTTGTTTAAAATTTGACAGGAGTCAACTGACAGATGCTTGTTGACAGGAGCAGTGTTGCCCTTCATATGAACAGGCGGGAAATCAACAAGCCACGGACTTATTGACCCACCCTCGTAGTATAATTGACCGGTCCGAACATTTTTGAAAAACATGAGGTGTCTGATGATTGAATTTATTCCAAATCCAAAATCTAAATTTTAAACAATCCGGAAACTAACATACAATTCAACTTTGTTATCTGCTTGCACAGCAAAAATATCTAAATATATCCCCTTTTGATAAATACATTAAATACGCAGGAAACATTCTATATCTGACAAACCAATTGCAGGAAAAATAACTATTTGACAGACATCATCGCACATCGATAATTACAGAATATAAAGTCCGTCACAAGCCGATGATTTCTGTAATTGAAAGCTAAAATTGTGTGTCGACACTCGGTTTGTTTTTGTGCTTCACTTCGCACATCTCTAAAAAAAGCAAATACGTTGGTTTGGTCAACACTTAATCAGAAAATGCAACAAACTATCTGAAATACCGTTTTGAAATATGTATGCAATCCACCATTCACTAACAATGTAATATTCTATAATATTTCACTCACAAAACAATGAAGAATTGGCTGCGATAATGGAATTCTAAAGGCCTTGTTTTATTTTTTTTAAGTCTTGATGGAATAATCATTCAAAAGGTTACAAAATATACTATTTTACTAAGTATTGTTAGGTAAATTTAATAATTAGCTTTGATTTACTTCATCGGCGATAAACAGAGAAAAGAAGGCATATTTCTGTGAAAGTTTTAGAAATACTAATAGTAAGCATCTATATAGACAGCTGAGACTGCTTGATGTCAATAAAAAATGTAAGAAGGATATCTCGGCTGAATTTTCAAATATTGATGAAATAAACAAATATTTTACTGAGCCTTAAATGGAAATTGAGTCATTAAAAGACGACATTGTTTTCTTTTATAATAATAATAAACATCAACATTTTGAGACTGAGTTCAATATTGCTGTAACTGATAAAAATACTGTTGTTAAGGTTCTTAATTCCATAAGTTCCTTAGTTATGGGCTACGAATGTTTAAACATTTATCTGATCAAATACTGTGGTGATCAAGTTGTGGATTATATTACTCATATAGTAAATTCTTGTATACTGTGTTCATATTTTCCAAGACTATGGAAAATAGCAGATGCCGTTGTGCTTCCCAAGAAGTCAACGATAACAACTTTCAAGGATCTGCGTCTTGTTAGCATTTTACCTGTGGTGTCGAAGGTTATCGAAAGGATAGTGCAGATGCAGCTTTGCGAGTATGTTAATAAATCATCGATACTGCCAAAAGTTCAGTTGGGTTTCCGTAAGGGTCATAGCTGCGCCACAGCACTTCTAACAGTTACGGATGATATGATTCGCACATCAGATGAAGGTAAACTCACTGTGTTGGTTCTGTTGGATTTCTCGAGGGCATTCGATACCGTTGATCATGAGGTTTTGCTAAGTATCTTGAATTTTATTGGGTTTTCCACGGCATCACGGGAGTTTATTTCGAGTTATCTTTTGAGATAGGTCTCAGAGGGTAAAGTTAGGTGAAAATGTCTCACATTTGGCTAATTTATCATCTGGAGTTCCTCAAGGCTCCATTCTTGGGCCTCTGTTGTTTTCGATTTATACACACCATCTTCCAACCTATGTAAAGCATTGTAAAATGCATATGTATGCGGATGACATGTAGATTTATATCTCATGTGGTCCGCAAGACATCAATTATGTATTGGAAAAACTTAATGAGGATTTCAATACCATATTTGTTATGGCTAAGCAGCATGCACTTAATCTGAATCCTACTAAATCTTGTGCTCTTTTATTTGGTAGCCAACCTGACTGTGACAGGGTCAGAAGTATTGTGAGGATCGAAGTTAATGGGGAAAGTATGGGGGAGGCAAATGACGGGACTCACCATAGATAATACTTTTAGATATAGACAACATCTTTCGAAATGTTTACAGAAAGTATATAATTGTCTCAGAAAACTTTATCCCCATAGATCGTTTCTTCCGCAGAAGATTAACTTATAGTTGTGTTCCACTCGAATACTTTCTCAACTTACCCACGTTCTGAGGTGTTCTCAGCGTGTTTGGATTCGTATGGGTCATACCGTGTGCAAGTATTGCAGAATTCATGTTAACGATTTGTTTATGGTATAAGAAAGTTTTAACATATATCTCATAAGCTGAGGGACGCTGGGTGGTTGAACATGAGACAGGGGTTTTTGATGAGGGAGGCTATGTTATATTACTCGGTTATTGTTGATAGGACACCAGGTTATCTCTACAATAAAATTACTTTCAGGACAGATATACATAACCTAAACATTCGCAGAAAGGACATGGTTACAGCACCTAGGCATAAACTATCTATTTTTGAGAGGTCTTTTACGTATAGGGTGTACAAAATATTCAATCAATTTGGTTATAAAATTAGAGCGTACAACAGACGAAAATTCAGGAAACATTTGTTTAGTACGTTTTTTGAGTCGGTGGCTTAAATCTGAGTATGCCGAGTGGTGGAGTAGTCGTTTTCAATTGTGTATATTTGTGTATTGGGTATATTATGCCGCATATACTTGGGAAGGGGAGGGAAGTGTGAGAAGACAAAGTGGTGTTATTATGTGTCTTGTATTTAGTGTGTGTGTATATATATATATATATATATATATATATATATATATATATATATATATATATATATATATATATATATATATATATATATATATATATATATGTATATATATATATACACACACACACTAAATACAAGACACATAATAACACCACTTTGTCTTCTCACACTTCCCTCCCCTTCCCAAGTATATGCGGCATAATATACCCAATACACAAATATACACAATTGAAAACGACTACTCCACCACTCGGCATACTCAGATTTAAGCCACCGACTCAAAAAACGTACTAAACAAATGTTTCCTGAATTTTCGTCTGTTGTACGCTCTAATTTTATAACCAAATTGATTGAATATTTTGTACACCCTATACGTAAAAGACCTCTCAAAAATAGATAGTTTATGCCTAGGTGCTGTAACCATGTCCTTTCTGCGAATGTTTAGGTTATGTATATCTGTCCTGAAAGTACTTTTATTGTAGAGATAACCTGGTGTCCTATCAACAATAACCGAGTAATATAACATAGCCTCCCTCATCAAAAACCCCTGTCTCATGTTCAACCACCCAGCGTCCCTCAGCTTATGAGATATATGTTAAAACTTTCTTATACCATAAACAAATCGTTAACATGAATTCTGCAATACTTGCACACGGTATGACCCATACGAATCCAAACACGCTGAGAACACCTCAGAACGTGGGTAAGTTGAGAAAGTATTCGAGTGGAACACAACTATAAGTTAATCTTCTGCGGAAGAAACGATCTATGGGGATAAAGTTTTCTGAGACAATTATATACTTTCTGTAAACATTTCGAAAGATGTTGTCTATATCTAAAAGTATTATCTATGGTGAGTCCCGTCATTTGCCTCCCCCATACTTTCCCCATTAACTTCGATCCTCACAATACTTCTGACCCTGTCACAGTCAGGTTGGCTACCAAATAAAAGAGCACAAGATTTAGTAGGATTCAGATTAAGTGCATGCTGCTTAGCCATAACAAATATGGTATTGAAATCCTCATTAAGTTTTTCCAATACATAATTGATGTCTTGCGGACCACATGAGATATAAATCTACATGTCATCCGCATACATATGCATTTTACAATGCTTTACATAGGTTGGAAGATGGTGTGTATAAATCGAAAACAACAGAGGCCCAAGAATGGAGCCTTGAGGAACTCCAGATGATAAATTAGCCAAATGTGAGACATTTTCACCTAACTTTACCCTCTGAGACCTATCTCAAAAGATAACTCGAAATAAACTCCCGTGATGCCGTGGAAAACCCAATAAAATTCAAGATACTTAGCAAAACCTCATGATCAACGGTATCGAATGCCCTCGAGAAATCCAACAGAACCAACACAGTGAGTTTACCTTCATCTGATGTGCGAATCATATCATCCGTAACTGTTAGAAGTGCTGTGGCGCAGCTATGACCCTTACGGAAACCCAACTGAACTTTTGGCAGTATCGATGATTTATTAACATACTCGCAAAGCTGCATCTGCACTATCCTTTCGATAACCTTCGACACCACAGGTAAAATGCTAACAAGACGCAGATCCTTGAAAGTTGTTATCGTTGACTTCTTGGGAAGCACAACGGCATCTGCTATTTTCCATAGTCTTGGAAAATATGAACACAGTATACAAGAATTTACTATATGAGTAATATAATCCACAACTTGATCACCACAGTATTTGATCAGATAAATGTTTAAACATTCGTAGCCCATAACTAAGGAACTTATGGAATTAAGAACCTTAACAACAGTATTTTTATCAGTTACAGCAATATTGAACTCAGTCTCAAAATGTTGATGTTTATTATTATTATAAAAGAAAACAATGTCGTCTTTTAATGACTCAATTTCCATTTAAGGCTCAGTAAAATATTTGTTTATTTCATCAATATTTGAAAATTCAGCCGAGATATCCTTCTTACATTTTTTATTGACATCAAGCAGTCTCAGCTGTCTATATAGATGCTTACTATTAGTATTTCTAAAACTTTCACAGAAATATGCCTTCTTTTCTCTGTTTATCGCCGATGAAGTAAATCAAAGCTAATTATTAAATTTACCTAACAATACTTAGTAAAATAGTATATTTTGTAACCTTTTGAATGATTATTCCATCAAGACTTAAAAAAAATAAAACAAGGCCTTTAGAATTCCATTATCGCAGCCAATTCTTCATTGTTTTGTGAGTGAAATATTATAGAATATTACATTGTTAGTGAATGGTGGATTGCATACATATTTCAAAACGGTATTTCAGATAGTTTGTTGCATTTTCTGATTAAGTGTTGACCAAACCAACGTATTTGCTTTTTTTAGAGATGTGCGAAGTGAAGCACAAAAACAAACCGAGTGTCGACACACAATTTTAGCTTTCAATTACAGAAATCATCGGCTTGTGACGGACTTTATATTCTGTAATTATCGATGTGCGATGATGTCTGTCAAATAGTTATTTTTCCTGCAATTGGTTTGTCAGATATAGAATGTTTCCTGCGTATTTAATGTATTTATCAAAAGGGGATATATTTAGATATTTTTGCTGTGCAAGCAGATAACAAAGTTGAATTGTATGTTAGTTTCCGGATTGTTTAAAATTTAGATTTTGGATTTGGAATAAATTCAATCATCAGACACCTCATGTTTTTCAAAAATGTTCGGACCGGTCAATTATACTACGAGGGTGGGTCAATAAGTCCGTGGCTTGTTGATTTCCCGCCTGTTCATATGAAGGGCAACACTGCTCCTGTCAACAAGCATCTGTCAGTTGACTCCTGTCAAATTTTAAACAAGCTGCGTCATTTAGTTTGTGTTAGATAGTCATTGAAAGCAGACAACCTATTTAGTTATAACGAAAATGGGAAAAGGTGAATTTCGTGTGATCAAAGATTATTTTTTGCGGAAAAAAAACATCACTCAAACCAAGGCTAAGCTTGATAAATACTATGACGACTCTGCACCATCAATTTCCATGGTATAAAAGTAGTTTACTGAATTTCATTGCGGCCGTACAAGCACAAATGACGCCGAACGTTATGGACGCCCAGTTGAGGTCGCTACACCCGAAACAATTAAAACAATTCACGATATGGGATTGGCCGATCGGAGATTGAAAGTGCGGGAGATTGTGGAAGCCATAGGCATATCATATGGCTTAGTGGTTTCGATTTTGCGTGATCACTTGGGTATGAGAAAGCTATCCGCAAGGTGGGTGCCGCGTTTGCTCACAATCGACCACAAACGCAATCGTGTGACAACTTCGGAGGAGTGTTTGGCGTTGTTCAACCGCAATGGGAACGAATTTTTTGCGCCGTTTCGTTACCGTGGACGAAACATGGATTCACGATAACACACAGGAGACTAATCAGCAGTCAAAATAGTGGGTTTCTCCTTGCGAATCGGCGCCGAAGAAGGCCAAGGTGGGTTTGTCAGCCAATAAAGTCATGGCAACCGTTTTTTTTTTTTGGGATGCACGCGATATAATCCACATTGATTACCTTCAAAAGGGAAGAACAATCAATGGCGAATATTATACCAACTTATTGGATCGATTCAATGACGTTTTGAAGAAAAATATATATATATATATATATATATATATATATATATATATATATATATATATATATATATATATATATATATATATATATATATATATATATATATAGTTGTTAGTGTTGTTTGTCTGCAGTTGATTGTGTAGAGCTGTGTCTACTGTTAAGTGTAATTTCGGAGTGGGTTGAGTGGAAGAACAGAGGGGGGTGTCACTTTTTGGCACCTTTCATCTGAACTCCGCCCTTTTACACACCGATTTCAATTTAATGTTTGTTTATTTTTTGGTTCGCTTTATACTTGTAATATGTGTGTGTGTGTGTGTGTGTGTGTGTGTGTGTGTGTGTGTGTGTGTGTGTGTGTGTGTGTGTGTGTGTGTGTGTGTGTGTGTGTGTGTGTGTGTGTGTGTGTGTGTGTGTGTGTGTGTGTGTGTGTGTGTGTGTGTGTGTGTGTGTGTGTGTGTGTGTGTGTGTGTGTGTGTGTGTGTGTGTGTGTGTGTGTGTGTGTGTGTGTGTGTGTGTGTGTGTGTGTGTGTGTGTGTGTGTGTGTGTGTGTGTGTGTGTGTGTGTGTGTGTGTGTGTGTGTGTGTGTGTGTGTGTGTGTGTGTGTGTGTGTGTGTGTGTGTGTGTGTGTGTGTGTGTGTGTGTGTGTGTGTGTGTGTGTGTGTGTGTGTGTGTGTGTGTGTGTGTGTGTGTGTGTGTGTGTGTGTGTGTGTGTGTGTGTGTGTGTGTGTGTGTGTGTGTGTGTGTGTGTGTGTGTGTGTGTGTGTGTGTGTGTGTGTGTGTGTGTGTGTGTGTGTGTGTGTGTGTGTGTGTGTGTGTGTGTGTGTGTGTGTGTGTGTGTGTGTGTGTGTGTGTGTGTGTGTGTGTGTGTGTGTGTGTGTGTGTGTGTGTGTGTGTGTGTGTGTGTGTGTGTGTGTGTGTGTGTGTGTGTGTGTGTGTGTGTGTGTGTGTGTGTGTGTGTGTGTGTGTGTGTGTGTGTGTGTGTGTGTGTGTGTGTGTGTGTGTGTGTGTGTGTGTGTGTGTGTGTGTGTGTGTGTGTGTGTGTGTGTGTGTGTGTGTGTGTGTGTGTGTGTGTGTGTGTGTGTGTGTGTGTGTGTGTGTGTGTGTGTGTGTGTGTGTGTGTGTGTGTGTGTGTGTGTGTGTGTGTGTGTGTGTGTGTGTGTGTGTGTGTGTGTGTGTGTGTGTGTGTGTGTGTGTGTGTGTGTGTGTGTGTGTGTGTGTGTGTGTGTGTGTGTGTGTGTGTGTGTGTGTGTGTGTGTGTGTGTGTGTGTGTGTGTGTGTGTGTGTGTGTGTGTGTGTGTGTGTGTGTGTGTGTGTGTGTGTGTGTGTGTGTGTGTGTGTGTGTGTGTGTGTGTGTGTGTGTGTGTGTGTGTGTGTGTGTGTGTGTGTGTGTGTGTGTGTGTGTGTGTGTGTGTGTGTGTGTGTGTGTGTGTGTGTGTGTGTGTGTGTGTGTGTGTGTGTGTGTGTGTGTGTGTGTGTGTGTGTGTGTGTGTGTGTGTGTGTGTGTGTGTGTGTGTGTGTGTGTGTGTGTGTGTGTGTGTGTGTGTGTGTGTGTGTGTGTGTGTGTGTGTGTGTGTGTGTGTGTGTGTGTGTGTGTGTGTGTGTGTGTGTGTGTGTGTGTGTGTGTGTGTGTGTGTGTGTGTGTGTGTGTGTGTGTGTGTGTGTGTGTGTGTGAATAAAGGCGATTATTATTATTATTATTATTTACAAAATAATTAGTACGTATATTATTTGTAGCAAATTTTTGTGACTTATATATATATATATATATATATATATATATATATATATATATATATATATATATATATATATGTATATATATATATATACACACACACACTAAATACAAGACACATAATAACACCACTTTGTCTTCTCACACTTCCCTCCCCTTCCCAAGTATATGCGGCATAATATACCCAATACACAAATATACACAATTGAAAACGACTACTCCACCACTCGGCATACTCAGATTTAAGCCACCGACTCAAAAAACGTACTAAACAAATGTTTCCTGAATTTTCGTCTGTTGTACGCTCTAATTTTATAACCAAATTGATTGAATATTTTGTACACCCTATACGTAAAAGACCTCTCAAAAATAGATAGTTTATGCCTAGGTGCTGTAACCATGTCCTTTCTGCGAATGTTTAGGTTATGTATATCTGTCCTGAAAGTACTTTTATTGTAGAGATAACCTGGTGTCCTATCAACAATAACCGAGTAATATAACATAGCCTCCCTCATCAAAAACCCCTGTCTCATGTTCAACCACCCAGCGTCCCTCAGCTTATGAGATATATGTTAAAACTTTCTTATACCATAAACAAATCGTTAACATGAATTCTGCAATACTTGCACACGGTATGACCCATACGAATCCAAACACGCTGAGAACACCTCAGAACGTGGGTAAGTTGAGAAAGTATTCGAGTGGAACACAACTATAAGTTAATCTTCTGCGGAAGAAACGATCTATGGGGATAAAGTTTTCTGAGACAATTATATACTTTCTGTAAACATTTCGAAAGATGTTGTCTATATCTAAAAGTATTATCTATGGTGAGTCCCGTCATTTGCCTCCCCCATACTTTCCCCATTAACTTCGATCCTCACAATACTTCTGACCCTGTCACAGTCAGGTTGGCTACCAAATAAAAGAGCACAAGATTTAGTAGGATTCAGATTAAGTGCATGCTGCTTAGCCATAACAAATATGGTATTGAAATCCTCATTAAGTTTTTCCAATACATAATTGATGTCTTGCGGACCACATGAGATATAAATCTACATGTCATCCGCATACATATGCATTTTACAATGCTTTACATAGGTTGGAAGATGGTGTGTATAAATCGAAAACAACAGAGGCCCAAGAATGGAGCCTTGAGGAACTCCAGATGATAAATTAGCCAAATGTGAGACATTTTCACCTAACTTTACCCTCTGAGACCTATCTCAAAAGATAACTCGAAATAAACTCCCGTGATGCCGTGGAAAACCCAATAAAATTCAAGATACTTAGCAAAACCTCATGATCAACGGTATCGAATGCCCTCGAGAAATCCAACAGAACCAACACAGTGAGTTTACCTTCATCTGATGTGCGAATCATATCATCCGTAACTGTTAGAAGTGCTGTGGCGCAGCTATGACCCTTACGGAAACCCAACTGAACTTTTGGCAGTATCGATGATTTATTAACATACTCGCAAAGCTGCATCTGCACTATCCTTTCGATAACCTTCGACACCACAGGTAAAATGCTAACAAGACGCAGATCCTTGAAAGTTGTTATCGTTGACTTCTTGGGAAGCACAACGGCATCTGCTATTTTCCATAGTCTTGGAAAATATGAACACAGTATACAAGAATTTACTATATGAGTAATATAATCCACAACTTGATCACCACAGTATTTGATCAGATAAATGTTTAAACATTCGTAGCCCATAACTAAGGAACTTATGGAATTAAGAACCTTAACAACAGTATTTTTATCAGTTACAGCAATATTGAACTCAGTCTCAAAATGTTGATGTTTATTATTATTATAAAAGAAAACAATGTCGTCTTTTAATGACTCAATTTCCATTTAAGGCTCAGTAAAATATTTGTTTATTTCATCAATATTTGAAAATTCAGCCGAGATATCCTTCTTACATTTTTTATTGACATCAAGCAGTCTCAGCTGTCTATATAGATGCTTACTATTAGTATTTCTAAAACTTTCACAGAAATATGCCTTCTTTTCTCTGTTTATCGCCGATGAAGTAAATCAAAGCTAATTATTAAATTTACCTAACAATACTTAGTAAAATAGTATATTTTGTAACCTTTTGAATGATTATTCCATCAAGACTTAAAAAAAATAAAACAAGGCCTTTAGAATTCCATTATCGCAGCCAATTCTTCATTGTTTTGTGAGTGAAATATTATAGAATATTACATTGTTAGTGAATGGTGGATTGCATACATATTTCAAAACGGTATTTCAGATAGTTTGTTGCATTTTCTGATTAAGTGTTGACCAAACCAACGTATTTGCTTTTTTTAGAGATGTGCGAAGTGAAGCACAAAAACAAACCGAGTGTCGACACACAATTTTAGCTTTCAATTACAGAAATCATCGGCTTGTGACGGACTTTATATTCTGTAATTATCGATGTGCGATGATGTCTGTCAAATAGTTATTTTTCCTGCAATTGGTTTGTCAGATATAGAATGTTTCCTGCGTATTTAATGTATTTATCAAAAGGGGATATATTTAGATATTTTTGCTGTGCAAGCAGATAACAAAGTTGAATTGTATGTTAGTTTCCGGATTGTTTAAAATTTAGATTTTGGATTTGGAATAAATTCAATCATCAGACACCTCATGTTTTTCAAAAATGTTCGGACCGGTCAATTATACTACGAGGGTGGGTCAATAAGTCCGTGGCTTGTTGATTTCCCGCCTGTTCATATGAAGGGCAACACTGCTCCTGTCAACAAGCATCTGTCAGTTGACTCCTGTCAAATTTTAAACAAGCTGCGTCATTTAGTTTGTGTTAGATAGTCATTGAAAGCAGACAACCTATTTAGTTATAACGAAAATGGGAAAAGGTGAATTTCGTGTGATCAAAGATTATTTTTTGCGGAAAAAAAACATCACTCAAACCAAGGCTAAGCTTGATAAATACTATGACGACTCTGCACCATCAATTTCCATGGTATAAAAGTAGTTTACTGAATTTCATTGCGGCCGTACAAGCACAAATGACGCCGAACGTTATGGACGCCCAGTTGAGGTCGCTACACCCGAAACAATTAAAACAATTCACGATATGGGATTGGCCGATCGGAGATTGAAAGTGCGGGAGATTGTGGAAGCCATAGGCATATCATATGGCTTAGTGGTTTCGATTTTGCGTGATCACTTGGGTATGAGAAAGCTATCCGCAAGGTGGGTGCCGCGTTTGCTCACAATCGACCACAAACGCAATCGTGTGACAACTTCGGAGGAGTGTTTGGCGTTGTTCAACCGCAATGGGAACGAATTTTTTGCGCCGTTTCGTTACCGTGGACGAAACATGGATTCACGATAACACACAGGAGACTAATCAGCAGTCAAAATAGTGGGTTTCTCCTTGCGAATCGGCGCCGAAGAAGGCCAAGGTGGGTTTGTCAGCCAATAAAGTCATGGCAACCGTTTTTTTTTTTTGGGATGCACGCGATATAATCCACATTGATTACCTTCAAAAGGGAAGAACAATCAATGGCGAATATTATACCAACTTATTGGATCGATTCAATGACGTTTTGAAGAAAAAAAAAATATATATATATATATATATATATATATATATATATATATATATATATATATATATATATATATATATATATATATATATATAGTTGTTAGTGTTGTTTGTCTGCAGTTGATTGTGTAGAGCTGTGTCTACTGTTAAGTGTAATTTCGGAGTGGGTTGAGTGGAAGAACAGAGGGGGGTGTCACTTTTTGGCACCTTTCATCTGAACTCCGCCCTTTTACACACCGATTTCAATTTAATGTTTGTTTATTTTTTGGTTCGCTTTATACTTGTAATATGTGTGTGTGTGTGTGTGTGTGTGTGTGTGTGTGTGTGTGTGTGTGTGTGTGTGTGTGTGTGTGTGTGTGTGTGTGTGTGTGTGTGTGTGTGTGTGTGTGTGTGTGTGTGTGTGTGTGTGTGTGTGTGTGTGTGTGTGTGTGTGTGTGTGTGTGTGTGTGTGTGTGTGTGTGTGTGTGTGTGTGTGTGTGTGTGTGTGTGTGTGTGTGTGTGTGTGTGTGTGTGTGTGTGTGTGTGTGTGTGTGTGTGTGTGTGTGTGTGTGTGTGTGTGTGTGTGTGTGTGTGTGTGTGTGTGTGTGTGTGTGTGTGTGTGTGTGTGTGTGTGTGTGTGTGTGTGTGTGTGTGTGTGTGTGTGTGTGTGTGTGTGTGTGTGTGTGTGTGTGTGTGTGTGTGTGTGTGTGTGTGTGTGTGTGTGTGTGTGTGTGTGTGTGTGTGTGTGTGTGTGTGTGTGTGTGTGTGTGTGTGTGTGTGTGTGTGTGTGTGTGTGTGTGTGTGTGTGTGTGTGTGTGTGTGTGTGTGTGTGTGTGTGTGTGTGTGTGTGTGTGTGTGTGTGTGTGTGTGTGTGTGTGTGTGTGTGTGTGTGTGTGTGTGTGTGTGTGTGTGTGTGTGTGTGTGTGTGTGTGTGTGTGTGTGTGTGTGTGTGTGTGTGTGTGTGTGTGTGTGTGTGTGTGTGTGTGTGTGTGTGTGTGTGTGTGTGTGTGTGTGTGTGTGTGTGTGTGTGTGTGTGTGTGTGTGTGTGTGTGTGTGTGTGTGTGTGTGTGTGTGTGTGTGTGTGTGTGTGTGTGTGTGTGTGTGTGTGTGTGTGTGTGTGTGTGTGTGTGTGTGTGTGTGTGTGTGTGTGTGTGTGTGTGTGTGTGTGTGTGTGTGTGTGTGTGTGTGTGTGTGTGTGTGTGTGTGTGTGTGTGTGTGTGTGTGTGTGTGTGTGTGTGTGTGTGTGTGTGTGTGTGTGTGTGTGTGTGTGTGTGTGTGTGTGTGTGTGTGTGTGTGTGTGTGTGTGTGTGTGTGTGTGTGTGTGTGTGTGTGTGTGTGTGTGTGTGTGTGTGTGTGTGTGTGTGTGTGTGTGTGTGTGTGTGTGTGTGTGTGTGTGTGTGTGTGTGTGTGTGTGTGTGTGTGTGTGTGTGTGTGTGTGTGTGTGTGTGTGTGTGTGTGTGTGTGTGTGTGTGTGTGTGTGTGTGTGTGTGTGTGTGTGTGTGTGTGTGTGTGTGTGTGTGTGTGTGTGTGTGTGTGTGTGTGTGTGTGTGTGTGTGTGTGTGTGTGTGTGTGTGTGTGTGTGTGTGTGTGTGTGTGTGTGTGTGTGTGTGTGTGTGTGTGTGTGTGTGTGTGTGTGTGTGTGTGTGTGTGTGTGTGTGTGTGTGTGTGTGTGTGTGTGTGTGTGTGTGTGTGTGTGTGTGTGTGTGTGTGTGTGTGTGTGTGTGTGTGTGTGTGTGTGTGTGTGTGTGTGTGTGTGTGTGTGTGTGTGTGTGTGTGTGTGTGTGTGTGTGTGTGTGTGTGTGTGTGTGTGTGTGTGTGTGTGTGTGTGTGTGTGAATAAAGGCGATTATTATTATTATTATTATTTACAAAATAATTAGTACGTATATTATTTGTAGCAAATTTTTGTGACTTATGAGGTTATCGTGGTTTCCAAGATTAAAATAATGTTTTCAAATGACCGCTCCATCCTGCTGGAACCATATCACATTCGCTGGGGCTGAGACTTGCTAGATCGGGATATGTTTACCAAAGTTGGCCCGACATTAATTTGAGGCAGTGCTAAATAATCGTTTCCATTTAGATTGCCATCAATGAAAAAGGGATCGATGACATGATTTCCAAATGTTCTCCTCTCAGCCAGTGTGTATTTGGTTTAGACCAGTAGCGACAATTTTGACGATTCCCATGGCCGTGTAATACTGCACTCATCACAAAACAAAACATGTTATAGTTGGATAACATTGCTATCTAACACTTCCATCATTTGTTCACAAAAAGACGTTCTTCTATCAAAATCGTCTTCCATGAGTTCCTGAGTTTATATCAATTAATAGGGATGCATTATATTTTCTTTTTATATTCGAATAATCGATGAATGGCTAACATCCAATGTTGTGGCTGACTCGAAGTACATATGCGGGTTTTCTTCAAACTCAAGCATTACATCTTATTTGGTCTCATTACGTTAGGTCTTTTAGTGAATTTTCTTAAAAAAAACTTCACTAACGAGGATATCGCGACATTTGAGTTTAAAAAAAAATTCTTCGAATGAGCGCAAACTAAGCCCTCTAGAACCCATACCTGGAGTCAGTTTTAGTTTATATGTGTATATATATATATATATATATATATATATATATATATATATATATATATATATATATATATATATATATATATAGGGTATTTCACGATAGCCGTGCATTAGTTTTTGAAGTTCCCTGATAACCTAAATTTTGAAATTTTGGCAGCGTTCACAATTACTAATTGTCTGTTATTCTTAAATATTTTCACAATTGCAGCAACATTTGGAAGACCCTCTGCTGCAATTGTGCACTGGTTGCCTGTTGGGACTCCGTATATTTTTCCATCTTTATCCAAAGTGTTACCATCTTCACCTGGCTATACCGTACTGATGATGGCTAATTAGCCTGAAACACGTGTTTGCGGTTGTCTCCTTGCGGCTTTGCCCTTAAACATTTCTCCCTGTATAGTACATAAATGCCGTGTTATCAATCCTATTTTAGTTTATATATATATATATATATATATATATATATATATATATATATATATATATATATATATATATATATATATATATATATATATATATATATATATATATATATATATATATATATATATATATATATATATATATATATATATATATATATATATATATATATATATATATATATATATATATATATATATATATATATATATATATATATATATATAAGGGACTTTTACACCAACTACATACATATCGAGAAATTATAGGTAATTATACCAGTCCTGAACCCCAATTTTAAATCCATTTAATAAATTGACATGTGAAAATTTTGATCTTTGCAAAAGCCAATCTTTGCGCTACTTTCTCATCGCTTTAGTAATAGATTTATTACGTTTTAATTTTACTGTTGAAGCCAACGTTGCTACATTGATCAATAACAATTCCTCAGAATTCATTTTATTGCACATGTAACAATAAAACGATTTCACACAGTCAGAATTTCACACAGTCGGAATTTCAAATAGACTGACAAAATTGCAATTTTCATACGATGATGTGGATGCTTTTCCCGTGGCCTGCGCAGGTGAGCTCTGTGCAGGACGACGGAGAGGCCGCCTGCTTGTGTGTAGGGCCCTTAACTTCCAACTATGAAGAATGTTGGGTCACTTTTTATGGCTTTCTTATTATCAAGAATCAAGCACGATTAGTTATTAATTTTTAGTGTGTTGTAGCGAAGTTCCTCGATCAGATGAATTTATATTTTTTTACTGTTAAGTTTTTCAATAAATTTTAAAATCAAAGCGTTTTTAAACAGAGAATGAGAGGCGTTTCAAGTCAGATATCACAGGCTCCTACTTTCTATTTATAAATGTGGGTGTTGCAACTGTCACTGAAGGGGGCTGGATGTAGGGGTGAAGTTTTCACGTTGCAGGATGTCATTTTAAAATTGACCTGTTTAGGAATTTTTTATAAATATAATAATTGAGATACTTAATTTGGTGAATTTTCGTAGAAGATCCCGTCTTTTGAATTTTGAAATTTTTTTGCAAATGAGCGTGAACTAGGACCCCTAGAACCCATATCCGGGATCAGTTTCAATTTTTATATATATATATATATATATATATATATATATATATATATATATATATATATATATATATATATATATATATATATATATATATATATATATATATACAGGCTGGCGCATTGAAAACGAAACAGACCGATTTGCGTCCAACGAATTTTTTTTTCAAGAAACGCTGAAACACGTCAATTTTAATATTGAGGGGGACATGTTTTGACATAAAACTCAACTTTGTCACATCAGCCCCTTAAGGGTGGTGATAACAACCCTTAGATTTTAAATAGGGAACATGGGTCGAGTGTTACATCATTTGAAAGCTCTTTCTTTGCTGAATTCTGCACACTAATTTTTTTGGAGGTTTTATCAACTCGTTTAAAAATTATTCACAGTTGGAGTTGCAAGAACGTATTTCATCCATTGTAATAAGAAATGCACTACTTATTCAATTTTTCATTAAAAAAAAAACAAACTAAAAAACAAAACCAAACGTTCAAAAATCTTTGTTCAGTTAAGTAAGTTTTCAAATTGTTGACCACCAGCTTCTATACAAAAGTACAAATTTTGTTCAAAACGAGCTCTGACATTCTGGAGCATTTGTGGAGTTATTAGACGGCATTCTTTAACAATGCGTCGTCGTAATTCTTCCAGAGAATCCGGTTCTGTTGCGTAAATTTTACTCTTTAAATGGCCCCATAGAAAGAAGTCTAAAGGAGTTAAATCCGTTGATCTAGGAGGCCACTCAATAGCACCTCTACGCCCAATCCATTGCTCTGGAAACTCTCTGTTCAAAAACTCCCTAACACGTTGTGAAAAATGCGGAGGAGCTCCATCTTGTTAAAACACTAATTGATTTTCTTGATAGCGATCATCATTTTCAACAATGTCAATTAGTAAAGGGTAAACGATATCTTCTAGTAACTCCAAATACGTTTCGCCACTCAAATTGCCATCAAGAAAAATTGGTCCGATTAAACGGTCTCCAAAAATGCCAGCCCAGACATTCAATTTCTGTGGAGTTTGTGTGTGGGCTTCGTGAAAATTTCTTGGATTATTATCTGCCCAATAACGACAATTATGACGATTGACTGTAGAGTTTAATAAAAACGTACACTCGTCTGAAAAACAGATATTGAACAGAAAGTTCCCGTTATCAGCTATTCGTGCAGTCATAACTTCACAAAACTCCAGCCGCCGATCAAAGTCATCTTCATTCAGTTGTTGTACAAGATGAATTTTATACGTTTGAAATTTATGATGCTTCAATATTCGCTGAATAGTTCTTCTTTTGATGTTTGAAACAGTGGCCAATTTTCTCGTGCTCAAAGTTGGGTCTGCAGCAATTTGTCCTAAAACTTCAATCTCAGTAGTCTCATTTCTAACCGGAAATTCACGTTCAGGATCCCGTTTTTCGTTGGCTACTAAACCACTTTGTCGAAACTTTGCAACTAACTCCAAAATGTATTTTCTGTTAACATGTCTGTTCGGATGTGGTTCATTAAACAAATTTGCGGTACGGTTGGCCCAGTCATCGTTTTTGAAAAATAGAGAAATTATTTCAAATCTTTCTTTTATAGAATACACCATTGTGAAATTAATTTTCGGTAGTACTATCAAGTATCAAACCGACCGATAAACTGAAATAATAAACCGCATTTCTCTCATTCCGATAAGAAATGTTCTGATTGTCAATTTTTTGTTTACAAACCAACAAAACATTGACTATCAGCACATTTCTTATCGGAATGAGTGAAATGCGTTTTTGCATCTTCAACTGTGAATTAAACGAGTTGATGAAACTCCCAAAAAATTTTGTGTGCTGAATTCAGAAAAGAAAGAGCTTTCAAATGATGTAACACTCGACCCATGTTCCCTATTTAAAATATAAGGGTTGTTATCACCACCCTTAAGGGGTTGATGTGACAAAGTTGAGTTTTATGTCGAAACATGTCCCCCTCAATATTAAAATTGACGTGTTTCAGCATTTCTTAAAAAAAATTCTCTGGGCGCAAATCGGTCTGTGTCGTTTTCAATGCGCCACCCTGTATGTATATATATATATATATATATATATATATATATATATATATATATATATATATATATATATATATATATATATATAGATACATACATACATACATACATACATACATACATACATACATACATACATACATACATACATACATACATACATACATACATACATACATACATACATACATACATACATACATACATACATACATACATACATACATACATACATACATACATACATACATACATACATACATACATACATACATACATACATACATACATACATACATACATACATACATACATACATACATCACACCGATAACTCAAAAAATAATGGGCCGATTTTGATAAAATTTAGCATGTACCTTCCTTTTGTAAATGGCTTGGACAAGTTCGTTAGTCAGGAAAATCGGACGAGGTTTTCGGGAAAAATTTTGAGTTTTCATTCGAAAAAAAAAATTATCTCGAAATAAAAAAGCTATTATGACCGAATTTGGCAGGTAGTTTTACGATATAAAAGTAAACATACACCAACATTTAGATTTCTATGTTAGAAGAAAAAAAGTTATAATAAAATATTTTGTGTCAGATCATTTCTATGAATATTCACTACCATAACGTACTTGCTGTGTCCAGGCTTTTATTCCATTTGGCTGTTCCAGACTGTATGTGTATGCCTAGTTAGTGGTAAGAATAAAACAGATAGAAAGTAAAAGATAAGCACATAGGTTTCTTGGAACGGCAGTTACATTGATGCTAAACATAAAAGAAAATTCGGAGTAAAGAATTTGGCGTTGCATTAACTTTCATAGACAATGCCTACCTTCCTTATTTGCTCAGATTATATTTATAATTCATGACCGGTATTATGTGGAAACGTGACCTGCTAAAAATTTGTTTGGCGTTCTTTAGGTTTTTATTACATGAATTATATTTTTGTCGTCATTCGTTGAAGAGATTTAGAATCCTAAAACTGTTCAGACCTTTTTTTATGCCAACGGCTTACTTCCATCAAATAAAAAATGAATAAAGGAAATGGATTTAAAAATGCAGGAGAGTACAGTACACAGAAGCACGGATAATTATGTTGCTGTTTCCAAGTTTAATATTAACTCCCTTGGAGGGAATTTATGATGTGACAAAAATCATGATAGCTCGCAGGAGAACATTTGGGTAATTAAAGTGTAAATGTACCTTCCTGTTAGTGGAATTCTAATTACTGAAATATAAAATTATTTTATCCATTTGGATTCCGCCTTTATCAAGTAAGAATGTGTATAGTCCAGTTTTCATTTTAAAGAAATAAATATGTTTTCTGGAAAATTAACTTAGCCTGGGCGATCCCTTGGTAAGAACGTGTGCCTCTGAACCAGTAGCGGCTCGTGTCTTAATGCATTGGGGGTGCGCAAGAAAAAAAAAAGTTCGGGGCGCAGCAAGTGCGTTATGGTAGTAAATTTTTATTAAATGCTTCAAATTTGAATAACTGAAGTTTCTACGAACTTAGAAAGTTGAATTTTGGTGTATAGTAGGGTCTTACCCAGGGCAACATATCCACCAAATTTCATCAAAATAACTAATTTATGGAGAAAAAAATTTTTTTCAAAAGAAAACTCAAAATTTGAATAACTCAATTTTCTAAAAATGTAGAAAGTTGAATTTTAGTGTGTAGTAAGGTTTTTTACAAGGCAACATACCCACCAAATTTCATTAAAATACCTTTGTAATTTTCGGAGAAAAATATATTTTTTTAAACAAAACTCAAAATTTTCCCGGAAAACGTTTTCCTATATATATATATATATATATATATATATATATATATATATATATATATATATATATATATATATATATATATATATATATATATATATAACATATCAAAATTGAAACTGACCCTGGATATGGGTTCTAGGGGTCCTAGTTCGCGCTCATTTGAAAAATTTTTGCAAAGTCTCTCCATCGATACCTCTTTATTAGTGAATTTTTAAAAATAAAAATTCACTAAAAAAGAGGGGCTTGCCAATTTTTCCCCGAAAATGTATTATAAAGAAACCTACTTACTAAACTTAATTATTAAGTACTTACCAAGTTTGTTGGTTATACGTTATAGTAATTAAAAAGTCCCTTAAAAAGTTAACCTTTAAATTTAAAATATCCACTGAATTAATCACAGTATCACAATTATTTTGTCCACTTATTAAGCAACCCGAAGTAGTCACCATAATAATAATAATAATTGTCTTGTTAAAACATGTAAACAACAACGAAATCATCTAATTAAAAATCAATCCGACGCGAAGACGAAAATTACTAGGTAGTAGGCACACACGCTGTGCCAAAAGTCCACTACAAACTGGAAGTGTGTAATTTTATAGCGCACAACAGATTGCTTATTCGGTCGTTTTCGACGAAGATCATTTCGCACTGAAGTATCACATTGCCCGGGAGCGCCGAAAAATACACACCGCCGCCTGCCTGCTTTATATGGATATGGATGTATATAACGTCTGCAATGATTAACACTACTTATTCTGATTCTGTATTCTGTATTCATGGCTGCCGACTCTCTGCGATCCTCGATATACTAATTTTGTTTGTTGAATGCAGGAGGTAAAAAAGTAAATAAAAATTTATTAAAATATAGCATAGCAAAAATATTATTTTTTCCACAGCAGGCGGCAGTGCGCGCGCACAGGCGCACTTATTGAGGAGCCGCCCCTGCTCTGAACCCAAGGGTACTGGGTTCGATTCCCACTAGGGACGTTTCAACTTTTTCAGTGCATACTGTAAAATTAACATCAACCGCGATTGTGGCGTTGTGTTTGAGCAAGTTGAATGTTTGTACGTTCCGCCGTTCGGAGGGCGCGTAAAGCCGTCGGTTCCGTTGGCCATCTTATGCTGGGCACGTTAAAGGTGTTTACCGCCCTTACAGAAAGGTAGAGATTCGGCGAAATTTTCATGATAGTGGGGTGAAACTGCTCGCTGGCGTCGGTGATTGGCCATAGTCGCGGAAATAGACCGCCGTTAAAGAAACGATAGATACAAAAAAGAATTACACAGAGTTTACATGTATGAATGAAAGAAACGGGTACTCATGAAAAAATAAGTAGCAGCGATTTTTGTCATTTAAACTTTATGTTGAGTTCAAAATCGCTTCCTACCAACAATTACATATACCTAAGTATATTTGGGCCACCTGGGATAGTCGTTAGCCACATATCTCACGGTGCAACTTCGGGAAAAAAACTGTCGTGAGAAAAGTTGCCGTGATAAATCGCTGGAAATTATTTTCAAGTTTCTAAAGTCACCGCTAGAGGGCGTAAGAACCGCTGCTGGTCGGAAAATTGCGATTTTCATCACATTTTCGCCAACTAAGTAGAACTTTTGATGCGCGGAGGGTAATGATCGAGCAACGGATGTTATTTCTTACCTGGCATACTTTTTGATATTTTTTAAAATAAAGTGATGGTGGGTGTTGAATTTTTATTTTTTCAATTGCTAATTACTAGCGTTTATTATAGGACTTATTGGAAAGAGTTACATACACCGAGAGAGGGCGTTGTTTGAGTAGTTAGGTTATGCTGCTGTTTTTCTAAAGAAAATCAAATGGAACGGTATATCAATAATAACACAGTAGAATAGGGTACAAGAGACTGAAGCTTCCAGTGGAAACCGCGATTCGTTATCTTTGCTTAAATCATGGTTAGATTCGAATCTACTGTTGCGTTTTCTCCGGGTTCTGGATAAGTGAGACTTTTAATTTTAACAAAACAACTTTATTTACACTCTAAATATGGATACAATAAAATTTCTAGAATGTCTCTCTCACAAAACACTTCATTTACTGGCCTTACAATTACTACTCTCAACAAAAGTCACTAATCTGGTACTACAGTCACTACTCTCTTAACACTTTACACTGCTTCTTCAAGTCACTACCACATTATCTTACTGAACTCAACTAACTCGGGCTGGCTTACTTTCGCTTTTATATACTCGCCGTACCTTCCCCTCCTTTCTAGAGTGTTCCATTCCAGAACGTTCTAGGACCTTCTTTTACTAGAAGGTTCTGTGAATACAGATCGGTCCCGTGTGTATACAGGGGGATGTATATACAGGTGATCCAAATGTGGTCACCACTCCTATGTTACACAAGAGGTGTTTCTCGAACTATAAGATCTCTCTGCGTATACAGGGTGTAAGGGTTCTCTGCGTATACAGGGTGTATATACAGGGTGTTCGGAATGTGCAGACCTCAGTTATCCGTTCCGACGGGGTACAAGTTGGTAACTTCGTTATTTCTGGTCCTAGAGTGTTGAGACTTCGCCTGAGGGGGGTCACCCCAGGCACCCCCAGGGGGGGTGGGGAGGCGGTGTTGCCAGATTGTGCAAAAATTCCCAGATGTTGGGGGAAATTCTGGAGATGTGGCAACACCGCACCTACGTCTATTGAAGTGCTTTGTAACACTGCCCCCCTCCTTAAGACTGTTCGTCCCGAACAGTATTTACCGGCCGCCAACTTGGGGGTTCGTTGCCCCGATAGGGACTCAACCTCTCTATGTGAACAACTTTGGGTTTAGTTCTTGGAGACAGCTGGATTCTGTAGACTAGGTCGTTAATTTTCTTAGTCACCAAGTATGGCCCTTCCCATGGTTTCTGAAGTTTGGGACTGAGGCCCTTTCTCCTTGTTGGTTGGTACAGCCACACTGCATCACCTTCTTTGAATGTATGGGGTGTTGCTCTGCGATCCAAGCGCATCTTCATCCGGTCACTGCTCAAGAGGAGCCTATCTCTGACGCATCGGTGTATAGTGCGCAGTCTTCCTTCTAGGTCGGCGACATACTCAGGTAACGTAGCTAAGTCCGCTATGTCCTCGTTCGGTGGTGGTCTCGTCATGTCGATTGGTAACCGCATCTCTCTGCCGGTCAACATCATGGATGGGGTGTAGCCGGTAGATTCATGCTGAGAGCTTCTGTAAGCTAGGAGGAACAGAGGTATCAGCTTGTCCCAGTTTCTCTGATTCTCATCGACAAACATAGCAAGGTACTGGTTGATGGTCCTGTTATGCCGTTCTACCATGCCGTCTGATTGAGGGTGGAGTGGCGTTGTTCTCGTTTTCTTTATGCCTAGCAAGTCCATTAGGCTCTTCCAGACCTCAGATTCGAAATTCCGGCCCTGGTCAGTGTGAATCTCCAAGGGTACGCCATGCCGTGATATGACATTTTCCATCAGGGCTTCTGCTACGGTCGTTGCCTCTTGGTTGGGGATCGGCGCAACTTCAGGCCATTTCGAGAAGTAGTCCATCGCCACCATTATGTATCTGTTCCCAGACTCTGTGATGGGAAAAGGCCCTGCGATGTCTACGGCAACTCTCTCCCACGGTGTACCTGAGATGTACTGCATCATTTTTCCTCTGGATCGGGTCTTTGGTCCTTTCTTTGAAGCACATTGGTCACACCTTTTGCACCATTCTTCCACGCTTCTTCGGCAGTTTATCCAATAGAAGCGGTCTCTCACTCTGGCAAGAGTCCTGTTGACCCCAAAGTGGCCTCCACTTCTACTATTGTGTAACTCTTGAAGAACACTGTTTATGCACTCACTTGGCACAACAGTCTGGTATATACAGTCTCTACCATCGACAGTTTCCCATTTTCGAGTGATCAAGTCATTCTTTAGGCACAAGGAGTCCCACTGTAGCCAGTAGCCTTTAACCTCTGCCCCAAGCCGGGACACATCGTGCCACTCAGGTCTTTTCCCCTTTTCGAGCCATTCTCTAATATTTTTCAAGTCTGGATCTGTCTTCTGTGCATCTCTGATGTATTCAAGATTTACGTCTGGATCGGTATTATTCTCCTGTTCCGTCACCAGTTGTTTGATCTGATGAGTTACTTTGTCGATCTCTTTGTTCTCTTGTCGCTCGCAAAATTTACATTCATGCACTGAACATGGTCTTCTTGACAGGCTGTCTGCATTGGCGTGACTTCTTCCTCTTCGATGTTCAATCCGGAAGTCGTAGCTCTGCAGTTTCTCTATCCATCGTGCTATCTGTCCTTCGGGATTTCTAAAGTTCAGAAGCCATTGCAGAGCAGAGTGATCTGACCTCACGCGGAATGTTCTTCCGTACAGGAAGCTGTGGAAATGTTCGATGGATCTTACAACTGCCAGCAGTTCTTTCCGGGTTACACAGTAATTCCTTTCGGCTTTTCCGAACGTTTTGCTGAAGTAGCCTATCACAACTTCTTCTCCGGCTTGGAGCTGCGAGAGTACTGCCCCAATGCCATACTGGGAAGCATCGGTGTCCAGTATAAACAGTCCTTCGTCCTGAGGATAAGCCAGCACCGGAGCAGTAAGAAGACGATGTTTGAGCTCTCTAAAAGACTCTTGGCAATCTGGTGACCAGATGAACTCGGCCTTATTTTCAGTCAGGCTATGCAGAGGTTTCGCAATGCTGCTGAAGTACTTAACAAAGCGTCGGTAATAGCTGCAAAGTCCCAGAAAACTTCTGACCTCATGTTTGTTCTTCGGCACAGGCCAGTCTCTTACTGCCTTTATTTTCTCTGGATCAGTTTCTATCCCTTTCTCAGAAACGACATGTCCGAGGAAACTCACTTTCTTCTGGAAGAGGACGCATTTCTTGGGATTGAGTTGCAGATTGGCACCTCTCAGCCTGGAGAAAACCTGCTTCAGATTCGACAGGTGTTCATCGAAAGTCCTTCCAATCACCATGACATCGTCGAGATACACCAGGCATGTTTCCCATGTAAGTCCTCTCAGCACTAACTCCATTAGTCGCTCGAAGGTGGCAGGAGCATTACATAAGCCGAATGGCATGACCTTGAATTGGTACAACCCATTCCCGGTTGAAAAAGCAGTCTTCTCCTTATCGTCTTTATGGAGTTCTACTTGCCAGTAGCCACTTTTCAGGTCTAATGTAGAGAACCACTTTGATCCGGCCAAAGTGTTCAAAGTGTCGTCGATCCGGGGCAGGGGATAACTGTCTTTCTTGGTGACATCATTCAGCTTCCTATAGTCCACGCAAAATCTCATAGTGCCGTCTTTCTTGGTGACCAAAACTACTGGGGACGACCAAGGACTATTAGACTCCTCAATCACACCATCTTCCAGCATTTCGTTAACCATCGCCTTGATTTCTGATTGCTTGGCAAAAGGCAGTCTTCTCGGCGGCTGTCTAATTGGTCTTGCGTCGCCAGTATTAATTCTGTGTTGCACTAGACTCGTACGACCTGTGATTTTATCTTGAGCGAAAATATCGGCCTCCTCCAATACGAACTTCAGGGCCATTTCCAACTCCATGTCGTTCAATTGGCCCCAAGAATTCTTGAACCGCTCTACCATTTCTACTGGCAGTCTTCTGTCTAATGCCGTGGGTGTCACCTTTCTTGACAACGTCACTCGGTCAATGGGCTCGCAAGTGGCGATAACCTCACCTTTCTTCAATGTGACCCTGTTAGTTTGCACGTTAGCCACTCTTATGGGTATTGTCCTCTTCGGGTCTACTAAGCATCGTGCGACGAGGGCACCATCATGTCTATCTTTTAGGGGCTCCGCTATGAGAGCAGACATACCATCAAGTTTCTTCTCTAGTCTTGCTCTGACAATCTTCTCACTGTTACCAGGAATCCGTGTATCCTCGTCGACAATAAGTCTCACCCTGGGATTAGCTTCGCCTGCTGTTGGAGATAAATACAACTCTTCGTTACCGATTTTCAAGATCTTATTCTGGAAGTCTACTGACAGGACATCGAAATCTTCCATTAAATCCAGGCCCAGAATAAATTCGTCGACGATTTCTGCGACGACAGCCCTTACCTGTAGCTCAGTACTGCCCAGCCTAATGAAAACAGTGGCCTCTCCATGCACAGGTATCCTATCTCCTTTTGCCGTCTCCAACACAGGCTGTTTGTTGGTCGTGAGTGCGGACCTGTTTGGCAACATGTCTGGACGTACAACGGATCTAGTAGCACCAGTATCGATGGTGAAACTGCATTGTCTTCCGCCTATGCTGCCAGGTATAACGAGGCTCTCGCGGTAGCGTCGGATAGTGGAGACCCTGACCTTGGGGCCTTGGGTCTCGTATGCCACGTGTCGCCCACCTACACTGGCGTCAGGTCGTTTTCCCTGATGGCGCTCCCTGTTGGTATATTCTTGTCTTCTGCGAGCCACCTGTTGGGTTTGTAGGCACTGCCTACTTATGTGCCCTTTCCTACCACACTTGTAGCATTCTATGTCTGACCAATCTGCTTTCGTCCTACGTGCTCCAACCGTTGCAGTGAGCTTGCTTATGGCTTCCTTCATCAACTTGATTTCTCGCCTTAGTTCCTCTGTCGTGTCTGCATGGTCCTCTATCTCCTTCACTTCGCGCAGCCTGTTTCGGCGAGGTTGAGATGCATTCTTGGCCGCTTCAAATTCCAAACCATAAATGACGCAGTCTGTAAGTGTTTTAAACCTTCCGAGCCTCAAAGATTGTTGCATCTCGTTGTCAAGTACCCCATCGATGAAGGTCTGGACGGTGATCTGGTTGACAAATTCTTCTGGGGCTTGGGGATATGCCAGTCGCACAAGTTTCTCCACTTCGGCACTAAATTCTTGCAGCGTCTCATTTGGCTTCTGGACCCTTGACTTTAGTTGTGTCTGGTAGACCTGGCTCATGTACTTGTTACCATATCTCAAATCTAGGGCTTGTATCACTGTTAAGTAGTTTTGCTGTTTCGACTCCGGGATGTTCTGGAGGATTTCTAGGGCTTTACCTCGAAGCGAGAGAATTAGAGCAGTGGCTGCCTGTTGTTCGCTCCACCCATTGCTGAGAGCTGCCGCCTCAAACTGCCTCCTGTACATGGGCCACGATGTTTCTCCGTCAAAAGTCGGCGGCTTTAGGGTTCCATGAAGCTGCTGCGCGGCTGGCATATCTTCTTCCGGACGATTTTGAACTGGAGACGTTCCAGTAACTCCTCTTGGCTGAGTTCTATCAGTCTGACCCATCACCTGTTCTGTCAGTTCTTTATGTCTGATGTATGTGCCTTTCATCATCATCTTTATTTGTTCTTTCAATCCTTCAACTTCTTCCCATTGTTTATTCAAATCCTCTGTTACATTTTCTACTTTCCTGTTCACATTTTCTATTTGTTCGTTGATCTGTTCAATTTCTTCTTTTACATCGACTCTCATATTGTGGAACATACTTCGGAGGTCTTCTTTGTCTTCTTCACGTTGCTTCTTGAGTTCTTCTTTATCTTCTTGTCGTCGTTGTTCGTCTTCTTCGCGTTGCCTCTTGAGGTCTTCTTTATCTTCTTGTCGTCGTTGTTCGTCTTCTTCGCGTTGCTTCTTGAGTTCTTCTTTGTCTTCTTGCCGTCGTCGTTCATCTTCTTCGCGCCGTCTTCTTTCTTCTTCTTGTCGTCGTTGTTCGTCTTCTTCGCGTTGCTTCTTCAGTAAGTCCATCAACTCTTTGATTTCAGCCATCTCGTCGTAGTCAGTCGATCTAGTGTTTACCATTTACAGCTAGCTTAGTTGTCCACTTCTTCACTCACTTATCCCACACTTCTGACACCAAATTGTTGCGTTTTCTCCGGGTTCTGGATAAGTGAGACTTTTAATTTTAACAAAACAACTTTATTTACACTCTAAATATGGATACAATAAAATTTCTAGAATGTCTCTCTCACAAAACACTTCATTTACTGGCCTTACAATTACTACTCTCAACAAAAGTCACTAATCTGGTACTACAGTCACTACTCTCTTAACACTTTACACTGCTTCTTCAAGTCACTACCACATTATCTTACTGAACTCAACTAACTCGGGCTGGCTTACTTTCGCTTTTATATACTCGCCGTACCTTCCCCTCCTTTCTAGAGTGTTCCATTCCAGAACGTTCTAGGACCTTCTTTTACTAGAAGGTTCTGTGAATACAGATCGGTCCCGTGTGTATACAGGGGGATGTATATACAGGTGATCCAAATGTGGTCACCACTCCTATGTTACACAAGAGGTGTTTCTCGAACTATAAGATCTCTCTGCGTATACAGGGTGTAAGGGTTCTCTGCGTATACAGGGTGTATATACAGGGTGTTCGGAATGTGCAGACCTCAGTTATCCGTTCCGACGGGGTACAAGTTGGTAACTTCGTTATTTCTGGTCCTAGAGTGTTGAGACTTCGCCTGAGGGGGGTCACCCCAGGCACCCCCAGGGGGGGTGGGGAGGCGGTGTTGCCAGATTGTGCAAAAATTCCCAGATGTTGGGGAAATTCTGGAGATGTGGCAACACCGCACCTACGTCTATTGAAGTGCTTTGTAACACTTTTTACTCAATTTAACTATAACTAAATTTTTGACCTTTGCAAAAACTAAGACAATGCTGCCAAATATTAATAAAATTAAATTTAAAAGTTACAATAACACAGGTCACTTTGATAGCATCGATAAGTGTGAAAGTGTAAAGTATCTAGGTGTTCATATCGATCAACTACTTAAGTGGGATATCCATATAAATTATGTTAACAACAGTATTCGTAAAACTATTCACAAATTCTCACAACTTAAACATATACTTGAATGGAAATGGATAAAAATATTTTATCAGGCCACTGTAGAATCTATTTTAAATTATGGTATTGTTATTTGGGGGGCAGCATATAAAACTCATTTTACTAAACTTTATTCGACGCAAAAATGGCTAGTAAAAATTATGCTTGACAAAGACATCTGGTACCCTTCGGAGCTGGTCTATAAAGATAGCGAAATTCTCCAAATAACAGAATTGTTTGTTTTGTCGGTACTTAAGTTCATGAACTCTAGGGATAGCTTTCAACAAAGACTGAACCATCATAAAATGACCCGTGGTATCTCTAGCGATCAGGTAATTGTCTCCTTTAGGCATTTTACACTTGGACAGTGTCACGTTTCATTTGTAGGCCCTAAATTAATAAACTGCCTTAGGTCGAAGTTTTCTATAACTGGGAAACATTATTCAAATGTTCAAAAGGTTGGTTTCTTAAAAATAGAGATGAATTCATAGAGCATTGTTTTATTTGGTTGTAAACTTGGGTGGATATTTTGATCAACTCTCAATAACAATTATTTATGTAGTGCTTTTTGCAATATTGTAAACTTTGCTTTTTGTAAAGATACTTATAGGTGATTTTTTTGTTGTTGTAAATAAGGTTGTATAAAGGAGAAAAATGACTCTAAGTTCATAGTGTGTATATAACTTTTATTGTCCTAATTTAATTAACTCTACTTTTTTTCTGTTTTTTATGTTATTTTCATGCTTAAGTTAATATATTTATTTTATTACTTATGTGCACACAAACCTAATTTGGTTTATAGTGCATGAATGATTTATCTTTCCTGTAAAATGCTACTATTGTATTTTTTCTGTGGTTTGTGTTTTTGGACAAATAAAATATTATTATTATTATTATTATTATTATTATTATTATTATTATTATTATTACTATTATTATTATTATTATTATTATTATTATTATTATTATTATTATTATTATTATTATTATTATTATTATTATTATTATTATTATTATTATTAGATATTAGCGATCAAAGTTGGAACGACGAATTACCACATATTGATAACAAGGCAGCAACAACAACGGAGTTTTCCACGTTTCTATTCTAAATTATCGTGAAAATATTAAATAGAGTTAAGACTTAAGTATAAAACCGTTACCACTTACAGAAATGAAAATATCAATCTCAGCAATTTATTCCCATATGTTTAAAAAAAAACTGGCCCAGTGTAACAGAAATTCGAAAATATCAAGCATATATACTGTGAAGATAATAAAATGCAGAAGCAAATTGTAAAAAGTACTATATTGTCATTCACATTGTTATTGGTGTGGTTAATTACTACCGTGGTATGATTTTCACGAATGAAGAAGTATTTGACATGCTAGATGTATACTGTTAATGCACGCGAATTGCAACTGTTGCTGCTAGCGTATATGCGGTGAAGTACACGGGAAGTCGGTTCTACAAAGGAGTTTTTCGCAGATTGGCGCATCCTCCTGTTTGTCAAAGATGCCGCACGGGTCGCAGCTATAAGGATGTTATCAGTGTGTTGGCCTATGTCGAACCCAATCCACGTCCGAGTACCCGTATAATATCCAGGGACTTGTGTAACTCGAACTCGAACCACTGTTCGAATTATTCTGAAAGACCACTGGTAAGATATGGCCTAAAGTAATAAACATTAATTACTGGTCGTTACAAAATCAACTAAAACTCAGTGGTGGTGTAATACTAATGAAAGTAATGCTAATAATAACAACAATAATAAGCGGATGTGTCGCGTTGTCGTTCAGGGCCCGATAACTTGTAAGGTGCTCCATCTGAGCTCAGTCCCTTTGGTAACAGAGTTACCCGGGACGAGTGGATGTTCCCATTTGTGTGAAAGTCCTTCAGCCTTAAGTCGATAAAAACATAATTTATTTTTAGGTTCCATTGCGATGAACGGTTGAACTTTGGTAAGTGGTTATTGGACATGCTGTAAGGACATGTCGCAGTACTTTTAAGGATTTTGTGTTCAGATGCTGGCAAATTTCACAGTGGCGGTAGGTTAAATAAGCACAATGTTCACGCAGACGAATCCGCATTGGATTAATAAAGTGCAACATCAGGGCCATTGGTCTATTAACGTTTGGTGTGGTATTGTCAGTTGACAGATAATTCGACCCTACATTTGAACGGGCAGCGATATCCCGTTTTTCTGAGGACTGAATTGCCACTGCTGTTGGAAAACGTACTTCTAACGACTCGTCGCAATATTATTTTCCAACATGATGGCTCTCGTGCACATTATAGTTCAAGTGTGAGACATTTCTTAGATCAAATGTTTCCTGGCAGATGTAGGAAGAAATCTGTTTCCTTGACCAGCTAGCTCGCCTGATTTGAGTTTTTTGAGATTTTTATTTATGAGGACGTTTTTCTCATTACGCCTGTAGAATAAATGTTATTTGTTGAATTACATCTGTTATTTTATTGGTGCTACCTTGTTATCAAGAGGTCGTAATTCGTAGTTCCAACTTTGATCGCTAATATCTACCGCTGGCGCAATGATATCGAAGTGCGGTTTTCACTGGTGGCTTCAGTCTTTTTACTGTGTTATTATCGGTATACCGTTCTATTTGATTGTCTTCAGAAAAATAGCAACATAACATCACTACTCAAACACCGCCCTCTCTCGGTGTATGTAAGATAGAGAGGAAACGATTGCAAATGGTAGACCAACAAAAGTTCTTTTCAACGAGTCGAAATTCATCAAGTTCCGTCGAGATAAACCGTAGTAATTAGCAATTGAAAAAATACACATTCAACACCCGCTGCTCGGCCATTAGTTTGTGTGCGTCAAAAGTACTACTTAATTGGTGAAAATGTGATGAAAATCGCAATTTTCCGACCAACAGTGGGTCTTTCGCCGTCTAGTGGTGATTTATCACGGCAGTTTTTTTCCTTAAGCTGTACAGTGACCGTTCTTGGGATATGGCCAACGACTATTCTAAGTTGCCCACCGTGTACATGTTTTTGGTTTATAACTGTATTTTTGTTTTGAATAACTGGCAAATGTAGGTATTTTTAGTGAATTTTCGTAGAAAAAATTCACTAATGGGAAGATCCCGACTTTAGAATTAAAAAAAAAAAAATTGCAAATGAGCGCGAACTAGGACCCCTAGAACCGATATCCGGGGTCAGTTTCAATTTTTATGTGTTTTCCGGGAAAATTTTGAGTTTTCATTCGAAAAAACATTTTTTCTCAAAAAATAAAAAAGTTATGATAACCAAATTTGGTAGGTAGGTTTACGATATAAAAAGTAAACTATACACAAAATTTAGATTTCTATGTTACAAGAAAAAAATGTTATAATAAAATATTTTGTGCCAGATCATTTCTATGAAAATTCACTACCATAACGCACTTGCTGCGTCCAAGATTTTTACTTTTGATCTTTCTGTATTCTGTGAAGTTTGTTTTGTCTCTGATTGTTTAACATGTACTGTAGAATAAGATATGTGGATTAGATTTTCTTCTTCACGTGCTGGCCTACCTTTCTTTTGTTTGAGGTACTTTGATCCAGAAGAAGTCAAAAAAATCATCTGCAAAATATAGAGTATCCTTTAGCAGATTGCGGTCGAGTAATCCCAACTACAACCGAATCTACTATTATCCACCGCTCTAAGGACTAGTCAGATTAAGACCTTAGAGGTCCTTTCCTTTAATACTTGCTCAATCTCTTGAAGCTGAAACGTGGAGTTTCAAAAAATTCTGGACGCTGTTCAACCCGTAGTATTTTATCACACGTATGATCACGGAAACAGTTCTGAACACACGCGCGCGTGCGTCCCTGAATTTGTTAAAACTCGACGTTTTGGAGTCATTTTCAAGCGGTCAAGGAAATGATATCTTAAGGCCTCAGTCTGCGTACTCCTTCGAGCGGGGGATAAGGATATGTTGTTGAATGTCTTTTAATGAATACGTTCTTAAAAAGTCTCAAGTTAGTGTGTGTGTGGATACTTTGCCTCAAGTTCGTAAACATTTGAAGTCTGATTTAGAACCGAGTCCTGAAATCAAACCACACTAAAAGCCAAATTCTAGGGAGGATATTTTGATGAATGCGTTGTTTGATCAAATTAAACTCTCAAGTTCGCAAACAACAAAATCTCCGAGTAGAACGCAGTCCTAAAAATAACACACTTCAAAAGCAAACTGCATACATTGTTTTAACAAATTGAGGTCTCCAGTTCGGAGACAACATTTAAAATCTACTATTTAGAACGGGATCCTTAGAAAACCACACTCCAAAGGCAAAATTCTGTGAGTTCTTTTGGCGAATATTTTCATGTCTCAAGTTCGTAAACAGCATTTAACATCTGTGATTTAGAACGGAATCCTTAAAATACCACACTCTAAATGCAAAATTCTGAGAAGATTTTTAATGAACATTTTGTCTATCGACGAACTAAAGTCCAAGACCGTAAACAGCATTTGAAATCCGCGATTTAGAATGGAATCCCAAAGGCAAAATTCTTAGAAGGGTCTTTCAATGAATATGTTGTTGAATCAACAAATTTAAAGCCTTAAGTTCGTAGCCAACATTTAAAATGTGCGTTTTAGAACGGAATCCTAAAGACAGCACATATAAAACCAACATTCTAAGGAGGAAATTTTACCGAATACGTATACTACCTTATTTGATCAACAAACTAAAGTTTCAAGTTCGGAAACATTTATTATCTGCGATTTACAACGAAATCATAAAAGCAACTCTACAAGCAAAATTCTCAAGAGAGTCTTTTCATGAATACGTTGTTCGATCAAGAGTCAAGTCTCAAGTTCGTAGGCAACATGCAAAATCTGCATTTAGAACGGAATCCTAAAAACAATGCACCGCAAAAGCAAAATTCTAAAGAGTGTTCTAATGCATACGTTGCTTTGACAAATGTAAGTCCCAAGTTCCTAGACAAAATTTCAAATCTGGATTTAAAACGAAGTTCCTAAAATACCACGCTTTAAACTTATCTAAGTTTTTTTATTGAATACATTATTTGACAAACAAACTAAAATCTGAAGTTTCAAAACAACATTTAAAATATGAGTTTTGAAGCGGAGCCCTAATAACAAAACACTCGGCTCGGATAGCAAGTCTCTAAAGAGTACTATGTGAAAACTGGAGCCTGTGATGAGCACTAACAAATTTTTTCCCTATTTTATCTTTCTTAAATGTCGTACATTCAGATATCATTTTCTTTGTTCTGTGTTTGTTAACTATTTTTTTTTAATACAGAATTAAAATACATAAAAAATGTGGCGAGATATAACGGGTACTCGGATGGTTTAATAGAAAAATTAGTTAACAAACACAGAACAAAGAAAATGATATCTGAATGTACGACATTTAAGAAAGATAAAATAGAGAAAAAAATTTTGTGTTTACCTTATGAACCACGAATCACAAAGGGCTTGGAAAGTATTTTTAAGAAAGCCGATTTACATTTGACGTTTTCGACGAAAAGTAATTTAAAAAATTTGTTGGGTAATACGAAAGACAAAGACAAAGTCACTGAAATGTCTGGTATTTATGAGATTAGTTGCAAAGATTGCGATCTTAAATACGTGGGCCAAACTAGGAGAAACATAGCCACCAGATTTCGTGAACATCTCGCACATTTACGTTATGGTACGGTGGACAAATCATGTGTGGCACAACATATATGGGATAATAATCACCACATCGACAAAGAAAATTTGAAACTTGTCAAAAATGTTAGACATCAAACTATGCTTGATTCATTAGAAAGTATTTTTATATTAAAGTCTATTAAGAACAAAACTTCATTGAATCGTGCGGCACCTTTAATTTCAAGCTTTTTATTTTCTCTTTGCATTTGACCGTTCAAACACTCCAAATTTGTCTGGTAGAATAATAAATTACTGTCAATAACTCGGCCGGTTTATACATCTCTTTGTTTGTCTTGAATTAAGGACCCTTTCGATTTGTTGTATCTATTTATTCAATATAAATACTTTCACGAAGAATTAAAATCAATATAAATATAGTTTTTATGTTGTATTTGATTCAATTATTTATTCTTTGTTAGAGTTAACATGGCGAGACAGACACTCGGGGTTTTAGTTTTCTATTTAAAAGAGATGAGTTGAGTTGATGTTGTTTATCTCACCAGATGTCTTTGGCGGCATGTTCCAATATCCACATAATAAATTTCTAGATCGAAAGAAAACGTGCTGATCCCTTGAATAACTCGGGTCGTTTGGACCTATATTAGATAAGGGTCATAAATTTGTCGACCAGAAGATTAAAACAGGTATTAGACCTCTTACTTTTATTACACAATAAACAAACGATCGTTCTTGGACGACAACTTTACTTCGGACTAGTTCGTTTACTTTGACGCGATATAAATACACGGTAGCTAATTTTTTACTTTAGAATTTTTCTTCCTCTGAAGATGTTGACATGGTGAACTAAACGATCGTAAGGTCTCTGAAATATGTGTTGTGGTGATTTGGGTGTTCTCCAAGTGTACTTACCCTCTAAAGAGGTTTTTTTAATGTCTACGTTGTCAAGGAACTAAAGTATCACGTTCGTGGACATTTAAAATTTGCGATTTAGGACGGAACCCTAGAAACAAGATGCTCTGAGAGCAAAATCGTTGGGAGTATATTTTAATGAATACATTGTTGGATCAAAATACTAGTTTTGAGTCCGTAGATACAATTGTAATCTTGTTGTTTGGAACGGAATCCTAAAGGCAACTGTACGAACTCGTGTGGGATAATAAATGGCCAATTACGGTCAAGAAACAAGATCAGCGTCCTTGACTATAATACTTCACTTGAACTTGAGAATGTTTTGGCGTAGGCTTCAA
This sequence comes from Tillus elongatus, assembly GCA_964006375.1. Classification (NCBI taxonomy): domain Eukaryota; kingdom Metazoa; phylum Arthropoda; class Insecta; order Coleoptera; family Cleridae; genus Tillus; species Tillus elongatus. Next base: position 84,162,953 of record OZ023262.1, on the reverse strand, counting down.
ACCCCCAGGTTTTGTTTTTCTTCCATTTATTTATTTTAAATGATATAACCGTATTAAATGCATGGGAACATAGACAATAAAAGACGGATGGAAAACAATAACACACTGCGTATGGATTATGGTATGCTGCGATGTAACGGCTCTTCTTGGATGAATCCAGAGTAACCAAGCTTGGTTCCGTTTCCTCACATTAAAGTTCAATGCATGGAGAATACAAAGTGTTGCAAGCTAAACAGGGAAAAATAATCTTATTATTATTTATTTCAGTATAAAATAACTGTCACTTGTCAATATGGCAGACCCTGTGCAACAAACAAGTTACTAGTGTAAAATAAATGTAACAAACACACGTTATTTGCAGGAATTGATACATAAGATCGCCGATTTAAAAGAGTTCCGGCGCAGCAAGTGCTTTATGGTAGCCAATTTTCATAAAAATGTTGAATGAAAGAACAATAGAAAGTTTGTGGTGAAAAAGTCAATATAAATATCCTATAAAGAAGAGCATGTTTTTCACGATGTTAGAAACTCTTAAGTTAAATGTATGAGTTTGAAGTTAGTGCTGGTATTTATCGATAATATACAAGCAGTGTAACCATGGATTATTATCCAATATATTTCATCTTAGCTTCTCGTCTTCTTTAGGTACAAAAGTTAAATTAAATTTCAATACCTTAGTCCAGAATACGAGGGTTGGTCAATAAATACCCGTGTTAGGTTAGACGCAAATTTTTCACAAATTTTTTACTTTTTAACGCAGTCCCCTTTTAGGTCTACCTATACATTTCCCCCCACGTTTTTGTCGTGTCGTGTTAGGATGCTGAAAATTCTTTAATTTGTCAGACACGTTCCAAGGCCATTAAGCTTCGACATGATTGTGAGGAAAAATTGTTTCATATACGGGGCGTTTTGTAGGATGTATTAGAATTTGGTGTGCTTTAAACTAGAATAACTTATTTATTTCAAATGGAACACCCTGTATATTATCTTCTCATTGAATAGAGCAGATAATTGTATGTTCCGCCGCGTCCCATCCACCTCTCTCCAAACTCATCATTTAAAAAGCTTCTCACCTCTGCTGAATAATGCGCAGGAGCCCCGTCTAGTTGATACCAACAATTCACATTCGCAGTAAGTGGTAAATTGTCCAAGAAATTAGAGACAGTGGTTCGCAAAATCTCTAGGAATTGCACCGCTGTCAGATTATTATTGTAAATGCAGTACGATATTTTATCATCCATCAGAAGAGCAAACAAGTTGAAGCTGAATTATTTCTGAAAACAGCGTTCTCTTTTGACATGAGGATTGTCTTGAGTCGAGTAGTGAAGATTATGTCTGTTAAATATTCCTTCATGGGACATCTTTGTTTCGTCGGTCCAAATTATGCTTTTCAGAAATAAAGGATCGTTTCGGTGTCTTTCAAGGAGAGTGTGACAAAATTCAATTCGGTGGGCTGGGTCGTTCGGTTCCAGAGCTTGTACACTTATAAATTTATAATTATGCATGTTATGCTTGGACAATATTCTCTGTATGGAAGAACGTGCTATGTTCATGTCATGTTCAGTTGAACGTATTGACACCTTTGGTTGAGCTTCGAAATAAGACAACACAGAAATTTGTGTGTCTTCGTCTTCTGTAACTGGAACTGATCTTGATGTTTGTTTAATCGTGCAACTTCCTGTTCTCAAGAAATTGGTTTCATAACGTCTGAATTTCAACGCTGTCATTAGCGAGGATTTGGGATACGTATCATTAAACAGCCGACATGTTCTGCTGACCACTCTGTTGCACTCTCCATGAAAATAAAATAAATTCAGGAATTGTTCGTTTGAATAGCTGGCATTATCCATTGTAACGTAGAATTCCTATTAATTCAGACAACAAGGACAAAATAACTCACGTTGTGAATGACAGAAATATAAAACTGACAATAAACGTGAAAATGTCAAACATCACATAGCGCTAAAATTCATACAGATTTTAGACATACTCCTAAGTTTGTCTTTTATTTGGTTAACCGCAAATATCTCGACAATTATCAACTTTAGGTATAGGGAATGCTAATACAGTTTGAAAGAGAATTATCTGCTCTATTCAATGAGAACATAATATACAGGGTGTTCCATAAATAAATGAGTTATTCTAGTTTAAAGCACACCAAATTCTAATACATCCTACAAAACAACCTGTATATGGAACAATTTTTCCTCACAATCATGTCGAAGCATAATGGCCTTGGAACGTGTCTGACAAATTAAAGGATTTTTAGCATCCTAACACGACACGAAATCACATTCATTAAGTCAGCCTTCCCTTGAACAGAATTCTCAAATAAATTGACATAACTTGAAAACAGTTGAAGATAGGGAGAGCATACCCTAATAACTTTTAACCTATAATTAGATGAGTATTCTAAAAATGCAATAATATAAAGGCTGTTCTATTTGAAATAACGATGTTTAACGGTGTAACCGGAAGTTCGCCATTTTGGAAATTATTTCCATTAAATAGAGCTTTTTTTATGTCAACAACACACCACGAGGGCTTACAGCCTAAATACTATCGTACCGTGGGTGTTGACAAGGAGGAAAGAGGCAGCTTGTTAATTCTGGACTTGAAGGTTTGGAGGTTCGGAGGAGAAGGAAAAACATGTGCCGGCAAGGAATTCCACAACTTGGAAGTCCTCGGGACAAAAGAGCGGGCATAACAAGATGTTCTATGTCTGGTGACCTGGACATTAAAAGGGTGCATTCGCTCTGTTCCCCTGGTAGATCTGCTGGGGGCAGCAGGCGGGGGAATTATGGAGGAAAGCTCCTCTGAGCAGTGCCCGTGCAGATATCTATAAAAGAGAGAGAGGTCACCAACGGCACGTCGGTGGGCAAGGGATGGAAGCCTTTGGGTGAGGGTAGGGTCACCGATGAGACGTATAGCTCTCTTTTGAATGGAGTCCAGGATAGCGAGTGTAGAAGCGGCAGCTGCACCCCAGATGTGGGAGCAGTATACGAGGTTTGGCCTTATTTGTGAAGTGTATAAGGTATAGAGATTAGTTGGTGAAAAGTATTTGCGAGCCCGGAAGAGGAAACCCAATTTCTTAGCAGCCGCTTCTGCAATTGATGTAACATGTTGGTGCCAATTAAGATTTCGATCCACAGAAATGCCAACAAGAGAAAAGGACTCATTACTTTGAATAACTTGGTTGTTCATTGTGATGGGTCTAGGGCTGCTGTATCTCTTGTGAGAAAGAAAGCAAGACTTAGTTTTGGTGGGGTTGAATTGTACAAGATTTCTACTTCCCCAGTCTAATATTTTTTGGAGGTCTACGGAGACAGAACCCTCCATCTGCGATCCTCATCTAATTGGGCTAAAGAGACAGGCTTAGAATATTGTATGTTTGAGTGGAGGGTGCTGTCGTCCGCGTAACTGTGAACTGGGTTGGGTGTGCTAGAGAGGAGGTCATTGATGTGGAGAAGAAACAAAGTAGGGGCTAAAGCTGAACCTTGAGGAACTCCTGCATTAATTGGATACAGTTTAGAGGAATGGCCATCCACAACAACAGATATGCTCCTGTTGGAGAGGAAATTTGCTGTCCAGGTACAAAGTTTTGGTGGTAGGCCATAGGCCGGAAGTTTATTAAGCAGCGCTGCGTGCCAGACCTGGTCAAATGCTTTGGATATGTCTAGAGCAACAATCTGGGATTCACCCCGTTGTTCCATAGACTTGTTCCAAGAATGGGTGACAAAGGAAAGGAGGTCGGCAGTCGATCTGCGCTGACGGAATCCATACTGCCTGTCGTGGATTAGACTGTGTTTTCAAGGAATTTTAGTAGTTCGGTGTTTATATACTTTTCCATCACTTTAGAGATGACTGAAAGGAGAGAAATAGGCCTGTAGTTGCTAGGAAGCGCTTTAGATCCTTTCTTGGGGATGGGTTGTACTCGAGCAGTTTTCCAGTTACTAGGGAATATGCCTTTATTGTAAGATATCTGAAACAGACGAGTCAGGACAGGAGCAAGTTCTGGTGCGCATTTTTTGAGAACAATTGCTGGGATCTCGTCAAGGCCAGAGGCTTTCCTAGTATTAAGAGAAGAGAGCATCTTTCGTACCTTTTTAGTTTTGAAAATGATATCAGTCATTTTATGCGCGACATTGGGGACTGTTGGTGGTTGAACATTTGGAGGTGGGTTGAGAGTAGAATTTCCGGCGAACAACGAAGCAAAAAGTTCAGCCTTGCCCAGGGCGGTAGAAACAATTTCATCACCTGAGACAAGAGGTGGGAACGTGCTCTTGCAGAAATTATTCCCAATAGACTTAGCAAGAGTCCAGAAGGGTTTGCCGCCGTTGGAGCTTGAGAGGACTTTGTTTTTGATGTGGTTATTAAACGAGTTTTTTGCCTCAGAAAGAATGCGGACATAGCGGTTTCTTGCGTCGTTGAATGCTTGACGATTTTCTTGACTGGGATTGTGTAGAAGCGTTTTGTGAGCTTTGACCTTTTCAAGTCTGGCCTTGTCACAGGATTTAGAGAACCAGGGCTTTTGAGTGGCTGAAGAGGTTTTCTGTGTACGTGGAATAAATAATTCCATGCCAGCTTGCATAATTTCGGTGACGTTTTGTGAGATATCAGAGGGGTCAGGATGAGAGAAGCAGACAGACGCCCATGGAAATGAGGAAAAGTAATCCCGCATTTCGTCCCAGTTTGCGGAGTTGTAGTGCCAAACGATACGTGGGTGTGATGACTGTGTGACCTCGGGTTGCATTGCGCAGGAAGCAGTGACCATGCCGTGGTCTGAGCGACCAAGGGGGGCGGTGACTGATATCTTATAGCATCTTCGGAAACCCCGTATACAAATTTTCTGCACTGAAAAATGTATATTTTCGGAAATAATCTAATACATTACGAGACGTGGGACATCCTGTATATCGAATCTGGCCGCGGATATGTGTCCTAGGGGGCCTAGTCTGCGCTAATTTGAAGAAATTTTTTCAAAAGTCGCGATCTCTTCATTAGTGAATTTTTAAAAGATAATTCACTAAAAATTGAAACTGACCCCGGGTATGTGTTTCTAGGGGTCCTTGTTCGCGCTCATTTGAAGAAATTGTTTCTAAATTTAAAAGTCGGGATCTCCCTATTAGTGAATTTTTCTACGAAAATTCACTAAAAGGCGATACCATTCGTACAACGCCCAATCCAATATTATTAAGAATATTGCAATGTCAGAAAACACAATCTTCGTTCGCATTCAAGTCACCCACGATTCTGCACGGTGGCGTCACCGAAAGCAAAATATGGCGATTCTAATTCCGGTTTTACTACCTTTCATAATAGTTATGCAGGCGAATTATGTTGTTTATGTTTATTAGCTGTTAAACTCGATTCAGATCCTTATAAAGGCTAGTCGAGATAATTTAACATCATCAAACTGTAATCATCATTACCTGATGGACAATTATGTTACCTTACCAGATGTTAGGTTGAATTGATTGCCAAGTCTTGGTAAATTGTGACAAATGGGGTTTGCGTATAATAATTATTTACAGCAAACTCAGAAAACTTTGCTGTAAATAGAGAGTATTTTCTAATTAAGCCATAATTCAAACGCGGGTATAGGTTTTAAGTGGTCATGAATTTTAAAATGTTACTTTACCAGTTATCTTCAGGCTTATACAGACCGATTATTAAATAGTGTTTGTTAGAACGTTCTTGCTCACAAAAATTATTGCGCCATTATGTACCGGGTGACCAATTAAGCGAGGTAAGCGGCTGTATCTCGGAAATCGTTCACCATAGAGCTTTGGGAAAAATATCTTTAGTAAATGTGGCCAAGGGAAACCGTTAGAAATTATTTTCAAGTTCGTCAGATGCCCGCTAGGGGGCGTAACACCAAGAGGAAATGAAAAAAAAGGATATCTCAGTAATGTGTGTATCACGAACAATTTTTGTTTTGACTATTTTTCTCGGATTCTTCAGATAAAGTGGTGGGGTAAGGCAAACATTGGTTAGGAAAAAACAGAATATCTCGGAATAGCCTCATTGGAAAATATTGAACTCAGGGTCATTTAAAAGAATATTTCTTGCTCTATCAACAGCATTGCAAGCCATGTCTTTGTTATTGTTACTGTAATCAGTAGATGGCGCTTTTTAAACATTTAACACACATGATTTTTTACAAGAAACCTAAATACAATGTTATAAATATTACTAAATAAAGGCCAAAGCAACTGGTAAAAATCCAAAGACTATCTTTTGTTTAACCGGAGATATTAATGAAAAACTGATACTGCAATCTAAAAAAAATATTTAATTCCCTCTGTATGTAATTCTAAAAGATAGGCACTCTAGTGTCTTCTTAAATGTTCTACACACTGCTCGAGCCTATTTCGAGTAGAAAAAACGGCAGCTTCCACTTCCGCTGTTGACAGACTACGAATTGCATTTCTGATTCTATTCTTCATATCCTCCTTGCTCGTAGACTTTGTTTGGAAGACAATGTTCTTTATTCGTCGCCACAAATAAAAGTCTAAGCATGTTAAGTCAGGTGATCTGGCTGGCCAGGGAAATATGCTTCCTCGTCCTATCCATCGGCCTGGATACGTCTCATCGAGATGTTCTCGCACATTAATTGAAAAATGTACTGAACAACCACTAAGCTGCAGAAACACATTTTGCCTGGTTTCAAGGGGCACATCTTCCAATAAAACTGGCAATTAATTTCTTAGAAACTCCAAGAAGAGGTTACCAGTAAGAGACTGGTCAAATAAATAGGGTCCAATAATTGTACCTCCTATTTTTTTTTGTTCCCTCAGGGCTCGTCCGCGGCCTTGCCGCCACGATAGCACCGCAACCCTTGGTTGATTGTGCATACCCTTAGTCTTACTCCACCCATTCCAAGATCACTGTGCCTTGAACTAGTCTGCACAGCGATTGGTAGGGTGAAGTTTTATATTGCTCTGTCTCCGGTCTAGAGTGACCGTAGATCAGTTGTCTTTTCCGGTCCAGAGCTATACACTCACACAAGATGTGCTGGGCTGATTCCTCCCCCTCGCCGCAGAGTCTGCATGCGAGGTCCCCTTCGAACCGCCCCATTTTATGCAGGTGTTTCTTGACGGCCATGTGTCCTGTCAAGAGACCTGTTGTGTTTCTGAGCTGTCCTCTGCTAAGGTTTAGCAGCTCCACAGCTCTCTTTGAACTGGGTCCGTCAATTATTGACTTCCCATGTCTGAGCCCTGGACAGTCCGCCCAGTACACCTTGTGTTGGTTTCTGACCCAGGACTTAATGGCTCCCCTGGCAGTGCTCTTTGACACGCCCAGAGCCGGTTCTGGTCCCAGGTACCTCCTATTACGCCACACCATCCATTAAGACTCCAACGTCCCTGATGTTGAACTTCTGGATCCAGTGGGGGTTCTTGGTAGACCAATAATGCATATTATGCATATTCACATTACCGTCGCTATGAAAAGTAGCCTCGCCCGTCCAAAGAACTTCCGTTGAAAATTTTCATTGATCATGTCTAAAAGCCAATGGCAATGATCCAGCCTCCGATCATATTCCTGCTCATTCAGCGCTTGATTCAAAACAATATGATAAGGGTGTAGTCTAAATATCAAAATAATTATCATTGTATATTCAAAAGGACATTGTAATAAAAATATGTTTATCTGCTGACATAATAGACGCATTATGTTATCGGATTTAAGCAACATAAAGCTGTTCATTATACCACAAGGGATGTTCACTCAAGCTAAACAGTTACGTTATCAACAATTCATAAAGCTTAACTGTTACTACGTTGAAAGTTAAACAGTTGTGGTAATTTCAATGTTGTCAATAAAGTTCGAGTAAAATGGTACTCACATACTAAAAATCAACTATAAATTCGAGAAAACGTACTTGTTGGTATGAGAAGATTTTGGTGGTTGATGATGTAACTATCTAGCTTGGGTGAACAGCCCATAGTGCGATAATGAGATTCACTATAGCACTACTGCTACTATAACGAGAAACAAAACACGAATCTTTGGCTAACTAATTCAATAATAAATGATAAACAAACGCTATATTCACACTAATGAAATGAAGTAAAAAATGTCAGTTTCATCGTATATCAAAAAAAAATTTAATCTTTTAAGGGTATTAAGTTTTAATGAATGCCAGCAGATAAAGTTTTGTGTCTTACTCGGATCATAAACGCTCATTGTGGTAACACGTCGTGTTATGATATCATAATTTTTACTACTGCCGTCTGACCATTTTCACAAGAGTCATTATGATCCCTGTGAGATAAATAACAATAACTATTTTGAATTTCAAGATATAATAAGCTTACCTATACTCTTACAAAATAGTTTGGATGGTGGTCCGTGATATTCCCAACTCGAGATGCAATCTTCTTGTGCTTACATGTGGATTAAATTCTATATATGCCAAAACATTGATACTATTTTCTTCAGTTCTGGCAAAACGGCGTCTCCGCAGCACCGATCGGCTTAAGCTTCCAGTTTCACGTAAGTTTTGCACCAAGCGAGGAAAAACTCTTCTGTTGCAGCAACTACCGCATTTTGAAAGCACTCAAAGTAAACACCAATCATATCAACGGCTTCATCATTTGTAAAAGACATTTTTAATATTTAAATTATACGCCAAAGAATTCAGAGTAACTAATTTGACGTTTCTTTGAAGTATTGTAGTTTTGTTTTTTCCAAAGCCTATCTATTCAATTTTTAGTGTTTAATTATTGGACCGAACGAATAAGTTATAGTTGCGTTATGAATACGTAAATAAGTCTCATTTTTAACAAAAAACTATAAATCTAAATTTGGAATTAATAAATTTGTGTTTTCAGTCTTTCAATTAGTCAATGCTGAAAGCGTTTTTGTTTAAATTCCAGTTTTATAAGTTTTTCATTAATATCTCCAGTTAAACAAACGATAGAGCCTTGGGATTTTCACCACTTGCTTTGGCCTTTAGTCCTCTTTCTATCAATGGAGTAATATTTATATGATTGTATTTGGGTTTCTTGAGAAAAATCATAAAATGTGTTAAATTTTAAAAAAGCGCCATCTAGTGATTACAGTAACAATAACAAAGACATGGCTTACAATGCAGTTGATAGAACAAGAAATACTCTTTTAAATGACACTAAGTTCAATATTTTCCAATGAGGCGATTCCGAGATATTGCATTTTTTCCTAATCAATGTTTGCCTTACCCCCACCACTTTATCTGAAGAGATAAAAATAGTCAAAACAAAGATTGTTCGTGACACACACGACATTTATTTGCAGGTATTTTCAACACAGTTTATCTGAGCATATTACTGAGATATTCTATTTTTCCATTTTCTCTTGGTGTTACGCCCTCTGACGAACTTGAAAATAATATCCAACGATTTCCCTTGGCCACATTTACTAACGATATTTTTCCCCAAAGCTCTATGGTGAACGGTTTCCGAGATACAGCGGCTTACCTCGCTAACTGGCCACCCGGTACTCATTAATTATACGTACTTATACGAAAGGTCCACATTACTGTTATCTCAAGACATATTTTCTGTATTTTGGCGAATTTTCGTAGGGAGCATTTTCTAATGAAGGGGTCGCACTTGCAATTTATAAAACACTTCCGGAAATAAGCGCGAATTAAGCTACTAATACTACCAGTCACACCATCCCAATTAGGTGGTAGGCATGTAACTTATTTTTACAACTATTAATGTCTGGCTAATTTTAAAAAAATGCATTGCCATTTATGGTCATTAATAGAAAATAATAAATAAATAGATGAAATATAAAACACCGCAAAGCCTATGCTATTTATCAACCATGTTTCTCCTGACAAGCTGTTTTCGCTTCTACCTTCATTACATCGCATACACGCTTTCCTATTACGTAAGCTTCTGACTCCTTTGTCTTTAATATATCGGCCACAATACCCGACCAAGCTCTCGTGTGTGTTCCAAGCCATCTCTTACAATTTACATGTTCAATATAATTTCTACCTATATTCTATCATTATCCAATCGTTCTATGTGCCCAAACCATCCAAACACGCTGCTGTCATACTTTCAATGGACTTTTCTACGTTAGGTACATTCGCTAAGAACCCATTCATTTCTAAATTTGTCTTTCCTTGATCTGCCCGTCACTCCTCAGGTAGTCCATTCCAACAGCATACATTTTTTTACGTCCTTTCCTGACACACCCACCTTTCAGAACCATATGTACATTGACTCCTAGCTACAGAGGTCATAGTTCGCAGCTCCTTTTTGCCTGCATTTATCTTACTTTGTATTCATCTATTGTTCCGTCGTTGGAAAACAGTCTTCCTTGATTTGATTAAACACCATAACTTAGTCTTCTCAGCATGCACTCGTTTCTGTCATCAGTCTCTCTAACACCCGCTGCTTCTCTCTTTCAGATTCACTAAGTAGTACTGCATCAACAGCGTACAGTAACACTTTTATTTCAAAAGCATTCATTTTTATGTCTTCTGTCTCCGAGCAAACTTGTACATTTGTCCATGAATATGTTGAATAACCATGGAGACATGACACATCCTTGTTTGACACCCTGTTCAATTCTAAAATAGTTACTGAACATTCCATTAGTTCTCACACTTGCTCTACTGTCGTTATGTAGCGATCTAATACTTCGATTTAGCCAATCATCCACACCACATTCTTCCAAAATATTCCTCAGCTTCAGCCTATATACAATATCGTACGCTTTTCCTAGTCTACAAACGTGCAGTATACTTTCTTTTCCACATTCAAGCATTTGTCAACTATCTGCTGAAGTAAGTATAGTTGGTCAGTACAGGTTCTTGCCTCACTCATTCTATCAATATTCTTCCAAATACCATCCACACAACGCTTAACAACCTTATCGCTCGATAATTTTTGGATTCACTCTTGCTTCTTTTACCTTTATACAAGCGTCGCCGTGGCCGTGTTTGGAAAGTCAAGTCAAACGTCACAATTCGGAATCGGCGGACGACGGTTCGAGAGTCACCGGCAGCGGATGATCTTTCAAATCACTTCTGTCGTTGAGATCGAGCTTAAGGTGGAGGGTAGGTTAGTTTAGATGAGCAAAAAGGGCCAGCGTTGGCCTGATTGCCAGTAAGCATCTTACCTTTACCCTTATACAAAGCCACCATGATAGCGTCCTTCCACTACCTCCGCACTTGTCCTACTTTTATACACATGTTAATCAGCTCACGCTACACAGTCAAATTCGAGCAGCCATACTTTAACATTTCTTCAAGGATTTTATCAACACCTGCTGCTTTTCCGTTCTTTGGTTTTTTTATCACTATCTCAGTCTCATGCGCTTCTACAGTGGCGGATTAAGAGCTCGAAAAACGATTGGGTGTCAGTTTTTTGTATTTTTTTTCCTAGTGTGGTTGGTTCAAAATAACCCGGTTCGAAACAACAAAATCGTTCGTTCAGAATAATCCGGTGGTTCGAAGGACCAAAATGGTTGTTTTACGTAACTTATAAAGGACCAGAGAAATTGTTTCTTGGGGGTGAAGTATTATAAAAAAATAACGATTTTAATATAATAATCTTACATATAAATTTCACGAGCTGAGATGTAATCAAATATTAAATAATGGTGGTGGATTTACAAAGGGATGTACCTATAGTTGCTGGAATCAACACGTGAATTGTGTCGCTGGTACCTGGGGCGTCGTCTAAGCGGGCCAAAGTAATTTACGTGTCCGGGTGACAGACGTGGGTTTCGATCTTCGGATCCTGCTTACACGCGATCGAAGCGATAGGCATAGCCAGGGGTAAATTGATGTAGACTTCACGTCACGGGCCAGTTAATCTTACTATGATGCTTACTGGCCGCTGGAAGACAAGGATTTAATGGGATGCGTCACTACTGGTCACATGATAGTCGATAGTACTATGATGCTAACTGTCCGCTGGGTAACGACGAAGTGGTGTGATGTATGACAACTGATGCTCATTATAAACTTACAGCTCAGCACACAGACAGAGTATACGGCTGCAAAAAGCGTCTAAACGCGTCAAAGCATGCCGGGAGTCATTCTGACTCTTGTTGACAGACGGACCTTATTTAAAAATAAGCCTCGTATATCTAGAGAAGGTAGTTTATTATTAATTTCTAATTCGTGACTAAATTATAATACAGACAGTGACAAAGGCCTTAACTAGTTAACTATTTCTCCTGCTGAATTGGTTTTATAGTGAAGTTTGTAAATATGTTATGAAAGAATACGGTAATCACATAATAAAATACAATATGACCGATAAGTCATCTAGTCGATTAGTCTATATTCAATCCTAGCCTTAATCGTTAAGTTAGGTTATATTGTGAGTGGGTCATTACAGTCCCCCCACTGATCTTTAGGTCTATTGTGGCTCACGCCTAACTGTCATATATTTCACTCAACAACTCTACTCTTACAGAGGTCGATAATTTTTGTGGACGAAAGTTGATCCAGATCATCTGGTGCAAGTTGGGTCTTGCCAAAAAGCAGGTGTTAGCCGGACAGGAAGAGCACGTGCTCTGCCGTTTCGTCACTTTCCATGCACAGTCGGCACTCGGTTTCTTGACCGAGTCCAATTCTGTACTTGTGGTGACGCAAGCGGCAGTGTCCTGTATACAGGCCGACCAGAGTTCTCAGTTGTTGCCTGTTTAACCCTAGAATGTTTTTTTTTTCGCCCATAACTCTGAAAGGTCATTTATGAAGAAGGCCTTAGAGTGTGCTAATCCTGGCAGATTTTGTCATTGTTGGAAGCTAAGTAAATACCAATATACCCTCGTACTTCTATGTTGTAAGCACATTTATATTTTCCTGTAGGTAGAGGTATTTCGCTGGTTATATTTGCCACACAAAGTACACCTGAAATAAGTAATATATTTTACAAAGCTAGGATGTAGAGGAGTAGCTGCGTTTGCTGTGAACCTAATTTAGTTCGCAGGATGTTGGATTTCTCTGTATATACCGGAAAGCTTTTCTTCTCTCCTTTGCGACATAGATGTGAGCATGAAAACCATATCATAATGAAGTTACTTCTCATTCGGGAGTCCATTACGGGTTTGTTACGTTTCAAAGGACTTATTTTGTTTTAGCTTGTGTTGTGTAGAATAATGGTAGCAAAAAAGGACCGCTATAATTAGTACTTTGTTGTCTCTTTTTGTGTCCCTTGTTATAGCAGACTAAATTAATTTATCACAAAGCGGTAATTTCAGAGAAACCGTTGCTCTTGAATTAATTATTAACGCAGGCAATGAAGATTGATTAATATTGGAGTTGAGGCTGGAGTTAAGACTAATATCCATATACCTTTGTCTGATGATCCGTCTTCTTACCGTTAAAACTTCATAGTCATTTCTTGCGTTGGTTTTAGTTGAACTGATTGGTTAAGTTTTATTGAAATTTTTAGTAAAGGTTCGTTGTGTTATTAGCGAATTTTTTTTTAATTCGCTAATGAGGAGATCTGTGTTTATATATATATATATATATATATATATATATATATATATATATATATATATATATATATATATATATATACATATATATATCCGACCAATAACTCAAAAAATAATGGACCAATCTTGATCAAATTTGGTGAGTACCTTCCTTTTGTAAGTAGCTTGGATAAGTTCGTTAGCCAGAAAAATCGCACTAGGTTTTCCCGGAAAATTTTGTGTTTTCTTTCTAAAAAAATTCATGTAACCGGAAATAACAAAGTAAGGGCGACCAAATTTGGTTCACGTGTTTATATGATAAAGAGTAAACTCTGTACCAAAATTTATGTCTCTAGCTTTAAAGAAGTTATGGGCAGTTAAAAAAATTAATTTTGGAGTTTTCCTCAAAACGTCAACTCGCAATTTTAAACGTCAAAATCGGCAATATTTAGGCAACGAACGTGAAACAAATACGAATTTTGAAAAGAAAATTCTGCAAACCCTTAAGTTTCAGATTCAACCGTCATTGTCCTTCATTTTACTAAAATATTTACAGAAAATTAATTTTAAATAGACCCTTCCTCAGATGCTTTGGCTGTCGGTTTAGTTAAGTTGATGCTTTCGCTGTAGGTTTAAATCCCCACGACGAAGCAGACACCCACCCCTGCCACAAGTAGAACGGGGGGGGGGGGGGAGGCTGCCTCGCCGTAGACATTTTCACCCCCACCCCCTCGTGTGCATACAACCACCGTCGTTGCATGAACCACGAGAAAAACTTCTTGTTCATTCCCCAAGGAAGTTACGTGACCTCTGGCAAATAGGGGTGCTGTGTGGGGTAGGCTGGGTTTAATGGGGATATGGCTTCCAATAGACAGCTTTCAAGCAGTTTTCTTCGCATTTTCTGCTCATATTTCCTTTTTACTAGCTACCCCGCCCAGCACCCCTATTCAATCGCAGTCCCAAGAAAATTTTCTTGTGGTTTCTGCAACGGGGGTGGTTGTATGCACACGAGGGGGGGGTCGAAAATGTCTACGACGAAGCAGCCATTCCCCCCCGTTCGACTTTTGGCAGGGGTGGGGGTTTGGGTGGTTGTCTGCTTTGTCGTGGGGATTTATATAGACCCCTCGGGTATGTGTTCTAGGTGGCCTAATTTGCGCTTATCTGAAGACCATTTTTTAAAATTCAAAAGTCACGATCTCATTAGTGAATTTCTTCTACGACAATTTACTAAAAAAACTGATTTTCGAAGAAGATATATTTGTGTCGGTCTATAGATTGGTCTATCTATTAGTTCCCGCCTTATCTTTCACAGGGATTGAGCTATCGACCTTACATTTTGTGCACAGGTAACACAATCCACCAATGAACGGCTCGAATTGTTTTTTTTTAAAGCGAAATCGTTGCAGGGGAACGATGATATATAGGGGGATAATTGATTGAAATTCGCACATTCAAAATCTGGTAATATGTCGTTTCAGATATTTTGAGAACATAAATTCAAATATTACGAAGGACCTGACATTGTCTCATAACATTCAAGTAGGTCATGGAGGGGCGAAATATCACATTCTTTTCTAATTGGGCCATCGACATCAAATTTGGCACAGAAGTGGATTGTTTGTTAGTGAAATCGATTCAGAATAAAGGAAGAAATAGGGGATTGATTGGGGAAAATTTACAATTTTCCATTAAAAATCGAATAATATATCGTTTCAGATGTTCATGGGTTCAGAACTACGAATATTATACTAAACATCTGACGTTTTCTCATTAAATTCAATCATTTAGGTCAATGTTAGCTTTCAAAGACCTTAAAATATCGGTTCCAATGAGGCCATCATAATTTTCAGATAAATCTAGAAGGTAAAATTTATATTAACCAGGTGATTTAAAATTTTTAAATATACGGCCATCTACAGTCAATGTTATGCATTAAATATGTATTAACTTTTTTCTCAGCCCTGGTATACATCTTTCAGTAACAAAATATGAAATATTGGACAATTTTGAACAAAAAGGGTAAACCTATTGACAATCGTTTATGTCAACCGTTGGGAAGATAGTTTTGATTTTATAAATGAATATTTCGAATTTATACCTCTAGGAATATTAACGTCCAAAACAGACTTTGCTAAGAAATTCAGAACTCATTGCCTTAACGCTATAATCCGTATTTTAAAATTGTGTCTAAATGTACCCAAAAATTTTCGTTAAGCCTTTAATTTCCTGAAAGAAAAAACCTTTTAGTTTGTTTGCACTAAAAAAATAGTGCTGCAAATTGAATCATAACTTCCACATAGCTGTGATAATCTATTGTCATCAGAAAAACATTCTCATGAAATGAATTTAGGGTTCATGACGACCACAAAGAAAATATTCCTAATCCTGTACCCACAAATTTCTGAAACATTATGTTACCCGAGTTTTAACGAAAAAATGTCAATTTTTACCAAATCACCCCTCATTTATCCCCTACCCCCTGAAGCGATCATACCCAAAAACAATTTGAAGCGTTCCCTTGTCGGGTGCTAACTGAATACCAAATTTGAAGATGATATATCTATTCGTTCGAAAGTTATTTCGCCTACCAACAGACAGACGTACAGGCCGACAGATCGACCGACCGACAGACAAAAAAATGTTCGCCCCAGGATCAAGTTTTCTATATGCTTTAAGACTTGTTACGTCGTTTTAGCAAAACAATTTCGAAATTTCTGTCAACGGATATTCCACCCCCGCACATTCAAACCCTAATTTAATTTCTGAACAGAATACCAGATGTTTCATGAAATTGAAAGTTTTCTAATCAACAAACCATAAAACGTTATATTACACTAGTTTTAACCAAAAAATTTCAATTTTCACCAATGACTCCCCCATTCATCCCCGACCGCCTGGAGCGATTTTACTCAAAAACCACCGCTCGTTTATCGAGTGCAAACTGTATACCAAATTTGAAGACGATATCTCAATTCATTCTAAAGTTTTCGTGGCTGTAGACTGGGGAAGTAGAAATATTGTACAATTCAACCCCACCAAATCTCAGTCCTGCTTTCTATCTCATAAGAGATACACCAGCCCTAGACCCATCACAATGAACAACCAAGTTATTCAAAGTAATGAGTCCTTTTCACTTGTTGGCATTTCTGTGGATCGAAATCTCAATTGGCACCAACATGTCACATCAATTGCAGAAGCGGCTGCTAAGAAATTAGGTTTCCTCTTCCGGGCTCGCAAATACTTTTCACCAGCTAATTTCTATACCTTATATGCTTCACAACTAAGGCCAAATCTCGAATACTGCTCCCACATCTGGGGTGCCGCTGCCGCTTCTACACTCGCTATCCTGGACTCCATTCAGACGAGAGATAAACGTCTCATCGGTGACTCTACCCTCACCCCAAGGGTGGCATCCCTTGCCCACCGACGTGCCGTTGGTGCCGCCCCCCCCCCCTCTCTCTTATAGATATCTACACGGGCACTGCTCAGAGGAGCTTTCTTCCATAGTTCCTCCACCTGCTGCCCCCAACAGATCTACCAAGGGAACAATGCGAATGCACCCTTTTATTTTCCAGGTCACCAGACATAGAACATCTTGTTATGCCCGCTCTTTTGTCCCGAGGACTTCCAAGTTGTGGAATTCCTTGCCGGCACATGTTTTTCCTTCTCCTCCGAACCTCCAAACCTTCAAGTACAGAATTAACAAGTTGCCTATTTCCTCCTTGTCGACACCCCCGGTACGATAATATTTAGGCTGTAAGCCCTCGTGGTTGAAATATATAAAAAGACAGACATACCGACCGACAGACACACAAAAAAATTCGTTCCCAAATAATGTTGCCTATGTGTTGTCACACCTTTGACGACGTTTAAGCGAAAAAAAAAGTTAAGGAATTTTGGTCGCCGATGCCATACTTCCACACTGATTGACTGCGTGGAAGTAAAATTATTAAAATCATGTTGCTTTCATTAAAAAAAGACATATTTGCTATTAAAACATTTTATGAAAATTCACTACCATAATGCACTTGCTGCGTCCAGACTTTTTATTAAGTTAAATTAAAAGCCTTTTAATTCTCGTTCCTAGGATATTTTTATGTTCTTGTTAAGTCCGTTAAAACAGTTAAAAGTTACTACAGTGGGAATATTGATCCAAAAAGAGGCAACCTGAAGTGGAATACTTAATATGAGAACTGTCTATCGAAATATCTACATTACGATATTCCATTAGTGTCAATTACAGCACGGTGGCAGACTATAATTCAGTTTTGGCTCACTATTGCTGTAGGAAAAAAACCAATGCTTTCAAAATGTAAATGAACGACAACAATAAAATTTCATCATTCTTCGGTTTCCGTAAGATGAGCTGCATAAATTCACCTGTTGAAACAGAGAAACTGGGTCAAACGACAGAAACAGAATTCACAAGTAAGGTCTCGTATTCGTGACTATTCGAATGATTACTGCATTCAGTATATTGTAATATCATGAGATTGCGTTCAGTATACTATAAATATAATTTATAAAATCTTTTGCTAAAATTTGTAGGTTTTATTGTTGTTTTTTTTTGTTCCCTCAGGGCTCGTCCGCGGCCTTGCCGCCCCGATAGCACCGCAACCCTTGGTTGATTGTGCATACCCTTAGTCTTACTCCACCCATTCCAAAATCACTGTGCCTTGAACTAGTCTGCACAGCGATTGGTAGGGTGAAGTTTTATATTGCTCTGTCTCCGGTCTAGAGTGACCGTAGATCAGTTGTCTTTTCCGGTCCAGAGCTATACACTCACACAAGATGTGCTGGGCTGATTCCTCCCCCTCGCCGCAGAGTCTGCATGCGAGGTCCCCTTCGAACCGCCCCATTTTATTCAGGTGTTTCTTGACGGCCATGTGTCCCGTCAAGAGACCTGTTGTGTTTCTGAGCTGTCCTCTGCTAAGGTTTAGCAGCTCCACAGCTCTCTTTGAACTGGGTCCGTCAATTATTGACTTCCCATGTCTGAGCCCTGGACAGTCCGCCCAGTACACCTTGTTTTGGTTTCTGACCCAGGACTTAATGGCTCCCCTGGCAGTGCTCTTTGACACGCCCAGAGCCGGTTCTGGTCCCATAAATGGTTCTGCTGATTTTCTTTTCGCGAGACTGTCAGCTTCTTCATTGCCTTTGACCCCCGAGTGACCTGGCACCCAGATGAGGGTCACCTCATTCTGCCCAGCCAGGTCGCTCGTCTCGTCTCGGCACTCACTCACCAGCCAGGAATTTACCCGTGGGCTACTTAGTGCCTTAAGGGCTGCCTGGCTGTCTGTGGCTATGAGGATCCGCTTGTTGGTGTAGCCCCTCCTCTTGTTCTCCCGCACACAGTGCAGGATGGCGTACATCTCGGCCTGAAACACCGTTGCATGGGCTCCGAGGGAAATACTATGACTTACCCTCGGTCCTTCCGAGTAAACACCTGCCCCCGTTCCACGCTCCCCGCCAGATCCGTCCGTGAACCAGACGAGCGCGTCCCGTGGTATGCCCGGCGTCTCCTCCCGCCATGCCTCGCGATCAGGGATTTCCACTGTAAAGTTGTTTTCCCTGCACATTCGCGGGCTCGCGAAGTCTGACCTCATTTCAAGCATGGGCTCCTTCACGATCTCCTGAATTTTGCAGTGGCCCCTGAAGCCTGGGTTGATCTTCAGTCTACCATTGCAGGCTAGTCTGTATAGTCCTAGCCTGGCCTCTCCCATAATAACTAAGTGTAGGGGGGGTAGATCCAGCAACACCTCCATGGCGGCTGTTGGGGTTGAAGACATGGCCCCTGTGATGCCTAGGCAAGCCATCCTTTGCATCTTGCCTAGTTTTTGTTTGGCACTGGATTGTGTCACCTTAGGCCACCAGACCAGTGCCGCATATGTTAACGATGGTCTGACCACCCTTGTGTACAGCCAGTGGGCCATACTAGGTCTTAGTCCCCACGTTTTTCCATATAGCCGCCTAGTGACGGCTAAGGTCATGACTGCCTTACGCAGTATTTTTCCAATGTGACCATTCCAGGTTAGCTTAGAGTCCAATACGACCCCAAGATATTTTACCTCCCTGGCCATTGGAACGCTCCTACCGTATAGAGTGAGAGTTCTGTGGCTTTCACACTTCCTCCTCCTCGTAAACGGCACGACGGTTGCTTTCTCGGGGCTCACCCCGAGCCCTTGATCAACCGTCCACCCTTCCACCACTTTCAGTGCAGTCTGCATACGCTCCCACACTGCCTGTGTGACCTTTCCTCGGACTATGATGACAATGTCGTCCGCATAGCCCTGTACCTCATACCCCCCTCCTTTATTGTTGTTAGTCACTGTATTTATAATTTTAACTTGTAACCTAGATTATCCTTAGAAGATTCTTTAGAAGGCGTCACGATTGGTTGTAACTAAACAAACTTCAAAAGTTTGGAAAATTGTTGGTAATAATAATAATAATAATAATAATAATAATAATAATAATAATAATAATAATAATAATAATAATAATAATAATAATTGATTCACCATAAATGCAATGCAATAAAACGAAATTTAGTAACTAGTGAATAAGATATTTAGTTGTTCCACAAAGCATACGGAATGCTGTATGTGGAAAGAAAAAAAAAGATCGATTTAAAAAAATCTAAAACAGCATCTAATCTAACATATAAAAACACAAAAATTATTAACGCACACCACACACACCTATACATTATAAAAACAACAAAGCAATATATTCGCTGGTTGATACAGTGCCAAGGCAAAATCAGAATTCGTCTTTGCATGAGATCCAGATCCTGCAAATGGCACCTGTAAGCCCATCCCCATCTTAGCAGACCTAAGGTGTGATGCCACTAAAACGTAATAGACCATTTTTAAACCCTGCACGTCTAGCCCTTTAAATTTTTTAAATTTGTGCAGAGTTACTTTAAGCGTTATCATAATGTGCTTGACATCAGCATCCCACCTCAAATCATTGTCAACCACAACTCCCAAATATTTTATCTTGTTTGCAGCACCAATCTCACTGTCACTAGAATTTATAGATGAAAAATCTGGAATGGACTTCTTACTAAGAGAGAGTGCAGCATAAGAAGTTTTCGCCACGTTGACAGTCAAATGTTTGTGATGAAACCATTCTTTATCTTAAATCCTGACTGCCTTTTAAGCTTTGACCTACTTCTATCTTTAAAAAAATACAGTGTCATCAGCATAGCTAAGAAAACTGCCAGAAATGTGCAAATCGAAAATCGAATTTATATAGCGTATAAAGAGCAGTGGCCCTAAGACAGTGCCCTGCGGTATACCACAAATTGACGCCTTAAACTAACTTTTCGTCCCTCCCACCAGAGTACTGCATCTCTTCAAGGTAGCTATGCATGCATTACACTACTGTACGTAATACAGAGGATGTTTTAGGAAGCATGTGCATTCATTGTGAGATTGCTTTTGCAAAAATAAAACATACTAGTTTGTTAATTTCAAAATTTGAACAAGATCATATTACTGAAGGTTATTTAATTTGAGTAAATAGTTGTTAAAATAAAAAAAATCTGAATGCAGCAATTGCGTTATGGAAGAGGATTTTCATAAAAATGTTTTTAATAGTAAATATGTCTCTCTAATGCAAACAGGCATCAATCTGGTTACCGGTATAACCTATATAGTAGAAACAAATGTACCATATTTTATAAAAATAACTTGTTTGAAAATGTACAAAAATTTTCCGAAAATTAACTTAAAATGTTTCCAACAAAACTGGTTTCCTAGCCAACAAACCTTAGGTTAATAGCAAATTAAGTTATTGAAATTTGAAGCATTTAATAAAAATTCCCTACCAAAACGCACTTATTGCGTCTCGATTTATTTTCTTACAAACATGCATTATATTTCGATAAAAAAAATGCAAAACTGCAAGAATATAAGTTCGTATAAAAGTATATATGTTCAAAAACAAAAATTTTAGGTATCACCAACGACTTATGGGCCACCCTGTGATTGTCAAACTAATTTTATAAGATGCAGCTCAAGAGACCCTATAATTAACGTATACAACTTTTTCTCGTATCTTGTATAATAACAGTTATATTGAACTTTACCGTAGAAATGCGTCACCCTGTATATATGTAAACAAATAAAAACTGAAACTAAACCCGGATATGGATTCTAGGGGGCCTAGTTTGCGCTCATCTGAAGAAAACTGTTTAAAATTCAAAAGTCGCGTTCTCCTCATTAAATAATCTTTTCTACGAGAATTAGCTAAAAATTATATACCGTTAAACCATAAACTTAACTGAAACTACCGTTAAAGCATCAGAGAAAGGGTCTATCTAAAAAGAAATTTCTCGAAATATTTTAGTAAAATGAAGGACAGTGACGGTTGAATGAAACTTGGTTTGTAGAACATTCTTCTTGCGGTATTTTATTTTCATAAACCGTATTTGTTTCAGGTTATTTGCCTAAATGTTGCGAATTTTGACGTTTCAAATCGCGACTTTGACGTTTTGAGGAAAACTCCATTTTTTTCTTTTCACTGCCCATAACTTTTTTGTCTTCAAACTTACAGATCTAAGTTTTGGTACATGGTTCACTCTTTATAATACAAACACGCGTACCAAATTGGGCTGCCCTTACTTTGTTATTTGTTTAGATATAATTTTTTTCCGAAAGAAAACACAAAATTTCCCGGGAAAACCTGCGCCGATTTTCCTGGATAACGAGCTTGTCCAAGCTACTTGCAAGAGGAAGGTACTCACCAAATTTGATCAAAGTCGGCCTATTATTTTTTTTTAGTTATCGGTGTGATACACACAAAGAAAATTCACTAAAAGGTAATTTGTATCACCAAAGACTTATGGGCCACCTGTGATTATAAAAATAAATTTATAAGATGCAGCTCGAGACACCCTATAATTAACGTATACATTTTTTTCTCGTATCTTGTATAAAAACCCTGTATATATGAAAATAGATAAAAACCGAAACTAACCCCGGATGTGGGTTCTAAGGGGCCTAGATCGCGCTTATTTGAAAACAAATTTTCGAAATGCAAAAGCCGGGATCTTGCAATTGGTGAGTTGTTGTAAGAAAATTCACTAAAATGAGCCTTATCTCTCTGCTTGTACGACAGAGATAATAACCCATATTATTGTTGATCTCACTTAATGCTAAATGTGCCTCAGGAAATCGATATTGAAAGTTGGGTTGCATTTTTCTAGGTGCCACACATGATAGCAAATCGTGTTATGCGAGCATCGGGTTCCAAACGACGCTTGACTTATTATTTAATAGTAGGAAAACGGAATATGCTCTCCAACTCTATTATACCGCCTAATATGACTAACCTACCTCCTAAACCTGAGTTTGACCTTAACATACTCATTTTTCCTACTATTAAATAATAAGTCAAGCGTCGTTGAGAACCCGATGCATAACCCGATTCGCGATCACAAAATGCAGCCGTGTCCCTTCCAGTTCTAAGCTACATTTTAACAAAACAAGCATACATACTCATTATTTTGTATTTTAAACATAGACAAGACACGAAATGGCCAGATAGGTTGTACAAATCAGGCCAATTAGCTTTGTAAATATAAGAAGGAGAAACATAGAAAATAAGCTGCCATACAGCTGCCAAGTTTCCATGAAGATGTGGGCGGAGCTGATTTATCGTATTAATAATAAATGAATGAAACACCAAAACCGTCACGTGTTGTATTTGCACTACTTAAATTTTCATTACCCCATCTCTTATAAAATAGCTAATCTACGGATGGTGGCGACACTCCCTAATTTCACCAGAGATATTGACTAAATAATTAACGAACGTCATATATTACATTTCAGTTTGATTTACGTTTTTAACTGGAATTCAAAAGACCTGAAATTTAAGAAACGTATTCTTGGTTGCCTATTCTAGGCAACGAGTGATTTTGGGCAAATTCTGTGGCAGAAAATTGTAAAATTATGGTTTGGCAAAAACATTTCATTTTCTTTATAAACGCGAAATTTCTGTAAATATTTCTTTATTGCGTTCCCTAAACATTGATCTTTCTATAATATACTATTTTTTTAATCTAATGATTTAATTGTGACAAATAATGAAGCTGTAAATATAGTGTATTTTAAACATATGAATTGAACCCACCTCTTAATAACGTTTATATGTACATTTGCAGATTAGCGCAATATTCGTTTTTTTTTTTTGAAAAAAAGTTCAGAAACGTGCTTAGAGGAACCCCTTTATGCATTAACCATCAAACAAACGCTGTGATCTCAACTCCACAATACAGTTAGGAGACCTAAAGCAAATTTAAGGTGTTGTGCATGTGCAAGGTAAACATGCTGCAAAAGAGCTAGTAATGCAAACTATAAAAACTCACCTTACAGGAGTCCATAGGAAGGAGAAACTCCTTACCTACCGTTCCTGGCCACCAACCCACCATACCGTTTCGCTATGAAAAACTCACACTTTGCCCAATTGGAAAAAAAAACTCTAAATGATAACGTAATCTGATCCGTTATTAGAATTAAATACAGAAACTCTATGACTGAAACTACTGGCAAAGCATCACATAAATTAATTTTCTGCAAATATTTTAATAAAATGAAGAACAATGACGATTGAAGCTGAAACTTAAGGCTTCCTAACTTACGGCTTCCTAACTTACGATATTTCTACTATATAACCGTATTCATTTCAGTTTCTTGATCTAGAACATGTCAATTTTGATGTTTCGAATCGCGACTTTGACGTTTTAAGAAGAAAAATGATATTTTCTTTAAAAGTTTATTACTTTTAGTGAATTTTCTTAAAAAAAATTCACTAATGAGGAGATCTCGACTTTTGAATTTTGAAAAAATTTCTTCAAATGAGCGCTATTTAGGACCCCTGGAACCCAAATCCGAGGTCGGTTTCAGACTTTATATATATATATATATATATATATATATATATATATATATATATATATATATATATATATATATAAATATGTGTGTATTTATATATTTATGTGTCACACCTATAACTAAAAAAATAATGGACCGATTTTGATAAAATTAAGTGAGTACCTTCCTTTTGCGAGTGGCTTGGATAAGTTCGTTAGCCAGGAAAATCCGCCGAGGTTTTCCCGGAAAATTTTGTTTTCTTTCGAAAAAAAATCGAAAAAAATTTATATCTCCGGAATTTACAAAGTAAGGGCAACGAAATTTGGTACACGGGTCTATATCATTATAGGTAAGCTACCTACCAAAATTCAGGTTAAAGGACAAAAAAGTTACAGGCATTTAAAGAAAAATAAATTTGGGTTTTCCTCAAAACGTCAAAGTCGCGTTTTTAAACGTCAAAATTGTTAATATTTAGGCAATGAACCTGAAATTAATATGATCTATGGAAGGAAAATGTCTCAAGAATAATGTTTTACAAAGCCTGAGCTCTTGGTTTCAATCGTCATTATCCTTCATTTTACTAAAATATTCCCATTTCAAATAGACCCTTTCTCTGATGCTTTAGCAGTAGTGTTGGCTGTAGAGTTTATCGTTTAATGGTATATCATTTTTGTCGAATTTTCGTAAAAAATCATTAAAGCGCAATATATCCGTTATTATGCAAGTTACGAAAAAAAGTTGTATACATTAATTGTAGGGTGTCTTAAGCTACATCTTACAAAATATTTCCGGAATTACAGGGTGGCCCATAAGTCGTTGGTGATTCAAATTTTCTTTTTTTTTAAATGAATTTTTTTAATCGAACACGGCCTATGTTATTGCTTTTTTGTATTTTCCATCGAAATATAATACATTTTTGTAAGAAAAGAAATTCGGGGCGCAGCAAGTGCGTTATGGTAGCGAATTTTTATTAAATGCTTCAAATTTTTAATCAATTTGGTATTAACCTATAAGGTTGACCAGAAAACCAGTTTTTTCGGGAACAATTTAAGTTTACTTTCGGAAATTTTGGTACATTTTCAAACAATAAAGTTATTTTGATGAAACATGGCACATTCTTTCTAATATATAGATTATACTGGTAACCAAATTTGGTGCCGTCTTTCTTAAAAAAACATTTGCTATTAAAAACCTTTTTATGAAAATTCACTACCATAACGCACTTGCTGCGTCCAGAGTTTTTTTCCTTTTGACGTAGAGATCCAAATTTTGGTGCATGGTTTTCTTTATATGTATAAATCCGCGTACCAAATTTGGTTGCCATAGCTTTGTTACTTCCGGAAATATTAAAAAAAAATCCGAAAGAAAACACAAAATTTTCCGGGAAAAACTAGTGCGTTTTTCCTGGATAACGAATTAATCCAAGCCACTAACAAAAGGAAGGTACTCACCAACTTTTATCAAACTCGGCCCATTCTTTTTTGAGTTATCGGTGTGATATATATATATATATATATATATATATATATATATATATATATATATATATATATATATATATATATATATATATATATATATATATATATATATATATAGTCTGAAACTAACCTCGGATTTGGGTCCAGGGGTCCTAAATCGCGCTCATTTACAGAATTTTTTTTTTAAGAAAATTTTCTTCTGTAGTTTCAGTTTTTTTTTACAAAAGCTAAAATTATTTTTTCTATTGACCTCAAAAGGTGCATGTTCTTTCTCCGTAAAGAGAGATTCGGGGAATTCAGCTTTTTAGAAATGTCGCATAAGTAGGCTAGTTTTATTAAAAAATTTGCATCGGCAAATCCTTTGGCATATTTGTGCCCCTCCACTTTAAGGAAAATAAATGGCTATACACAATCTCTATTTATAACATTTTGTCTTTCTTCAGTTGCCGTGACAAACCTGGTTACATCTCACAATATTTTCTGAGGCTGGAAAGCTTAGCTGAATTAGGTGTATTGTTATATTATATTATTTCAGTGCACTGATGAGCCCTAATGAGAAACCGATATGCGTTTTTAATTACGGTCAGAATACATCTTACCTTGCATACATTGTTCCTGTATTGGGGAAGAACATGCCAGGGCTGACAATTTACAAAATTGTTGGTTGGTTGTACACAGTCTGTATTTATAACATTTTGTATTTATTAGTGCCGTGACAACTACCTGGTTACGCACCGAGCTGGCGATCATTTCGTACGTGTTTTCTATTACATATGTGATATTACAGCTACATATATGAAAAGTTTTTTTAACAATTAATTATTATGTTATATAGAGATTGAAATGGCGTTTAATATGTCGAAATTATAGGTAATTTAAGAAAAAATATTAATGGCTGAGAAAAAAAACACTGAACGAATTTACTGTTTTAGCTTTAACTCTCTACACGACGTCACGTTTAAAAATTTCAAACATTTATTGTATGTTATTCAGTTATTATATCATGTTATTATACTACTTAAGGCGATTTAAGATATCGCCTGGTTTATTGAACAGAAAATGAAACCTTCAAAGTTGCAGTATAGAAATAAGGTATGGCGTGCAAAGTAATTATCAGCTCTTTAGTATTATTCATCACGTTAATAGATTAATTTGCCAAATCGCTTGCGTGAACAAACATTGGAGATGACGTTATCAAACACGGAAAATGAATTCAGTATAAACAGAACAAAAATGGATTTTAACGTCTGCGTGGAAATGGGACGAGATAATTATGTCTAATCGTACAGTGTATGTTTGCGAGACAATGTTTTAATCCACATATAATTATCGGTAATTAATAACTATGTATAGTCATATGATTTACAATTTACTTATCAGTGTGTGAGCTAGAAAAAAAAGTCATATAATCTGTTATTGTGTTTTTATTACACTTTTTAAAAGAGATACTTTGTCATGTTGCATGTTGCATTCGACCAGGTCTGGTACGTAGCGCTGCTTAATTAACTTTCGGCCTATGGCCTACCACCAAAACTGTGTACCTGGACAGCAAATTTCCTCTCCAACCGGCGCATTAGTGTTGTCGTGGATGGCCATTCCTCTAAACTGTATCCAATTAATGCAGGAGTTCCTCAAGGTTCAGCTTTAGCCCCTACTTTGTTTCTTCTCCGCATCAACGACCTCCTCTCTAGTACACCGAACCCAGTTCACAGTTACGCGAAGGACAGCACCCTCCACTCAAATATACAATATTCTAAGCCTGTCTCTTTAGTCCAATTATATGAGGATCGGAGACTCATGGAGGGATCTGTCTCCGTAGATCTCCAAAAAATATTAGACTGGGGAAGTAGAAATCTTGTACAATTCAACCCCACCAAATCACAGTCTTGCTTTCTTTCTCATAAGAGATACACCGGCCCTAGACCCATCACAATGAACAACCAAGTTATTCCAAGTAATAAGTCCTTTTCACTTGTTGGCATTTCTGTGGAACGAAATCTCAACTGGCACCAACATGTCACATCAATTGCAGAAGCGGCTGCTAAGAAATTAGGTTTCCTCTTCCGGGCTCGCAAATACTTTTCACCAGCTAATCTCTATCCCTTATATACTTCACAAATAAGACCAAACCTCGAATACGGCTCCCACATCTGGGCTGCTGCTGCCGCTTCTACACTCGCTATCCTGGACTCCATTTAGAAGAGAGCTATACGTCTCATCGGTGACCCTACCCTCACCCAAAGGCTGCCATATCTTGCCCACACCTCTCTCTCTTTTATAGATATCTGCACGGGCACTGCTCAGGGGAGCTTTCTTCCATACTTCCTCCACCCGCTGCCCCCAACAGACCAGGGGAACAGAGCGAATGCACCCTTTTACTGTCCAGGTCACCAGACATAGAACATCTTGTTATGCCCGCTATTTTGTCCCGAGGACTTCCAAAGTGTGGAATTCCCTGCCCGCACATGTTTTTCCTTCTCCTCCCAACCTCCAAACCTTCAAGTCCATAATTAACAAGTTGCCTCTTCCCTCCTTGTCGACACCCACGGTACGATAGTATTTAGGCTGTAAGCCCTCGTGGTGTGTTGTTGAAATAAAAAAGTAAAAAAAATGTTGCAAACCAAGTTAAGGTTAATAGTAGATATGCTATGTCGATTCCAGTCCAAAAACCCATGTTATTTCTTATGGAGGTTCTTTTGCAAAAAGTTGTCTCCACCTGTAAACTGCGCATGCGCAAGTTCAGAGCACTTCAGTTCAGATATAGACTGTTATCATCAATGCAACTGCGAGGTTTGCAACAGCTCTTGTCCTAAACAGACCAGATGATCTGTTCCGGTTGGCTCTTATGCAGGTCTGTTCAGGTCAAGAGCTGTTGCAAACCTCACAGTTGTATCGATGATAACAGTCTATATGTGAACTGAAGTGTTCGGACCTTGCGCATGCGCAGTTTACAGTTGCAGACAACTTGTTGCAAAATGAACCTCCGTAAGAAATAACATGTGTTTTTGGGCTAGAATTGACATATTATATGTACTGTTAATGTAGGGAAATTGTTGAAAAGTCTGGACGCAGCAAGTTTTTTTGGAAGTTTTGTCAACGCGTTTAAAAATCATTCACAGTTGGAGTTGCAAGAACATATTTCATTCACTGCGATAAGAAATAGAGTAGTTAGTAAATTTTTCGTTAAAAAAACTAAAAAACAAAACCAAACGTTCAAAAATGTTTATTCAGTTAAGTAAGTGTTCAAATTGTTGACCACCAGCTTCCATACAAAAGTACAAATTTTGTTCAAAACGAGCACTGACATTATGTGGAGTTATTAGACGGCATTCTTCAACAATGCGTCGACGTAATTCTTCCAGAGACTCCGGTTCTGTCGCGAAAATTCTACTCTTCAAATGGCCCTATAGAAAGAAGTCTAAAGGAGTTAAATCCGGCGATCTAGGGGGCCACTCAATAGCACCTCTACGCCCAATCCATTGTCCTGGAAACTCTCTGTTCAAAAACTCCCTAACACGTTGTGAAAAATGCGGAGGAGCTCCATCTTGTTGAAACACTGATTGATTTTCTTGATAGCGATCATCATTTTCAATGTCAATTAGTAGAGGGTAAACGATATCTTCTAACGTTTCGCCACTCAAATTTCCATCAAGAAAAATTGGTCCGATTAAACGGTCTCCAAAAATGCCTGTCCAGGCATTCAATTTCTGTGGAGTTTGAGTGTGGACTTCGTGAAAAATTTTTGGATGATTATCTGCCCAATAACGACAATTATGGCGACTGACTGTAGAGTTTAATAAAAACGTACACTCGTCTGAAAAACATATATTGAACAGAAAGTTCCCGTTATCAGCTATTCGTGCAGTCGTAACTTCACAAAACTCCAGCTGCCGATCAAAATCATCTTCATTCAGTTGTTGTACAAGATGAATTTTATACGGGTGAAATTTATGATACTTCAATATTCGCTGAATAGTTCTTCTTTTGATGTTTGAAACAGCGGCCAATTTTCTCGTGCTCTAAGTTGGGTCTGCAGCAATTTGTCCTAAAACTTCAATCTCAGTAATCTCATTTCTAACCGGAAATTCACGTTCAGGATCCCGTTTTTTGTTGGCTACTGAACCACTTTGTCGAAACTTTGCAACTAACTCCAAAATGTATTTTCTTTTAACATGTCTGTTCGGATGTCGTTCATTAAACAAATTTGCGGTACGGTTGGCACAGTCATCGTTTTTGAAAAAAAAAGAGTAATTATTTCAACTCTTTCTTCTACAGAATACACCATTGTGAAATTAATTTTCGGAAGTACTATCAAGTATCAAACAGACCGAGAGACTGAAATAATAAACCGCATTTCTGTCATTCCGATAAGAAATGTTCTGATAGTCAATTTTTTGTTTACAAACCAACAAAACATTGACTATCAGCACATTTCTTATCGGAATGAGTGAAATGCGTTTTTGCATCTTCAACTGTGAATAATTTTTAAACGAGTTGATAAAACTTCCAAAAAAAAATTGTGTGCTGAATTCAGAAAAGAAAGAGCTTTCAAATGATGTAACACTCGACCCATGTTCCCTATTTAAAATATAAGGGTTGTTATCACCACCCTTAAGGGGTTGATGTGACAAAGTTGAGTTTTATGTGGAAACATGTCCCCCTCAATATTAAAATTGACGTGTTTCAGCGTTTCTTAAAAATTCTCTGGACGCAAATCGGTCTGTTTCGTTTTCAATGCGCCACCCTATATATAACATTTAAACATATAAGAATTCAAACGCACCCTGGTTTCGGGTTCTGGCGGCCCATATTCGCGGTCATTAAAACAAAATCACCAAATTTTCACCAGCCGTACCTCTATTAGCAATTAAAAAAAAACCTCGCTAAAAACATATATGTATGTATATTGTTGATGAATGGTTGAAGCAGTATGTTCAGTAATTTAAGTTTCGAATAATTTAATTAATTAGTTTGTAACTAACTTGCCTTATTGCACATGAAAGTTTAATTATATTGACTTTAAACTTTCAACACTATTCAACCATTTAGGTTTGTTAAGTACATGTGAGTCAGTTTCAAACTAAGTACAGTAATTAGTAATTCTATTGCCCACAATATTGATAGCTTGTAAAGTGCACAACAGCATTTTAGTTAATAGGAAGCAAATTGTCTCCATCGATTTTGTATTAGTGAGTTTTCGTGGAAAAAAAATCACTTATTGGGAGATTGTGAGATTTGAACTATTAAACTACTTAATTTTGGGAAAAAACATCTATAAACAAGTGCAAACTAGGCTCCCTAGAACACACATCTGCGGTCAGTTTGACTTATGTTGATTATATATATATATATATATATATATATATATATATATATATATATATATATATATATATATATATATATATATATATATATATATATATATATATATATATATAGGGTGGCGCATTGAAAACGAAACATATCGATAATTTTTTTAAAGAAACGCTGAAACACGTCAATGTTAATATTGAGGGGGACATGTTTTGACATAAAACTCAACTTTGTCACATCAATTCCTTAAGGGTGGTGATAACAACCCTTATATTTTAAATCGGGAACATGGGTCGAGTGTTACATCATTTGAAAGCTCTTTCTTTTCCGAAGTCATCATACTAATTTTTTTGGAAGTTTTATCAACTCGTTTAAAAATTATTCACAGTTGAAGATGCAAAAACGCATTTCACTCATTCCGATAAGAAATGTGCTGATAGTCAATGTTTTGTTGGTTTGTAAACAAAAAATTGACTATCAGAACATTTCTTATCGGAACGAGAGAAATGCGGTTTATTATTTAAGTTTATCGGTCGGTTTGATACTTGATAGTACTACCGAAAATTAATTTTACAATGGTATACTCTGTAGAAGAAAGTTGAAATAATTACTCTTTTTTAAAAAAGAGTTTGGTTGGTACCGCAAATTTGTTTAATGAACCACATCCGAACAGACAGAAAATACATTTTGGAGTTAGTTGCAAAGTTTCGACAAAGTGGTTCAGTAGCCAACAAAAAACGGGATCCTGAACATGAATTTCCGGTTACAAATGACACAACTGAGATCGAAGTTTTAGGACAAATTGCTGCAGACCCAACTTTGAGCACGAGAAAATTGGCCACTGTTTCAAACATCAAAAGAAGAACTATTCAGCGAATATTGAAGCATCATAAATTTCACCCGTATAAAATTCATCTTGTACAACAACTGAATGAAGATGATTTTGATCAGCGGCTGGAGTTTTGTGAAGTTATGACTGTACGAATAGCTGATAACGGGAACTTATTGTTCAATATCTGTTTTTCAGACAAGTGTACGTTTTTATTAAACTCTGCAGTCAATCGTCATAATTGTCGTTATTGGGCAGATAATAATCCAAGAAATTTTCACGAAGTCCACACTCAAACTCCACAGAAATTGAATGTCTGGACTGGCATTTTTGGAGACCGTTTAATCGGACCAATTTTTCTTGATGACAATTTGAGTGGCGAAACGTATTTGGAGTTACTAGAAGACATCGTTTACCCTCTACTAATTGACATTGTTGAAAATGATGATCGCTATCAAGAAAATCAATTAGCATTTCAACAAGATGGAGCTCCTCCGCATTTTTCACTCCGTGTTATTGAGTTTTTGAACAGAGAGTTTCCAGGACAATAGATTGGGCGTAGAGGTGCTATTGAGTGCTCCCTAAATCACCGGATTTAACTCCTTTAGACTTCTTTCTATGGGGCCATTTAAAGAGTAGAACCGGAGTCCTTGGAAGAATTACGACGACCCATTGTTAAAGAATGCCGTGTAATAACTCCACAAATGCTCCAGAACGACAGAGCTCGTTTTGAACAAAATTTGTACTTTTGTATGGAAGCTGGTGGTCAACAATTTGAACACTTACTTAACTGAATAAACATTTTTGAACGTTTGGTTTTGTTTTTTAGTTTTTTTTAACCAATTGACTAATTAGTGCATTTCTTATCACAATGAATAAAATACGTTTTTGTAACTCCAACTGTGAATAATTTTTAAACGAGTTGATAAAGCTTCCAAAAAAAATTTGTGTGCTGAATTCAGAAAAGAAAGAGCTTTCAAATGATGTAACACTCGACCCATGTTCCCTAGTGAAAATAGAAGGGTTGTTATCACCACCCTTAAGGGGTTGATGTGACAAAGTTGAGTTTTATGTCAAAATATGTCCCCCTCAGTATTAAAATTGACGTGTTTTAGCGTTTCTTAAAAAAAAAATCTCTGGACGCAAATCGGTCTGTTTTGTTTTTAATGCGCCAGCCTGTATACATATGTATTCACAGGTGTCCCATGACTAACGGCACGGAATCTCACGTACCATTTATTATTATTTTTCGAATTTTTAATGATGGAGGATTATGTGAGTCAACAATGGCAAGAATTTAAAATTATAGTCAAATATACAGGGTGGTGCAGTAAAGTGTGATACCTCAGTTATGGTTCTTCTTATCTAACACCATGTATTTGATAACGATTTTGAACTCTACAAAAAAGAATAAGGTGCACTTTACGAAGGATCCCTATACCTATTTATTACCGTTTGTCAGATATCTTGATTTTTCGGTGAATATAGGATTTTCGAAAAAATCTCCTCTTCCATGTAAGATAGTATTGAAAGGAAAACTCACTAGCCTGCGATAATGAACTTGTTACTCCATCAAACATGTAGTCAATATGTCACAATAATATTTTTTTCCACAACACACCACGAGGGCTTACAGCCTAAATACTATCGTACCGAGGGTGTCGACAAGGAGGAAAGAGGCAACTTGTTAATTCTGGACTTGAAGGTTTGGAGGTTCGGAGGAGAAGGAAAAACATGCACCGGCAAGGAATTCCACAACTTGGAAGTCCTCGGGACAAAAGAGCGGGCATAACAAGATGTTCTATGTCTGGTGACCTGGACAGTAAAAGGGTGCATTCGCTCTGTTCCCCTAGTAGATCTGTTGGGGGCAGCAGGTGGAGGAACTATGGAAGAAAGCTCCTCTGAGCAGTGCCCGTGCAGATATATATAGAAGAGAGAGAGCGAGGTCACCAACGGCACGTCGGTGAGCAAGAGATGGCAGCATTTGGGTGAGGGTAGGGTCACCGATGAGACGTATAGCTCTCTTGGAGTCCAGAATAGCGAGTGTAGAAGCGGCAGCAGCACCCCAGATGTGGGAGCAGTATTCGAGGTTTGGCCTTATTTGCGAAGTATATAAGGTATAGAGATTAGCTGGTGAAAAGTATTTGCGAGCCAGGAAGAGGAAACCTGATTTCTTAGCAGCCGCTTCTGCAAGTGATGTGACATGTTGGTGCCAATTGAGATTTCGATCCACATAAATGCCAACAAGTGAAAAGGACTCATTACTTTGAATAACTTGGTTGTTTATTGTGATGGGTCTAGGCCTGATGTATCTATAATGAGAAAAAAAGCAAGACTGTGATTTGGTGGGGTTGAATTGTACAAGATTTCTACTTCCACAGTCTAATTTTTTTTTTCGAGATCAACGGAGATAGGATCCTCTATGAGTCTGCGATCCTCATCTAATGGGGCTAAAGAGATTGGCTTAGAATATTGTATATTTGAGTGGATGGTGCTGTCGTCCGCGTAACTGTGAACTGGGTTGGATGTGCTAGAGAGGAGGTCATTGATGTGGAGAAGAAACAAAGTAGGGGCTAAAGCTGAACCTTGAGGAACTCCTGCATTAATTGGATATAGTTTAGAGGAATGGCCATCCACGACAATAGAAATGCTCCGGTTGGAGAGGAAGTTTGCTGTCCAGGTACAGAGTTTTGGTGGTAGGCCATATGCCGGAAGTTTATTAAGTAGTGCTGCGTGCCAGACCTGGTCGAATGCTTTGGATATGTCTAGAGCGACAATCTGGGATTCACCGTGTAGTTCTATAGACTTGTTCCAAGAATCGGTGACAAAGGAAAGGAGGTCAACAGTTGATCTGCGCTGACGGAATCAATACTGCCTGTCGAGGATTAGACTGTGTTTTTCAAGCAATTTTAGCAATTCGGTGTTTATATACTTTTTCATCACTTTAGAGATGACTGAAAGTAGAGAGATAGGCCTGTAGTTGCTAGGAAGCCCTTGGATCCTTTCTTGGGGACGGATTGTACTCGAGCAGTTTTCCAGTTACTAGGGAATATAGCTCTATTGTAAGATGTCTGAAACAGACGAGTCAGGACAGGAGCAAGTTCTGGTGCGCATTTTTTTGAGAACAATTGCTGGGATCTTGTCAAGGCCAGAGGCTTTCCTGGTATTAAGAGAAGAGAGCATCTTTCGTACCTTTTTGGTTTTGAAGATGATATCTGTCATTTTATGCGTGACATTGGGGACTGTCGGTGGTTGAACATTTGGAGGTGGGTTGAGAGTAGAATTGCCGGCGAACAACGAGGCAAAAAGTTCAGTCTTGCCCAGGGCGGTAAAAACAATTTCATCCCCTGAGACATGAGGTGGGAACGTGCTCTTGCAGAAATTATTCCCATTAGATTTAGCAAGAGTCCAGAAGGGTTTGCTGCCCTTGGAGCTTATGAGGACTTTGTTTTTGATCTGGTTATTAAACGAGTTTTTTGCCTCAGAAAGAATGCGAACATAGCGGTTTCTTGCGTCGTTAAATGCTTGACGGTTTTCTTGACTGGGATTGTGTAGAAGCGTTTTGTGAGCTTTGACCTTTTCAAGTCTGGCCTTGTCACAAGATTTAGAGAACCAAGGCTTTTGAGTGGCTGAAGAGGTTTTCTGTGTACGTGGAATAAATAATTCCTTCCCAGCTTGGATAATTTCGGTGACGTTTTGTGAGATATCAGAGGGGTCAGGATGAGAGAAGCAGACATACGCCCATGGAAATGAGGAAAAGTAATCTCGCATTTCATCCCAGTTCGCGGAGTTGTAGGTGTGATGACTGTGTGACCTCGGGTTGCATTGCGCAGGAAGCGGTGACCATACCATGGTCTGAGCGACCGAGGGGGGCGGTGACTGATACAGTATAGCATTCAGGATTTGTAGTAAGAAGGAGATCCAAGGGATTTGAGCTGTGTGTTGGGATGCGGGGAAGGTAAGTAGGTTGCTGCTTGCAGGGTGCTGAAAAATTCATTTCAAATATTTACATATTCAAAATAGATTATATATATATATATATATATATATATATATATATATATATATATATATATATATATATATATATATATATATATATATATATATATATATATCATTTGAAAGAATTTCCGCAAGTCTTAACATCATTACCTCGGTTTTCTTAATGAAAATTCACTAAAACCATTAGAGGCTACGTTTTTAGAAAGATCAATGTTAGAATGCAACAAAGCTTAGACCCCGGAGCCCTAGCTTTGTTAGAATATTACGAGTATAAACCTCGTAATATACATAATGTAACATGGTATCGACGTCTATTCCAGATTTCAGAGGCTGAATAATTTAACACCGTGAAGGAATTAGTCTATTTCCGTCCGTCAAATGAACGGATATAATATAATCATTACTCACGTCCCTTCAGACCCTTTACTGAAATTACTGCTGTTGTATGCCACAAACACTGATGAAGGCAGCTTACCGTAACTGAGGCGCAGACTCCCATTTGAAATTTATTATCCATGGATTAGAAATTTGTATTGAGGATATAACGAAGGTAATTGGTAACGGATGTTGTGGGAAATTGATATCTTGGTACCTATCTGCAAAGATTTTCAACAATTACTATCTTCAAACTCTTGGCCTATGTTTAGTAGTGTACATATTTTACAAAGTGCATATTGGTCAGTAGCTCACAAACATACTACCACTACTACCATCTACATTCATACATCTCCGCATACACACTGCCAAGTAGTAATTATTTACCAAGAGCTTTTTGACGAAAATTCGCCATTTTTACATAAATTCACTTGAGCAATGTTACACAAAAATTCAAAATATTTTATACAATAACTTTTTAAACATTAGTCATGAAGTACCAACATTTGCCAAAAATTTTACAAAAAATTATATCTACAAAAACACTAAAAAAAACCATCTGCGAAAACCGACAAAATATTTTTTACAAGAAAATTTGGTGAAAATAGACAAAATTCAAATTATATACCTAATCTGTAATTAAAAAAAGGCAATAAAAAAGTTCGCTTAACTTTTCTCGGAAAGTTAAACCCATGGAGGTAAAGGAAAATAAAAGCGAAAAAATACTTATATTTTCATGTCACAAGCTGTCAGAAATAAGGTACTTAAGTCCGCCACTTCTGAGTTTCATTTGACATTTGTGAAAGCAATTTATCAACTACATACTTATATATTAGGTAAATTGAAAACATAAATAATCCTATCAAATTAATTATTTCATACTTTTTTTGTTGTAAAAACTTAATCAAAATGTTTTAATATTTTTCTTCGCAACTTCGTCAAATGTCACATAATCTGATCGGTTATTGGAATTGAATTTACAATTAATTGATGCCTTACATGAATCATGGTATGCAATTATAAATGTAAATATTACCAAAACTAGGGACTTTAGGCATAGTGAGCGTTATACAAGAGTTGAAGCAGAAGGCATGCCCTTCAGTTCTGATACATAAAATAGAGGATGTTTCATTTGAATATATTTGAGTTACGGCAGTTTAAAATTTTTCAAATGCAGCCACTATTTGTATATGGCATCTCGGTTTTTTCGACGCTTAATATAAACGACAACCTCTCTGAATGTGTCATTTTCATGGGACTTTGTTATCTATTGGTAAAAACGCTGTATCAGAATTTTCGGTAGGTGTCAAAAACGTGAAAATTTGCAATTGAAATAACTCAAAACTTATCAACTTTTTTTCTTACAAACATGCATTATAATTCACTGGCAAATGCAATAATACAATGGGTGTTCGATTTAAGGCACTTGTGGGCCAGCCTGTGATTGTCAACATAATTTTATAAGACGATGCTCAAGACGCCCTATAATTTACGTAAATAATTTTTACTCGTATCTTGTATCTATAATAACGGATATATTGAGCTTCACCGTAGAAATGCGATAGCCTATATATATATATATATATATATATATATATATATATATATATATATATATATATATATATATATATATATATATATATATATATATATATATATATATATATATATAAACCGAAATGGACCCCGGCTATGAGTTTCAGGGGGGACTAGTTCGTGTTTATTTGAAGACCAGTTTTCAAAATTCAAAAGTCGCAATCTTCTCAATAGCGATTTTTTTTATACGAAAATTTGCTAAAAATGATAGACCATTAAACCACAAATTATAACTGAAACTATGGCCAAAGCATAGAGAAACATCTATTTGAAATGAACTTTCTGAAAATATTTTACTAGAATAAAGGACAATGACGATTGAAGTTGAAACTAAGGGCTGTTTAAAACACGCTTCTTACGAAATTTCTTTGTCTAAAAATCGCCATTTTGACGTTTCAAATCGCGACTGACGTTTTAAGAAGAAAAACTATAACATTTTCAAAGTTGCCTTTCCGATATTTCTTGGCCTATTTGCGCCAAGAAAACTTATTCTTTTTCTGTAATATGCAACAGATTTTATTAACCACACAAAATATTTTGGTTTTGTGCCGTGCACTGATCATCAGTGGTACCTACCTTTTTTTCTAATAAAAAAAAAGCCTATACCTATTTTTTCTTCTAAGGTATAGATCTACATTTTGCTATACAGTATACTTTTAGTGAATTTTCGTACAAAAAATTCACTAATGGGGAAGATCCAGACTTTTGAATTTTGAAAAAATTTCTTCAATTTCTTCTTTATGACCCCTAAAACCCATACCCGAGGTCAGTTTCAATTTTTATATATACATACATACATACATATATATATATATATATATATATATATATATATATATATATATATATATATATATATATATATATATATATATATATATATATATATATATATATATATATATATATATATATATGTGTGTGTGTGGTGGTTTTTGGTGAGGGTAGCTGTATCACACCGATAATTCAAAAAATAATGGGCCGATTTTGATTAAATTTGGTGAGGGCGTTCCTTTTGTAAGTGGCTTGGATAAGTTCGTTGGCCAGGAATATCTCACCAGTTTTTCCTGGAAAATTTAGGGTTTTCTTTCGGAAAACAATTTTTATCTCCGGAAATAACGAAGCTATATCAACCAAATTTGCTACACAGGTTTATACTATAAAAGGTAAACTATAAAAAAATTACACCCCCTAAGCAAAAGGGGCATATAGGCATTTAAAGAAAAAAAAATTGAGTGCCAATGATGACCACAGAAACTCATAAAACCAAAATATTTCCATAGATAACAAAATCTATGCAAACAAAGAATAAGTTTTTTGACGCAAAAGTAGTACCAGAAAAAATACTTTGAAAATGTTGTAGTTTTTCTCCTTTAAACGTCAAGCTTGCTATTTGAAACGACAAAATTGACAGGTTTTAGGCAATGAGCCTGAAACGAATACGGGTTATGTAGAGCAAATGTGGCAAGAAATGTGCATTACAAAACCTTAAGTTTCAGCTTCAACCATCATTGTTCCTCATTTTAGTAAAATATGTGCAGAAAATTCAAATAGACCCTTTCTCTGCTGCTTTTGCAGTAGTTTTAGTTATAGAGTTTATGATTTAATTGTCTATAATTTGTTGCGAATTTTCGTAGAAAAAATCGGCCATTGAGGGGACTGCGACTTTTTAATTTTGAAAAGATGTTTCCAAATAATCGCCTAGTATTCCCCTAGAACCCATCTCCGGGGTTTGTTTCAGTTTTTATCTATTTGCGTATATACAGGCTGACGCATTTCTACGGTAAAGCTGAACATATCCGTTATTATGCAAGTTACGAGAAAAATGTATACGTTAATTATAGACTGTCTTAAGCTGTATCTTACAAAATAATTTTTACAATCACAGGTGGCCCATAAGTCGTTGGTGATACAAATCTTCTTGTTTTTTTTTAATCCAACATGTTTATATTATTGCATTTTTGGCTTTTCCATCGAAATATAAGGACTGTCCGTAAAAAAAATCGGGACGTAGCAAGGGCGTTTTGATAGCGAATTTTCTTCAAATGCTTCAAAGTTTAATAACTCAATT
Source organism: Tillus elongatus (assembly GCA_964006375.1). Classification (NCBI taxonomy): domain Eukaryota; kingdom Metazoa; phylum Arthropoda; class Insecta; order Coleoptera; family Cleridae; genus Tillus; species Tillus elongatus. The sequence continues at coordinate 84,122,954 of OZ023262.1, read as the reverse complement.
AACCGAAGGATCGTTGGCTAGGAAACCAGTTTTTTCGGGGACATTTTAGTTTATTTTCGGACAATTTTTGTACAATTTCAAACAATAGAGTTATCTTAATGAAATATGGTACATTGTTTATACTATATAGGTCATACTGGTAACCTTATTTGGTGCCGGTTCGTTAAAAAAGAACATATTTTCTAATAAAAACGTTTTTATAAAAATTCACTACCGCAACGCATTTGTTGCGTCCAGACTTTTTTTATAATATAAATCTGCGTGCACAACTTTTCCCGAAAAAGATTTTCCTGGCTAACGAACGTATCTAAGCCAGTTATCAAAGGAAAGGTGCCTACTTTTGGCGGACCTGTATAGTAATAATAACTATAGTATAATAATTGAATTTTGATTGTTGCCGTAGTTTTTGCAAACATAATCTTCATTAAATTGTTTGTAGGTACGACTTGGCAACATCGGATAATTGTTGGTAATGCTGTATATGGTGCTTCATTAATAATTAAGTTACCTTGAGAGCACGTATTACGTACAAGACAATATTAATTACATGGAGGTACATAATACAGGTGTGCTGCTACGGTGTTGTCAATTAAATGCTTTGTTCCGTCCAAGCCATACCTAGACCGGAAATAATATAATTCAGTGCCCGTGTATCAAACAGGTTACTTGATGCATGATAAATATTATGTAGGGTTTTGTATCAATATCCAAATATTATGCATCATATTACCCATTTTTTATTTTTCCCGCTCAGGGCTCGTCCGCGGCTTTGCCGCCCCGATAGCACTGCAGTCCTTGGCCTATTGTGCCCATGGTGCTTGTATCAGATTTTATGTTTGATACAAAAACATATTTATGACACATCTTTCAGCTATTCTGAGGCAAGGGAGAAAGTCTGTACGCATCTAGTGCGTTGTGGTAGTATATTTTCATCAAAATATTTAATAGCAAATATGTCTTTTTTAATGAAAGCAGGCATCACGCTTGGCTACTACAGTGACGTCGCGATAATCCGGACCAATTAAAACCAGGCCGAACCGAATTAGCAAATTATCCGGATTATCAAAACATTTTTAAGTTAGTCTTTAAAAAACGTAGATTTGAAATAAATGATTAAAACGTACTTATGAAAACTTATATTAAAAGTAACATACATAATACAGGCTAGGACTATACAGACTAGCCTGCAATGGTAGACTGAAGATCAACCCAGGCTTCAGGGGCCACTGCAAAATTCAGGAGATCGTGAAGGAGCCCATGCTTGAAATGAGGTCAGACTTCGCGAGCCCGCGAATGTGCAGGGAAAACAACTTTACAGTGGAAAACCCTGATCGCGAGGCATGGCGGGAGGAGACGCCGGGCATGCCACGCGCTCGTCTGGTTCACTGACGGATCTGGCGGGGAGCGTGGGACGGGGGCAGGTGTTTACTCGGAAGGACCGAGGGTAAGTCATAGTATTTCCCTCGGAGCCCATGCAACGGTGTTTCAGGCCGAGATGTACGCCATCCTGCACTGTGTGCGGGAGAACAAGAGGAGGGGCTACACCAACAAGCGGATCCTCATAGCCACAGACAGCCAGGCAGCCCTTAAGGCACTAAGTAGCCCACGAGTAAATTCCTGGCTGGTGAGTGAGTGCCGAGACGAGACGAGCGACCTGGCTGGGCAGAATGAGGTGACCCTCATCTGGGTGCCGGGTCACTCGGGGGTTAAAGGCAATGAAGAAGCTGACAGTCTCGCGAAGAGAGGGTCAGCAGAACCATTTATGGGACCAGAACCGGCTCTGGGCGTGTCAAAGAGCACTGCCAGGGGAGCCATTAAGTCCGGGGTCAGAAACCAACACAAGGTGTACTGGGCGGACTGTCCAGGGCTCAGACATGGGAAGTCAATAATTGACGGACCCAGTTCAAAGAGAGCTGTGGAGCTGCTAAACCTTAGCAGAGGACAGCTCAGAAACACAACAGGTCTCTTGACGGGACACATAGCCGTCAAGAAACACCTGCATAAAATGGGGCGGTTCGAAGGGGACCTCGCATGCAGACTCTGCGGCGAGGGGGAGGAATCAGCCCAGCACATCTTGTGTGAGTGTATAGCTCTGGACCGGAAAAGACAACTGATCTACGGTCACTCTAGACCGGAGACAGAGCAATATAAAACTTCACCCTACCAATCGCTGTGCAGACTAGTTCAAGGCACAGTGATCTTGGAATGGGTGGAGTAAGACTAAGGGTATGCACAATCAACCAAGGGTTGCGGTGCTATCGGGGCGGCAAGGCCGCGGACGAGCCCTGAGGGAACAAAAAAAACATACATAATAATACACTTAGTGAAAACTACTCATCACTTTCGTATATTTCTACTAGTTTATCATTGTTACCTTTTTCTTTGCTTTCATCATCTCCCAAGTGTTTTTTTAATCGATTGAAAGAAATTCGTTATTTTAACTTGCCGACTATTGCATTGCTGTTTTTCATAGGCAATCTCTTTTAGAATTTGCAATGTTATAATATCTGTTAACGGAATATTATTTTCTGTTGCCCACTGTAGAATAGTGTATTAAATGAATGATTGCATCTTTATACTTAATTTTGTCCAGATGAGCATTTTCTTCCATGCCATCTTAATCTGAATCTGACTTGTCACCTAACTCACTCAGATGGTCCTTCTCAAGCAATTGGGCATCGCCGTCAATCCAATCCAGAGCTTCACCAACATCCACCTTATGACCGCATTGTAGAAACCCCATCATATTCTTCTGCAACAACTGGTCGTATTCGTTGCTTTAGTACACTTAAAGGAATTAAATCGTCAGGATCCTCTTCTTCCAAATGTTCACCGTAAGCTTTCAAAATTTTATTTCGACATTATTTCAAAGAGCTGGGTGCAACTTTCTCCCAAGCGCTGTGAATCAGGCATACAGCAAATTTTAGGTTCAAACTTTTTAGGCATTTAACAAGATCTTTTTCGTTGTTAGTTAGAATTTCAGCCAGAAGACTTTCGATAGAAAAGCGTCGTTAAACGGATGGCATTCTGGTCCATTGGCTGAATTAATGCTGTCGTATTTGGAGGTAAAAACACTGCAATAATGTAACCATCATCGCTAACTAATTATTTTTCATCACAATGACTAGAAGCATTATCAATGGGAAGTAGCGCCTTTTCAGGTAATTTTTTCTCTCTTAAAAATTTCCTTACTTGGGGAACAAAACATTGACCAAACCACTGCTTGAACACTGCTGATGTCATCCAAGCCTTGGCTGTAGCTTTATAATCGACAGGAAGCTGGATATTTTTAAATGTCCTGGCGTTTTTTTACTTTCCAATAACCAAAAGTTTAAGTTTATGACTGCCACCAGAATTACAGGAAGCTAAAAACGTGATTCGTTCCTTAGTAGTCTTTCTTCCTGATGCGGTTTTTTCCCGTAGAAGTAACAAGCGTGATATCTGGAAGCATTTTCCAGAACAATGCTGACTTATCAGCATTGTAAATTTGTGGCGGCTGTAAGTCAAGAGATTTTATTGTTTGATCCAATTTGTTAATGAATGGTTTAACAGCTGCTGTGTCACTTGATAACTGTTCGCCACAGATTTTGTGTCGCCTGATGCCATATCTTTTTCTAAAATTTGCAATCCAGCCCCTACTAGCATTAAAATTTTCATTTCCATAATATTTGGCATACAGTTCTTTAGATTTTGCTGCTAAAAATTCGAACGCAATGGGTACATGTCGGTTGCGGAGGCTTACAAACCAGGAATATAGCTTAGTCTCCATCTTTGGATACTCAGCTTTCCTTAAAGTCCGTCTCTTTCCAGGCCCAGTAACACATTGTACAACGAACCTGAAATATACAAACAAAAATTTATCAAGTGGCATTGGAACGAAATATCAAATGAAAACCCCATACAACGCAATCACACAAAGAAAATAGCACGTTTTACTTACCCTTTGATTTTTTTCGCATTTTTCTTAATGTCACTTATTGTTGAGGTCCCGACACCATATCTGAATGCTAGACTTTTGCCGCTAATTCCACGATTAAGCTCATCAATAATGGTTGACTTTTCTCTTGTAGTTAAAGTTTTATGATTACGCTTCAACGGCGCCATCTGAAACAGAACAGTCTGACAGTCGCGTAAACTAGAGAAAAATAATGCAATACCTACGAAGTTGGCCGTAAACAAGCAGACTTGTTAAAACCTGCAAAATCTAATAAAATATAAGATACATATTAGTTGATATCCGGATTACCGAATGTGTTATAATCATAATCCGGATTATCGCGGGTACGGATTACCACGACACTACTGTAGTATAACCTATACAGTAGAAACAATGTATCAAAAGAACTTTATCATTTGAAAAAGTAGGTACAAAGATTTCCTGAAAATACTTAAAATGTTCCGGAAAAAAGTGGTCTGATTTTTTTTAGGCTAAGAACTTATTTAAGCTATTTACCCACCTGTCAAGATATAATTGTTCACAAAAGGCTTTTTGACGAAACTTTAAAAAAAAAAGTTAGCACGAAAATATGCACAATTTTTTTCACGAAAACCCGGAAATATTTTTTTTACAATAACTTGTTACACATTTATTATTAATTACCAAAATTTCAGAAACATCTTACAAAAAACTATTTCTACAGAAACACAAAAATATTTCTGCGGAAACTGACTAAATATTGTATACACAAAAATTTGCTTAAAGAATACATAAATTGGAAAAAGGAAAATGTAAAAAAAAGTATTTCACGGAAATTTGAACCGGTGGAAGTAAAGAAAAATATAAGCGGTTTTCAACGAATAACATAAATGCAAACCTTTCTGAATTCGTAATTTTCATGGGACTATAGGTAAAAACTTTTGATATGTGCCAAAAATGTGAAAAATTGCAAATCAATTGAAATTACTCGAAAACGATGAACGCTATCAATTTTTTCCTCTTATATACATTCATTATAATTCGATAGACAATGCAGAAATGCAATAATATAAGGGGTGTTCAAGTAAAAAAAAATGTATCACCAACGTCTTATGGGCCAACCCTGTGAATGTCAAAATAAATTTGATAGGGCTCAAGACACCCTATAATTGAGGCTTCCTTTCCGAAGTCGCTGTCTCCTCAATAGCGAAGTTTTTCTACGAAAATTCGCCTAAAATTATAGACTATTAAACCATATATTCTATTAGTAAAACTACTGCCAAAGCATCAGAGAAAGGGTCTATTTGAAATGAATATTCTGTAAATATTTTAACGGTTCAAGCTGAAACTTAAGGCTTTGTGAAACACACTTATTGCGACATTTTCTCTACACAACCCGTATTCGTTTCACGTTCTTCAAGCGGTCAATGTTGACGTTTCAAATAGCAACTTTGACGTTTTAAGAGAAAAAGCTCTAAAAAATTTTCTGGTACTTTTTGCGCCAATTAACTTAATCTTTGTCTGTAATATGCAATAGCTTTGGTTATCCACACAAAGGATTTTGGTTATGTACGTTTCTGTGGTCGTCAGTGGCACCCAAAATTATTTCTTTGTACTTTTTATTTATTTTTTATTTGTTTTTTATTTATTTTTTATTTATTTCAACAACACACCACGAGGACTTACAGCCTAAATACTATCGTACCGTGGGATAGTATTTAGGCAACTATAATTCGATACTTAACTGAAACTCGCGAACAGAAATATTAATGGTGATTGGGTATGGTGATATGTGTAGAACACAGGCACAAGTTGTTAACCTATTTAATGAAAAACATCCAGATTTGCCTCCACTAACCCAGGGAACTGTGTATTAGATACATTCACAGTTTCGTGATTATGGACACGTTAAACCACTGCCTAGGAGACCGAAGTTTGTTGAAGAAGATGTAAAACTCACTATTTTATTGGCTTTTCAAGAAGAACCAACAACTCCTACCCGTCAAGTTGCACGTGAAAATGATCTTTGTCAATCAAGAGTTTTAAGGTGTCTCAAAAACAAAAAAAAATGCACCCCTATCAACTACAACACGTTCAAGAGTTGATTGACGGTGATTCTGATAGAAGACTGCAATTTTGTGAACAATTGCTGGACATGTTACATATAAATGTTATTTCTTCTGCTGACGTTCTGTATTGCGATGAAGCAACGTTTCTTTTGAATGGCGATTAAAAAGGGCAAAATGCAGATGCTGGGCTGCCAAAAAAACCCACTGGATGCGACAAACACAACCTCAGCGTCCTCAGAAGTTGAACGTTTGGGCTGGTGTCATTGGTGATCACGTAATTGGACCTGTTTTTATAGAAAATCTAAACGGTCCAAGATATTTAGAAATGCTAAGAGAACAGGTTGTCCCAATGTTAGCGGATTTGTATCCAAATGTAATGGAACCTAATATTCCCTATGAAAGGATATGGTTTCAACAAAACGGTGCATCGCCCCACTTTGCTCTTCAAGTATTTACACGAAGTCTTTTCACAAAGATGGATTGGACGAAAAGGTTTCGTAGAATGGCCCGCTAGATCACCAGATCTTACACCTCTTGATTTCTTTTTATGGGGATACCTTAAAAACAGAGTGTATAAAACGCAACCTGCTGATTTAGATGATTTGAAAATGAAAATAACAACAGAAATTAGAAACGTAACGCCTGACGTGTTGAACAGAGTTAGGGAAGAATTCTAGAGCAGATTATTTCTTTGTGTGCAAGTGAATGGAGAACATTTTGAACATTTATTATAAGAAAGGGACTTTTTATTAAGTTTATTTTCGAAATTTGAATTTCAGGGTAAAGTGTTTACTTTTAATATTCCGGTATTAAATGTCCACCCTGTATTGAAATCTGTAAATATTACACTATACGTATGGGTATCTCCGCATTCATAAAATTGTGATCCATCGAGTTGTGATGAAAAAATGTAGGGTTGCTATTTAAAAAAAAAGGATTAAGTGGTGGGGGTGAAATGGTGGGAGTTTAATATTTTTAAACTATGATTATAAGATAATGTTGGACAAATTAAACGTCACGTGTTTCACGTTTTCCACAAAAACTATTTTTTTGCTGAGTAATGAATTTTATTCCAGTGTTTTTCACACTGTATATATATATATATATATATATATATATATATATATATATATATATATATATATATATATATATATATATATATATAAGTTTATAAAAATTGAAATTCACCCCGGATATGGGTTCTAGGGTTCCTAGTTTCGCGTTCATTTGACGAAAAAAATCAAAATTAAAGTCGGGGTCTCCCCATTGGTGAATTTTGTTTACAAAAAAAAATTCACTAAAAAGGCTAAATATAAAATTGAAAAAAAAGAAGAAAAAAATCATTACAGATAATTACAATATAAAATACATTTAGGTTATTAGTATAATTAATGACATGTAAGGCTAGATGCATTCTGGCCACAATTAGAACCGTAGACCGGTTTCGCTCTAATTAGAGCTCTTCAGTACGGCATACTAATTGCAGCGAAAATACACTTATAAAGTAAAACGGCTATGGTACCCAGCCTTCCAACACTAAGTGAGGGGTAAGACACGATAAACCAAAGGTTGCAGTGCTATCGGGGCGGCAAGGCTGCGGACGAGCCCTGTGGGACAAAAAAAAAAGACGATAAAATATGTCCAACCGTTCTTGAGTTATAAATTGTGTAAATAACGCGACTTTGTTATATATATATATATATATATATATATATATATATATATATATATATATATATATATCATTCTTTATCGTGTCTTACCACTCACTTAGTGTTGGAAGGCTGGCTACCATAGCCGTTTTACTTTATAGGTGTATTTTCGCTACAATTAGTATGCCGTACTGACGAGCTCTAATTAGAGCGAAACCGGTCTACGGTTCTAATTGTGGCGAAAATGCATCTAGCCTTACATACTTTGTCCCTATATTAGGGTAGAAATGGGCCAGAGCTGACAATTTACTAAATTGTTAGTTGGTTGTATACAGTCTCTATCTTTTAATTCTTTGTGTTATTTGGAGCTGGAGTGACAACATACTACTTGGTTCCGCAACTAGGTGGCGGCACGTTGCTTCGTGTCTTACTACTCACTTATAATTAATGACAGTAAAAAAAAAATTCTGAATGAATAAAATTATAGCAAATATTGTGTTCCGAGTTAAATAGATTCATGTATACGCAAGTCTAAATTAGGACAAATCGATGGTAAACCTATAAATGTATAATTATACTCCAATAACGTAGCTACGGAACGAGTCAAAATTATACAAGCATCAAAGTGGTTGATGAAAAATTCAAATTAAAACCATCTCGACACGCAAAACACACACACACACACAATTTTTTGGGAGGCCTAAAAAATGCAAGGATCAGTTGCCAACCCAAGGTCGACACTTTTACGGTTATCATACGTTAAACATATACAGTGTGAAACAGCCAAGTGGAAATAATTTAAAAAAAGAATTCAACTCATTGACGGACTTTGCTACAACACACTAAATAATTAATAACTAATGGTGTTTCATTCTTTATAACGACAAAGCAAGCAAAAACAATTTCAATGTCCCTTTTATTTTAAACATTATCAATTAAAACGAAGACATAAAAAGTTATCAGCATTCTTCACAGTTGGCAATGTTAGTTTTGTTTAAAACGCCTTAGCAACTTACTGTGTAATTGTAACCGCATGACAGTAGTTGTCAGTTGTTAACTGCAATTCAAAAACATGGTTTATTTAACAGAAATGCGTAAGATAACAATTCTACAGATGGTTACTTACGGAGATAAAACACCATCACAGGTGGAAGTTGCTCGCTTATTTCAAGAAAAGTTTCCCGATTTGCCACCTATCTTCCAAGGGACAATTAGTAAAATTGAAAAGTAATTTCGCGAGCTTGGACATGTAAGCCAGATACAAAAAAAAACCTTATAATGCACTCAGTAATGATACCAAATTAAAATGTAATGCTCAAGTTTGAGAACCACCCAATTACTTCGAGTCGACAAGCAGCCACAACGCTGGATGTTAGTCATTTATAGATTCATCGTTAAAATTCTCGCTGATTGTCTAAAAAAATCCACAATTGATGAGAGAAGAACATACACAATATCCTGAAAAGGTTAATGTTTGGGAAGAAATAGTTGGAATCATTGGCCCCTTTTACATTGATGGCAATTAGCATGGAGATAATAATTTGGCACTGCTCAAAAATACTGTAGTGCCAGCTTTGGCAAACTTATATAATGATCGAACAAACCCACAAGTTTCAGCGAATGCGATATGGTTCCAGCAGGATGGAGCACCCGTACATTACAAAATCTATGTCCGGCAGTACCTAGACTTAATTTTTCCAAATCGGTGGATAGGGAGGCGATTAGGTCGGTCACACCTCGGATGTAGATTGCCGTTAGAAGACATTTTATTTACGATTAGGATGCTGTCAAGACGTTGAACTTCTCCTACGTTAAGAATGATGAGTATTTCATTTTTTCTCATCAAGAATGAAACGGGATTAGTTATTGATTTTTTAGTGCGTTGTAGCAAAGTTCGTCAATCGGATGAATTTAATTTTTTTTTACTATTAATTTTTGTAATAAATTTTAAAACCATAGCAGTTTTGAATAGAGAATGAAAAGATCTTTCAAATCAGGTACCACAAGCCTCTACTTCCTATTTAGAAATTTGGGGGTTGCAACTGTCACTCGAAGGGGGTTGAATGTAGGGGTGAAGTTTTCACGTTGCAGGATGTCATTTTTTAATCTAAAATTGACCTGCTTCGGGTTTTTTTTTAAGTGAATTTTCTTTAAAAAAAATTCACTAACTAGGAGATCCCGACTTTCGAATTTTGAAAAAATTTCTTCAAATGAGCGCTAATTAGGCCCCCCAGAACACAAATCCGGGATCAGTTTAAATGTTTATATATATATATATATATATATATATATATATATATATATATATATATATATATATATATATATATATATATATATTGTTGCGTTTTCTCCGGGTTCTGGATAAGTGAGACTTTTAATTTTAACAAAACAACTTTATTTACACTCTAAATATGGATACAATAAAATTTCTAGAATGTCTCTCTCACAAAACACTTCATTTACTGGCCTTACAATTACTACTCTCAACAAAAGTCACTAATCTGGTACTACAGTCACTACTCTCTTAACACTCTACACTGCTTCTTCAAGTCACTACCACATTATCTTACTGAACTGAACTCGGGCTGGCTGGCTTTCGCTTTTATATACTCGCCGTACCTTCCCCTCCTTTCTAGAGCATTCCATTCCAGAACGTTCCAGGACGTTCTTTTACTAGAAGGTTCTGTGAATACAGATCGGTCCCGTGTGTATACAGGGGGATGTATATACAGGATGATCCAAATGTGGTCACCACTCCTATGTTACACAAGAGGTGTTTCTCGAACTATAAGATCTCTCTGCGTATACAGGGTGTAAGGGTTCTCTGCGTATACAGGGTGTATATACAGGGTGTTCGGAATGTGCAGACCTCAGTTATCCGTTCCGACGGGGTACAAGTTGGTAACTTCGTTATTTCTGGTCCTAGAGGGTTGAGACTTCGCCTGAGGGGGGTCACCCCAGGCACCCCCAGGGGGTGGGGAGGCGGTGTTGCCAGATTGTGCAAAAATTCCCAGATGTTGGGGAAATTCTGGAGATGTGGCAACACCGCACCTACGTCTATTGAAGTGCTTTGTAACACTGCCCCCCTCCTTAAGACTGTTCGTCCCGAACAGTATTTACCGGCCGCCAACTTGGGGGTTCGTTGCCCCGATAGGGACTCAACCTCTCTATGTGAACAACTTTGGGTTTAGTTCTTGGAGACAGCTGGATTCTGTAGACTAGGTCGTTAATTTTCTTAGTCACCAAGTATGGCCCTTCCCATGGTTTCTGAAGTTTGGGACTGAGGCCCTTTCTCCTTGTTGGTTGGTACAGCCACACTGCATCCCCTTCCTTGAATGTATGGGGTGTTGCTCTGCGATCCAAGCGCATCTTCATCCGGTCACTGCTTAAGAGGAGCCTATCTCTGACACATCTGTGTATAGTGCGCAGTTTTCCTTCTAGGTCGGCGACATACTCAGGTAACGTAGCTAGGTCCGCTATGTCCTCGTCCGGTGGTGGTCTCGTCATGTCGATTGGTAACCGCATCTCTCTGCCGGTCAACATCATGGATGGAGTGTAGCCGGTAGATTCATGCTGAGAGCTTCTGTAAGCTAGGAGGAACAGAGGTATCAACTTGTCCCAGGTTCTCTGATTCTCGTCGACAAACATAGCAAGATACTGATTGATGGTCCTGTTATGCCGTTCTACCATGCCGTCTGATTGAGGGTGGAGTGGCGTTGTTCTCGTTTTCTTTATGCCTAGCAAGTCCATTAGGCTCTTCCAGACCTCTGATTCGAAATTCCGGCCCTGGTCGGTGTGAATCTCCAAGGGTACGCCATGCCGTGATATGACATTTTCCATCAGGGCTTCTGCTACGGTCGTTGCCTCTTGGTTGGGGATCGGCGCAACTTCAGGCCATTTCGAGAAGTAGTCCATCGCCACCATTATGTATCTGTTCCCAGACTCTGTGATGGGAAAAGGTCCTGCGATATCTACGGCAACTCTCTCCCACGGTGTACCTGAGATGTACTGCATCATTTTTCCTCTGGATCGGGTCTTTGGTCCTTTCTTTGAAGCACATTGGTCACACCTTTTGCACCATTCTTCCACGCTTCTTCGGCAGTTTATCCAATAGAAGCGGTCTCTCACTCTGGCAAGAGTCCTGTTGACCCCAAAGTGGCCTCCACTTCTACTATTGTGTAACTCTTGAAGAACACTGCTTATGCACTCACTTGGCACAACGGTCTGGTATATACAGTCTCTACCATCGGCAGTTTCCCATTTTCGAGTGACCATGTCATTCTTTAGACACAATGAGTCCCATTGTAGCCAGTAGCCTTTAACCTCCGCCCCAAACCGGGACACATCGTGCCACTCAGGTCTTTTCCCCTTTTGTAGCCATTCTCTAATATTTTTCAAGTCTGGATCTGTCTTCTGTGCGTCTCTGATGTATTCAAGATTTACGTCTAGATCGGTGTTATTCTCCTGTCCTGCCACCAGTTGTTTGATCTGATGAGTTACTTTGTCGATCTCTTTGTTCTCTTGTCGCTCGCAAAATTTACATTCATGCACTGAACATGGTCTTCTTGACAGGCTGTCTGCATTGGCGTGACTTCTTCCTCTTCGATGTTCAATCCGGAAGTCGTAGCTCTGCAGTTTCTCTATCCATCGGGCTATCTGTCCTTCGGGATTTCTAAAGTTCAGAAGCCATTGCAGAGCAGAGTGATCCGACCTCACGCGGAATGTTCTTCCGTACAGGAAGCTGTGGAAATGTTCGATGGATCTTACAACTGCCAGCAGTTCTTTCCGGGTTACACAGTAATTCCTTTCTGCTTTTCCGAACGTTTTGCTGAAGTAGCCTATCACAACTTCTTCTCCGGCTTGGAGCTGCGAGAGTACTGCCCCAATGCCATACTGGGAAGCATCGGTGTCCAGTATGAACAGTCCTTCGTCCTGAGGATAAGCCAGTATAGGAGCAGTGACAAGACGATGCTTGAGCTCTCTAAAAGACTCTTGGCAATCTGGTGACCAGATGAACTCGGCCTTATTTTCAGTCAGGCTATGCAGAGGTTTCGCAATGCTGCTGAAGTACTTTACAAAGCGTCGGTAGTAGCTGCAAAGTCCCAGAAAACTTCTGACCTCATGTTTGTTCTTCGGCACAGGCCAGTCTCTTACTGCCTTTATTTTCTCTGGATCAGTTTCTATCCCTTTCTCAGAAACGACATGTCCGAGGAAACTCACTTTCTTCTGGAAGAGGACGCATTTCTTGGGATTGAGTTGCAGATTGGCACCTCTCAGCCTGGAGAAAACCTGCTTCAGATTCGACAGGTGTTCATCGAAAGTCCTTCCAATCACCATGACATCGTCGAGATACACCAGGCATGTTTCCCATGTAAGTCCTCTCAGCACTAACTCCATTAGTCGCTCGAAGGTGGCAGGAGCATTACATAAGCCGAATGGCATGACCTTGAATTGGTACAACCCATTCCCGGTTGAAAAAGCAGTCTTCTCCTTATCGTCTTTATGGAGTTCTACTTGCCAGTAGCCACTTTTCAGGTCTAATGTAGAGAACCACTTTGATCCGGCCAAAGTGTTCAAAGTGTCGTCGATCCGGGGCAGGGGATAACTGTCTTTCTTGGTGACATCACTCAGCTTCCTATAGTCCACGCAAAATCTCATAGTGCCGTCTTTCTTGGTGACCAAAACTACTGGGGACGACCAAGGACTATTAGACTCCTCAATCACACCATCTTCCAGCATTTCGTTAACCATCGCCTTGATTTCTGATTGCTTGGCAAAAGGCAGTCTTCTCGGAGGCTGTCTAATTGGTCTTGCGTCGCCAGTATTAATTCTGTGTTGCACTAGACTCGTACGACCTGTGATTTTATCTTGAGCGAAAATATCGGCCTCCTCCAATACGAACTTCAGGGCCATTTCCATCTCCATGTCGTTCAATTGGCCCCAAGAATTCTTGAACCGCTCTACCATTTCTACTGGCAGTCTTCTGTCTAATGCCGTGGGTGTCACCTTTCTTGACAACGTCACTCGGTCAATGGGCTCGCAAGTGGCGATAACCTCACCCTTCTTCAATGTGACCCTGTTAGTTTGCACGTTAGCCACTCTTATGGGTATTGTCCTCTTCGGGTCTACTAAGCATCGTGCGACGAGGGCACCATCATGTCTATCTTTTAGGGGCTCCGCTATGAGAGCAGACATACCATCAAGTTTCTTCTCTAGTCTGGCTCTGACAATCTTCTCACTGTTACCAGGAATCCGTGTATCCTCGTCGACAATAAGTCTCACCCTGGGATTAGCTTCGCCTGCTGTTGGAGATAAATACAACTCTTCGTTACCGATTTTCAAGATCTTATTCTGGAAGTCTACTGACAGGACATCGAAATCTTCCATTAAATCCAGGCCCAGAATAAATTCGTCCACGATTTCTGCGACGACAGCCCTTACCTGTAGCTCAGTACTGCCCAGCCTAATGAAAACAGTGGCCTCTCCATGCACAGGTATCCTATCTCCTTTTGCCGTCTCCAACACAGGCTGTTTGTTGGTCGTGAGTGCCGACCTGTTTGGCAACATGTCTGGACGTACAACGGATCTAGTAGCACCAGTATCGATGGTGAAACTGCATTGTCTTCCGTCTATGCTGCCAGGTATAACGAGGCTCTCGCGGTAGCGTCGGATAGTGGAGACCCTGACCTTGGGGCCTTGGGTCTCGCATGCCACGTGTCGCCCACCTACACTGGCGTCAGGTCGTTTTCCCTGATGGCGCTCCCTGTTGGTATATTCTTGTCTTCTGCGAGCCACCTGTTGGGTTTGTAAGCACTGCCTACTTATGTGTCCTTTCCTACCACACTTGTAGCATTCTATGTCTGACCAATCTGCTTTCGTCCTACGTGCCCCAACCGGTACAGTGAGCTTGCTTATGGCTTCTTTTATCATTTTCATTTCTTGTCTTAGTTCGGCTGTCGTGTCTGCAAAGTCCTCTATCTCCTTCACTTCGCGGAGCCTGTTGCGGCGAGGTTGAGATGCATTCTTCGCTGCTTCAAATTCCAAGCCATAAATTACGCAGTCCGTAAGTGTTTTGAACCTTCCGAGCCTTAAAGCTTGTTGCATTTCATTATCAAGTACCCCATCGATGAAGGTCTGGACGGTTATCTGGTTGACAAATTCTTCTGGGGCTTGAGGATATGCCAGTCGCACAAGTTTCTCCACTTCGGCACTAAATTCTTGCAGCGTCTCATTTGGCTTCTGGACCCTTGACTTTAGTTGTGTCTGGTAGACCTGGCTCATGTACTTGTTACCATATCTCAAATCTAGGGCCTGTATCACTGTTAAGTAGTTTTGCTGTTTCGACTCCGGGATGTTCTGGAGGATTTCTAGGGCTTTACCTCGAAGCGAGAGAATTAGAGCAGTTGCTGCCTGTTGTTCGCTCCACCCATTGCTGAGAGCTGCCGCCTCAAACTGCCTCCTGTACATGGGCCACGATGTTTCTCCGTCAAAAGTCGGCGGCTTCAAAGTTCCATGAGGCTGCTGCACGATTGGCATATCTTCTTCCCGACGATTTTGAACTGGGGACATTCCAGTAACTCCTCTTGGTTGAGTTCTGTCAGTCTGGCCCATCACCTGCTCTGTCAGTTCTCTATGTCTGACTTCTGTGCCTTTCATCATCATCTTCATTTGTTCTTTCAACCCTTCCACTTCTTCCCATCGTTTATTCAAATCCTCTGTTACATTTTCTACTTTCTTGTCCACATTTTCTACTTTCTTGTCCACATTTTCTACTTTCTTGTCCACATTTTCTATTTGTTCGTTGATCTGTTCAATTTCTTCTTTTACATCAACTCTTATATTGTGGAACATACTTCGAAGCTCTTCTTTATCTTCTTGTCGCCTCTGTTCCTCCTCTTGTCGTCTTCTCTCGTCTTCTTCGCGCCGTCTTCTTTCATCTTCTTGTCGCCGTTGTTCGTCTTCTTCGCGTTGCCTCTTGAGGTCTTCTTTATCTTCTTGCCGCCGTCGTTCGTCTTCTTCGCGCCGTCTTCTTTCTTCTTCTTGTCGTCGTTGTTCGTCTTCTTTGCGTTGCCTCTTGAGGTCTTCTTGTCGTCGTTGTTCGTCTTCTTCGCGTTGCCTCTTGAGGTCTTCTTTATCTTCTTGCCGCCGTCGTTCGTCTTCTTCGCGCCGTCTTCTTTCTTCTTCTTGTCGTCGTTGTTCGTCTTCTTCACGTTGCTTTTTCAGTAAGTCCATCAACTCTTTGATTTCAGCCATCTTGTCGTAGTCAGTCGATCTGGTGTTTACCATTTACAGCTAGCTTGCTTGTTCACTTCTTCACTCACTTATCCCACTTCTGACACCAAATTGTTGCGTTTTCTCCGGGTTCTGGATAAGTGAGACTTTTAATTTTAACAAAACAACTTTATTTACACTCTAAATATGGATACAATAAAATTTCTAGAATGTCTCTCTCACAAAACACTTCATTTACTGGCCTTACAATTACTACTCTCAACAAAAGTCACTAATCTGGTACTACAGTCACTACTCTCTTAACACTCTACACTGCTTCTTCAAGTCACTACCACATTATCTTACTGAACTGAACTCGGGCTGGCTGGCTTTCGCTTTTATATACTCGCCGTACCTTCCCCTCCTTTCTAGAGCATTCCATTCCAGAACGTTCCAGGACGTTCTTTTACTAGAAGGTTCTGTGAATACAGATCGGTCCCGTGTGTATACAGGGGGATGTATATACAGGATGATCCAAATGTGGTCACCACTCCTATGTTACACAAGAGGTGTTTCTCGAACTATAAGATCTCTCTGCGTATACAGGGTGTAAGGGTTCTCTGCGTATACAGGGTGTATATACAGGGTGTTCGGAATGTGCAGACCTCAGTTATCCGTTCCGACGGGGTACAAGTTGGTAACTTCGTTATTTCTGGTCCTAGAGGGTTGAGACTTCGCCTGAGGGGGGTCACCCCAGGCACCCCCAGGGGGTGGGGAGGCGGTGTTGCCAGATTGTGCAAAAATTCCCAGATGTTGGGGAAATTCTGGAGATGTGGCAACACCGCACCTACGTCTATTGAAGTGCTTTGTAACAATATATATATATATATATATATATATATATATATATATATATATATATATATATATATATATATATATATATATATATAGAACCCATATCTCCGGGGTCAGTATATGTATGTATGTATCACACCGATAACTCAAAAAATAATGGGCCGATTTTGATTAAATTTGGAAAATACCTTCCTTTTGCAAATGGCTTGGATAAGTTCGTTAGCCAAGAACATCGGCGCAGGTTTTCCCGGAAAATGTTGTGTTTTCTTTAGAAAAAAATTTATATCCAGAATTAACAAAGTAAGGGCAACCAAATTTAGTGCGCGGGTTTATATCGTTATAGGTAAGTCACCTACCAAAATTTAGCTCTGTAAGTCAAAAGACAAAAAAGTTATAGGCATTTATAGAAAAATAAATTGGGGTTTTCCTCAAAACGTCAAAGTTGCGATTTAAAACGTCAAAATTGGCAACATTTTGGCAAAGAACTTGAAACTAATACGGGATATGGAAAGAAAATATCTCAAGAAGAATGTTTTGCAAACCCTGAAGTCTTAGTTTCAACCGTTATTGTCCTTTATTTTACTAAAATATTTCCAGAAAATTCATTTCAAATAGACCGTTTCTCTGATGCTTGGCAGTAGTCTTATCTATAGAGTTTATCGTTTAATGGTAAATAATTTTTGTCGAATTCTCGTAAAAAAATCAATAACGGTCAATATATCCGTTATTATACAAGATATGAAAAAAAATGTATACATTAATTATTGGGTGTCTTGAGATACAACTTAAAAAAATATTTCTACAATCACAGGATGGCCCATAAGTCGTTGATACAAATTTTCTTTTTTTTTTACAATCAAACACACCTTATGTTATTGCATTTTTGCATTTTCCAAGGAAATATAATGCATGTTTGTAAGAAAAGAAATTCTGGACGCAGCAAGTGCGTTATGGTAGCGAATTTTGATCAAATGCTTCATATTTGAATAGCTGAATTTGCTATTAACCTATAAGGTTGACCAAGAAACGATTTTTTCCGGAACACTTTAAGTTTACTTTCGAAAATGTTTGTACATTTTCAAACAATAAAGTTATTTTGATGAAACATGGCACATTGTTTTTACTATATAGGTTATACTGGTAACTCTACATATTGATTATTAACTATCTTAAAGATGCACTTATAAATTCGTAAATATTGTTTACTGTTTTATCTTACAAAGCCAGCACTGTATTCTGTAACACCTGTAAGTAGGTGTTGTAACACATAATAAAGCTAAATGATATAAATAGAAATTAATTGTTGCAGTATGCAGCGCTTATAATGAGTTCTTAGACCTGCATAGGAAGCTATAAAACATTTATCAATAAAATTTGATTGACTATCATTTTCTTACTGTAATTAATTAACTATTCATACCTACCTCCTTAGGTGCGATTTAAAAAAAAGCTGAGGACGCAGCAAGTGCGTGATAGTAGCGAATTTTCATAAGTTCTGTAATAGTAACCACAAGTGAAGTAAAGTAAGTCGTACGAACAGGAGTCAGTAGAAGTATTTGTGAAGTAGGGGCGTCCTGGAAAAGCTGCAACTTTATCCAAGTTGATAGTGACAATTCCAGCAAGTTTTATACACTTACTTAATTAGGCATGACATCTTAACTAAATTGTGTGACTTGCATACACAAGCGAAAGGTTATTTGTACAATACATATTCAAAATAAACCATAATATACATAACGCAACTTAGTTTGTCTCCTGGGCCTGTTTCAACATATATATATATATATATATATATATATATATATATATATATATATATATATATATATATATATATTTTTCATCACAATTCGATGGATCACTTTTTTCTGAATGCGGAGATATCCCATATGTATGGTCTAATATTAAAGTTTTCAATACAGGGTGGAAATTTAATACCGGAATATTAAAACTAAACAGTTTACCCTGAAATTCAAATTTTGAAAATAAACTTAATAAAAACGTTTTCTTATCATAAATGTTCAAAATGTTCTCAATTCACTTGCACACAACGAAATAATCTGCTCTGGAATTCTTCACTGGCTCTTATCTTGAATTTCTTATCTTGTCTTTTATCTAAAACGTACTTGGTGTCATTAATCGTTTCTTATTAATTATCAATTTTTGCAGTGTGAGAGGTGAAATATAACAGTGCTGTCTTATTTTGTGGTGTATTGTGTTGAATGCACGGTCTCCTAATAAATTAGTTGTAATTTTGTTCCGATCATTTAAATTAATTTTTTGTCTAATAATGCGATACCTAACTGAAACTCGCGAACAGAAATATTAATGATGATTGGGTGTGGTGATATGTGTAGAACATAGGCACAAGTTGGTTACCTATTTAACGAAAAACATCCAGATTTGCCCCTACTAACCCATGGAACTGTGTCTAAGATACATTCACAGTTTCGTGATTATGGACACGTTAAACCACTGCCTAGGAGACCCAAGTTTGTTGACGAAGATGTAAAACTCAATATTTTATTGGCTTTTCAAGAAGAACCAATAACTTCTACCCGTCAAGTTGCACGTGAAAATGATATTAGTCGATCAACAGTTTTAAGGTGTCTCAAAAACGAAAAAATGCATCCCTATAAACTACAACACGTTCAAGAGTTGATTGACGGTGATTTTGATAGAAGATAGATAATATATGAGAATGCTCTGTATATGTGAAATTCCATTCCACTCACTGTAATAATTTAAAAAATATAGCGTTTTCAAAAAGTTTCCCCCGATTTTCCACCGGAAAAACTTGCGCATAAAGGCTGATTAACGAAGTCGACCTCGGTTTTCGCCCAAACAAGATTTTTGCCAAGTTTGAAATCAGTTTAGTATTTCGCTCGGATACATACACACGCACATATACATATACATACATATATATATATATATATATATATATATATATATATATATATATATATATATATATATATATATATATATATATATATAATTTAACGGACCTTGGCTTTGGGTTCTAGGGACCCAAATTCGCACGCATCTGAAGAAGTTTTTTCAAAAGCTTTTTATCGTGACCTCTCTATTAGCGTATTTTGTTTGATGAAATTTCGTTAAAACACATTAATCCTATTTTAGAAGATGTTTAAAATGCATGCCCAGGGTATCCAACGACTTGGAAAACTGAGAAAAATCAGAGAATTTGAAATACCCCTTAAAATGCCAAGGAAATTTGTGATTTAACTCAAATGTCATGGAAATAATTCAGTAGGCCTGAATCTTCTGAATTTATAAAATTCTGTCGCTAGCAGTTTAATCTATTTTAGTGTCATATATATTGTATGAGATTTTTTACGGCTGCCGTTTGATGTTTTAGTATTGTAATTTGCAGGAAAAAACTTTAAATTTTGCAACTGATTGTTTATGATACTGTAAATAAATTAGGAGTCAGAAATGTAAAAGCCAACGATAAGCTGTCAAAAATTCAGATCCTAAATCTGAAAGAGCTCTTGATGAAAATCAGAAGACAATGCTTCAGATGAGCGAATCAGAAAAAATGAAACCTAAGGCATATATATATATATATATATATATATATATATATATATATATATATATATATATATATATATATATAAATATATATATAATATATATAATATATATAATATATATAATATATATATATATATATATATATATATATATATATATATATATATATATATATATATATATATATATATATATATATATATATATATATATATATACGAGGAAGCAGAAAAAATAATGTAATAACGCAGTCATTTAAGAAGTAGAAAGTAGTAACTTTTAGTGAATTTTCTTAAAAAAAAAATTCACTAATGGGGAGATCCCGACTTTTGAATTTTTTAAAAATTTCTTCAAATGAGCGCTAATTGGGCCCCCTAGAACACATATCCGGGGTCAGTTTCGATTTTTGTATGTTTATATATATATATATATATATATATATATATATATATATATATATATATATATATATATATATATATATGTATGTATGTATGTATGTATGTATGTATGTATGTATGTATGTATGTATGTATGTATGTATGTATGTATGTATGTATGTATGTATGTATGTATGTATGTATGTATGTATGTATGTATGTATGTATGTATGTATGTATGTATGTATGTATGTATGTATGTATGTATCACACCGATAACTCAAAAAATAATGGGCCGATTTTGACAAAATTTGGTGAATACCTTCCTTTTGTAAGTGGCTTGGATAAGTTCGTTAGCCAGGAAAATCGGCCGAGGTTTTCCCGGAAAATTTTGTGTTTTCTTTAGAAAAAAATTCATATTTCCGGAAATAAGAAAGTAAGAGCAACCAAATTTGGTACATCGTTTTATATCGCTATAGGTAAATTTATCGCTATAGGTTAAAAGACAAAAAAGTTATGGACATTTAAAGAAACATAAATTGGGGTTTTCCTCAAAACGTCAAAGTGACAGTTTAAAACATCAAAATTCGCATTATTTAGGCAAAGAACTTGAATCTAATACGGGCTATGGAAAGAAAATGTCTCAAGAAGAATGTTTTACAAACCCTGAAGTCTTAGTTTCAACCGTCAGTGTCCTTCATTTTACTAAAGTGTTTCCAGAAAATTCATTTCAAATAAACCCTTTCTCTGATGCTTGGCAGTAGTCTTAGCTATAGAGTTTATCGTTTAATGGTATATAACTTTGGTCGCATTTTCGTAAAAAATCAATAAAGCTCAATATATCCGTTATTCTAAAAGATATGAAAAAAAATTGTATACATTAATTATAGGGTGTCTTGAGCTACATCTTAAAAAAGTTTTTTACACTCACAGCGTGGCCCATAAGTCGTTGGTGATACAAATAAATTTTTTTAGTCCAAAACGCCTTATGTTTTTGCATTTTCCATCGAAATATAATGCATGTTCGTAAGTAAAGAAATTCTGGTCGCAGCAAGTGCGTTATGGTAGCGAATTTTGATTAAATGCTACATATTTGAAAAGCTCAATTTGCTATTAACCTATAAGGTTGATCAAGAAACGGATTTTTTCGGTTACATTTTAAGTTTACTTTCGGAAATTTTTGTACGTTTTCAAACAATAAAGTTATTTTGATGAAACATTGCACATTGTTTTTACTATATATGTTATACTATATATGTTATACTGGTAATCAAATTTGATACCTGCTTTCTGAAAAAAAAAGACACATATTTGCTACTCAAAATATTTTTATGAAAATTCGCTACCATAACGCACTTGCTGCGTCCCGAACTTTTTCTTTATTAGTTTAACAGAATTAAGCATATTTATGTTTTTGATCATGTATGTGTATTAAAAAGTTTTTTGTTCAGAATTTTTATTTATTTTGCTAACAAAAAATCTTCAGATATGTGTGTCTTTACTTGTGGATTACGAAAAAATCCCTCGAGGGGCCTGGAAATGTCCGGGAATTTCATTTTTGATTTCTGCTGGGTACCCTAAATGCTTTGAACGTCTTGGCAGCATTCTAATTTTAAATAAAAATATCTTCAAACGTTAATCAACACCTGAACCGTGACCGACCTAATCACAATAGTTATTCTTCTTAGGTCAGTTAAATCGCATAGTTTAATTTGTGTACTATACTTTTCACATATATATCTTCATAAGAAGATGTCTGATAGCGTAAGATTGGGCGATCGTGCTGGCCACTCTAACGATCGTCGGTTCCCTATCCGATCGAAAATATTATGTCGAGGTACTGCCGAAAATTGATTGGGTAATGTGCTAGTGCTCGATCCTGTTGGAACCATATCACATACGCTGGAACGTGCGGGTTTGCTCGAGGATATAAGTTTGCCAAAGTTGGCACGATATTATTTAGAAGCAGTGCTAAATAATTGTCTCCATTCAAATTGCCGTCAATGAAAAGGGGACAAATGACATGGTTTTCAACTATTCCTGCCCAACATTCACCCTTTGAGGGTATTGCCTGTGTTCTTCTCGCATCCAGTGTGGATTTCCTTGAGACCAGTAGCGACAATTTTGGCGATTCCCATGGCTGTGAAGTGTAATACTGCACTCATCAGAAAACAAAACATGATCTAGTTGGATAACATTGTTATCTAACATTTTCATTATTTGTTCACAAAAAGATGTTCTTTTAACAATTTCGTCTTCCCTGAACTTCTGAGTTTGTATCAATTTATCGGGTTGTATTTTATTTTCTTCTAATATTCGAATAATCGTTGGTTGGCTAACATCCAACGTTGTGGCCGCTTGTCGATGCGAAGTAGATGGTTTTTTCCCAGACTCAAGCATTACATGCAATATGGTACCATTACTTAGTCCATTAGAAGGTTTTTTTTCCTATCTGCTTTACATGTCTAAGCTTACGAAGTTGCTTTTCAACTTTACTAATTGTCCCTTGGAATATAGGCGACAAATCAGGAAATTTTTCTTGAAATAGGCGAGCAACCTCGATCTGTGATAGTGTTTTCTCTTCGTAACCAATCATCTGTAGAATTACAGTACAGAAATTTATATTGAAGACAGTTTTATGAATATTTACTTTTGTGGCTGCATGTTGTCGTATAATGTATAAAAGAAATGAAATGAAAATTGCCAGAAAATGTTCTCAAAATACACACAGAATTAGGAAATTTGGTTGGTCTCGTAACTTAAAATATACATACCTACATACAATTACAGGGCCTTTATTAATTCCCGAACTCCACGTGACCGGATTTTTTGTCTCTCTCTCCCTCTCCCCCCCCCCCCCCTCTCTCTTAGTGGAATATGATTTTATGAGTCCAAAAAGTAACCAAAAAAACCACTAGACTAGGGACCCTAAAGTTACTAAATCAATTGACAATTGACAGTTCAGTCCATTGGCGCTCAATTCCCTTTTGACGGTTATTTTGTATGTATATTGTGCATTTTCCAAGTTCGACCAGTGTTTACTTTCTTCAAATAATTTTCTATCTGTTGGACAATAAAAATAAACAGTTTTTATCAAAACTTAGAAGTTTTTACGTAAGTTAAAAGTGTAGTTATGTTAAGGTTATGTTGTTGACGATATTCAACATCGCATGGAACGAAGCCCTACCAAATCTGTTCGTCGGTAATCTGCCCAAACAGGTACATATTTGTTCAATGTTACACAATACACATTTCCAAAACCGTAAATTAGAAGTTTAAATAATCGGACCTCAATTTGTTTACGTACATTACAAAATTTTGATATCTATACAAAATAAAAGTAATATTTTATTGTTTTTAATTTATTTTTTAACAATCAATAACAGTAAACCATACATGAACAGACTTGCTGTTAAAAATACTAAATAATAAATACATTTAAGACATTTACTGTTTCACCTTATTATGATTTTTATATTTTTTATAAAACCCCAAAGGAAACATGAGACAACACTGGCATCTTATAGGGATTTCATTAATTCAGGTTGTACAACCGTGTATGCCGGGTTGCCCAACTTAAGCGGTTACTTGGGGTCCGGGAATTAATGAAGGCCCTGTATATGGTAACACAAATAGTGTTACTGATATGAATGTCAACTGATAAAATTGATTGTGGTCGATCTATTTCATACGATAACCAAACCACTGCTTGCGGTATACGATTAATTGGTTAAAAATTCAGAAGTTTGTGCTCGTAATTGGATCCTGAAAATATGATCGGCATACGCAACTGAAATTGAATTCATGTAAAATTTGTGTTTTGAAACGAAGTTTATTTTTTTCTCGTTAAACAGGGAACTCATCCATAATACTCCGTAAAAGCAATTTTACGCATAAAGAATTCAATTCCATTAACATAAATCCAATTTAGATTGCTCGTATCTCTTTTTTACAAACGAAATCGCATAAATTCATGCAGCTCTTGTTTGCAAGTCTTCCCTAATTCCTAATACTTTAATTTTATTTCCTATCTGTTTATACATTCTCTGCACAGTTGTCAATGCGTACTTATTTGGATCATATATTTTGCGTTTAGTACTGCGGGTTTATATCATGTGCTATTTTTTTTTCAGAATTATTTTTGCGAATTTTCGTAGAATATAGATGCAGGTGATTAAATAATAATATTAATAATATAGTTATTTGTCGTTAGATAAAAATGCATTACAAGAGAAAACAAACCAACAATTAGGCATTGTGAATGATTGGACGAATGAATAAGGTTGCAGATCACACCCACAAAAGTTTTGAAAACTTGTGCGTGGGTTAGACATATAACATTTATACAAAAATAACACATATAAAACAGAAATGTTCAGTAACAATGTAAAATAACAAGACATACAAGACATCAACATTCCACCACTAACAAAAACCAAGGAGCAAGGTCTTGGTTGAAGACAAAGTGATAAACAAATCTTAACGTATACAGGTGTCCCACGTAAGGCGTGCATTAGAAGTTTTCAAACTAGTACTGGGATTTCGAATCTGAAAATTTGCAGCTGGATGTATCACCATTCGCTCATTATAACTAACAGGGTGTTGTTTAACGAAGTTCAAATATCGGTGATTTCAAACACGAGACAGAATTTTTTTCCAAATGAAACACTGTATGTTTTCATCGCATATTCTTTGGAATGATATCTGCTTCGATCTGTATCAGCATTCCCCATACCTATCTCGGATCATTCCCGAGTTATGATGCGAAATATGTGAATTTTGTATTATCCGATATAATACTATTTTTTTTTTTGTATTGATGATGATAATAATAATAATAATAATAATAATAATAATAATAATCACAATAATAATTATAATAATAATAACTCGTAACTATATCACGGTATCGGGGGATGTTAATAGATACCACTAGTAAGCTTTAGGTATAGGGTAAAGAGAACCCAGAATTTTTCATGTAGATATTCTATTCATATTTTGGACGAGAATAATGAAAACTTGTATTAGGTTTTATTGTATGTGAGCTATAATGTCGTGTGTTTGTGCGGGCGCGTGCGCGCGCGCGTGTGTGTGTGTGTGTATTTTTTAACTGTGGCGCATTAATGTCGCGCTTTAGATGAACTGAATAACTCTCAAGAAGTATTTTTTCCATTTCGTTTTTTCATTTCTGGGTGTTCGAATACGCTTTCACCTCATACCCTTTAAAAAGAAGACATTCCGATTCAATTTGCACTGTTTGACAAATAAGTACATTCTACTCAATCCAATATAGTGAGGGATATTTATAAATCGCCCTGAAACTGAATTACTCGAAATGAAAACAATTTATAGAACCATCTATCGTTACGAAAATATGTTACTGAGTTTTAATACAGAAAATAATCAACGAAATAGTGAATTCATTAATTTAAAAAATCCGTATGAGTTTTAATACAAAATGTGCTCTATATAACCACCAGTGACTTCAAGACACTTCAATAATATTCTTTGCAATCCAGAATTAGTGACCTTTCGGATCATTTCGGGAGTGAGATTATTAAAAGCTTGTCTCACTTTAGCCTCCAGTTCTTCTCGGAAGTTTATTTGGCTGGTATAAACTTTATTTTAAATGTGGCCCCATAAGAAGAAGTCAGTGGGACTCAGGTCGTGTGACCTTGCAGGCCAAAGTCATGGACCGCCGGGCCAAATTCAACGATCCTCAAACATTCTTATCAACTCCTGGTGTACAGCTGCCGTAGAATATGCTGGAGCGCCATTTAACTGATACCAGAATTCTGCATCAGGCAAACCATTCAAGATACCAGCAACAACTTCACGAAGTATTCTAAGATAACTTTCTGAAGTCAACATTTCCTCACAGATATTGAAAAAAAACTCTTCCATTTCCAATGACAGCGAAAACATTGAAACTGAATTCATACTGGGAATGCGCTTTACGCATAAAGGGATGATTTTCAATGACATCGCTTCCGATTGATGATGCGTTTTCTTGTGAATTTTGATTCATTCGTCCATAAAATCCTATCTAACATACCTGGGTCTTCCTGGATCCGTACCATCAACCATTCACAAAATGTAACCCTTCTAATGTGGTTACCCTCCCGTAATCCATGCACTGTCCTTTGGGCATATGCATGCCATCCATACTTCGAAAGAATTCTCTGAATTTATGTTAGAGTTAGTCTTAAATCTTCTACTGCCTGTCCGATGGAAACATGTGGATAGGCCGTGAAATAACCCAACACATTGATTTATTTGTTTCATCGCCAATCATGTTACTCGAATGATTTCTATTTAAATTACCATTCCAGTTATTCCGAAAGTTTGACTCGATTCTGAAGAACTTTGTCCTATCTATAGATGGTAAATATGAAAATCTCTCATTGAACAAGCGACACGTTCTACTCACGATTCTCCTGCATTCTCCGTTAATGTAAAATGAATTTAGAATCTTGTTAGCAGAATATTCTTCAATAATATTTTCCATTGCGCACCTTACAATACTTTCAAAGATACAGATCACTCTATTGCGATGATAATTAACGAAACTAATAATGCATCTCTTTGACATAAGTTTTTATATTATGTCCAAAGCCTACTCTCCGCCGACTAGGTAGATCCCCAATTTTGTAGCATATTCCCGTTTTATTCATATTCCTTCTTATAACTTAGAAATAATTCAAGATAGGTATAGGAAATGCTTATACAGATCGAAGCAGGATATCATTCCGAATGTTATGCGAAGTGAATATACAGGTTGTTCTATTTGTAAAAAACTACTTTTTAGTGTTTGAAATCATCGATATTTGAACTTTGTTAAACAACACCCTGTATCATTTTTGTAATTTTTTACGCGATGGAAAGAATTCTGACCACAAGAAATATAGTTGCGCTAAGTTTCAGAAACATGACATACTTGATGCCTGAGAATTGCCATGTCAAAGATTTGCAACTTTATGACGGAAAAACAATAGAAAATTCAATATCTTGAGAACGGCTGACAACAGTATGGGCAAGTGGCATCATTTTCCTCAGAATTGTATGCACACTCCGAATCTGCAATAATATATATATATATATATATATATATATATATATATATATATATATATATATATATATATATATATATATATATATATATATATATATATATATATATATATATATATATATATATATATATATATATATATATATATATATATATATATATATATATATATATATATATATATATATATATATATATATATATATATATATATATATATATATAGGTGTTCCATTAACATTAAGAAAGTTGTTGGCAACTTCCGGTACAACCGAAAGTGATACAGTCACCAAAATATTTTAGCTATATGGATCGAATGGTGATATTCAGTTAAAAATTTCAGATTCGAAATTCCGGTACTATTTCGAAAACTTCTAATGCACGCCTTACGTGAGACAGCCTGTATAATAAGCGTTCTTTATGTCAATTAGCTTATGT
Organism: Tillus elongatus; assembly: GCA_964006375.1. Classification (NCBI taxonomy): domain Eukaryota; kingdom Metazoa; phylum Arthropoda; class Insecta; order Coleoptera; family Cleridae; genus Tillus; species Tillus elongatus. The sequence continues at coordinate 84,094,788 of OZ023262.1, read as the reverse complement.
ACTTTACACCTATCAGATGATATAATATATTTTGTAGCTTTCGGCTTACATGGCTTAATTGAGTTGACTATTTTAATTTCTAATGGCAACAGATTAAACACACAAGGTCCAAGATATAGGAAGCTCCTTTAAAACATTGTTGTTTTGTTTGCCCAAGGTAGGCTATGCAAGTCTAATTCATTAGTATTAAACTTTCAAATTAGCAATAAACCTGCCTTGTATCTACTACATGGGCCTCTTTAAACAATGCATCTCCTGGGTAGGTTAATTCCCGATTCAGTATCACCCTCAGGCCCCACTGCTGCATCACCTCCAACTTGGAGCGGTGGCAGTTAAATGCTCCTCCCCAGGCAATAATTCCATATCTGATATGTGACCCCACAAGGGCATAATATATCATCTTTAGATGCGCCTCATCTAAAATATTCCCCTACAACCTAAACCCTGACAGTAGTCACCGAACATTATGTGTGAGAATATTAACATGAGCATCCCACATTAGACAACTATAGAGGGAGGGCGATTCCCAAATATTTTCTCCTATTTTTAGGCAGTTTTTCCAGATTATTGTAAGCAGATGAGATCGAATGATGATCAAAAACCCCCCGGGAGGAGTGATGGGGTATTTTACTCGAACAGTTAATGGCACGAGTTACTATAACATTTTTTCGAAGATTCAATCAAATTCTTCCTAATTAGTGAATCGATTCTTTTGAAATATGGTGCGCTGTAACTAATGTAATTTTGTATGTTTGTGTCCAATTTGAAGCAAATCCGCTAACAGTTAAAGAGCCGAAACTTGACTTCTAGATAACGACTCGCAACCTTTTTATTCCAACTGTTTTTTTAACTTTGACGGCACATTATTAAAGAGAACTAAAAGAAATAAAAAAGTTCATCTTGACGATAAAATAAGCCGTTGTTTTTTTCGAGAGAAACGCTTTTTAAAAATTCTCTTACATTGGATCAATATTCAATGTTTTACAGAGCCTCAAATTTGATTTATTTTTTAACTTTTTTTTTAAATAATAATTTAGTGGAACTTACCAACAATTAAATATCATAACAACGTTTGTTAATGGTTATAGATAATTTCCAGCACATACCTTTTATATGGTGATTGTGGTATAGTGAGCGTTCAATTCGTTTTCCTCGAAGATAACAGGTACTGGTTTTTCGTGTGCATGATATTTCATTTAACCAGGTCTAGTAAGCGGTCCATTAGACTCTCAAAAGTTTTTCTGATTGGATGTTTTCGTTCAGGATACCTTTGTTGATGTAATCTGGTTGCTAACTATCATTTTTTCGAACCGTCCACATAACTTCCGTATAGCTGTGATAATCTACTTTCACAGAAAGACATTCTCATGAAATGAATTTAGGGTCCATGACTTAACCACAAAGACAATATTCGTATTTCTGTGCCCATCAAATTCTAAAACGTTAAATTACTCGAGCTTTCACGAGCAAATGTCAATTTTCACCTAGTCACCCCCATTTATCCCCTACACCCTGAAGCGATCTTACCCAAAAACAATTCGGAGCGTTCCTTTGTCGAGTGCTAACTGAATACCAAATTTGAAGATGTTATCTTAATTCGTTCGAAACTTATTGAGCCTACTAACAGACAGACACACAAGCCAACAGACCGATCGACCCACAGAAAAATTTTCGTTCCAGAATGAAGTTTTCTATATGTTTTGAGACTTTACGCCGTTTTAGCAAAAAAAAAATCGAAATTTTTGTCACCGATATTCCACCCCTATTCAACCTCTAATTTAATTTCAGCACAGAATACCAGATGTTTGATGAAATTCAAAGTTTTCTAATAAACAAACCCTAAAGCGTTATACTACTCGAGTTTTGACGAAAAAATGTCAATTTTCACCAAAACATCTCCTACCCACTGCAGCCATTTTACCCAAAAACAATCCGAACCGTTCGTTTGTCAGGTGCTAACAGATCACCAAATTTGAAAACGATATCTCAATTCGTTCTTAAGTTATCGTGGCAGACCGACAGACACTCAAAAATTTCGTTCCCAAATCACGTTTTCTAGATGTTTTGACACTTTTTACCACGTTTAAGCGAAGGTATTGACGATCTGGAAGTAATACTTGGAACTGGATTTTTATAAAAATAATGACTGCCGATATTAAATATTAGCGAATTTTTCGTAAAACGAAAAATTCACTAATGAGATCATATAAATATGTATATATATATATATATATATATATATATATATATATATATATATATATATATATATATATATATATATATATATATATATATATATATACTTTATTTGTTTGCTGTACTTTCAGTGATTTGTTATTTGGTTGCGTGGACTGCAGTTTCGAACCGTCCCGGTTCATCATCAGCACGGTACAGTGTAGGCAACATTCCAAAAGATATATATATATATATATATATATATATATATTATTTATATGCATTGAAATTATACAGTGCATCTTACATAGAAGTTACAAACTTGTGGCTGTAATTGATGCGATTTGGTTCAAATATTAAACTGAAACATATCAAAATCCTATTGACACTGATATTTCTTGCTATAAAATTTCATTGCTGCGTCCACACTTTTTACGTGATTGCGAAGATGTTGGGCATAGCAAAATAATTCGAATTGATTTAATAACAGTTAATTTTATGTCAGCTTCTAGTCATCAGTTTTAAGTGGGGAAAAGTAATTTGCTGACCAAAGTTAGTTATTTTAGCTGACCGACTACTTATAGACTAAACTTTTCCATGAAACTCTATATCTTGGATGCCACCTACCAGCCGCATCTGCTACCAGAAAAGTATTGAAAAACACCCCTATTTAGGGGTAGTTTACTCTTGAATTTTTTTCATTTTTTAGTGCGACCAGAAAAAGTACCAATGCGACCAAGCTATAAATTGACACAGAATCACTGCTGGTACATATCTTTCAGCTACCAAAGTTTAACAAAAAAATATTCATATTTAAGGGTAGTTTACTCTTGAGGTTTTTTCATTTTTTAGTGCGACCAGAAAAAGTATGAACGCGACCACGCTATAAATTTACACAGAACCACTGCTTGTGACTGTCTTTCAGCTACCCAAGTTTCACAAAAAAATATTAATATTTAGGGGTAGTTTACTGTTGAAGTTTTTTCATTTTTTAGTGCGACCAGAAAAAGTATGAATGCGATCAAGCTATTAATTTATACAGAATCACTGCTGGTAACTGTCTTTCCGCTACCGAAGTTTCACAAAAAAATATTCATATTTAAGGGTAGTTTACTCCTGAGGTTTTTTTGTTTTTTAGTGCGACCAGAGAAAGTATGAATACGACCAAGCTATAAATTTATACAGAATCACTGCTGGTAACTGTCTTTCCGCTACCGAAGTTTCACAAAAAAATATTCATATTTAAGGGTAGTTTACTCTTGAGTTTTTTTTTGTTTTTTAGTGCGACCAGAGAAAGTATGAATGCGACCAAGCTATAAATTTATACAGAATCACTGCTGGTAACTGTCTTTCTGCTACCGAAGTTTCACAAAAAAATATTCATATTTAAGGGTAGTTTACTCTTGAGGTTTTTTTGTTTTTTAGTGCGACCAGAAAAAGTATGAATGCGACCAAGCTATAAATTTATACAGAATCACTGCTGGTAACTGTCTTTCTGCTACCGAAGTTTCACAAAAAAATATTCATATTTAACGGTAGTTTACTCTTGAGGTTATTTGTTTTTTAGTGCGACCAGAGAAAGTATGAATACGACCAAGCTATAAATTTATACAGAATCACCTCTGGTAACTGTCTTTCTGCTACCGAAGTTTCACAAAAAAATATTCATATTTAAGGGTAGTTTACTCTTGAGGTTTTTTTGTTTTTTAGTGCGACCAGAAAAAGTATGAATGCGACCAAGCTATAAATTTATACAGAATCACTGCTGGTAACTGTCTTTCTGCTACCGAAGTTTCACAAAAAAATATTCATATTTAAGGGTAGTTTACTCTTGAGGTTTTTTTGTTTTTTAGTGCGACCAGAAAAAGTATGAATACGACCAAGCTATAAATTTACACACAATCACTGCTGCCAACTGTCTTTCCGCTACCGATGTTTAACAAAAAAATATTCATATTTAAGGGTAGTTTACTCTTGAGGTTTTTTTGTTTTTTAGTGCGACGAGAAAAAGTATGAATACGACCAAGCTATAAATTAATACAGAATCACTGCTGGTAACTGTCTTTCCGCTACCGATGTTTAACAAAAAAATATTCATATTTAAGGGTAGTTTACTCTTGAGGTTTTTTTGTTTTTTAGTGCGACCAGAGAAAGTATGAATGCGACCAAGCTATAAACTTACACAGAATAACTGCCGGTAAGTCTTTTTGCTGCCAAAGTGTCACAAAAAAATATTCATATTTAAGGGCAGTTTACTGTTGAGGTTTTTTCGTTTTTTAGTGCGACCAGAGAAAGTATAAATGCGACCAAGCTATAAATTTACACAGAATCACTGCTGGCTACTGTCTTTCCACTACCAAAGTTTCACAAAAAACTATTCATATTTAAGGGTAGTTTACTCTTGAGGTTTTTTCGTTTTTTAGTGCGACCAGAGAAAGTATGAATGCGACCAAGCTATAAATTTACACAAAATCACTGCTGGCTACTGACTTTCCGCTACCAAAGTTTCACAAAAAATATTCATATTTAGGGGTATTTTATTCTTGAAGTTTTTTCATTTTTTAGTGCGACCAGAAAAAGTATGAATGCGACCAAGCTATAAATTTACACAAAATCACTGCTGGCTACTGACTTTCCGCTACCAAAGTTTCACAAAAAAATATTCATATTTAGGGGTAGTTTATTCTTGAAGTTTTTTCATTTTTTTAGTGCGACCAGAAAAAGTATCAATGCGACCAAGCTATAAATTTACACACAATAACTGCTGCCAACTGTCTTTCCGCTACCGAAGTTTCACAAAAAAATATTCATATTTAAGGGTAGTTGACTCTTGAGGTTTTTTTGTTTTTTAGTGCGACCAGAAAAAGTATGAATACGACCAAGCTATAAATTAATACAGAATCACTGCTGGTAACTGTCTTTCCGCTACCGATGTTTCACAAAAAAATATTCATATTTAAGGGTAGTTTACTCTTGGGGTTTTTTTGTTTTTTAGTGCGACCAGAGAAAGTATGAATGCGACCAAGCTATAAACTTACACAGAATAACTGCCGGTAAATCTTTTTGCTGCCAAAATGTCACAAAAAAATATTCATATTTAAGGGTAGTTTACTGTTGAGGTTTTTTCGTTTTTTAGTGCGACCAGAGAAAGTATAAATGCGACCAAGCTATAAATTTACACAGAATCACTGCTGGCTACTGACTTTCCGCTACCAAAGTTCCACAAAAAAATATTCATATTTAGGGGTAGTTTATTCTTGAAGTTTTTTCGTTTTTTAGTGCGACCAGAAAAAGTATCAATGCGACCAAGCTATAAATTTACACAGAATCACTGCTGGCCACTGTCTTTCTGCTACCAAAGTTTCACAAAAAAATATTCATATTTAAGGGTTGTTTACTCTTGAGGTTTTTTCGTTTTTTAGTGCGACCAGAAAAAGTATCAATGCGACCAAGCTATAAATTTACACACAATAACTGCTGCCAACTGTCTTTCGCTACCGAAGTTTCACAAAAAAATATTCATATTTAAGGGTAGTTTACTCTTTAGGTTTTTTTGTTTTTTAGTGCGACCAGAAAAAGTATGAATACGACCAAGCTATAAATTAATACAGAATCACTGCTGGTAACTGTCTTTCCGCTACCGATGTTTCACAAAAAAATATTCATATTTAAGGGTTGTTTACTCTTGAGGTTTTTTCGTTTTTTAGTGCGACCAGAGAAAATGTGAATGCGACCAAGCTATAAATTTACACAGAATCATTGCTGGTAACTGTCTTTCTGCTACCAAAGTTTCACTAAAAAATATTCATATTTAGGGTTGTTTACTCTTGAGGTTTTTTCGTTTTTTAGTGCGACCAGAGAAAATGTGAATGCGACCAAGCTATAAATTTACACAGAATCACTGCTAGTAACTGTCTTTCCGCTACCAAAGTTTCACAAAAAATATTCATATTTAAGGGTAGTTTACTCTTGAGGTTTTTTCGTTTTTTAGTGCGACCAAAGAAAGTATGAATGCGACCAAGCTATAAACTTACACAGAATCACTGCCAGTAACAGTCTTCTTGCTGCCAAAGTTTCACAAAAAAATATTTATAGTTAAGGGTAGTTTACTATTGAGGTTTTTTCGTTTTTTAGTGCGACCAGAGAAAGTATGAATGCGACCAAGCTATAAATTTACACAAAATCACTGCTGGCTACTGTATTTCCGCTACCAAAGTTTCACAAAGAAATATTCATATTTAGGGGTAGTTTATTCTTGAAGTTTTTTCATTTTTTAGTGCGACCAGAAAAAGTATCAATGCGACCAAGCTATAAATTTACACAGAATCACTGCTGGCCACTGTCTTTCTGCTACCAAAGTTTCACAAAAAAATATTCATATTTAAGGGTTGTTTACTCTTGAGGTTTTTTCGTTTTTTAGTGCGACCAGAAAAAGTATCAATGCGACCAAGCTATAAATTTACACACAATAACTGCTGCCAACTGTCTTTCCGCTACCGAAGTTTCACAAAAAAATATTCATATTTAAGGGTAGTTTACTCTTGAGGTTTTTTTGTTTTTTAGTGCGACCAGAAAAAGTATGAATACGACCAAGCTATAAATTAATGCAGAATCACTGCTGGTAACTGTCTATCCGCTACCGATGTTTCACAAAAAAATATTCATATTTAAGGGTTGTTTACTCTTAAGGTTTATTCGTTTTTTAGTGCGACCAGAGAAAATGTGAATGCGACCAAGCTATAAATTTACACAGAATCATTGCTGGTAAGTGTCTTTCTGCTACCAAAGTTTCACTAAAAAATATTCATATTTAGGGTTGTTTACTCTTGAGGTTTTTTCGTTTTTTAGTGCGACCAGAGAAAATGTGAATGCGACCAAGCTATAAATTTACACAGAATCACTGCTAGTAACTGTCTTTCCGCTACCAAAGTTTCACAAAAAATATTCATATTTAAGGGTAGTTTACTCTTGAGGTTTTTTCGTTTTTTAGTGCGACCAGAGAAAGTATGAATGCGACCAAGCTATAGACTTACACAGAATCACTGCCAGTAACAGTCTTCTTGCTGCCAAAGTTTCACAAAAAAATATTTATATTTAAGGGTAGTTTACTATTGAGGTTTTTTCGTTTTTTAGTGCGACCAGAGAAAGTATGAATGCGACCAAGCTATAAATTTACACAAAATCACTGCTGGCTACTGTATTTCCGCTACCAAAGTTTCACAAAGAAATATTCATATTTAGGGGTAGTTTATTCTTGAAGTTTTTTCATTTTTTAGTGCGACCAGAAAAAGTATCAATGCGACCAAGCTATAAATTTACACAAAATCACTGCTGGCTACTGTCTTTCCACTACCAAAGTTTCACAAAAAAATATTCATATTTAAGGGTAGTTTACTCTTGAGGTTTTTTCGTTTTTTAGTGCGACCAGAGAAAGTATGAATGCGACCAAGCTATAAATTTACACAAAATCACTGCTGGCTACTGTATTTCCGCTACCAAAGTTTCACAAAGAAATATTCATATTTAGGGGTAGTTTATTCTTGAAGTTTTTTCATTTTTTAGTGCGACCAGAAAAAGTATCAATGCGACCAAGCTAAAAATTTACACATAATCAGTGCTGGCTACTGTCTTTCCGCTACCAAAGTTTCACAAAAAAATATTTATATTTAAGGGTTGTTTACTCTTAAGGTTTATTCGTTTTTTAGTGCGACCAGAGAAGATGTGAATGCGACCAAGTTATAAATTCACACAGAATCACTGCTGGTAACTGTATTTCCGCTACCAAAGTTTCACAAAAGAATATTCATATTTAGGGGTAGTTTATTCTTGAAGTTTTTTCATTTTTTTAGTGCGACCAGAAAAAGTATCAATGCGACCAAGCTATAAGCTTACACAGAATCACTGCCGGTAACAGTCTTCTTGCTGCCAAAGTTTCACAGAAAAATATTCATATTTAAGGGTAGTTTACTATTGAGGTTTTTTCGTTTTTTAGTGCGACCAGAGAAAGTATGAATGCGACCAAGCTATAAATTCACACAGAATCACTGCTGGTAACTGTCTTTCCGCTACCAAAGTTTCACAAAAAATATTCATATTTAAGGGTAGTTTACTCTTGGGGTTTTTTCGTTTTTTAGGGCGACCAGAGAAAGTGTGGATGCGACCAAGCTATAAATTTACATAGAATCAGTGCTGCTAACTGTCTTTCTGATACCAAAGGTTCACAAAAAAAATATTCATATTTAAGGGTAGTTTACTCTTGAGGTTTTTTCGTTTTTTAGTGCGACCAGAGAAAGTATAAATGCGACCAAGCTATAAATTCACACAGAATCACTGCTGTCTACTGTCTTTCCGCTACCAAAGTTTCACAAAAAAATATTCATTTTTAAGGGTAGTTGACTCTTGAGGTTTTTTCGTTTTTTAGTGCGACCAGAGAAAGTATAAACGCGACCAAGCTATAAATTTACACACAATCACTGCTGGTAACTGTCTTTCCGCTACCAAAGTTTCACAAAAAATATTCATATTTAAGGGTAGTATACTCTTGAGGTTTTTTCGTTTTTTAGTGCGACCAGAGAAAGTATGAATGCGACCAAGCTATAAACTTACACAGAATCACTGCCGGTAACAGTCTTTTTGCTGCCAAAGTTTCACAAAGAAATATTCATATTTAAGGGTAGTTTACTCTTGAGGTTTTATTGTTTTTTAGTGCGACCAGAGAAAGTATCAATGCGACCAAGCTATAAATTTACACAGAATCACTGCTGGTAACTGTCTTTCTGTTACCAAAGTTTCACTAAAAAATCTTCATATTTAAGGGTTGTTTACTCTTGAGGTTTTTTCATTTTTTAGTGCGACCAGAGAAAATGTGAATGCGACCACGCTCTAAATTTACGCAGAATCACTGCTGGCCACTGTCTTTCCGCTACCAAAGGTTCACAAAAAAATATTCGTATTTAAGGGTAGTTTACTCTTAAGGTTTTTTCGTTTTTCAGTGCGACCAGAGAAAATGTGAATGCGACCAAGCTATAAATTTACACAGAGTTACTGCTGGTAACTGTCTTTCTGCTACCAAAGTGTCACAAAAAAATATTTATATTTAAGGGTTGTTTACTCTTGAGGTTTTTTCGTTTTTTAGTGCGACCAGCAGTGATTCCGTGTAAATTTATAGCTTGGTCGCATTCATACTTTCTCTGGTCGCACTAAAAAACGAAAAAACCCCAAGAGTAAACTACCCTTAAATATAAATATTTTTTTGTGAAACTTTGGCAGCGGAAAGACAGTTGCCAGCAGTGATTCTGTGTCAATTTATAGCTTGGTCCCATTCATACTTTCTATGGTCGCACTATAAAACGAAAAAACCTTAAGAGTAAACTACCCTTAAATATGAATATTTCTTTGTGAAACTTTGGTAGAAAAAAGACTGGTGCCGGCAGTGATTCTGTGTAAATTTATAGCTTGGTCGCATTAATAGTTTCTCTGGTCGCATTAATAGTTTCTCTGGTCGCATTCAAAAACGAAAAAACCTGAAGAGTAAACAACCCTTAAATATAAATATTTTTTTGTGACACTTTGGTAGCAGAAAGACAGTTGCCAGCAGTAATTCTGTGTAAATGTATAGCTTGGTCGCATTCACATTTTCTCTGGTCGCACTAAAAAACGAAAAAACACCAAGATTAAACTACCCTTAAATATGAATATATTTTTGTGAAACTTTGGTAGCGGAAAGACAGTAGCCAGCAGTGATTCTTTGTAAATTTATAGCTTGGTCGCATTAACAGTTTCTCTGGTCGCATTAAAAAACGAAAAAACCTCAAGAGTAAACTACCCTTAAGTATGAATATCTTTTAGGAAACTTTGGTAGCAGAAAGACAGTTGCCAGCAGTGATTCTGTGTCAATTTATAGCTTGGTCGCATTCATACTTTCTCTGGTCGCACTAAAACACGAAAAAACCTCAAGAGTCAACTACCCTTAAATATGAATATTTTTTTGTGAAACTTTGGTATCAGAGAGGCAGTTAGCAGCAGTGATTCTCTGTAAATTTATAGCTTGGTCGCATTCATACTTTCTCTGGTCGCACTAAAAAACGAAAAAAACCCAAGAGTAAACTACCCTTAAATATGATTATTTTTTTGTGAAACTTTGGCTGCAAAAAATACAGTTATCAGCAATGATTCTGTGTAAATTGATAGCTTGGTCGCATTCATACTTTCTCTGGTCGCACTAAAAAACGAAAAAACCCCAAGAGTAAACTACCCTTAAATATGAATATTTTTTTGTGAAACTTTGATATCGGAAAGACAGTTGGCAGCAGTAATTGTGTGTAAATTTATAGCTTGGTCGCATTCATACTTTTTCTGGTCGCACTAAAAAATTAAAAAACTTCAAGAGTAAACTACCCTTAAAAATGAATATTTTTTTGTGAAACTTTGGTAGCGGAAAGACAGTTACCAGCAGTGATTGTGTGTAAATTCGTAGCTTGGTCGCGTTTATACTTTCTCTGGTCGCACGAAAAAACGAAAAAACCTCAAGAGTCAACTACCCTTAAAAATGAATATTTTTTTGTCAAACTTTGGTAGCGGAAAGACAGTAGACAGCAGTGATTCTGTGTGAATTTATAGCTTGGTCGCATTTATACTTTCTCTGGTCGCACTAAAAAACGAAAAAACCTCAAGAGTAAACTACCCTTAAATATGAATATTTTTTTTGTGAACCTTTGGTATCAGAAAGACAGTTAGCAGCACTGATTCTATGTAAATTTATAGCTTGGTCGCATCCACACTTTCTCTGGTCGCCCTAAAAAACGAAAAAACCCCATGAGTAAACTACCCTTAAATATGAATATATTTTTGTGAAAGTTTGGTAGCGGAAAACCAGTTGCCAGCAGTGATTCTGTGTAAATTTAGAGCGTGGTCGCATTCACATTTTCTCTGGTCGCACTAAAAAATGAAAAAACTTCAAGAATAAACTACCCTTAAATATGAATATTTTTTTGTGAAACTTTGGTAGCGGAAAGACAGTTACCAGCAGTGATTCTGTGTAAATTTATAGCTTGGTCGCATTCACATTTTCTCTGGTCGCACTAAAAAACGAAAAAACCTCAAGAGTAAACAACCCTTTAAATATGAAGATTTTTTAGTGAAACTTTGGCAGCAAGAAGACAGTTACCAGCAGTGATTCTGTGTAAGTTTATAGCTTGGTCGCATTGATACTTTTTCTGGTCGCACTAAAAAATGAAAAAACTTCAAGAATAAACTACCCCTAAATATGAATATTCTTTTGTGAAACTTTGGTAGCGGAAATACAGTTACCAGCAGTGATTCTGTGTAAATTTATAGCTTGGTCGCATTCACATTTTCTCTGGTCGCACTAAAAAACGAAAAAACCTCAAGAGTAAACTACCCTTAAATATGAATATTTTTTTGTGAAACTTTGGTAGTGGAAAGACAGTTACCAGCAGTGATTCTGTGTAAATTTATAGCTTGGTCGCATTCACATTTTCTCTGGTCGCACTAAAAAACGAAAAAACCTCAAGAGTAAACTACCCTTAAATATGAATATTTTTTTGTGAAACTTTGGTAGTGGAAAGACAGTAGCCAGCAGTGATTTTGTGTAAATTTATAGCTTGGTCGCATTCATACTTTCTCTGGTCGCACTAAAAAACGAAAAAACCTCAAGAGTAAACTACCCTTAAATATGAATATATTTTTGTGAAACTTTGGTAGCGGAAAGACAGTTGCTAGCAGTGATTCTGTTTAAATTTATAGCTTGGTCGCATTCATATTTTCTCTGGTCGCACTAAAAAACGAAAAAACCCCAAGAGTAAACTACCCTTAAATATGACTGTTTTTTGGTGAAACTTTGGTAGCGGAAATACAGTTAGCAGCAGTAATTCTCTGTAAATTTATAGCTTGGTCGCATTCATACTTTTTCTGGTCGCGCTAAAAAATTAAAAAACTCAAGAGTAAACTACCCTTAAATATGAATATTTTTTTGTGAAACTTTGGCAGAAAAAATACAGTTACCAGCAATGATTTTGTGTAAATTTATAGCTTGGTCGCATTCATACTTTCTCTGGTCGCACTAAAAAACGAAAAAACCTCAAGAGTCAACTACCCTTAAATATGAATATTTTTTTGTGAAACTTTGGCAGAAAAAATACAGTTACCAGCAATGATTTTTTGTAAATTTATAGCTTGGTCGCATTCATACTTTCTCTGGTCGCACTAAAAAACGAAAAAACCTCAAGAGTCAACTACCCTTAAATATGAATATTTTTTTGTGAAACTTTGGTATCGGAAAAAGAGTTAGCAGCAGTGATTCTCTGTAAATTTATAGGTTGGTCGCATTCATACTTTTTCTGGTCGCACTAAAAAATTAAAAAACTTCAAGAGTAAACTACCCTTAAATATGAATATTTTTTTTGTGAGACTTTGGTAGCGGAAATACAGTAGCCAGCAGTGATTCTGTGTAAATTTATAGCTTGGTCGCATTTACACTTTCTCTGGTCGCACTAAAAAACGAAAAAACCTCAAGAGTAAACTACCCTTAAATATGAATATTTTTTTGTGACACTTTGGTATCGGAAAGACAGTTAGCAGCAGTGATTCTCTCTAAATTTATAGGTTGGTCGCATTCATACTTTTTCTGGTCGCACTAAAAAATTAAAAAACTTCAAGAGTAAACTACCCTTAAATATGAATATTTTTTTGTGAAACTTTGGTAGCGGAAAGACAGTAGCCAGCAGTGATTCTGTGTAAATTTAAAGCTTGGTCGCATTAATACTTTTTCTGGTCGCACTAAAAAATTAAAAAACCTCAAGAGTAAACTACCCTTAAATATGAATATTCTTTTGTGAAATTTAGGTTTCGGAAAGACAGTTACCAGCAGTGATTCTGTGTGAATTTAAAGCTTGGTCGCATTCATACTTTTTCTGGTCGCACTAAAAATTTAAAAAACCTCAAGAGTAAACTACGCTTAAATATGAATATTTTTTTGTGAAACTTTGGTAGCGGAAAGACAGTAGCCAGCAGTGATTCTGTGTAAATTTATAGCTTGGTCGCATTCATACTTTCTCTGGTCGGACTAAAAAACGAAAAAACCCCAAGAGTTAACTACCCTTAAATATGAATATTTTTTTGTGAAACTTTGGTAGCAGAAAGACAGTTGCCAGCAGTGATTATGTGTAAATTTATAGCTTGGTCGCATTTACACTTTCTCTGGTCGCACTAAAAAACGAAAAAACATCAAGAGTAAACTACCCTTAAATATTAAGATTTTTTTGTGAAACGTCGGTAGCAGAAAGACATCAACATTAGGATACAAAATATGAAATATCAAAGAAATCCTTGAAGATTAAAGCCTCGGTCGGCAACATTTATTTTGGTCAGCAAATTACATCGTCCCGTTTTAAGTGTGATACTATGGGCTAATAGGAGTAATTAATTGTTTTTAGTGCCTACCCTATTAATCGTTGCGAACTGTTTTCTGTTATAAAACACAACAGGTTTTTTGATTGTCTCACATCATAAAATTGTTATCAGACTTGTAGATTTTATTGATGTTAAGCTAATGCGTAGAACACAGCACAATCCTTACAAAACATGTTTACCATTTAAATCGTTCAAATATTTTACCTTTCATCCTGACGTTCCATCAGGCTCACTTAATTTGTTATCAGATCCTGTTTCTGTATCTTACCCTACATAATTATTGTGACAAACTTTGTCAGGCAGGAGACAACAGGAATGCTTTGTAAACTTTACAACGGTTATCATTTATACGTGTGCCGTAATTAATAGAGCATAGAGCAACTATACATTTCTGGCGCCAGAATATCATAATTTAAGGAAACTTACAAATAATAGATAAACGCTAATTTTAAAATTTGAAGTTTGACACCCTGGTTCATTTAGCGAATTTTCGCAGAAAATTTTGGTCCACTGGAGGTCAGAGGAAGGCACAGTACCAAAAATATTGTGGGTGTGGGATAGCTAAAAAAATACTCAACTGATTTGAACGAAACTTCGCAAATATCTTCATTGTGTTGAGACCGTGAACGAGTTTGTAAATCGGCTATAAGGACATTTTCCCCCAAAAATATACAAAAATGTTTTTGAATACGTTATATTTTTGAAAGTATTAATGTAACTGGAATGAGATGTAAGGCTAGATGTATTCTCACTACAATTAGAACCGTAGACCGGTTTCGCTCTAATTAGAGCCCGTCAGTACGGTATACTAATTGCAGTGGGAACACACCTATAAAGTAATCCGGCTAGGGTAGCAAACACTTTATAGGTGTTTTCCCGCTGCAATTGCATCAGCGAATTTTTGTAGAAAATTCTAGTCCACTGGAGGTCTGAGGAAGGCACAGTACCAAAAATATTGTGGGTGTGGGATAACTAAAAAATACTCAACTGATTTGAACGAAACTTGGCAAATATCTTCATTGTGTTAAGACCCCCAAAAATATACCTAATTTTTTGCAGCCGCTTCTGCAATTGATGTTACATGTAGGTGCCAATTGAGATTTCGATCCACAGAGATGCCAACAAGTGAAAAGGACTCATTACTTTGAATAACTTGGTTGTTCATTGTGATGGGTCTAGGACTGGTGTATCTCTTATGAGATAGAAAGCAAGATTGAGATTTGGTGGAGTTGAATTGTACAAGATTTCTACTTCCCCAGTCTAATATTTTTTGGAGATCCACGGAGACAGAACCCTCCGTGAGACTGCGATCCTCATCTAATTGGACTAAAGAGGCAGGTTGAGTGGAGGTTGCTGTCATCTGCGTAACTGTGAACTGGGTTGGATGTGCTAGAGCGGAAGTCATTGATGTAGATAAGAAACAAAGTAGGCGCTAAAGCAAACACTTTATAGGTGTTTTCTCGCTGCAATTGCATCTCACTATGTGCTGTGAAGTTGGCTACCATAGCCGTGTTACTTTATAGGTGGTTTCCCAACCTCACAGCACATATTGAGATCTAATACAGGAGTCGCCATCTCGTTGCGGAACCATGTAGTATGTTCTCACGACAGCTCCAAATAACACAAAATGTTATAAAATAGAGACTGTGTACAACCAACTAACAATTTTGTAAATTATCAGCCCTGGCCCATTTCTTCGACAATATAGGGATAATCTATGTAAGGCTAGATGTATTCTCACCACAATCAGAACCGTAGACCGGTTTCGCCCTAATTAGAGCTCTTCAGTACGGCATACAAATTGCAGCGAGAAAACGCCTATAAAGTAATACGGCGATGGTAGCGAACCTCGCAGCACATAGTGAGATGTAAGACAGAAGTCGCCATCTCGTTGTGGAACCAAGTAGTATGTTGTCACGGCAGTTCCAAATAACACAAAATGTTATAAAATAGAGACTGTGTATAACCAACTACCAATTTTGTAAATTGTCAGCCCTGGCCCAATTTTTCCCTAATATAGGGACAGTGCATATAAGGCTAGATGTAGGTATTGGGCCACTTTGGACAGACAGTGACGTCACATGTGGTTAAGTATGGGATCTGCGTTACCGACATGACAGTTGACAGTTGACAGCTGCCAGTTACCGACATGACAGTTGACAGTTGACAGCTGCTAGTTACCGACCCAACAGTATATAGATAGGGGGCCCCGCCCACAAGGACTCCGTCCCTTCCAAGATGGCGGACCCAAGATGGCTTCCAATGTAACCTGCATTCTAAGGTCATTGACCTGTCTTTGGCCAGACAGTGACGTCACACGACTTGGGCCAGACAGTCACATAAGTGTCTAACCTATTACTTCAAATTATTATATTTTGAAAAAAACCATTTGGTGCAGGTGAGTTTCGAACCCGGGGCATTCAGATGGGAGGCAACGATGCTACCCATTGAGCTAAGCAGACGCTTGTTAATTTATTGTTTTAGGCTGGTATATATATATACGACTTTTAATTACAAACAAACCATACATGTAACATAATTAAAGTTTTTGTTATTATTAGACAAATGGATGATTTACAAAATAATGTTTAATATTAGAGGCGGAACCAAAACGGAGGAACCAAAATGGCGGAATAAAAAAATGGCGGAATGAAAGATGGAAGCCTGTGATACCTTAAGCTGACATCCCTGACATTATAAAAATGGCGGCTTTCGTTCTTAAAGATGGTGCCTTTCGCTGATAAAGAATGGCGGCTTTCGTTCTTAAAGATGGTGCCTTTTGTTGATAAAGATGGTTGAAGACTTATTTAAAGTTACGTCACCCCAACCTTTAGAGCCGACAAATGAGAGTGAGGTTGATAAGCGAGAATAATGGTATTGGCCGAAGACTCCATGATTGAAAGTTACGCCCCCCATTAAAACAAACCATTCATAAAGCTTTTGTTATTAGACATAACCAAATATCGGAGAGACAATAGAGGTCGCTGGCAAAACAAAAGAAGCTCAGAAACAAAATGGACAACAGGTTCAACTCTTAAGCTTAGAAACAATGGTTGGTTACAGGTTCAATTCCTTTCTACCACGTGTTTAGTGTCATGTTACTCGTCTAAGTAAGCAGAATTAAAAAATGGCGACTAAAATGAGATAAAAAACTTAAAACCCTTATCGCGGAAGATCCGTGAGACGTACGCAGGAACCAATACATGCACGGTGTTAAGGAGGCCAAATCAAATTGGAATATACAATAAAATGGCCACTTCCGGTCTAAACTTTAAATCGTTATATCTTTTCAACGGAAAGTGATAGAAATGAACTGACTTTAAAAATGTATGTTTCGTAACAAGGTCTACAAGAAACTGAGATAAAAAAACTTTAAACCCTTATCGCGGAAGATCCGTGAGATGTACGATAGAACCAACACATGCACGGTGTTAAGGAGGCCAAATCAAATTGGAATATACAATAAAATGGCCACTTCCGGTCTAAACTTTAAATCGTTATATCTTTTCAACGGAAAGTGATAGAAAGGAACCGACTTCAAAAATGTATGTTTCGTAACAAGGTCTACAAGAAACTGAGATAAAAAACTTCAAACCCTTATCGCGGAAGATCCGTGAGATGTACGATAGAACCAATACATGCACGGTGTTAAGGAGGCCAAATCAAAGTGGAATATACAATAAAATGGCCACTTCCGGTCTAAACTTTAAATCCTTGTATCTTTTCAACGGAAAGTGATAGAAAGGGACCGACTTCAAAAATATATCGTTTCATAACAAGCTCTACAAGAAACTGAGATAAAAAACTTTAAACCCTTATCGCGGAAGATCCGTGAGATGTACGATAGAACCAACACATGCACGGTGTTAAGGAGGCCAAATCAAATTGGAATATACAATAAAATGGCCACTTCCGGTCTAAACTTTAAATCGTTATATCTTTTCAATGGAAAGTGATAGAAAGGAACCGACTTCAAAAATGTATGTTTCGTAACAAGGTCTACAAGAAACTGAGATAAAAAACTTTAAACCCTTATCGCGGAAGATCCGTGAGATGTACGATGGAACCAATACATGCACGGTGTTAAGGAGGCCAAATCAAAGTGGAATATACACTAAAATGGCCACTTCCGGTCTAAACTTTAAATCTTTATATCTTTTCAACGGAAAGTGATAGAAATGAACTGACTTTAAAAATGTATGTTTCGTAACAAGGTCTACAAGAACTGAGATAAAAAACTTCAAACCCTTATCGCGGAAGATCCGTGAGATGTACGATAGAACCAATACATGCACGGTGTTAAGGAGGCCAAATCAAAGTGGAATATACAATAAAATGGCCACTTCCGGTCTAAACTTTAAATCGTTATATCTTTTCAATGGAAAGTGATAGAAAGGAACTATCTTCAAAAATGTATGTTTCGTAACAAGCTCTACAAGAAACTGAGATAAAAAACTTCAAACCCTTATCGCGGAAGATCCGTGAGATGTACGATAGAACCAATACATACACGCTGTTCAGCAAAGCAAACTCTATAAGCATATTCAATAAAAATGTTACTTCCGGTAGACACTTCCGGTATAGCTATTCTTAGAGCTACATACATGTGTGACACATCAAAATAATCGTCTTGTTGAACAGAAGAAATATAATATTTAAGTAAGTTAGAACAAGCTGTATTAACACCTAAAACCAACACACACTCTCTTGTACAGGCTGATTACCCTGCCATCCAATTGTTAGTAAGGTTATGTTTGTATTTGTTATTTGAATACAAACAGACATAATAAGAAGAGTGTACTTACATACAGCAAGACACGTCATCCTTGTTTCACGACTTAACACATACTGAACAAGTGTCTCTCTCTCTTGTATTGAGGAAACAAACTGATGTAAGAGAGAGGGGGTCTTACAAAGGATAAACAACGTTTTTTTACAGTTGTTAACCTTACAGAAAGGGGTTAATAAAAATAAAACAACTGATTTACATACAATAAAAATTTATTAGGATTAATTAAGTTGTACATATTGATACATAAATGACATACATAAATGACATACTATTATTACATAATGGCTCTAACGATACCCGTTAGAGGTTTATATTCCATTACACTGTCATGAATAACCAAACAATAAACACGAGTATTTTTTGGGAAGTTGGCGTGACTCATGATGTACCAACCAACCAATCAACCAACTGTTTTTTGAGGTGTAGCCTTTATGTATGTATGTATGTAATTTAATTTTCGATAGTGTAAAATAAAATTAAAAAGTGTGATATATGAAAAAAATAAGAAAACTAAAGAGTTGATTGCCTATTACAACGGTCAGCTGAAGAAACAATTAGGTAGCCAGAATACCGATACCCTAAATCTTTCAACCGAAGGAGTTCACTTAGAGTCACATCTAGGGGGCCGGAATACCGGCCCCCTAGATGTGCCGGAAGCAACATCTCAACTAACGCCTACAACCGCTACATACTTGGTGGACTTTGGTGGAACACAGACTGAAAACAACTTGATATCTGGTACATATGTCTGTAAAGATTTCATTCTAAATTTAGCCTGTTGGATATCCAATCTTTTCTATGAAAAGTGCAACCAACCAACTAACCAACCTACCAACCAACGTTGAGGGGCGTAGAGATAGCAAGCTATCTACAAGTGGACCCCTCTGAACCTATGATGTTAATAATGGATTAAGAGATTGAATTGGTACGTGTTTATATTGAAGGCTTGCAAGCTACGTACAAGTGTCTGAATATATGATGGTAATGATGGGTTAAGATATTTAATTGACATGTATTAAAGGCTTAGCGGTTTTCACTTGAGTCATCGTTATTCGAAAACTATTAGAACGAAAACCAGGTCCTTTACTCTGGTATATCTTACTCAGTAGGAACCAAATGTCTTCGAAAACAACATTCTTTGCTTTTCTGAAAGGCAAGTGAGCAGCCCCCTTGTCGAACCCCTCCGAGCTAAAGGTAAACCCCACTCTGTCTTCGGGATCGACATCATGGACTATATGACTCACAATATCTTTAATATGATCTTTGACCCACTTCTCTGGATCGCGGACATCGTCAGGTATATCTTGTAGTCTAAAGCATACGCTTCGTCTATCAAGTTTAAACTTCTTATTGGAGGTCACTGTATCTTCAAGTATTTGGAATGCCATTGTTTCGTGCTACACAACTGACTGTGTTGGTTAAAGGACCGAAGTTTAGCCTCGTGTTTATTAAAGACTAAAGTTTAGCAGGTACTAATTGTTTTCACATTCACTGGACAGCTGTCATACAGCTGTCATACAGCTGTCATACAGTTGTCTAACACAGCTGTCTAACACAGCTGTCTAACACAGCTGTCTAACACAGCTGTGTTAGACAGCTGTCCAGTGAATGTGAAAACAATTAGTACCTGCTAAACTTTAGTCTTTAATAAACACGAGGCTAAACTTCGGTCCTTTAACCAACACAGTCAGTTGTGTAGCACGAAACAATGGCATTCCAAATACTTGAAGATACAGTGACCTCCAATAAGAAGTTTAAACTTGATAGACGAAGCGTATGCTTTAGACTACAAGATATACCTGACGATGTCCGCGATCCAGAGAAGTGGGTCAAAGATCATATTAAAGATATTGTGAGTCATATAGTCCATGATGTCGATCCCGAAGACAGAGTGGGGTTTACCTTTAGCTCGGAGGGGTTCGACAAGGGGGCTGCTCACTTGCCTTTCAGAAAAGCAAAGAATGTTGTTTTCGAAGACATTTGGTTCCTACTGAGTAAGATATACCAGAGTAAAGGACCTGGTTTTCGTTCTAATAGTTTTCGAATAACGATGACTCAAGTGAAAACCGCTAAGCCTTTAATACATGTCAATTAAATATCTTAACCCATCATTACCATCATATATTCAGACACTTGTACGTAGCTTGCAAGCCTTCAATATAAACACGTACCAATTCAATCTCTTAATCCATTATTAACATCATAGGTTCAGAGGGGTCCACTTGTAGATAGCTTGCTATCTCTACGCCCCTCAACGTTGGTTGGTAGGTTGGTTAGTTGGTTGGTTGCACTTTTCATAGAAAAGATTGGATATCCAACAGGCTAAATTTAGAATGAAATCTTTACAGACATATGTACCAGATATCAAGTTGTTTTCAGTCTGTGTTCCACCAAAGTCCACCAAGTATGTAGCGGTTGTAGGCGTTAGTTGAGATGTTGCTTCCGGCACATCTAGGGGGCCGGTATTCCGGCCCCCTAGATGTGACTCTAAGTGAACTCCTTCGGTTGAAAGATTTAGGGTATCGGTATTCTGGCTACCTAATTGTTTCTTCAGCTGACCGTTGTAATAGGCAATCAACTCTTTAGTTTTCTTATTTTTTTCATATATCACACTTTTTAATTTTATTTTACACTATCGAAAATTAAATTACATACATACATACATAAAGGCTACACCTCAAAAAACAGTTGGTTGATTGGTTGGTTGGTACATCATGAGTCACGCCAACTTCCCAAAAAATACTCGTGTTTATTGTTTGGTTATTCATGACAGTGTAATGGAATATAAACCTCTAACGGGTATCGTTAGAGCCATTATGTAATAATAGTATGTCATTTATGTATGTCATTTATGTATCAATATGTACAACTTAATTAATCCTAATAAATTTTTATTGTATGTAAATCAGTTGTTTTATTTTTATTAACCCCTTTCTGTAAGGTTAACAACTGTAAAAAAAACGTTGTTTATCCTTTGTAAGACCCCCTCTCTCTTACATCAGTTTGTTTCCTCAATACAAGAGAGAGAGACACTTGTTCAGTATGTGTTAAGTCGTGAAACAAGGATGACGTGTCTTGCTGTATGTAAGTACACTCTTCTTATTATGTCTGTTTGTATTCAAATAACAAATACAAACATAACCTTACTAACAATTGGATGGCAGGGTAATCAGCCTGTACAAGAGAGTGTGTGTTGGTTTTAGGTGTTAATACAGCTTGTTCTAACTTACTTAAATATTATATTTCTTCTGTTCAACAAGACGATTATTTTGATGTCACACATGTATGTAGCTCTAAGAATAGCTATACCGGAAGTGTCTACCGGAAGTAACATTTTTATTGAATATGCTTATAGAGTTTGCTTTGCTGAACAGCGTGTATGTATTGGTTCTATCGTACATCTCACGGATCTTCCGCGATAAGGGTTTGAAGTTTTTTATCTCAGTTTCTTGTAGAGCTTGTTACGAAACATACATTTTTGAAGATAGTTCCTTTCTATCACTTTCCATTGAAAAGATATAACGATTTAAAGTTTAGACCGGAAGTGGCCATTTTATTGTATATTCCACTTTGATTTGGCCTCCTTAACACCGTGCATGTATTGGTTCTATCGTACATCTCACGGATCTTCCGCGATAAGGGTTTGAAGTTTTTTATCTCAGTTTCTTGTAGACCTTGTTACGAAACATACATTTTTAAAGTCAGTTCATTTCTATCACTTTCCGTTGAAAAGATATAAGGATTTAAAGTTTAGACCGGAAGTGGCCATTTTAGTGTATATTCCACTTTGATTTGGCCTCCTTAACACCGTGCATGTATTGGTTCCATCGTACATCTCACGGATCTTCCGCGATAAGGGTTTAAAGTTTTTTATCTCAGTTTCTTGTAGACCTTGTTACGAAACATACATTTTTGAAGTCGGTTCCTTTCTATCACTTTCCATTGAAAAGATATAACGATTTAAAGTTTAGACCGGAAGTGGCCATTTTATTGTATATTCCAATTTGATTTGGCCTCCTTAACACCGTGCATGTGTTGGTTCTATCGTACATCTCACGGATCTTCCGCGATAAGGGTTTAAAGTTTTTTATCTCAGTTTCTTGTAGAGCTTGTTATGAAACGATATATTTTTGAAGTCGGTCCCTTTCTATCACTTTCCGTTGAAAAGATACAAGGATTTAAAGTTTAGACCGGAAGTGGCCATTTTATTGTATATTCCACTTTGATTTGGCCTCCTTAACACCGTGCATGTATTGGTTCTATCGTACATCTCACGGATCTTCCGCGATAAGGGTTTGAAGTTTTTTATCTCAGTTTCTTGTAGACCTTGTTACGAAACATACATTTTTGAAGTCGGTTCCTTTCTATCACTTTCCGTTGAAAAGATATAACGATTTAAAGTTTAGACCGGAAGTGGCCATTTTATTGTATATTCCAATTTGATTTGGCCTCCTTAACACCGTGCATGTGTTGGTTCTATCGTACATCTCACGGATCTTCCGCGATAAGGGTTTAAAGTTTTTTTATCTCAGTTTCTTGTAGACCTTGTTACGAAACATACATTTTTAAAGTCAGTTCATTTCTATCACTTTCCGTTGAAAAGATATAACGATTTAAAGTTTAGACCGGAAGTGGCCATTTTATTGTATATTCCAATTTGATTTGGCCTCCTTAACACCGTGCATGTATTGGTTCCTGCGTACGTCTCACGGATCTTCCGCGATAAGGGTTTTAAGTTTTTTATCTCATTTTAGTCGCCATTTTTTAATTCTGCTTACTTAGACGAGTAACATGACACTAAACACGTGGTAGAAAGGAATTGAACCTGTAACCAACCATTGTTTCTAAGCTTAAGAGTTGAACCTGTTGTCCATTTTGTTTCTGAGCTTCTTTTGTTTTGCCAGCGACCTCTATTGTCTCTCCGATATTTGGTTATGTCTAATAACAAAAGCTTTATGAATGGTTTGTTTTAATGGGGGGCGTAACTTTCAATCATGGAGTCTTCGGCCAATACCATTATGCTCGCTTATCAACCTCACTCTCATTTGTCGGCTCTAAAGGTTGGGGTGACGTAACTTTAAATAAGTCTTCAACCATCTTTATCAACAAAAGGCACCATCTTTAAGAACGAAAGCCGCCATTCTTTATCAGCGAAAGGCACCATCTTTAAGAACGAAAGCCGCCATTTTTATAATGTCAGGGATGTCAGCTTAAGGTATCACAGGCTTCCATCTTTCATTCCGCCATTTTTTTATTCCGCCATTTTGGTTCCTCCGTTTTGGTTCCGCCTCTAATATTAAACATTATTTTGTAAATCATCCATTTGTCTAATAATAACAAAAACTTTAATTATGTTACATGTATGGTTTGTTTGTAATTAAAAGTCGTATATATATATATACCAGCCTAAAACAATAAATTAACAAGCGTCTGCTTAGCTCAATGGGTAGCATCGTTGCCTCCCATCTGAATGCCCCGGGTTCGAAACTCACCTGCACCAAATGGTTTTTTTCAAAATATAATAATTTGAAGTAATAGGTTAGACACTTATGTGACTGTCTGGCCCAAGTCGTGTGACGTCACTGTCTGGCCAAAGACAGGTCAATGACCTTAGAATGCAGGTTACATTGGAAGCCATCTTGGGTCCGCCATCTTGGAAGGGACGGAGTCCTTGTGGGCGGGGCCCCCTATCTATATACTGTTGGGTCGGTAACTAGCAGCTGTCAACTGTCAACTGTCATGTCGGTAACTGGCAGCTGTCAACTGTCAACTGTCATGTCGGTAACGCAGATCCCATACTTAACCACATGTGACGTCACTGTCTGTCCAAAGTGGCCCAATACCTACTTATTCTCACCACAATTAGAACCGTAGACCTGTTTCGCTCTAATTAGAGCTCGCCAGTACGGTATACCAATTGTAGCGAAAAACCACCTATGAAATAATACGGCTATGGTAATCAACCTCACAGCACATAGTGAGATGCAATTGCAGCGAGGAAACACCTATAAAGTGTTGGCTACCATATCCGTATTACTTTATAGGTGTTTTCCTGCTGTAATTAGTATACCGTATTGACGTGCTCTAATTAGAGCGAAACCGGTCTACGGTTCTAATTGTGGTGAGAATACATCTAGCCTTACATACATTGTCCCTATATTAGGGAAGAAATGGGCCAGGCTGACAAGTTACTAAATTGTTAGTTGGTCGTACACAGTCTCTATTTTATAACATTTTGTGTTAATTGGAGCTGTCGTGACAACAAACTACTTGGTTCCGCAACTAGATGGCGACTCCTGTCTTACATCTCACTATGTGCTGGAATGAAGTGTTACATGTAGCTAGAAATGCTGTAAATAAACCTCTGTTGTGAATTGTAATTTGGTTTGCAAAATTTGAAGTTTTTCCAAATTAAAAATAAAATCTCGAAAGAAATGAATTGACAGGACTTAAGTGGTTAGAGTATAATGCCCGACAAAGACATAGTAGTTAGCTACCATGCGTAGATTGATTCATACTACGGGACAAACAATAATACAAGTAACACGGATAAAACATACTACCTGAATTAGCGATCGAGAAATATCGGCCACTAAAATCCCGTAAACCGTTGTCAACACCATGACATTACGCGAAAATACATTTAGCCCACTCTCGCAAGAGGTTAGAATGACAAATGACATGGAATTAAAAATTTGGACGCAGTAAGGTCCTTATGGTAGTGAGTTTTTATAGAAATGATCTAGCACCAAACATTTTTTTCAATAAAATGCTTCTAACTTTTTTTTCTTGTAAGATAGTGATCAAAGTTTTCGTATATAGTTTAGTATTTATAACGTTAACCTACGAACCAAATTTGATTACGATAGCGTTGTTATTTCCGAAGATAAAATTTTTGTTCTAAAGGAAAATCCAAAATTTTCCTGGAAAACCTGGTCAGATTCTTCTGGCTAACGAAATTTTCCAAGCCACGTATTTCGAAATTCAAAGTCGGGATCTCTCCATTAGTGAATTTTTTCTACGAATATTCACTAAAATGATGTGATTGTGACAATTATTGTTCACTAAGTGGGAGATTCGCTACATTTTTAACATACACTATATTTGTAGCTTGATGAACAGTCCCAATTAAAGTTAAATTTTTTTGAATGTTGATAAAATGCAGAGAATTTGTTTTTGAAAACCCTTTTTGTTGTCGGAAAACCCGTTCGATTAGGTTGACTAAAACGAAACTACCCAAGCGATTAATAAGGAAAAATGCCTGTCACAGATTCCAATCTTTGCTTAATATTGATATTCTATTCTTACATTAATTACGGAACACTTGCGTGGGACTCAATATCAAAAGTTGGATTTGAGTATAAAAGCCCATTAATTTAATTTGATTGCAGCTCAAAATTGCATTAAAATGGAAATAATACCCCATAAGTTTACTTTAAAATAAAATAGTTTTTCGTATTAACCATTGGACAATTTTTATTTTTTAAACAGCCTGTATTAACAAATTTAAATGTAAGCATACTGGAATGTGACTGCAATAATAATCTCTGTGGATTAAAAAAACTCTTTCATTTGTACCCGCACTTGTCAGGCAGTCTACTCATCCAGACATTCAACTAATTTCTGCTGAAAACATATGGTTTCAGCAAGCTCCTGTGCATCATTCCAGAATTATATAACAATATTTGGATCTATTTGTCCTGGACGATGGATAGGGCGCAGGGGTGCTTATTGATTGGCCAGCCCGTTCTCCTGACCTGCCGCCTAGGGATAATTTCCTATCGGGTTATCTCAAAAATAGGGCTTGCAAAATTATACCTGCGAATCTAAATGAGTTGTATACGGACGTATAAGGAACTATTTTCTTCAAATTCCAGACAAATTTCTATATAATTCTTTGCGATAATTTGAAGACCATTTAGGATGGTATCAATTAGCAGAAGGGTAAAATTGTGAACATTGACTATAGTATGTAATTCGTGGTGATCTCTTTGAAATAAAACCGATGAAACGCTTAATTTGAAGAGGGGTTTTTGGAAATATGAAATTTTATAATTTATTCTTGACCTGCTATGTTTCTAAAAAAAATGTGTTGCCAGGAGGTCATGTCTCTGATCAACATGGTGGCCTATTGTGGTCAGTATTTAACGAGTAATTCAAAAATGCAAAAATGTACAGGTGTTTAATTAAAAATAACAAAAAGGATGTCTACTTCCGGTACAAGCGGAAGGCCACAGAAAAAAGAACATTATTTTTAGGATTCTTGCATGTTTTATCATGGGAATACCAAATTTCACCATAAAGATAGATATACTTAGGTGTTCCCATACTTTTTACTAACTTTGTATAGGAAAAACTGGTGATGTGTGAAAATAATTATATAAGTATTTCCGAATTATCTTAATAAAAATATGAGCGTAAAAGAGAATCTTGGTGATCTACTCTTTGCTGATTATTTCGACTTTACATTTCAACTGACTGTAAATTAACTTTTGCATGTAGAAAATATTTCCATCAATCTTAACACTGTTTTTTTTTACAGACATCCCCGACATCCCAGAAAGTATCGGTGCCTTGCGAGCCCTACAGGTGGCCGACTTCAGCTCCAATCCCATCCCCAGGCTGCCGCCCGCCTTCAGCCAGCTCAAGTCGCTCACCGTACTGGGTCTCAATGACATGTCGCTCACCTCGCTGCCGGCCGACTTCGGTATGCTCACGGCCCTCACCTCCCTGGAACTGAGAGAGAACTTGCTCAAGGAGCTACCAGACAGCCTCTCCAATCTCACCAAATTGGAGAGGCTAGATCTTGGAGATAATGAGGTCGAAGAATTGGTAAGTTACGTGATATATGTACATCATTAGTCAGGCAAGGAATATGTGGAAAATGCATATTTCGCATAGATTATTTTCTGTGCTACGGCATGTTTTTCCACAAGTCTTATGTTTGTATATTTTAGGAATTAAGAACTGATAAAAATCACTTCTGTTTAAAATAAAATCAGTAACCATGTTTACCTGTAATACGTTTGTACCTAATTCGCAAGTCTTTTCCTTCTGGGTAAAATGATCGTCTGTCGCAATGTGCGCTGTCCTTTTAATGTTTTTTTATTATTTTTTATTTCAACAACACACCACGAGGGCTCACAGCCTAAATACTATCGTACTGTGGGTGTCGACAAGGAGGAAAGAAGAAACTTGTTAATTCTGTTGGGGGCAGCAGGTGGAGGAACCATGGAAGAAAGCTCCTCTGGGCAGTGCCCGTGCAGATATCTATAAAAGAGAGAGAAATGTCACCAACGGCACGTCGGTGGGCAAGAGATGGCAGCCTTTGGGTGAGGGTAGGGTCACCGATGAGAAGTATAGCTCTCTTCTGAATGGAGTCCAGGATAGCGAGTGTAGAAGCGGCAGCGATACCCCAGATGTGTGAGCAGTACTCGAAGTTTGGGCCTTACTTGTGAAGTATATAAGGTATAGAGATTAGCTGGTGAAAAGTATTTGTGAGCCCGGGAGAGGAAACCTAATTTCTTAGCAGCCGCTTCTGCAATTGATGTGACATGTTGGTGCCAATTGAGATTTCGATCCACAGAAATGCCAACAAGTGAAAAGGACTCATTACTTTGAAGAACTTGGTTGCTCATTGTGATGGGTCTAGGGCTGGTGTATCTCTTATAAGATAGAAAGCAAGATTGAGATTTGGTGGAGTTGAATTGTACAAGATTTCTACTTCCTCAGTCTAATATTTTTTGGAGATCCACAGAGACCGAACCCTCCATGAGTCTGCGATCCTCATCTAATTGGGCTAAAGAGACAGGCTTAGAATATTGTATATTTGAGTGGAGGGTGCTGTCATCCGCGTAACTGTGAACTGGGTTGGATGTGCTATAGAGGAGGTCATTGATGTGGAGAAGAAACAAAGTAGGGCTAAAGCTGAACCTTGAGGGACTCCTGCATTAATTGGATACAGTTTAGAGGAATGGCCATCCACGACAACAGAAATGCTCCGGTTGGAGAGAAAAGTTGCTGTCCAGGTACAGAGTTTTGGTGGTAGGCCATAGGCCGGAAGTTTATTAAGCAGCGCTGCGTGCCAGACCTGGTCGAATGCTTTGGATATATCTAGAGCGACAATCTGGGATTCACCGTGTAGTCCCATAGACTTGTTCCAAGAATGGGTGACAAAGGAAAGGAGGTCGGCAGTTGATCTGCGCTGACGGAATCCATACTGCCTGTCGTGGATTAGACTGTGTTTTTCAAGAAATTTTAGTAATTCGGTGTTTATATACTTTTCCATCACTTTAGAGACGACTGAAAGGAGAGAAATAGGCCTGTAGTTGCTAGGAAGCGCGTTGGATATTATATTTTGTATATTGGATATTATAAGCGCTTTGTTATTGTAATACGTAGATTTCGACCGCTAGGCAATTTTCTGGGATAGCATGTCTTGCTACTTACTTCTTGGAAACTTGAGAAGACTGGGTCTTAACCGCATATACCCGGGTGATATCCCTGTGAACTTTCTTAGGAAATTTATGAAGATGGGGGTTAAGAGCAGATGTTGAAATTATTGTCTCAAAATAATAGCTTCTTGGCAGTGCGTCAGTTTTAATCTAGTCGTTTATCTCATTTGATTATCAGTTACCAGTTACGTTGTGAAGCAGCGAGTAATATTACATTAGTATTACATATTGTATAGTGTGTATTTTGTGCCTCTTAAACTTGATGGGTTTACTGTCATTGAGAAAACATTACCCTGAGTTGGGAGAAAATAATCGAAAAGTTTTCTGCGACTCTTGCCGTGCTAGGACCCTTAAAACTCATATCCAATCAGCTCTTATTTATATATAGAGGGGCGCAGCGAAAACGAAACAGACCTGGTTTTTTATAATTCCTGATATTTAAAAATTTCGGGACTTAGCAAGTGCGTTATAGTAGCGAATTTTACACCATTATTATACAGTATATTAGTAAAGTTAATACTTTAAACTTACACAGACCTTGAAGATCGATCTTAGAGATCCTAGTACTACGCGCACATTTGAAGAATTCTTTCGAAAGTGTTACCATCGACATCTCTCTATTATCAGAAAAATCTTGCATTCAAACTCCTTTTGAGAAAAATGCTGCTAAAGAACTAAATTTCGCTATATCTGTAGATAGTGTAAGTCTCTTTAAAATAAACTTTTATTACAAATTTCATTAAAGTTATATAAAAGATTTTCAAAAGGAAACTTAATTCATGTTTAGAAAAACTCTGGACGCAGCAAGTGCGTTATGGTAGTGAATTTTCATAAAACTATTTTTTAGTAGCAATAATGTGTGTATTTTTAAGAAAGCAGGCGTCAAATTTGGTTACCAGTATAATCTACATAGTAAAAACAATGTGCCATGTTTCATCAAAATAACTTTATTGTGTGAAAATGTACAAAAATTTCCGAAAGTAAACTTAAAGTGTTCCCGAAAAACTCGTTTCTTGGTCAACCTTATAGGTTAATAGCAAATTGAGCTATTCAAATATTAAGCATTTGATCAAAATTCGCTACCGTAACGCACTTACTGCGTCCAGAATATTTTTTTTCTTACAAACATGCATTATATTTCGATGGAATATGCAAAAATGCAATAACATAAGGCGTGTTTGATTAAAAAAAAAGAAAATTTGTATCACCAACGACTTATGGACCATCCTGTGTTTGTAGAAATATTTTTTAAGATGTAGCTCAAGACACCCTATAATTAATATATACAATTTTTTTTTCATATCTTGTATAATAACAGATATATTGAGCTTCATTGATTTTTTTTACGAAAATTTTACAAAAATTATATACCATTAAACGATAAACTCTATAGCTAAGAATACTGCAAGCGTCAGAGAAAGGGTCTATTTGAAATGAATTTTCTGGAAACATTTTATTAAAATGAAGGACAATGACGGTTGAAACTAAAACTTCAGGGTTTGTAAAACATTCTTCTTGAGGCATTTTATTTCCATAGCCCGTATTAGATTCAAGTTCTTTTCCTAAATGTTGCCAATTTTGACCTTTAAATCGCAACTTTGACGTTTTGTGAAAAACGCCAATTTATTTTTCTTTAAATGCCTATAACTTTTTGTCTTTTGACCTACAGAGCTAAATTTTGGTATGTAGCTTACCTATAAGGATGTAATCCTGCGCACCAAATTTGGTTGCCCTTGCCTTGTTAATTCCGGAGATATAAAATTTTTCGAAAGAAAACACAAAATTTTCCGGGAAAACCTAAACCGATTTTCCTGGCTAACGAACTTATCCAAGCCATTTGCCAGAGGAAAGTATTCACTAAATTTAATCAAAATCGGCCCATTATTTTTTGAGTTATCGGTGTGATATATATATATATATATATATATATATATATATATATATATATATATATATATATATATATATATATATATATATATATATATATATATATATATATATATATATATATATATAAACATAAAAATTTTAACTGGCCCCAGATATGTGTTCTGGGGGGCCTAATTAGCGCTCATTTGAAGAAATTTTTTCAAAATTCAAAAGTCGGGATCTCCTCATTAGTGATTTTTTTTTAAGAAAATTCACTAAAAGTAAAGGATCTGCCAAATTATAAACTTAGCAGTTATTTTTCCTTATTAATCGCCAGTCTGATTTCGTTTTAGTTAACTTAATCAAATCGGTTTTTTCAATATCAACAATAACAAAATTATAATTTCAGACTCAAATGTGACAAATTTATTCAGGCGTTTTAGACAAAAATGAGATCTTGTTCAAAACGTATGACATCCGTGCACTATTGTTTCCCCAAATGTGAAAATAAAACATAACAAAAACATACATTCATCGAGCTGGATTCGATCGTGTTACCTTCTGCTTAGAAGGCAACGACGCTGTCTCTGCGCCATGTAAGCACAGATTAGCTACCGTTTGGTTTACATGATACTCCAGATCGGCCTCATGCCCGGTATATTATATTCAAAGTATACGTAACAATTAATTACAGAATTAGTACAACGATTTTTTCGGTCTTATATCACTCCTTACGTTTAAGTTTCAAGATAAAATAAACTGTTTTAGAATCATTTTTATGGAGACTTGGCTTGATTTTGTTTACATTTCTGCTATATTATACGACAGCATAATATACCTATGCTACGCTAAAACTGTATTTGGGGCCGTTCATAAAGCTACAAATATTGCATTTTAATAATTGATCGAATCCCCCAGTTAAATAACAATCACTTGGCAAATTTTTAATTTCATGTCATCTGTAATTTTCCATAATTGCGGCAAAGATTTCACGATTGTTGGTTCGGGTAGTATGTTTTATGCCTGGTATATATTTAGTTTGGTTACCGTTGATGTATGGTTTATACCTGTTGTATGAATCAATCTACGCGTGGCAGTTAACTACTCTGTCAGTTCTAAAGCTGTCAACTTTAACTACTAAGTCGTTTCAACGCATGTCTTTGGGATTTTATTTTTAATTTGGAAAAAACTCTAAATATTGTGTACCAAATTAAATTACAATTCACAACATTGGTTTATTTGCACTATTTCTAGCCACATGTAAAATCTCCTTTCAGTTACTCTGATACTTACAAAAATATAGCGTTTTCAAAAATATTTTTGTATATTTTTGAGGAAAAAATGTCCGTTATAGCTGATATACGAACTCGTCCGCGGTCTTAATACAATGAAGACGTGTGCAAAGTTTCGTTCATATTAGTTGAGGATTTTTTGAGTTATCGCTCGGATACACACATGCGCGCGTGCGCGCACACACACACAACTATATATATATATATATATATATATATATATATATATATATATATATATATATATATATATATATATATATATATATACATGCATACATAGAGTGTGGCCCATTTAAGATGGAAACACCTCTGTAACTTTTGTATTTATAATTCGATTTTGATGAGCAAAGATCAAAAGATATAAGATGGACAACTCTATAAATGCTCAGACAATTGTTTTCTATGTCAGCTGACCAAGGCCTACTAATGCAGTTTTTCTGTGTCAAAAAATGGCAAAAAGGGTTAGGGCCGTTTTTAGGGGAAAAATAAGTATGCCAGTGGATTCGGCATCCCTCAAAATAGATACCTACCAAATTTCATACAAAAACGAATTATTAACCATTTGAAAGAAGTTATTTTGTGTGATCCTTCTAGTATGGAAACACCGCTGTAACTTTTGTATTTATAACGCTTTTTCTAAAACCAGATCTTAAAAGATAGAGAATGTAGAAGTCTATAGGCCATGAAAATTGTTTCCTATGCCATTCCATCACGGCCTACTAAAACATATTTTCATATGTCACGGCATTTAGATACTTTTTTCTTCAAGTTTTGAGATGTTATTGTGTTGACGTTCATAGTTCGTCATAATAGCTAGTTTTTGATGAAATTTGTTAGATAACACCTTTAAAGAATGGTGAATCCAGTGGCGTACTTATTTTTGCCCTAAAACCAACCTAAATCTTTTTTTATATATTTTGACATATGAAAATAGTTTTAGTAGGCCGTGATCGAATGGCATAGGAAACAATTTTCACAATATCTATAGAGTTGTTCATTCTCTATCTTGTGAGATCTCGTTAAAAAAATCGCTTTATAAATACAAAAGTTATAGGGGTGTTCCATATTAAAAGAGTCGCCTAAATAAACTTGAGAACAATTTTCACAGCATTTATAGAGTTTTCCATCTTATATCTTTTGGTTGCAATCCTTGGGCTGTTAGTATAGCATTATGGTATTCTAGGTATAAAACGCTAATATACCTCTTTATGTTCATTTTGCAACATATAAGAGACAGTTTAATAAGTGCTACCTAGTATATGTGTGTACATACTTGTTATTTGTACGCAAACCTTTTAATCCGAGAGATATCAGCGCTCACCTACATGAGCAGCAATATAATTTAATCAATGAGTTACTGCTGTGCCTATGTTGATTTAAAATCTAATGCGACACAAGGACCGTGGCTATATGAATTTTATCAATTCGAAACCAACAACAATTATATATACAGGGTGGCGCATTAAAAACGAAACAGACCGATTTGCGTCCAGAGATTTTTTTTAAGAAACGCTGAAACACGTCAATTTTAATATTGAGCGGGACATGTTTTGACATAAAACTCAACTTTGTCACATCAACCCCTTAAGTGTGGGGATAATAACCCTTATATTTTAAATAAGGAACATGGGTCAAGTGTTACATTATCTGAAAGCTCTTTCTTTTCTCAATTCAGCACACAAATTTTTTTGGAAGTTTTATCAACTCGTTTAAAAATTATTCACAGTTGGAGTTGCAAGAACGTATTTCATTCATTGTGATAAGAAACGCACTAGTTAGTCAATGCTTCGTTAAAAAAACTAAAAAACAAAACCAAACGTTCAAAAATGTTTATCCAGCTAAGTAAGTGTTCAAATTGTTGACCACCAGCTTCCATACAAAAGTACAAATTTTGTTCAAAACGAGCTCTGACATTCTGGAGCATTTGTGGAGTTATTAGACGGCATTCTTCGACAATGCGTCGTCATAATTCTTCCAGAGACTCCGGTTCTGTTGCGTAAATTCTACTCTTTAAATGACCTTATAGAAGTAAGTCTAAAGGAGTTAAATCCGGTGATCTAGGGGGCCACTCAATAGCACCTCTACGCCCAATCCATTGCTCTGGAAACTCTCTGTTCAAAAACTCCCTAACGCGTTGTGAAAAATGCGGAGGAGCTCCATCTTGTTGAAACACTAATTTATTTTCTTGATAGCGATAATCATTTTCAACAATGTCAATTAGTAGAGGGTAAACGATTTCTTCTAGTAACTCCAAATACGTTTCGCCACTCAAATTGCCTTCAAGAAAAATTGGTCCGATTAAACGGTCTCCAAAAATGCCAGTCCAGACATCCAATTTCTATGGAGTTTGAGTGTGGACTTCGTGAAAATTTCTTGGATTCTTATCTGCCCAATAACGACAATTATGGCGATTGACTGTAGAGTTTAATAAAAACGTACACTCGTCTGAAAAACAGATATTGAACAGAAAGTTCCTGTTATCAGTTATTCGTGCAGTCATAACTTCACAAAACTCCAGCCGCCGATCAAAATCATCTTCATTCGGTTGTTGTACAAGATGAATTTTATACGGGTGACATTTATGATGCTTCAATATGCGCTGAATAGTTCTTCTTTTGATGTTTGAAACAGTGGCCAATATTCTCGTGCTGAAAGTTGGGTCTGCAGCAATTTGTCCTAAAACTTCAATCTCAGGAGTCTCATTTCTAACCGGAAATTCACGTTCAGGATCCCGTTTTTTGTTGGCTACTGAACCACTTTGTCGAAACTTTGCAACTAACTCCAAAATGTATTTTCTGTTAACATGTCTGTTCGGATGTCGTTCATTAAACAAATTTGCGGTACGGTTGGCATCGTTTTTGAAAAAAGAGTGATTATTTCAACTCTTTCTTCTACAGAATACACTATTGTGAAATTAATTTTCGGTAGTACTATCAAGTATCAAACCGACCGATAAACTGAAATAATAAACCGCATTTCTCTCATTCCGATAAGAAATGTGCTGATAGTCAATTTTTTGTTTACAAACCAACAAAACATTGACTATCAGCACATTTCTTATCGGAATGAGTGAAATGCGTTTTTGCATCTTCAACTGTGAAAATTTTTTAAACAAGTTGATAAAACTTCCAAAAAAAATAGTGTGCTGAATTCAGAAAAGAAAGGGCATTTAAATGATGTAACACTCGACCCATGTTCCATATTTAAAATATAAGGGTTGTTATCACCACCTTTAAGGGGTTGATGTGACAAAGTGGAGTTTTATGTCAAAACATGTCCCCCTCAATGCTAAATTGGCGTGTTTCAGCGTTATTAAAAAAAATTCTCTGGACGCAAATCGGTCTGTTTCGTTTTCAATGCGCCACCCTATATAAAAAAAGCAAATTAGAAATACAAAAGTTACAGGGGTGTTTCCATTTTAAATTGGCGACTCTATATATATATATATATATATATATATATATATATATATATATATATATATATATATATATATATATATATATATATATATATATATATATATATATATATATATATATATATATATATATATATATATATATATATATATATACATACACACGTATGTATGTATCATACCCATAACTCAAAAAATAGTGGACACCTTACTTTTGTAACTGGTTTGGATAGGTTCGTTAGGTGAGGAACATCGGACCATTTTTTGCGGGAAAAGTTTTGCGTCTGCTTTCGGAAAATTTTTCCGTGAAAAGTTAATTAACTGATCACTTTTTGTACATTTTCATTTTGTTTTCAATTTTAATTACAGATTATATACTTTAAATTTTATCTATTTTATCAGAAATTTTTCGGTAGAAATATTTAGTCAGTTATCGGATATTTTTTTTAGTATTTCCGTGGAAATAATTTTTTGTCAAAAAATTTGATTACGAATTTTTGTGAAGAAAGTTCTGAAAATTTTCATGTAAACTTTTTTTTTTGAATGTATCAAAAAGTTTTTTGTAAATAATTATATCTTTAGTTTCTGTGTAAGTTGCTTGAATATGTCCGTTGGCCAGGAAAATTGGACCATTTTTATTGGAAAACTTTGAAGTTTATTTTCGAAGCATTTTTGTCCTTTTTCAAACAATACAGTTATTTGGATGAAATATGCTGCATGGTTTCTAGTATAAACGTTACAGTATATCTACCAAATTTCATGTATAGTATAGTATAGTACTTCATTGATATTAATGATTTAAAAAAAAGACATATTTAAAATAAAAACATTTAAATGAAAATTCGCTACCATAACTCACTTGCTGTGTCCAGGGTTGTTTTAGCGCGCTGAGTTGGCTACATTTTACTTTTTTTTTTAAGAATAACTAGCTGATATACTGAAACACCGAGGAACATATAAATTATTTATTTCCTACGGAATTTGCTAGAATGGATCTGAGCCATAATGAGTGCGAAATCGGTAAATTATGTAGTAGTATATATCTATGTATATAGATAAAGTTACGGATTAGTAAAAGC
Organism: Tillus elongatus; assembly: GCA_964006375.1. Classification (NCBI taxonomy): domain Eukaryota; kingdom Metazoa; phylum Arthropoda; class Insecta; order Coleoptera; family Cleridae; genus Tillus; species Tillus elongatus. The sequence continues at coordinate 84,058,267 of OZ023262.1, read as the reverse complement.
TTTCCACATACGTGATGAGAGTATAAAGTTTCGACCAAACTAGTTATATCTGAGGAAGAATGAAATCGAGAAGTGGGAAAGTTGTTCTATATGTATCAAGTTTCGAGTTTGTTACAGCTTTTCTTATGTGGGTCGATAACATTAGGTTTAATTAGTCACTAAAGCCAATTAGTTGGAAAGATGCAATGCGATATATATATATATATATATATATATATATATATATATATATATATATATATATATATATATATATATATATATATATATATAAATGTTCAGAAAGATTTCCGCGGTCTTTAATGTACGATAAGCGAGATTGAAGAAGTCCGGATTGTTTAAATAAGAAGGATGATGGTCTTCGCCTTCCGACTACTTGGAAACCTATATCTTCATTACAAACACAAAAAGGAAATAAATTCGACAGACAATTTTATTTCCCCATTATCTGTCTCAACAAATGCCGGTAACCCTCTTAATCCTCCTCATCCTCTAAGTACCGTGACCAAATCCCCCCTCCCCCACACTCAATTGACCGCGACCCTACTACTTTCACTGATAACGAAGCAGGTAGACGGAACGACATATATAAGACAAGACCTGCAACGAACTGCCAGATCTCTCTGAGGCCTAGGGTTGAACACACTGAGACCTCGCAGACGATCTCCGGCGAAATTTGGGGAGTAGGCAGATTGAGGCCCCGTAATCGAGCTACAACAACCCAACCCACATTTGTCCACCGTTCTAAGGAGTAGGCAGATTGAGGCCTTAGAGTGTCCTTACATATTTCCTTTACCTCTTGAAAATGGCTCCAAAACAGGAGCCGAAACGTCGAGTTTTAATAAATTCTGGACGCGGTTCAACCCGAGAACCAAGTATGTCCTATACATACATACATACATACATACATATATATATATATATATATATATATATATATATATATATATATATATATATATATATAATTACATCATTTGCGGTTTACTTAAGTTTTTTCTTAATAGTTTTCTTCGACGCGTTTGGCTTGTGTTTAGCAACGATTTATTTACTTTTACTATTAGCAAATTATCGTGTTTTTTTTGTTGAGATCACATCACAACTGTTGTACTTACAAAAATTTTCTTAAAATTAATGTGTGAGCTAGAGCCCACAGAATGTAAATAATACAATGGACCTTTATTCGTTCCTTCTCTATTAGTGAATTTTCTTGAAAAAATTCACAACTGAGGAGATTGGAACTTTTGAAGTTTGGAAAAAATTCTTCAAAGGAGCGCGAACTAGGCCACCTAGAAAACATATCCGGTGTTACTGTCAATTTTTATATATTTCTGGAAATCACAAAGCTACGGCAACCAAATTTGTTACGCGGGTTTATATCTTAAAAACTAAACTATGTACCAAAATTTAGATTTCTCAGTTAAAAGAAAAAAAGTTAAAGGCATTTAATGCAAAAAATTTCGGTTGGCCTGGAGGCCGCAAAACGAAAAATGTTTGTATGATTAACCGAATTTATGTAATTTCATAGACACAAAGTTCGGGACGCAGCAAGTACGTTATGGTAGTCAATTTTATTTAAATGCTTCAAATTTGAATAACTCAATTCTCTATAAACTTAGAAAGTTGAAATTGGGTATGTGGTAAGGCCTTTCCCAAGGCAACATATCTACCAAATTTCATTAAAATAGCTTTCTAATTTTCGGAGATAAAAACTAGATGGGATAGCGTGTTTTGATAATTTATTGTCGTTTGGCAGTTCTGTTTTGAGGTGTAGTAAATGATTGTATATTGCTTTTAAAATTGGACACTAAAAAATAACAACATGTTTTGTTTATATATTAGGATTTGACAGTTATGTTTTGAGGTTAAGTAGTAAATTAGTGTCATTGAAATAGAAATAACAACTTGTACCTCTATTATGTAAGTGTTTAAAATTGTTGTTGTTGTGTTCGACGAAGGGATGGCCTCGGAAATCAAGTTCAGCCGGCCACAGTACATTCAAAAGATATAATTCAATTCTCTACATATTATAGAAATGTATAGTGTAGACTCATATACACATATATTAAGAGACACTCATAAACGCAGAAACATGGTAAAATTATTAAGTGGGTAATAAAGTAATTGTAGTCTCTAAACTAAAGTTTTAAACTTATTAGCTTATTGTTTTTGTAATTAAATTACTGACGGTTGAAACGAATATGTGTGTTTTACATGTATAGATATATTGGAAACTATTAGTCAGTTTTTCTTCTTAAATTAATTGTGCTGTTTTTTTTTCTGTTAAATTAATTGTGCTATTATGTTTGTTTGTTTTTTTTTGTTTTCTTTTTTTTTTTGTTTTTTTTTTTTTTAATTAATTGTACTATTATGTTTTTTTTTTCTTTTCTTTTTCTTTATTTTCTTTTTCTTTCTTTTGTTTCTGTTTTTTTTTTCTTTTTTTTTTTTTTTTTTGGGGGAAAATAAAACTAGGACACTATGCGTCTCGGGGCCTATCGAGACGGCTTAGACATCACAAAGAGGGCCACGGCTAGGTGAGGGTAAACAGATGGTGAGACAGATGGATATTAACTATTTACAATTAATAGGACTTAAATAGTGTTTAAAATTGGAAACTAAAGAATAATAACGTGTTTTGTTCATTTATCATGGTTTGGCAGTTCTGTTTAGAGGTTAAATAGTTAATCATTGTATAATAATATGTTTATAAAAATATTTTATCGGAAATCAAGGAATAAGAATATTAACGTTAATAATCGTTGATTAATTGTTTAAATAGGTAAATTATTTAAATAATGAATTGACTTGTTGGGTACGAGTTAAATTTCCTTCTGATAAGCTTTCGTTACTTTAATGAAATTTATAATACGAGTTTCTTTTAAAGAAACTTACAGTACATTGTGAGATGTACGACAGAGTCGCCATCTCGGTGCGAAACCAGGTAGTATATTGTCACGACAGCTCCAATTAACACAGAATATTTAAAAAAGAGACTGTGTACAACTAACGAACAATTTTGAAAATTGCCATCCCTGGCACATTTCTTCCATAATATAGGGACAATGTATGTAAGGCTAGATGTATTCTCACCATAATTAGAACCGCAGACCGGTTTCGGTGCGGAACCACTGACCCTGTCGTATATCTCACAATGTTCTAGGAGGCTGGCTACCAGAGCCGTATTACTTTATAGATGTGTTCTCGCTGTAATTAGTATAGTGCACGGACGAGCTCTAATTAGAGCGAAAGCGGTCTGCGGTTCTAATTATGGTGAGAATACCTCTAGCTTTAGAGACTTACAGTACTTAGATTTACCAAATTTTAATTTTCTAGTGCCATACAAAATTGAGTTTTGGACATTCAAAGTTTTTTCTTAAAAGGAGCTAGAACACAAAATTAGAATATTTTTTATGATAATAGAAAGAGAGAAATTCTTCAAATAGGCTTGTATTACTGTCCGGTTTTGACGAATCCATTCACAAAATTGTAACCTTGGAACGTTATCGCCATGTTCAAGATGTTGAACGGACTGGACATAGAACGCTTTAAACTATTTTTCTTGAGCGTATTGAAAACGGCTTTCTGCGACTTCTGAGTGGATTTGCAATCCTCCTCGTACTCTCCCTCGAGGTTTTTTCACAATGTTGAGAATGTTTTCTTCGGTTCGTACGTCAAGACCTTCTCTTTCACAAAAAAATCTTGCGCTCGGAAAGACACCAGTTTCCTGAGCGCTAATCAAAGTCATTGAAAAAGTTTTCTATTAGGGACCCTTCCGTTTGGAAATCGCCGTCGTTATTCGTTAACTGCGTGAACTGAGTTGCTATTACAATGAATCGCAGAAGAAATTAGGGTTTAGTTCACCATAATGGATTATATAAAATGAAGCTCACAGAAAATAACACAAGTTTGATAAACTAACCGTTTCAGCAGACATTTTTTTGTCTTAATGTTAGTAAATTTTTATTAAGAAAATTCACTAATAAAATTTGTTTTAAAAAACTTGTTGGAAAAACCGGCTCGATTAGGTTGACTAAAATGAAATCATCCAGGCGCTTAACAAGGAAAAATACCTGCCACGTTTATAATTTGGCAGATACATTCCTTTTCTAAACATGAATTAAATTTTCTTCTGGAAAGCTTTTGTAACTTTAATGAAATTTATAATGCCAGTTTCTGTTACAGGGACTTACAGTACCTAGATTCACGAAATTTTAATTTTGTAGCGTCATAGAAAATTGAGTTTTGGGCATTCAAAGTTTTTTCTCAAAAGGAGCTAGAACACAACATTTGATTATTTTGTATGATAATAGAAATATTCATCATTCTTTAAATGAGTATGTATTGGGCCCTCTAAACCCGATCTTCGAAGTCTGTTTAAATTAAAAGTATTACTTTTAGTAATATGCCGTCCTAATAGTGTAAGATTCTTACGAAAATTCACTATTGTAACGCACTTGCTGCGTCCCGAACGTTTTTTCTCTACTTCCACTGGTTCAAATTTGAAAAGTAAAAAAAAATACATTTTCTTTTTTTCTATTTTAATTAGAGATTGGGTATATTGGATTTTATGTATTCTTTTAGCAAATTTTTCTGTAAAACAATATTTAGTCAGTTTTCGCAGAATTTTCGTATTTTCGTGAAGAAAATTCTTTAAAAAAAGACATTTGTTATTAAAAACACTTTTATGAAAATTCACTACCATAACGCACTTGCTGTGTACAGACTTTTCATGCATTGTCTACATTTTATGATATTATGAAACATATGTATATCAAGAGTTGTGACATAATATTGGATTGTTTGGTTATTAGTAATTAGTTATTCTAGAAAAATACATAATGGCCATTTACTTTTATTTGTGACACATTCGTCAGCTCTTTAATTTGCATTTATTAAATTGTGTTCATATGTATAGATAAGAATTAGACTTAAGGTGAGTCAGTTGGTTAAAGAATGTATTTTTATAATAGATGTATTTGAGTCATCAGGATGTAGCTTGTGGCCATTACTTGTTAATACAATAACAACTTGATAAAAGTTTAAGACAAAACAGGTTTTAAACTAATTCAATTAGTAGAAATGCGTTGAACTTTAGTCTGAAATAAAGTGTTTTTCACATTAATTGAATGCAAAAAATATTAGACATAGTAAACTACATTCCTGTCTTTTTATGTTGTTAAAACTGAAGTAAAATATTTAATTTAAAGCCGGATATTGTCCTGGTGTAGAAGGGTACAGAGTTGCCTATATAATTGATATCGCTTGCCCGCTGAGTATCAACATCGAGAAGACAGAAGCGGAAAAGGTAAGAAAATACCAAAATCTGGCTACGGATATGACCTGACTACGGGAACTACGCGTAGTTCCAATAGTAATTTATGTGACAGATAGTAAGAGGTTCTCAGAATCACTCTGCCGACTATACAAGACTATCTGAAGTATACAGTTTGATATCACATTGGGTCCAAGACGCAAAACAATATACCTTAAGGTCGCAGTGGAGAGACCGTTATAGCCCATTCACAATTTAACCTAACATAAGACGCAAGACGATGGTAGACTGAAGATCATCCCTGGCTTCAGGGGCCACTGCGGACCACTTCACGGACGGATCCGGCGGGGAGCGTGGGACGGAGTCAGGTGTTTATTCGGAAGGACCGAGGGTAAGTCATAGTATTTCCCTCGGAGCCCATGCAACGGTCTTTCAGGCCGAAATGTACGCCATCCTGCACTGTGCGGGAGAACAAGAGAAGGGGCTACACCAACAAGCGGATCCTCATAGCCACAGACATCCAGGCAACACTTAAGGCCCTAAGTAGCGCACGGGTAAATTCGTGGCTGGTGAGTGAGTGCCGAAACGAGACGAGCGACCTGGCTGGGCAGAATGAGGTCACCCTCATCTGGGTGCCGGGTCACTCGGGGGTAAAAGGCAATGAAGAAGCTGACAGTCTCGCGAAGAGAGGGTCGGCAGCACCATTTATGGGATCAGAACCGGCTCTGGGCGTGACAAAGAGCACTGCCAGGGGAAGCATTAAGTCCTGGGTCAGAAACCAACACAAGGTGTACTGGGCGGACTGTCCAGGGCTCAGACATGGGAAGTCAATAATTGACGAACCCAGTTCAAAGAGAGCTGTGGGAGCTGCTAAATCTTAGCAGAGGACAGCTCAGAAACATAACAGGTCTGTTGACGGGACACATGGCCGTCGAGAAACATCTGCATAAAATGGGGCGGTTCGAGGGCGACCTCGCATGCAGACTCTGCGGCGAGGGGAAGGAATCAGCCCAGCACATCTTGTGCGAGTGTAAAGCTCTGGACCGCAAAAGACTACTGATCTAATCAAGCCACTCGCGAAAGGAAGGTACTCACCTAATTTTATCAAAATCGGTCCATTATTTTTTTAGTTATAGGTGTGACACATAAATATATATATATATATATATATATATATATATATATATATATATATATATATATATATATATATATATATATATATATATATATATATATATATATAAACATATAAAGTCTGAAACCGACCACGGATTTGGGTTCCAGGGGTCCTAAATAGCGCTCATTTGAAGAATTTTTTTCAATATTCAAAAGTCGAGATCTCCTCATTAATGAATTTTTTTAAAGAAAATTTACTAAAAAGACGCAAGACGACAAATGCAGCTTTGGGTGTCAGTCATCAGAGACTCCCCGGGACTTCACTGGATGATGTCAAGACGTTTGCTGCAACAGAGTGTAAAGAGAGGCACGACGCTGTCGCGAAAGTACTTCGTCTAAAACTTGCACTGAATCTGGAACATTTAAATCTTAGTAAGGTGCCCCACTATAGATACACTCCTGAATCTGTTCTAGAGAACTCTGGATGCAAGATGTACTGGGATCGGACCACGCTTACAGGCCCCCGAGTTCTCCACAACAGCGCAGATATAATATTAGTGGAGAAGTCCTGCAAACAAGTGACGCTGATTGATGTGGCCGTTCCAAATACCAATAATTTGGAGACAAAGTGCAAGTACAATGAGAAGATCATCAAGTAGAGACCTCGAAATGCAGGTGAAAGACAGTGTGGGGCAGATTGTGTCCGAGTGTAACCGATGGTAATGTCATCAACTGGTGTGGTTGCTAATAATTATCATTAAGAAACTGGGCCTTAGATGGAATGATACAAATAACGACAGATATGATATTCAGACTACCTATTTTTAGACCTGCCACGCGCATGGTGTCAAGTGGTGAGTCCAATGCAACAATAATATACTGTCGGTGCAGTGGGGTTTGACGTTTCATCACAACCTCATAACAAATTCCGTATTTTACTAATATTTAATTGCATACAGTTGGAAGTAATAAAATTAAAAAGATTAAATTTAGTGCTGCGATCTATATTATCTAAAAAAGACAATATAGGCGTAACTTCAACAGCATTAAACTGACGTATAGAAATTTTTTGATTGAGAATGACTTTGTTTTAAGTGTGTAGTTGGACTTCTGTAACGTTACTCACCGCGTGACGTCATAGGAGGGGGGCGGGGCATATGCGCAATATCATATCTCTTCTAAGTCATTATATCATGCTTAGATGGCACTTTTGCAAGGCTAGGTGCAACTGCCCACATTGCGTGGAGATTTCTGGGAAACTAGGAAGTGACGCCTCGTCGTTCAGGGCCCGAAAACTTGGAAATGGTCCCATCTGGGCTCAATCCCTTTGGTGTCTGGGATACCTGAAATGATGAATATTCTTCTTTGAGGGAGTGTGAGCGCTAAAGTCAAAATATGTTTGTCGTCGAAGCAAACAAGATTTGATATTCAGAATATTTGATTATTGAACATATTTTCTCTAAATTAAATACATTTAATACAGCGATCTGCAACGCCTAAATACCTTTCAGAATGTTTTATTATGTCCTGAAAACCAATTGTCCACAGTTTCTTCTTCGTTGTTGGAAGAAAATTTAATATTTTTAAACTAATTTTTAGTTGAGGAAAGAGATGGTACAGTATTGTGTAACTTAATGTGAACACATGCTGATTTACCTTACATATCGTTAATGAATGAAAAAATACAAACAGTACTAGTTTATAAATCTTTTAGTATTATTCAATAAGTATATGCGCCCCTTTGGCTTTTATTACAGCTTCAACCCGTTTTAGCATAGAATTTATTAATTTTTTGCAACTGTCCTCTCAAAACTACACCCGAATGACAGCGTCTGTCATCTTACTTTTTGTTGTACAATTCAGTTTTAGCAATTGTCCTCTCAAAGCTGCACCTGAATGATAGCGTCAATCATCTTACTTTTTGTTGTACAATTTAGTTTTATCATTCTGGCCTTGCATATAGACTACAAGTTGTCATTTCTGAACGTCACACTGTCTGGGATTACCATAATTAAACGTTGAATGAAACGGCTTCCCCTCCAGACACCATAATTTGTTTCAGATTTATTTTACTCCCGACGCGTTTCGACACTCCAAGAGGTCATCTTCAGGGGATAAATTTGAACAATTCTAAAAAAATTGAACTCGAAACTATACAGGAAGGTTCAACAGGTCACAACTTCATCCATTGTGCCAGTGGTCATGCAACACTACATCTGTATAATGCCAGAAAATTGTCTTCGAGAATAAAAAATCAATGGAAAATATCGGCGATTTTTAACTGCCATGATGAAGGCAGCCCTTCATACTCTCATTTTCAGAGTACCAAGATATGCGAAATTTTACTTTTCTAGCTTCATAAAAAATTAATTTGTTCATTGTTGAACACAAGATTAAAATATGTTTTGATAATAGAAAGATATTGATGGTAACACTTTCAAAAAATGCTTAAAAACTTTCTAAAATTGATCATCAAGGTCTGTTTAAGTTTAAAGTATTAATTTTAGTAATATGCCGTACTAATAGTGTAAAACTGTTATGAAAATTCACTACTATAACGCACTTGCTACGTCCTAAAAATTTTTGTTTTGTTTTAGATATCACTATAGGCTCATTTGACTTGACATAGAATCGTTGAAAATATCACCATAATTTCTAACGATGCGGCTTTCTGAAATTGCCAGTAATTGCTTTTAGGCAGCAACAGTATACATTATTTAATATAATTTAATGTTTAATGAAAAAATATGTTGTATTGTTTCACAGTTTTCTTATTCTGTTTATCTCATTTCAGCCACCAATTATTGGTCAGCTACCAGCCTTACAAGAACTCTGGCTGGATCACAACCAACTTCAACAATTACCGCCTGAAATCGGCCAACTCAGGAACCTTACTTGCTTAGATTTATCAGAGAACAGACTAGAATATCTTCCTGAAGAAATAGCCGGACTGGAGAGCCTTACAGATCTACATTTGTCACAAAATGTATTAGAGACGCTACCTGACGGTATAGGCAAGCTAGACAAGCTCACCATTTTAAAAGTGGACCAAAACAGATTAACCTCATTGAATCGTAACATAGGTTCCTGTTATAGCCTGCAGGAATTGATATTGACTGAAAATTTTCTGATAGAATTGCCCAAAGAGATAGGCAAGTTAGTGAAACTGACGAACCTGAATGTAGACCGTAATAGTCTGACATCTGTACCCGAAGAATTAGGAAACCTCCACGAGCTTGGGGTACTTAGTCTAAGAGATAACAGACTGACTTCTCTGCCAAAAACAGTGGGGAGTTGTAAGAGACTGCATGTACTGGATGTGTCAGGGAATAGACTACCGCACCTACCGTATACGTTGCTGCAGCTCAGTCTGAAAGCTTTGTGGTTGAGTGAGAACCAGTCGCAGTCTCTGTTAACGTTCCAGCCAGAAACAGATCCCGCTACTGGTGAAACGGTCCTTACGTGCTTTTTACTTCCACAACAGGAGTACCAACCCACGATAGGTAGGTTTAGCTCTGTTTGCATCAGAAATATGCAGCAATGTTTTGCTTGCACTGTTCAATGTCATTTTAAATATCGTTGTTAGTGTTTTTGGTCTTTTGTTTATGTAAACGAATGTCGCTGTGAAAATGTCATTGTAAAGTCTGCCTTTGCCATTTCTTTTTTCTTTGTGAGACTTCTGGGAAAAACAGTTTTACTGTACTTATTAAAGAAGCAAGCCACAGTGTTTTGATTTCTTGACCATTACCGGTGAATTTATCTAATAGTTTGCCGATAATGGTCAATGAATCCAAAGAGTCTGAGGAAATACACCGTTTTTTAAGTTTGTTAGATGATTGTTTTTGTTATTTTTGTTGCCTTAAGATGCTCTACCTAAACACCAAGCAGGTTTTTTTTCTAATTTAAAATCCAACCACACCTACATGTTTATTAAAAGCAAATTTTCTCTTTCAGTTTAGTTTTCCCTATTATGAGCTTAATTGACACATTCTTCGTAATTATGAAAAAGAAGGGGGGGGTATGTCACAACTTTAAAAATGGCTTGGAAATAATATATGTCCGGCTTTTTTTTAACAATATTCACAGCAAGGTGATGTCTCATTTCTGTTCCAATCCTGGCTCTGTGTTATCAGCGGCTCTCTTCATTTCATTGTGAAGGTGTCCCAGCAAGAGGCTGAATTTTGACTTTGCAAGTAAACACGTTTAATATTTTGAAAAGTTTAATTTTTAAATTGTTTATAATATATATTAATTATGGAATACGAAATCGGCTAAATGTCCACCATAGCTTTGGTTGCAGACATGCACTCTTCTGACAAAATGTTCTATAACCTTGTGGCATAATTGCGGCTCTATCTCATAAATGACACGCTGAATCTCGTTCTTCAGCAGTGGAATTGTTTGGAATTTATTGACATTGATTATTTTTTCAACAAACCCCCAAAGGAAGGAATCAAGTGGTGTCAGATTACACAAACACGACGGCCAAGTCTAGTCACCATGGAGAGAGATTACATGCCAGGAAACTTTCTGTGTAATAACTGCATTGTTTCATTGGCAGTATGACCAGTTGCACCATCTTAAGTAAATACCAGTGAATTGGTTCCATAAAAAAAAGGTTTATCATGTTGCTGTAACGAATGCCGTTTACGGTTACCACAACTCCAGCAGCATTTTCGAAAAAGTATAGTCCAATCACTCCCCGAGCTCAGAAACCATACAAAACGTAACTTTTGAGAGATGCGTGGATTATTAAAACCCCAGATATAGAAATTTTGCTTGTTGGCGTATCCATCCAATTGAAAATATGCTTCCTTTTTTGATTTTCTTTGGGAATTCGCCATTAACTCTTCCTTGTTCGAACACCCAATTCACAAAAGCCTGTTGTTGTGCATGATTGGTTGATTTCAATTGTTATGTCAATTTGGATTATATAGGCGTGCAGATGAAGATCCTTGGTCAAAATTCGTTGGACGGTGCTTTTAGACAATTACACTTGTTGAGCATGATGTCGAATAGAGGTTCTTGGATTCTCAACAATAATCTCTGACATTATGTTAATGTTTTCCTGAGAACGACCACTGCGAACATGCATGGGTCTCTTCACCTTGCAAACTGAAGCTGTTTGTTCAAATTTCTTAGTCAAAGCTTTAATTGCGGGATGAGAAGGACGATGATGGCGACCAAAATAATTATGGAGTTTGCGATATGTTTACTTGAAATTTTCCCCATTTTCATAGTGAGTTATAATAATGAAAAAGTGTTACTCGGTTGAATAGCGCTCCATAACTTCACATGGCAATGATTGCCGGTGGTAATTATTAAATTTTAGCAACTGCCAGTTTAACAGAAGGAAAATGATGTCAACTTTAAAATTCAACCTCTCGCTGTGACACCCTTTAGCTTCCGCACTTTATTAACTTGGCCAGGTATTTCAGAAGTTTTCGTTTTGGTCTACTTTTTTCTTTCAAAGGATGTGTCCTTCAAATAATTTTTTCACAAAGTTATTACATCTCTCCTGTAAATTTTTTCAGGAAGCATCTTTCTTCTCTCACTTCTAGCACACTTTTATTTATCTTTCTATAAGTGTACCTTGCCTCTCATTATTATCTATGTACACATTTTAACAGCTTATATTATCTTTACGTCCTACTCATTCAAAGAGCCTCATACATTATAACAATCCATAGGTTACTTAATGAACATCTCTCCCAGGTCCAAGTGAAGATGTTTATTAGTTACAAGAGTATTTTGTCTATTGAATGCTTGCTTTGCCATCGAAATTTTCTTTCCCAGTTCCTTGCTACATTTACTATCATATGTAATAATACTCTCAACGTTTACACAGCCCTATCCTTACCTATCATCGTTACATTTGTTTTTATCTTTTTGATTTTCAACACACCATCTGGTACACTTATGAATTCGAACAATTGTCCATTTATTTTGCTTCTTGCCTTCGTTTCCCTTAACCTATTTATTGTATCTTATATCTATAAATTTATGAAATATAACATTAATGGGCATCCTTGCTTTACACATACCAGCAACCATACTTCAACGTTTCTCCAGAAATGCAAATAACACCTGTTGTTTTCCCGTTGTTCAATTTGTTGATGACTGTTTCATTGTCAGACTCAGTCTGACTTGCATTCTTCGATTGCTTTGTTGATCACTGTTTCATTGGCACACTCAGTCTGACATGCATTCTTACATTGCTTCGAGAATATTATTTCCAACATTCTCCCAGTCTCTCTTTCATTGTCCTATACCATGCCACCATTCTCCCAGTCTCATGCCTTCATTGTCCGATAGCATGTCACCATTTTGTGTTTTACTGCAGTATTTCTCCTGGTTTGTTGTGTCCTTTATAATCATTCTGCATTTTCTCTGCCTCTTTCACTTTCCATTCTGACTTAATATTACTGACTACTCTTTTCCAATTACTTCTCATTGCCGTGTACTCTACCAGACACTCCTGTACACTTCCACATCTGCTTGAACAGTTTTATAAACCCACATTACCAATTTTTCTGTAAGATATTTAGTGCACCAGGAGATGAAGCCAGCCATCGAAGCAAAATTTTAATTCTAACGATTTTGACAACAAAGCCAACTTCATTGTGAAATTGGCAGGATTAAGATTTCGTTTTTCCAAACTGTACTAGTCAGTGCTCATAATAGGGTGATACCTTGACATCTTCAAGTGAATGAACTAATCTTGCTTTAATGTGTTTTATTTGCTGAATTTGAAAATGGTAATCCTGTAATCTTGGTTTATTAACATCCTCTATGGCAATTATATTTGGTGCATCTTAAAAAGAGACCCATTTTTATTCATCATTATCCAACATTTTAGAATATAATACAATGTGTTTTCAGCATATACCAATACTGAATTTTCAGGAAAAAAAGTGTTTTGTACCTTGAGTTCCTCTACAGACTTGTTCTTTAAGCACTATGGCCTAAAAGGCTTATTGCATTTTCCCTTATTTTTTTAATTCCCACCTTATTGATAAGTGGAATACCCACAACAATTCCATCCAAGGACGTGGAAGCTAGGTCTTCTTTGTATTCCTTAAGTTTATTGTGGAGTACCCTAGTACTTAGTACGTTTTTGTCATTTACCTGACAATTTTCATCAGTTGGGCTCTGCTGAAGTATAGCTCTCCTGCACCATTTTCTACAGGAACTTTTGATGAGCTGCCTCTTGGTTTAAACCTGGTGTACTTTCCCAGTAAATAATATTGTACTTTGTCTCGTTAATTTATCAGCTTTTCCTTTTCCATTAATCCCACAATGGTTCTGTACCCAGATCAACTTTATGATGCTCTGGTCCACTTTGAGGACCCATTAAACGCCGCCTTCCGGTCTCGTTTTTGACTTATCCGTGTACCAAACCAGGCTTTTAGGGGGAAGCTGTAGCTGCTTATCTATAGCCTTCCTTCGATCTTTTATATTAACCTCAATGGGTCCCCTACATTATACACCAAATTTTTATGTGCAGCTCAAACTTGATACAGTTGGCCAATCAGTTTCATTCTTTGAGGAGTCCATCCTCTTCTGCCATTGAGTTACAATGTGAAATGGTGAGAAGTCGAGGAGAGATTTCATTGAAACTGTAAGGGTTGTTTTGTTGTTTTCATTTCCCATGTAATTCCCACACGAACAAACTTTGTATCTAGCTTAGTTTTAGTTTGGTGGTCTCTTTCTAACTTTTGGCCACGAATTCAGTGCAGCAATGGTTATAACAAACCCTGGTGTACAACATTTGCACCTTTGAGGGCATCAGGTCCCAGCGTTTGTAATTTAAAAAAAATGTTACTTAATTCAGATTTGTTTTTTTTTTTAATTTTCTTTTCTTTTTTGGTTACTGTGGCTGGAAGTATATTGTCAGAGTTTCTCTTACTTTTAAATTCTGTTTGTGGCTTCTGCAATGAGGAAAGCCTTAATTATACAGTGTGGAACAGCCAAATGGAATAAATACAATTATTGTGGATATTTACAGAAAATCCTAAAACACGTCTATTTTAGATAAAAAATGACATCCTGCAACATGAAAATTTCACCCATGCATTAAACCTTCTTTGAGTGACAGTTGCTGCCCAAACATATATCTTTTCAGGGTATTGCATATGGCTTATCTCATTCAGTGTTGATTTACTTCAGACCAGTAGCAACAATTTTGACGATTAGCATGGCTAAAACGGCACTAATCAGAAAACAAACATGTTCTAGTTGGATAACATTGTTATCTAACATTTCCAACTGTACGAAGCAGAAAGGGCTAAATGTAATGTCGTGAAATACTAAATGTTTAAATTAAACTAAAGTGTGTGCATTAGCAACATTAGTTCAGAAATGTTAACATAGTGGTTCTAATTACCTGTTTATATACTCGAGAAGGACCAGAGGAATTGTTCTTTGTGCGTACAGATTTATAATTAGTACACATGGTAAAGTAATAACAATTTAATACTACAATGTTAGATACAGAAATGAATGTTGTGATCCAATAATACAATGCAATAAAAGGTGACTTACAGTTGTAGAGGTAGGTTGCCATAATCAACACGCGGATGATCTCACTGGTACCTGGGGCCGTCGTCCACAGGGGAGGCCACGGTGGTGCTCGTGTCCAGCTGACGGAGATGGATTGTGATGTGTTGATGCCGTGGTTGAAGGGATCTCTAAGTCAGTCACTCGTCGGAAGATTGGTTCTTCCCACAACGACGCTCACTGACCTGTCTACGTTTAAGTGGTGACAACCGTGGGTATTGGTGACTTTACTACGTGTCGCGGGTCAGGCTATCTTCCTATGATGCTCCCTGACCACTGAACAACGACGAAGTTAACTTTGGTGGGACCACAGCATAATCAACTATTATGCTGTGTCTGACTACCACACATGGTTTAGCCGGTCTTGCCACGACCTTACTGGATGCTGGACGATGAGAAAGTGATCGAGTCTTGTAGCTCCTTCTCTCGGTTGTTGACACTTGATGACACCTGTCACAGGGATGCCACTGTTGTACCTGCGCCTCTGGTGGCTGTTGTTGCCAACTCTTACAAAAGTGACACTGTCGCACCTTGCGCCTCTGGTGGCTGTTGTAGGCATTAAGGAAAGTGGCAGGATAGTAACGGACAGGGTAAGACTCGGGGATGTTAGGCGTGACGATTCGACAATATTAGAACACAACACCATCATTTGTTTGTAAACAAACGTTCTTCTATCAAAATCATCTTATCAGCTCCTGAGTTTGTATCAATTAATAGGGATGCTTTTTTTTTAATGTTCAAATAATCAATGAATCCCTAACATCCAATGTTGTGGCTGCTTGTTAACTCAAGCATTACATGCAATTTGGTATCATTACTCGGTGCATTAGAAGGTTTTTTTTTGTATCATGTACAACCTCCGAAATTGCTTGTAAATTTTACTACTTCTCCCTTGGAATATAGATGACAAATTGGGAAATTTGTTTTGAAATTGGCGAGTAACTTATCGTGTTTTGTCTCCGTAATTAATCATCTGTAGAATTGTTATTTTATGCACTTCTGTTGAATAAACCATGTTTCTGAATTGCAGTTAACAACTGTCACCTACTGCCATGTGGTTTAAATCGTACACCAAGTTGCTAAGGCGTTTTAAACAAAAGTCACATTGCCAACTATGAAGAAGGTTGATAACTTTGTCTTTTTTTTTAATTGATACCATCCAAAAAGGGCATTAAAATTGTTTTTGCTTGCTTTCTCATTATTAAGAATGAAACGTCATTAGTTTTTAATTTTTTAGTATGTTGTAGCGAAGTTTGTCTTTTTTGTTACTGTTAATGTTTGCCATAAATCTTAAAACCGTAGCATTTTTGAATAGAGAATGAAGACATCTTTCAAATGAGTTATCACAATCCCTTACTCTCAATTAAAAAATTTGGGTGTTGCAACTGTCACTCGAAGGGTGTTGAATGTAGCTTCCATTTTGTAGGGTGCCATTTTTTAATCTAAAATTGATGTGTTTCTGAATTTTTTATAAATATGCACGATAATTAAGATACTGTATTTGTTCCATTTGGCTGTTCCACACATATAAAGTCTTATCATCACTAGGCAAATTTAAGTTGATATTTTTAAACAGAAACTTTTAGTTTGCTATAAGTTTTATAATTTATGTCTTGCATGTAATTATTTTTATTGTTTGAGGGGGCTGTATGCAAAAGTAATCTTTTTTTTTTTAGAAAGGTAATCCAACAGAGTCACTAGTGCATTATTCAGTGTCATTCCCACTGGGGAGGTAATAAGTTTTTTTTAAATTATAGCATCATTATCTACTGTTATATGAGTTGAACCGTTTGCAAGCTTACTAAACTGACTGTCAAAAAGGTAGTCCCCTAAAATTTAGTAAAATGCTGGTATTTTATATATTTTTTTTAACTTTGATAATTTTTTGGCGTACTGTGAAGAAATGTATGAAAGTTGTCACATGCCATTCCCACCTGTTGCAGTTTATTTTACCAGGTGAGCCAACACGATGTTCTTTCTGGTGGTATAAATTTGACAACTTCGATTGTCAGGCATGTGCCTGATTTTTGTCTAAACTAATTTTACAGAAGTTGTCAAGCAATTTAAAATTTTTGGATATAATTAAGTACTGAGAATGCATGTGAAGTTGATGGTAGATGCAGTCAGTACTAAGTATCTAATGTGTTAGGAATACCCAGAAAAATGTTCCAAAATGTTTGGAATTGTTATGTGGAGATTGGAAATTGTACCAAGCAACCAGGATTCTGTACAAGAAGAGCTATTTGTGATCATTTTATTGCTTCCAAAATGTTATGAGATCGGAGATTTACTGCTCTTCCTCTCTTTGACTTTGCTGCTGGTGAAATTATTATAAAAAATGATAAGAGGAAGGCTTGCAAATTGTAGTATTTATTTCTGTACACTGATGACAGTATCTCTTAAGACACAAAATAAATAGTGGATATCTGTTATGTTTGTCAGATTTTATTTTCAATGTCCTGATATCAAAAATATTGGTCCAGATGTATATTGATAGCGCTATTGAGTTTTTTAAAATTAATTTAAGATCTTCCAAAATAAAAAAACATCAAATTACTTTTGCATACAACCTATCTTGTGTGGTACAGGGTATTCCGATTATCTCGGATCACCTTGTACTTTTTGCTTGCTTATTTGCACTTCAATGTTTTGTGTCTTGTCTTGTGTGCACCAATGTAGCTTCCGATGGCCGCTTGTACCGTTGTGACATGACCCACACACTGTCTAATGGTATCCTGACTGCCGTAGATGAGCCGCAGAGTGACGATGACTGGGAGGAACAGGAGGCCAGCCGGACACATTCAGTCAAGTTCTCTGATCCACAGGAGCAGGAGAACAGAGAGGTGAGCCAATCCACTACTACACTAGCCGCTAGAAGGTGTACTAAGGCATGGGTGTGGTTAATGAATTGTATTGAGAGTAGGTTAAGAAGTAGCGATAGTTATTACATGCTGAATACACTGAGCAGAGGTAATGAAGATAGATGATTTTAGTTAGGCTGTACCTGTTTACTCAGTTTAAGGTTTAAATAACGTATGATGTTTGGACCATACACAAAAATAGCTCTAAGTGTCTCTTGGCTTTAACTTTCAATGGTCATTTTTTCGACTAATCGGCAACAGCAAAAAAAATTATGAACCAAAGCCATTAAATCACAAACTTTTTTTTTCACTTACCTTCCCATTATTACATATTTTGCAAGAATTTTTACGTTTTATTTTGTGACCTTTTTCTATTACAAATTCGGCTTAGTTATTGCTAATTTATTTGTAATTAATTTCTTTAATTTTGCTGAGTGCATTTTACTGGCATTTTTTACGTCAGCCTTGTTTTAGTTTCTCTCACATTTAGCCTTGCTTTAATCAAGCTTCATGTGAATCATGTTTATTGGTTAAATATTGATCACCTAAGTTTGATCTTATTACCATCGTGATTACTCAGGGCTCATTTTCACTTATTGTGAAAGCTGTTTGGTTAAATGAAAAATAACTACAGTTTGCTCTAAACTCCTTACTCATTTTTTCATTCTGATCTTCTCATTCTTAATTATCATAAAAGTTGACAGGTTTGAAGAGTTACATTCATATTCGTTATCCATTTCTATGTTTCCAAGTGGTTGCACCGAGTGCAACAATAACAATTAATATTCGACCACACGTGCCGCGTATCATTAATGTACATAAATTGTAAATAGGTTATATAACTTTAAATATATACCTAAGTTAAGTGTTTCCATGTGATTTAATTTTCATAACGTGATACAGTCCACTTTAATACGTAACTGCAATAACTACAATCCACAAACCAGTCACACACTAACAATTGTATTTATTTGAAGATTGAAAGTATTGAAGCTGGACTTTATTTTAAATTGGCCGCTCGACTGATTTGATTCATGTGTCTGTCGAGCCGGAATTGCCTCCCTTGCCTATCTCTATCGTCTTGTTTCTGGTCCATTCATTGCTCAATTTACTTATGGTTGGCTTGGTTAGGCTGTAACATGTTTGGGCTCTACTAGGTGCTTGGACGTTGCTTCCTTGCCCAGTTCATCTATCTTATCATTCCCTCGTGTGTTGTCACTTAGCTTTGACTTCCTACCACTATTTATTAGAACAGTCTCAATTATGTTTTCAAACTGAGCTCCATAGAATTCATTGTTTTAAAGAAGCTCTTGGCTGTCTGAGTATATGGAAATTGAAAGTTTCATTATTTCTTGTTTACTAATCTTTTTTGCATAACGGGGCACTGCAGTCTTGAATATTATTGCGTTTTTTCCTGGACATATTAAAATTTTAACTATTGACCTTATTCTGCAAATCTCTGATCGAAAACGTAATTATGTGTTGAAGGAACAAGACTATTTGTGGTGCTACAGGAAGACAGTTTTTCCACCTTTCCCTCACCAGGATTTATATATTGTAATTTTGACCAAAATGATCTGATACCGTTCTGGAGGCTGCGTTGGAAAAATAACAACCAAACTTGTTAGATATTTCTCTAGGAACAATTATTAAATTGTCACCAACATTAAATTGGGATATCATGTTATTTTTCTCATGTCTACCCATTTCCAGATTAATCAGCTTCCATACTTCTTTTGGTTTGTTCACAGATTTATTTATTTTATTTATATAGGAGGTTTTTTATTTCTTTAATTCTCAGTAAACACTTTGGCCTTTCCTGTCCACAAACATTTCTTAGGCCAGGATCACTACATCTAGACATTAACCAGAAAAGCTATCTAATTTCCTACACTGTACAATAAGCTCCTCATTTGTCCAATCATTTGAGTTGACTCTATTACTACTCAATACTCTCCTCAAAGGACAATACACATCAATATACCATAATAGTGTGTAAGAAAGCTGCTTAATCCTTCACTAACATCCGGGGCACAAATAACATCCTCCTGATCTTGCAGTGAAAGCCTAGTAGAAAGGATAGTCATATTATTATTGTCAAAACCGTGCCTGAAGAGAACAGATCCGCTTACATGTGACTAACCCAGGATCATAGGGGTTAAGGAGTTGCGGGCCAAAGGACTCCAGGGGGCAAGCTGAGGAAGTGGAAATAACAACATAAACTCCCGATGAAGCTTTCCCCAAGACCGTCATGCGCGGTAAAAATCCGTATCCTGCACGAGGTGACCCTGCTAATAACTAAACATGACGGATCTAGACAAGGAGGTCGAACTAAACTCCCCCAATCTACGGTGTCACGTGACCCGTGCCTGTGGATGGATGGCACCAGGGCGATGGTGTCGTGAACGGAACCTCTGGAGTACCAGGCAACCCTCCAGAGTAACCCGCCTTGCACCACACAGGGGGTTCTGATGGTGTGGACAGTATTTCCCCCATTCTCGTGGGAACAACATGAAGATAATAAACACATATAAAACCAAAACCAGTGAGGTTCGAGGAGTGGCTCCGGCTACAGACTTGTGCCTTGAGTCTATCCCGGAAACGGAGACGAGCCAGGGGGCGGCAGCGGACTCTGGAGGTCCCCGACACCCAAGCTGGAGGCTGGGTCCCACCGGAGGGCGGCGAGCTCCGCGGACTCCGGGGGCCCCTCCACCAGTGAGGACTCTACTGTTAGAGTAGAGGGACTGCCCCGGCAGTCCAAGCGTCTTTCCGGGGCGCAAAGAAAGAAGCTCCGGAGGGCGCAAAAAATGGCGGCCGGGACCTGGACGGTCGAGAAACCTGTAAAGGCGCAAGAGGGGAGTGCGGGTCAGAAGAGGACGCGCTCGAACTCTAGCACGCCCACTACAGACAGACGTTCCAAAAGGGCCAGGGTGCCTGTAAAGGCGCAAGAGGAGAGTGCGAGTCGGAAGACGCCGCGCTCTGGCTCTAGCACGCCTACTACAGACAGACCTCCCAAAGGAACCAAGGCCGGAACACCGGCGCAGACTGGCTCTTACAGGGAGGCTGCGGAGGGCCTCGGGATGGCGGTGATTGACAGACGCCATCCTGAGGTCACGCTAGACCAGGGGAACGCGGACCTGATCCAGGCTGCGGTGGTAGCTGCAGTGGACTCTCTTCAGGAAGGGGAGAGCCCGCCTCAGTTCCACCGGACGCGCCTGACGGGGGGCATCCTCTGGACAACCTGTGCCGGCCCGCAGTCGCGGGACTGGCTGCGGAAAACGATCGGGGGCCTCGGTCAGATTTGGGAGGGGGCGGACTTGACAGCCGTCGAGCCCAAGGAACTCCCAAAGAGACGCAAGGTCCTCGTACGGATCCCTGACACCGTCCCGCAGGAGACAGTGATCAGCAGACTTAAGATCCAGAACCCTGAACTGGGGACGCAACACTGGTCGGTTCTAAGCAGGAAGGCAGAGGAGAAAGGACAGACGCTCGCCTTCTCGATCGACCCGACATCTTACAGAGCCCTTGAAGGAACCTCCTTCAAGGCATTCTGGGGCATGGGAAGGGTTAGCTTCCGCCCACTGGGAAAGCAACTAAGGGTTAATGGGACTTAGGTTCCTTCAGGTCAACCTCCAACACAGTAGGGCAGCCACAGCCGGACTACTAATGGCTCTGAGGAACACGGATGTGGCCCTCATCCAGGAACCGTACTCCTATAAAGGAGAGATCAAGGGACTCGGCGGAGCTACTGGAAAGCTCATCTACAGCAGATCCAGCGAGAACCCGAGGGCCTGCATTTTTGTCAGGGAAGGGATAGAGTTTCTCCCTCTAATGAATTTCTGTTCCAGGGACCTGGCAACGATCAAAATCCGATGTGGAGGAGCGGATGGGCTGAGGGACATTACTGTCGCGTCAGCCTATCTGCCAGGTGACAGCACGGACCCTCATCCACCCAACGAATTGGAGCAGCTGATGGTGGGTAGCAGAGCAGGTGGATGGCAGACCATCATCGGCATGGATGCGAATGCGCACCATGAGTTGTGGGGTAGCTCGGACACAAACTCTAGGGGTGAGGCACTTTTACAATCCTTTATGAAATTTAATTTAGACATATTGAATAGAGGTAATAAACCGACCTTCGTCACAACACAGCGTGAGGAAGTTTTAGATCTAACAGTTTCCACCCAGTTTCTGGGTGACTTTGTTAAAAGCTGGGCTGTGTCTGGGGAAGTGAGTAGCTCAGACCACAGATACATCCGGTTTGAAATCGCCAAAGTCGAAAGAGAAACGGTATGGTACCGGGACCCCCGCAAGGCGGACTGGGAAGCCTACAGGGCAGACCTGGCTGTGGAACTGCGGGGGGTTAAGAGTACCATAAAAAATTCAATAGACCTCGAGATTGCAGCAGTCCAATTGCGAGACGCAATTACCTCGTTCTATAACGCCAACTGGCCCCTGAAAATGAAGGTGTCCACCAGGAACGTCCCTTGGTGGAACGAGGACCTCAGGCAAAGGAGGACGCAGGTTCGTAAGCTGTTTAACGCGGCCAAAAGGTCGGGAGCATGGGATGAATATAGACAGGCCCTATCGACCTATAACAAAAGACTGAGGGACGCCAAGAAGGAGTCGTGGAGGAGGCACTGCGAAGAAGTGGAAAACACGTCCAAGAGTGCTCGACTACACAAGATCCTGTCTAAGGGCCCTCAGACTAACATAGGCTCCCTTAGAACACCCACGGGAGGCTTTACAAGCTCGGGGGAGGAAACTATGGAAATTTTACTCCAGACGCACTTCCCCGGCTGTAACATAATAAACCAATCACCTCCGGACTGGGAACACTCAGAAATAGAGGCGCCTTATAGGCGGGCATCAAGAGTAGACTGGACAGTCGCTAAAGAGGTGGTTACCAGGAGCAAAATCAGATGGGCCATTAACAGCTTTAAGCCATACAAATCGCCGGGATTTGATGGAATAATGCCCATCATGCTCCAACAGGGGATAGATATACTGGTGCCGGTGCTTACCCTCATTATGAGGGCCAGCCTGGCTCTGGGGTACATTCCGAGGGCATGGAGACTGGCCAGGGTTGTATTTATTCCTAAACCTGGGCGTCCAACAGACCAGGCAAAGTCCCTGAGGCCAATAAGTCTCATGTCCTTCTTGCTGAAAACAGTGGAAAAACTGCTCGACCGGCACATTAGGGGCGGTGTACTGGAAGCATATCCTCTACACTGTGGACAATATGCATACAGAGCAGGATTCTCAACAGAAACAGCACTGCACCAACTGGTGCTGAAACTGGAGAATACGCTGGAGAACAAGGAGGTGGCGCTGGGGGCCTTCCTAGACATAGAGGGGGCCTTTAGCAACACCTCGTTCGGATCGGTTCTGGCAGCTGCCCGGGAGCGTGGAATAGAGGAGACCTGCTGCAGGTGGATCGGTTCCATGCTCAGGGACAGGGCGGTGTTCACCTCACTCGCGGGAGGGACTCTGCTGGCGGGGGTCGCGGCGGGGTGTCCGCAGGGGAGCGTTCTGTCTCCCTTGCTCTGGTGTCTAGTCGTGGACGGCCTGCTGGGGAGGCTCTCGGAAGGGGGGTATGAGATGAGGTACAGGGCTATGCGGACGACATTGTCATCATAGTCCGAGGAAAGGTCACACAGGCAGTGTGGGAGCGTATGCAGACTGCACTGAAAGTGGTGGAAGGTGGACGGTTGATCAAGGGCTCGGGGTGTGCCCCGAGAAAGCAACCGTCGTGCCGTTTACGAGGAGGAGGAAGTGTGAAAGCCACAGAACTCTCACTCTATACGGTAGGAGCGTTCCAATCGCCAGGGAGGTAAAATATCTTGGGGTCGTATTGGACTCTAAGCTAACCTGGAATGGTCACATTGGAAAAATACTGCGTAAGGCAGTCATGACCTTAGCCGTCACTAGGCGGCTATATGGAAAAACGTAGGGACTAAGACCTAGTATGGCCCACTGGCTGTACACAAGGGTGGTCAGACCATCGTTAACATATGCGGCACTGGTCTGGTGGCCTAAGGTGACACAATCCAGTGCCAAACAAAAACTAGGCAAGATCCAAAGGATGGCTTGCCTAGGCATCACAGGGGCCATGTCTTCAACCCCAACAGCCGCCATGGAGGTGTTGCTGGATCTACCCCCCCTACACTTAGTTATTATGGGAGAGGCCAGGCTAGGACTATACAGACTAGCCTGCAATGGTAGACTGAAGATCAACCCAGGCTTCAGGGGCCACTGCAAAATTCAGGAGATCGTGAAGGAGCCCATGCTTGAAATGAGGTCAGACTTCGTGAGCCCGCGAATGTGCAGGGAAAACAACTTTACAGTGGAAATCCCTGATCGCGAGGCTTGGCGGGAGGAGACGCCGGGCATGCCACGGGACGCGCTCGTCTGGTTCACGGACGGATCTGGCGGGGAGCGTGGGACGGGGGCAGGTGTTTACTCGGAAGGACCGAGGGTAAGTCATAGTATTTCCCTCGGAGCCCATGCAACGGTGTTTCAGGCCGAGATGTACGCCATCCTGCACTGTGTGCGGGAGAACAAGAGGAGGGGCTACACCAACAAGCGGATCCTCATAGCCACAGACAGCCAGGCAGCCCTTAAGGCACTAAGTAGCCCACGGGTAAATTCCTGGCTGGTGAGTGAGTGCCGAGACGAGACGAGCGACCTGGCTGGGCAGAATGAGGTGACCCTCATCTGGGTGCCGGGTCACTCGGGGGTTAAAGGCAATGAAGAAGCTGACAGTCTCGCGAAGAGAGGGTCAGCAGAACCATTTATGGGACCAGAACCGGCTCTGGGCGTGTCAAAGAGCACTGCCAGGGGAGCCATTAAGTCCTGGGTTAGAAACCAACACAAGGTGTACTGTCCAGGGCTCAGACATGGGAAGTCAATAATTGACGGACCCAGTTCAAAGAGAGCTGTGGAGCTGCTAAACCTTAGCAGAGGACAGCTCAGAAACACAACAGGTCTCTTGACGGGACACATGGCCGTCAAGAAACACCTGCATAAAATGGGGCGGTTCGAAGGGGACCTCGCATGCAGACTCGGCGGCGAGGGGGAGGAATCAGCCCAGCACATCTTGTGTGAGTGTATAGCTCTGGACCGGAAAAGACAACTGATCTACGGTCACTCTAGACCGGAGACAGAGCAATATAAAACTTCACCCTACCAATCGCTGTGCAGACCAGTTCAAGGCACAGTGATCTTGGAATGGGTGGAGTAAGACTAAGGGTATGCACAATCAACCAGGGGTTGCGGTGCTATCGGGGCGGCGAGGCCGCGGACGAGCCCTGGGGGAACAAAAAAAAACCCAGGATCATACACACGCAAATCAAAAACATGTGCGAAGTGATCTGAAACACCTGGATCGATAATTTTACAACCATAAAATGTTTTTTCAACATTTGTTACAAGATAATCAATTGTGCTGCTGCTTGTCTTGCCGAAAATATCAGTAAAAACCCGTGTTAGACCCATTGTGGTAATTATTAATTTAGAAGATGTAAAAATGGCCATCAATACAGCTGCAACTCTTCATTGCAGTTTATTGTTGTTGTCATTTTCAATTGCCCTAATTGTATCTACCATCTGCGACTGATACTATCAACTTCACTGCATTCTACTCTGGGTTTCTTGACTTGTTCTGTACTCACCAAAAGTTCTTACTTCACCTGACTATTTATGTCGTTCACCTGGCTTACTTAAGTCCTCAATTCTAACACCTCTTGTTCCTGTTGCCTTTTTCCTCATATTTTCTTTTTGTCTCAAACACCTCATCTTTAAAATCTGTTGTTCTGAGCTTTTCAGTGTATACCTCCTTCTTTAGTAATTTATTTTGCTCTTCATTGGATACTTGTAATTCAATTAAACATTGTTCACATTTAAAAAACTCCTCTTCACAGTTCATAGAAGACTAAATGAGATGACCATCCAATTCCACATATGCTGATGGAAGACAGCATGACAAAGCACAGCAATAATTTCCAAAATCTTTGTGTTTTCCTTTCCATAGTCAATTGGTAAACTATTTTTTAAATAAAGAAAAAAGTATACACATATGTCAATGTTATGTGGACCACCTGCGTCCTATTCATGGATGTTAAAATGTTCTTACCACAAGAATGTAATATTTATTGCAGCTTGGAATTATCTCTACACTCAAAAAAGTATACAAGATAATTCAGCAATTATTAACTGCAGGAATGTATTAGTGAATTTTCGTAGAAAAAATTCACTAATGGGGAGATCCCGACTTTTGAATTTTGAAAAAATTTTTGCAAATGAGCGCGAACTAGCACCCCTAGAACCCATATCCGGGGTCAGTTTCAATTTTTATATGTTTATATATATATATATATATATATATATATATATATATATATATATATATGTGTATGTATGTATGTATGTATATATATATATGTATGTATGTATATATATATATATATATATATATATATATATATATATATATATATATATATATATATATATATATATATATATATATATATATATATATATATATATATGTATGTATGTATGTATGTATGTATGTATGTATGTATCACACCGATAACTCAAAAAATAATGGGCCGATTTTGATAAAATTTGGCATGTTCCTTTATTTTGTAAATGGCTTGGATATGTTCGTTAGTCAAGAAAATTTTGAGTTTTCATACGAAAAAAATTCTTATCTCAAAAAGTAATAAGCCGATTTTAATAAAATTTGGCATGTACCTTCCTTTTGTACGTGGCTTTGACAAGTTTGTTAGTCAGGAAAATCGGACGAGGTTTTCCGGGAAAATTTTTAGTTTTCATGCGAAAAAAATTTTTATCTCAAAGAATAAAAGGCCGATTTTGCTAAAATTTGGCATGTACCTTCCTTTTGTAAATGGCTTTGACAAGTTCGTTAATCAGAAAAATCGGACGAGGTTTTCTGGAAAAATTTTGAGTTTTCATCTAAAAAAAAATTATCTTAAAAAATAAAAAATCTATGATAACCAAATTTGGTAGGTAGGTTTACGATATAAAAAGTAAACTATACACCAAAATTTAGATTTCTATGTTACAAGAAAAAAAAGTTTTAATAAAATATTTTGTGCCAGATCATTTCTATGAAAATTCACTACCATAACGCACTTGTTGCGTCCAGGCTTTTTTAATTTATCAAGGGGAAAGAAAAGCACTGTAATTAAATATATTGAGTTATTTTTTAACTCAATAAATGCACTCTAGTCTAAATTCTACTGATACAAAAATTTAAAATTGTATGTATTTTGTTTAATGTCAGTCTATTTCCGCGATTAAGAGCAATCACCGGCGCCAGGGAGCAGTTTCACCCATTGTCCTGGACATTTTGCCGAACCCCTACCTTTCTGTAAGGAGAGTAGTGATCTTTAGCTTGCCCAATATCTCATGGACATGGAATCGACTACATTATGCCCCTGTTGAAGGGTGGAACATGCAGACATTCAACTTGCTCAAATACAGTGCCATAACCTCAGTTGATGTTAATTGTAGAGTATGTATTGCAAAAGCGAAAGGGGGAACCCTGAGAATTGAATCTGGTACCCTTTGGTTCAGAGGCACACGTCCTTACTTACTACTGAATCACTGTGGCTGGCAGGAGCTGGCACCGTTGTGGATACCTGTCATGATACTATTGGATTGCCTCTCTACTCTTTCCATCACATAGCCATATGCGTAGACCATGTTGGCATATTTTTCACCAGTGAAATGATATGCCATTGTTAGCTAAGTAGCAAACCGAATAGGTGACAAAAAAAATTAATCAATACAAACACTATAAAGCTAAATCAAATACCTAAGCTATGCAACGATCTAAACTAAAGACACACTTAAACTATGAAAAGCCAAAAAAAGCAAATTTGCCTTTTTTTAATGAAAGCAGGCATCAAATTGGTTACCACTATAACCCCTATAGGGTGGCCCATTGAAAACGAGCTGTCAGCCATAACAGCCAGGACAATATTTTGGCGAAAAAAACCTGAAACACATCAAGTGTTCTTGTGAGGGGAACAACTTTTGATGCAAAAAGTATAGCCCAGACTTACCCTCCTAAGTGTGTGTGTCATTACTGAATTTTTTTCAAATGGGAATAAGGGTCATGTGATAGCTCGTTGAAAAGAGCTTTTGATTTCCTATACATTGCTTTTTTATTTTGGAATTTGATCTATTGGTTTAGAAGATATTGGTATTTTACATATCACTAATACGTTTGCCGAGAAATTCTTAATGCGTGAGTTGGGCCTCACCAGCATGCATTACAAAATAAAAATGTTGTTAAAGGTTTGCATAGGTAATAAAAAGTCATTTAGATTAAGGTGTTAAAAAAAACCTCAGCAAAATATGGCTTGTGAAAACGCATTCTTGATAGCAACTTTTGGTGCCTACATGTGAGTTGAAGTAACTCAATCAATGAAAAATTCAATTGTGATTATTGCTTTGCATTGTTCAATGGATTTTTATAATCAGTGATTATTGTGCATTCAATTGCTGAAAGAGTTGAAATCGTGGGCATTAAAAAAAACATGAAAATGCAAAGGAAACAACATGTGTATTCAATAACCTGCATCCTTATAGGCGTGTTCGTCGTAGGTACGTGCTAGAGTTACTATACAAGTTTCATGAAACTGGATCAGTGGCTAATAAGAAACATAACCTAGAATGTGAATTTCCTATGGTGAATGAAGCTACAAGCCTGGAAGTGATAGGTCAAGTTGTTTTTCCAACAAAAGTTCTTTCTTTCTGAATGTCAGTGTAAATCATCATAATTGTTGGTCCTGGTCAGATGAAAACCCTTGTATTTTTCCATGAAGTCCACACTTAAACTCCACAAAAATCAATGTTTGGGCGGGTGTTTTTGGTAATCACATCGTTGGACCAATCCTCATAGTCGACACTTTGACCGGGGAACGGTATTTGGAAATATTGCAAGACGTGATTTACCCTATGCTATAATTGACATTGCTGAGAACAATGAGAGATACTCGGAACAACATTTATTTTTCCAACAAGCTGGTGCTACACCGCATTATGCCGTTACTGTTAGGGAGCTCTTGGATAGACACTGTCCTGGTCAATGGATAGGTCGAAGAGGTGCTGTGGAATGGCCAGCCCGATCTCCAGACCTGTACCCTTTAGGTGTCTTTTGTTTGCGATTTAAAATCAAAAGTTTATGCTACTAAGTGTGATTCATTGGAAGAGTTACGTCTGCGCATTATTGATGAATGTCGGAGAATTAGTCCTGAAATGCTTGCAAATGTTAGACAAGAGTTTAAACAAAATTTATACAATTGTATGGAAGTCGGTGGTACTCAATATTAATATTTATTGGATTAAAGTTTAATTCATTGGTATGTTGGTTTGGTGGTTTAATAGTATGACTGGTCCTAATTATTTTCAACATTTGCTTTAATACCATGCTAAGTTTTTAAGTGAAACGATTGAATTTTTTAATTTCTCAGGAAATTCATTAGTGATATCGTAAAACTCCATATCCTATAAACGAATAGAGCGAATTTCAAAAATAAAAAAGCATGTATAGGGAATCAAAATATCTTATATATTACTGGTTGGTGGGTGCCGGGGTTGGCAAAAAGGGCCCGATGTGGCCTACTTGCCTGGCGCTAGCCTCCTCACTATTGGCATCATCTGCGTAAATAACAATTTTATCAGAAGATGTAGTAATAACTTGTTTTATGTTTTCTGTTTGTTTTGAGGGTGTATTTTTTCATAAATTATTTTATTTCCTGCATGCATCTATTTAATTTTTACTTAAACATAAACTTTTAGGTACTGTTTGTTGTTTTGTTTAATGGTCTCTTATTTGCTGTTGTAGGTTTTGAAAATGTAATAAAAGTGGTAGTTAAATATTTTTATACTATAAGCAGGTACAGCCTAGACTAGTTAGTTATATCAGATAAAGTAATGGATCAGTATTAAGATGTTTATAGAAATATATGTATGCTCGAATATATAACTTATTTATTTAAGTCACAAACTTTTAGGGCATTCTCTATAAAATCAGCAACATATTTTCGAGTTATATTAACATTTTTTTAAATTATGGATTAGTCTACCTTGCACATTAATCTACAAAATAAATCATAAAGATGCATGCTAGTTTTCAGTTACATTCTTAACCTAAAACTCTTAAATCTTAATATCAGGTTAGCTGCATGTAAAATTCCTGTTACTGGTGCATTTACTTTTTTCATCACATAATTTTTAAATATTTTTGTCTTAACGGGTGTTATAATTATTTTAAAGGCATTTAAAAATTCATGAAAGGTGACACTTATTGATGGTTGACGTCATGATGTTTTACTGGAACTGACCAATTTAAATTCTGTGTGGCAGGGTTTGACTGTACAGTAAAATCTTAATAATTAGTTTGATTCTAAACGACACATGTGGTTACTTGTTTTAATTCTGCACTGATTAAATTATTTTTATTTAATTTGCTTCCCTCAATATAGTTCATAGTTCTTAGTTATTTCACCATCAAAAGATACATGGTACGTCATACATTAAAACACATATAAAAAATCATAAAATAAAATAGTGGCTACGGAGGTTGACAATAGTTCATATATTCCTCAATCGTATAAAAATTTTCACTCATCAGGTACATTTTGACACTCATTTCGAATCTTTTCCTGTTATTTATCCTTCTCATATGCAGCGACAGCTTGTTGTATAATCTGATTCCTGTATAATAAATTCCATGCTTGGATGTTCCTATCCGGTGCACTGGTGTTGAAAGTTCATTTCCATGAGGCGTCTTATACTAATGGTATTCGTTGTTCTTCGTTCTATCCTCCTTGGTATCCTATATATGCAGAATACTGGTAAGAATGTATTCACTTACTACAGTCAGTATTTTGTGCTCCTTGAAAAGCACACTGCAGCTATCTAATGGACCAACATCACTTAAAGCTCCAATAGCTATTTTCTGATCAAGAAGGACTCTGTGAAGCTCATTGAATGAGCTCCAGACGAGAATTCCATAGACTGCAAGGGTGGAAGTTTGCAAAATATGCTACTCTAGCTGCTAGTTAAGTTGAACACCTCATAAGCTTTCTAATTGCATATACCACCCTCGACAGTTTAGAACATAAATCTTCTACATGCTGAAGTCACTCGAGTGTGTTGTCCATCATGACTCCCAGAAACCTCACAAACTCCAGCTGACCCTCATTTCTTTAGCTAAATTTCATTATTCTAGTCGTATCATCATTCAGCTGCAGTGCATTGCCAGAAAACTAATTTTTCGCTTGGCAGATGCTAGATAAAGTCTGTTCGTGAACTTCTTGGTCACTTCTAGCTCTGTTGATGAAGCTTGTATCATCTGCAAACATCTAGGTTTCATATGTTTCCATGCTTGGAAATTGACATACATTATAAAGAGGATAGGACCCAAGATAGATCCTTGCGGGACCCCAGCCTTCAAACACCCACTACTGGACAATTTTTTGTTCCACTTGACCATCTCTGTTATAGAGGTACGACTTGAACATATCATATACCAAACCCCTCACGCCAAATAGTAAAGCTTATCAAGAAGGATACTGTAATCCACAGAATCAAAGGCTTTACTTAAGTCAATAAATGTTATTTCTAATTTTCTTTTTTCTTTTTTTTTCAAAGGCATCTAGTATGTCTGTCACTACATGCAAAAGCGCTGAGATGGTTGTCTTATATCTAAAACTTTACACTGCAAAACAAGCATAGGGATTGCTTGAAATTAATTTCTCAAATAAATTATGCATGTTTAGCTAACTTATCTGAATTAATGTTCTTAAATACTTGTTAAATATATGCATCAATTAGTAAATTTCGATATCACTATTCACTAGTGCATCATGAAACCAATTCGTCATTTACTTAAAAGTAATAATTATGGATTTTTTGTTAAAATATGTATAACTCCTGAATAAAATTAGGCTCAAAATCGGTTTATAAATTAGGTGTATTGAATTGTTCTAAAAACCAGTGTCATAATTGCACTACTGATAGGTAATCGGTTTCTGTGAAAGCTTGTAGTTCTTGAACATAATATGGCCTAAGTTGCTGCCCAAGCAGAATCTTCTGAACTTTCACGTGGAAAACACGAAGCGGTACTGCTGTACAGTCCTGATACTGGTACAGTGAAGTTTGCTTATAACGACGATCAAGGGACTGACGAGTTTTCGTCGTTATATATGGACGTTGTTATATAGATAGATAGATAGATAATATAATAATAATAATTTATTGAACAATATACATTTCTCACAAAACAACTTACAAGACTTATCGAGAGCCTGGTTGTTCAATAACGTTAAAAGTCACCTAAGTCGAAGACTTGTTGGTGATACTTGTTACATCATTCTCTCTAAAAATAAGCTAGTGCACACACTCTGACATTGTAAAGAAATATAAACAAAAACAAAAACTGCAGACGAACTCCGGGGATTCGTGGAAAATATAAAAAAGCATAACTATGCTTTTTCGACCATAGATAAAATCTCTTTTCCCAAATGTTTTAAGCCACACTATGGGTAACCTACACACACTTACACATGCGCGGGCCCACAGGTCAGACGCCAGGCACAAGAAAGAACAAAATACAAAGGAAAGACCACTACACCAGCATATTATATGACCCTGTGGATTACTTCACGATCTACTCTGACTATCCACTTTTTTAAACCGATTTTAAAACCTCAAAGTCTATGCTGCTGGAGAATTTGGGCTGGTATAGAATTATATATTCTTACGCAAATGTAAGCATAGGAACGCTGTGAATAGTCTTCTTAGCTCTTTCCATTCTAGATGCGTGTGAGCAATGTCTTGTATTATAGTTGTGACTCAACTCCTTCAATTCACATCGATGAATATGCTGGTATACAGCAGCGTTAAAATAGAAAAGCTGCCTAATACCCAGCAGTTTTGTCTCAGCGTATGAAACACCCGTAGAATATGTGTGTTCTTTACCAGAAATCACCTTGATGAGACAATTTTGAGCAATCTGTAATTGAGATACATGGCACCTTGCAGCACCACTAAAGAATAATATAGAGTCCGCAGGTGTTTGATGTGTAGCATCTTTTTCAATATTCTAAATTTTACCATCACAGAGCGAATCTTTTTAGTTACATTTAAAATGTGGTGCTCCCATTTCATGTGTGAATCTATAGTAACACCCACATACACCGCATGCTTCACACTCTTTATCTTCATGCCATCACATATTTCCAAGGTGGTAAAAGTTGGCAAGTTTCTTTCGTAACATGAAAATGGTATATACACTGTCTTCACCGCATTTACAGTTAACAATCGGTTTTGAAACCATTCCAGGATTTTTCGAAAATCTTATTCAACTGTAGATTTGAGTATATCCCATGATGCTGCGTTATAAAATATAACAGCTTCATCCCCGTATCCAACTATCTTTCCTAACGATCTAACATAAAAAAGGTCGTTTATATAAATATTAAATAATAAGGGTCCTAGAATTGTTCCTTGCGGAACACCACAGTTCATTTTTACCACATCACTCAGAACACCATTCACACACACCACCTGATATCTGTCAGACAGATAGCTCTGCAATAGCTGTTGTTGTCTCCCCCTAAACCCCATTTTCTCCAATATTTCAAGCAATCTTGTGTGATCAACCGTATCGAATGCCTTCTTTAAGTCCACCAAGACACACAATGAAGGTCTGGTGTTATCCAGACTCTGATAGATATTACTCGTCAGTTCAATTATGGCATCCTGCGTAGATGTTTTTGTCCTGAAGATAGATAGATAGATAGCTTTATTTCACAGATACCAGTTACACAATTATTATGTTCCTAGTTCATGATACTGTCAAAAAAATTACATGTCTAGCAATTAACACACAAAGTTGTAAGCTATAGCACACAAAAAGTATACATAAAAACAAGTAAGATTTAAAAAAAAACTGTACATACTAAAATCAACATAAATGAAAAATATATCATCAAATAAATTACAAGAAGAACTCATCGAGGAAATAACATCCCATCT
Organism: Tillus elongatus; assembly: GCA_964006375.1. Classification (NCBI taxonomy): domain Eukaryota; kingdom Metazoa; phylum Arthropoda; class Insecta; order Coleoptera; family Cleridae; genus Tillus; species Tillus elongatus. The sequence continues at coordinate 84,024,373 of OZ023262.1, read as the reverse complement.
GAAGAAGGTAATCTTTCAAAGATTTTTTAAAACCTCTAATTTCACTAGGCAGGGGCTTATAAAAACAACAACCGTTATAAAAATATTTTTGAGCTAGCATCGGGTAGCAAAACCTGGTGTCTTGTATCATAAGCATGATTTCTATAAACAAAGCAACACAACTCATAGATGTATGTATCGTAAACAGTTAGAATATAAAAAGCCTGAATATAGGTTTACAAAAATCACGAAATGCAGCACCAGCAATAATTCTAACAATAAACTTTTGTATGTGAAAAACACTCTCTGCCCGCAAAACACCCCCTCAACACAGAATGCCAGACCACACAAGGGAATGAAAGCATGCATGGTACATATTCATGCACAATAAGCCAAAGGCTGCAGTGCTATCGGGGCGGCTAAGCCGCGGACGAGCCCTGAGGGGAAAAAAATTGTACATATTCAAAACAACTCACAGGCTACAGACACTGCTCACCGATTTTATGGCATAAGAACGCTTTTTCAGTTTGCCACACAAAAACTCGACATGTGAGAGACATTGTATATGATGGTCAATGGTCAGGAAGCTGACTGCGGGCTGTGTATGGAGAGTGGCGAAACAGCAGAGCACGTGCTGTGTTCCTGTCTGGCTGCGGACAGGACAAGATACCTGCTCTTTGGCAAGACAAAGCTTGCACCAGAAGATCTGGATCACCTTTTGCCCACAAAGATTATCGACCTCTTCAGGAGGCGGGCTTTGTTGGGCGTAATATAGACTATTAGGTGTGAGCCACAATAGACCCTAAGGTCACACTGGAGGGACCGTTATGGCCCACTCACAATTTTACCTAACCTAACCTAACCTAACCTAATGATGATCAAGGACTACACCCAACATCTTTACACTCATGGAAAAATCATCTGGTAAATTGCAAATACTTGCTGAGCATCCTGGCCCAAAGAGTAGTCTCACAGTTTTGTCCGTATTCAAATCTAGTTTATATTTATCAGCCCATAAAATTACCCTATTATGCACCAAATCACCGATAGCATTCGTTTGGTGAAAGGTTTTTGATTTAATTAGAATATTATTAATGCATTTAAGAAAGAGGGACAGGTCATTTGCATACACCAGATAAAGCCGTGGGCCCAAAATAGAGCCCTGCGGAACCCCCAAGTTTATAGGGATTGCTTCATTGACGGCATCATTTGACAACTTAACTCTTTGAGTTATGCCTTAGAAATATGATGAAATTAGCTTCAACGGCAATCCTCTAACACCATATCAATATAACTTATGTAGCAAGATTTCGTGCACTAAACAGTCGAAAGTGCTTGAGAAGTCGATAAACAACCCCATACAATTAATCTTTCTGTCTATAGCACCAACAATTTGGCACACAAAATCACAGAGAGCAGTATCTGTGCCTCCACCCTGAATAAAACCATGCTGCGATGACGTAAAAATATTATTTTTATTGAAGAACGCAACAAATTGGCTGTTTTTTGAAAAAGCTTATATGTCTATAGTTTAAAAGTACGTCTGGATATACTATAGGTCTAGTTTTTTATTTTTTATTTATTTATTAAAAAAAATAAATAAAACAATCCAATCATATTATAAAAGTTTGTTTAGAGATATACAGTCAACGAGGTATAAAAAACACAATTTTATATACATGAATATTATTTTTTGAAAAAGTCTAATTTTTGTATGCTTATGGGATATTTTTTAAAAAAGTCTGTAATTTTTGTTTGCTTATGGGATTGTATAAAATAGTTCTTTTCCAGTGCTGTTTCCAATATTATTACATTGTCAATGAAATCCCTCATTTAACTTGTCATTAACTCTTAAAGCTTCAATAGCCTCTAATCTTGAGGGCGGCTCAAATTCTATGTTCGAGTCATCCTCGTCTTCTTCCGCATCACATGTATGTCTAGTCGTGGACCTAGTTCTGCATTTGTGACCCTGGGCTGTGATTCAAGACTTCGAGGACACCGGTTCAAGCTGAGGAAGGAACCATTTTGTACCCCTTTTAGGCAGATATTCTTTACCACTCAGTCTTTTAATGCTTGGAACAATCTGCCGGAGTACATTGCTGCTGTATCGAGTATAGGAAGCTTCAAGAATCGGCTGGATACTTGCCTGAGGTCGGTGTTGGGGGGGCTGAGTGTGCTGTGTGTTTTCTTCTGACATAATCAGTTGCTCTGTACAAACGCTTTATGTTACAACATAGGCTCTGCCTTTGTGAATAATCTGAATAAATAAATACAAAAATAAATAAATAACTTCGGGAGTGCTGCATGGTTCCATACTTGGTCCACTACTGTTTAATATATTTATCGACCATGTTAAACATGTTTTACATGTTCCTTTCTTAATGTATGCATATGACATTAAGCTTTTTGCAAGTATTTCGAGTGTTGATGACTGTTTGCAGCTCCAGAAGTGTCTTGAGGTCGTTGATGAATGGTGTTGTCACAGTACTCTTTCTATGAATGTTACTCAAAATAAGCACAGACTACTTGCAGTTACAATTTAAGAGGGCTTGTACTTGAGGTGACTCTGGACAGTTAGGGACCTTAGATTTGTTTTTGAGGGTACTCTATCTTTTAAACCACACTATAAACATAAACTTCTAATGAACGTGATTCTCCAAACAGCCCTGTATAATTAACACGAAATTAATCCGTGTAATGAAATAAAGTATTGATTCTTAATAAAATATGAACAAAAAAGAGAAAACAACTCATACAACAGAATGTCAATTTATTTCTCAAAGTGAAAGTCTCTTAAAGCAATTCTTTGCATTCTGGCATAGATGCACATCACACTTTTTATACTTGTAGTGTGACCTTCCCTTTACACAACCTTTTTTCTTGCATATTCGTTTATTTTTGTCCATCGGCTGTTTGTTAAATTAAGTTCTACACCAAAGAGGTGCAATAAAATGTATGGTTATATGTGAGATGGGTAAAACGGACTGCTCTGAATATACTTTCAATAACTTCATTACAATATACAAGTTTAAGCAATAAAACTAATGATTCCGAATCATTTTTAAGCAGTGAAAACACTTAAAACACTATATGATAATGTAATAGCATTGACAGAACATTTTTTTTTGGGAGGTCTTGAAACAGACACGTGCTTGACATGTATTCCGCAAAAATGTCTTAATTCTTTTTAGAGATGAAAAACTTCTGTTGTTCTGATTGGTGTCATTACCAAAATTTGTAACGATTTTATTGTTTCCTAAAAAGTGTTGATAAAACAAAATAACAACGAAGCGCAACCACTTATATCTCTGTATTGTGGGCTCATGTAAATTACTGACAGTTCTGTCTTAGGACGTTGTTTGTTCAACATCTGATATACCAGAACTTTTGCGATTTCCTTTCATTAGGTGACATTTTTTTATATCGTTTGAAGGCATAGCTGAATCAATATGATTCTTGCTTTAAAGCATTTGTTTCTCTAGTATTTCTATTTTTATCTGCATTGACATTGTTTTTTTTTACTGTTTACCTTTGGTCTTTCTGTTTCTGTGAACCTTTTGAATATTCATTAATTGTTGTTTTCCTCACTGGGGAAATCGCTCCACTGAATAGAGATGTAGAGTCTTCTTCTTTGGCTTCACAAATGCTTGTTTTCTTCTCTGTAACTGGTTTCGACTTTTTTGGCAACGTCAGACAAAAGGAAACAAACACCTCTGAAGCCAGAGAAGAAGTCTGTAGGTCTATATCTAGTTTTTGGATATTGTTTGTTGATTCTTATTTTACAAATATAATTAAATATTGCTTAAAAAAAATCAATTAATTACCACATCATCATCATATTTATTATATATGTTACCTCATCCTTACATACTCTTACTGCTGAATAGGGAAAAGTAATTAATTTTTAATTCTGCACCCTTACCTACCTTCAAGTTAACTGCTTCCCTTAAATTTATTTTCACATTAATTAATTAATAAAAAATTAACTTTAAAATTATATTGAATATAAATGTTAACTAGTACCTAATATAGCAATCATCTATATTGATTAGTTGTTACTTAAAATTTAGTTGCTTATTTTATAAATTTGTAAAATAAACTTTGTCAGTACAAAAGACCACCGTTGAGTGGAATCAGAAACAGAAAGCAGAATCACCCCAAAAAGCACAGAAATAATGATAAGAGTAATGTATAACAATGCCGCAAACTGCACATAACTCTTAGTTATTATTTTTGTGTGTTTTTTCTTTAGGGGAGATCCTGAGTGTCAGTACAATTATTTTTTTAATCATGGAGTTTATTTTAAACTGTAATATATAGCTTATTTCTTACAGGTGTTATACTGATTTGATAATGTTGTTATAAGTTGGATGTAGGTATCAAAAAACTTTGAAACTTTTATTAGGAAAACAGCCTTGTTGCTATTTTGCATGTGTTATAAGATTAGTGGTTATGGTTGCCTGTTTAATGTTCTCTGTTATTACTAACCTATTGTCACGGATATACAATTAGAGACGGGTTTGATGTGTGGTCGCTTAATGTCCTCTGTTGTTGACGGATAATCTGCTTGGCTTAGTTATTCAATTATACAGAATTTGATATTAGAACGTGTAACACGTTAGGTATTTTATTTATTAAAAACCAAAATATTAATAAGTCGGTCCCAGTTATCCGAGGTAAAATGGGCAACACTGACCTCACACAAACAAAAACTCGGATAATGCGAATATATGTATGTAAATGTATAACACTGAAAAGCCTTAAGTCTTTCTGGCTCCATCATGTTGGTTGGGAAACTGTCTTGTGCTGTGAGAGCTTTTATGAAGGATATTTCTTCTATTTTTGCCTTCTTTGTCCTATGTTTTGCACTCGGAAGTGTTGCTGTCTTTTGATCTGGTCTTTTTTTTTGGGTTATTTTCCTTCTCCTTTGCACCCTTTGTATTTCTCTGTTAGTCATTGCTTAGCGTGTTTGAAATCCGATCAGGTTGTCGCAGATTACAGCCCTTTTGGCTCTTATGAAGTCCTGACTCCTTACCTTCCTAGATCAGTTTCTGTAAAATCGTTTCTTGAGGTGTCTGAGAGTCGAGCACTGTGCACCGTTTTGTCAGGCTTTTTTCAGTTTTATTATGTTGATAAGAACATAACTTACAGTCTCAATTATCCGAGGTAAGATGGGCAACACCGACCTCACACGAAGAGAGCCTTTACTCTTTCTAGATCTAATATGACAGTTGGGAAACTGTCTTAAATGATAGCCACCATATGTGTTACGAGAGCTTTTATGTAGGATATTCCGGCTATTTCGGTCTTCTTTGTCCTATATTTTGCACTCTGCAGTGTGACTGTCTTTTGACATCATCTTTTTTGGTTTCTTATCCTTCCTTGTACCCTTCATATTTCTCCGTTGGTCATTGCTTGGTATGTTTGAAATCTGATCAGGTTGTCCCAGATTACAGCATTTTTAGCTATTATGTAGTCCTGACCTTCCTGGATCAGTTTCTGTATATGTATTTTTTGAGCCCTCTGATAGTCGAGCGCTGTGCACCTTTTTGTCAGGCTTTTTTTTTTAATAGCCTTTAGGGAATCTACTTACCTGAATCCTTTTGATATACCTAGCTATTTGTATTGAACAACATCCTGTCCTTCAGATACTTTTGCCCTGCTAGCCTGAATCACACATACGTGGTCCTCTGAGAGTGCTGTTTGCATCTCAACCTTGCCACAGGTCTACTTTTCAGGCTTATCATCTTGTTTGAATGTTTCGTTCTTCTACTCTTGTCCATTTTCCAAGAATAGCAAGGAAAAAAAAGGTCCACTCAAGTTCTGCATGTTGCAAAGTGAGGCACTAATACAAGGAAGTATGTCTGGTGCCCCCAGGAAAAGTAGCTGCTTATAACCCTACAACCACTTAGGCAGTCATCTTACACCTTAGCTTGGGCATTTTTAGAAGATGGGACCCTCCTCCTTTTCCAGTGCTTGGGACTGGCACCAGGGACGTCTTCACTCCCTAAAAGAGCGGCAACCCCCTCAATCTACACATTAAATATTTCATATAACTTATCATTAACTGTTAATTGTTTGTTCAGACAAAGTGTGATTTCTCTCGTTCAATATTTTTTAACTATAATAAATAGTGACACTTTATTACTACTGCTGTAGCTACTATGGCATCCATGTACAAAACAGTTTCTTCATATCATTGTTGAAAATTCTACTACTGCTGTAGCCAACATGCCATCCGTGCGCAGAACAGTATATTCATATCATTGTTGAAAATTCTAAAATTAATTATAAAGACGTTATGGATGCAAAATTCCCGATATATGATAACGTGAGATTACCTTCCTTTGTCTCATTGTATGCCTCTAAGACAATAATTTAGTTGCTTGTATCTGTCACTACCCTCTCCCTCTTAAGGCCGGTATCCACTTGTATCAAATGACTCGTAACGTAACCGCAAACATGTTACGATACGGCTAGTGGAGACGAAAAAATGTTGCATATTACCCGTAACCAACTAGACACATATAACCGTTACAACCTGAACCACCATTTGTCGGTTTTTTACCGTCACATCAAAGAACGGATCCGGTCACGCGCAGCGACAAGTTGGGACGGGTGCTCTAGTTGTGTGTCATGTACTAATGCATTCGAAACTTCCAAACTTATTTTTCAGTCATCATTCGTCTGTGTTGTTGTGCAGTCTAGTCTTGTGTTGTCTAGTCTTGTGTTGTGGTCTGGCTTTTGTGTGCATCTTTTTTTGTGTGTATGTGACCATGGAGTGGACTAAGGAAGCTACAATTAATTTAATAGAATGTTATCATGAACAAACTATAATTTGGGATCCTCAACATCCTGACCATTTCAATAAAATTAAGAAGCATTTCTTCTTGCTCAAAATCTGGTGGTGAATAAAAATATATGAAGCTGCTGCTAGCTGTAACTGCAGAGCGGCATTCATATTGCTGAAGTCAGATAAAGACTGAGGGCTTTTTTGATGAGAATCGAGAACAAGTCCACGTATGTGGCGTAACCCCATTCGGTTACATTATGAGGTGATTGACACGGCCAAAAATAAAAAAAGTCAAAATGTGCGTCGTGTCATCTTGCAACACTCTGTAACATGTTCGATGTTACGTTACGGGGCAGTGGCTCATATGGATACCCGCCTTTACACACAGACAGACTACACTACTCACTCACATGCCATGTATGATATAACGAAGGCATTCAATGCTGGCTTACTTCTTTAGTTGTATACCTGGGCCTGTTGTATCAATGTTTTGTGTATGTGTCTGAATATCTTTATTATTATTAAAACCGTTTACTAACCTGTACAGTTTTTTTTTACAACAGTCTATGTTGATACTAATTTGTAGATCTCATACTGTATTATATCTTGTATTAAAGTTAACTGTAGTGTGTAAAAAGTGAAATGTTTTAAATATTGAAATGCTATTCAAATTTTCAACAACTTTACAAGACTTTTTTATATACAGTTATTAAAACGTGTTATTGGTAGTCTGTAAAACTTATAAGTTGAATTATTTGTCAGACAGTTTAATTATTATTTTTTTAATTATTATGCTTCAATTTGATAACAAACTGATTTTACTCAACTGAATTTTTCTTAAAAAAAAAAGTAATATGTTGTACAATTTTTGAGCAATCCAACACCTTAAATAACTGAAGAGTTATTCAAAAATGTATTTCTTCAATAGACTGGACCAATGTTTTATTCTTATTATTTAACCTAAATTTGAACACTTGTGGACTGTTTAAGAAGTTGGCTTATAAGTACATAGTCACCTTATATTTTTAAGTTGGTTGTACTAAAACTGATGGTGTTAATCTGCATTAAGATTTGATAGAAAAAATACAATTAAAGTGAGTTCAAAAAGAAGTGATATTTCTTGGAAAAAAACAGACAAAAAGAAGGATGTTAAAGTTGTCTCTTTCAATGTCTGTATACAGGTGTTCTTTAATATTGCGAATAACTTTAAGAGGAGATTCTTTGTTAAAAAATAAGTGCAACAGAATAACAATAATAATTATAATAACTTGGAAAGGTACCATCTGAGCTCAATCCCTTTGGTATCGGTGGTACCTGCGATTAATGTCCCCCTTTGAGGGAGTGTGAAAGGCTAAGGTCATAATAAAAATAATAATAGTTTATTGATGACACTCTGTATATTATTTATTGTTAAAAGTACCGCTTTCAGTTTCGGTATAGGGCACAACTTCATAAGGCTAATAAATAATTTAGGGTACCCACTTCAAGTGTCAGATATAAACACAGCCTACTATAACTTCTCGAATAGGGACAATTCTCATAATTTTGCAGTGCATTAGATATCGGAAAGTTACTAGAAAAACTTGTCCAGAATATTATTTTAACCACAGATACAGAGTTTCAAGTTAAAATTCAAATTTGGATATTTTTTTAATTTTGAGGCAAAGTCCGAATTTTTCTAATCAGTTGGTACTAGAGAGATATGGAAACAATAAACATTATCAATATCCAAAAGGGATGATACATGATCTACTCCACAAAAGTAAAACCGATATTCAAACCGAACAACTAGTACCAAAAACACGCAATATTCTAAAAACAAACGGAAATTAAAAAATGTGAAGATAATATATGTAAAATTATCAAATGTAGTCTGCTCCAACTAGCCCACCTTCAACCCTGCTGCTTTTTTCAATTTGCTTGCGGTTGTTGTTGGTAACTCTCCCAAGCTCTGATACATTTATTTCATGATAGGTCTGTCTTATTCTTGATAATACCACACCAATAGAAATCTAATAGGATAATGCCAAGAGAGCGAGGAGGCCACAGTTTAGGAAGGCTATTTCTGTCACTCAATGGAAAGTGTTGATTTAGCCAATCCCAAACCACCTGAGAGTTGTCTAGTAGGAAGTATGTTTTTTTGTCACACATTGATAGGCAGGTCCTCAATAATATCCCATAATTTATCATTAAAAAAATTTGGAAATTGGTCAGTTGTTAAGGTGTAGAAAAGAAAAACGGACCAATTGTTCTGTCACCTAAAATACCCCACTTTTTTGTCAATATTGGTCTTTAGAGTTAATAATTTAGTGAAAAAATGCTGTAGACCGGTATCTGCAGTTTTGGGAGATACTTTTCCAATGGTAGTCAATGTAGCGTAATTTGTTAACATAATTTTTCTTAAAACAATATCACAAAGGCAATATGTCTAATTGTTTCAATTCATCACCTTCTCTCAATGGCTGTAGAAGTTTGGCTTAAAAGGTTTTATTTTATGACGAACAAGGTATTTTCTACTTTTCTCTCTGCTTACATTTTAATGGGGTACATTAAAATCCAGTTTTATTTTATTCCTCGAATTTGGAGAAGTAGAATAATCAAAATAGAGATCTATCTTTACCCTACCAAAGGCTTTTCTGTACCAATATTTTTAAGTATCTGCCACTCTCAAAAAATGTTAGAAATTCCAAACCTCAATAGTTCTTACCGAGTTGAAAATTGTAGTCTGAAGAATGCCATTTAAAGCTTGGCTTCCTGTAAACTTTTTTGTTTGTTTTTTTTCTTTTTTTTTTACATCTATTTAAAAACACTAAATAAATTTACAAAAACTGCTGGAAATTCCTACCTCCATCTTCAATACAAGCTTAGATCCTGCAACGCAGTGATTGGCAATCGCATTCTAAAATGCCTGGAGTCTGTCGAATTGTCCCACAAGATGCGATAATGTGATTCTAATTCCTACACGTTTTCAATTGGAGTCAGGTAAATCAATTGTTTGTGATGTCCTTAAAGAATAAAATGGAGAACATTTAATTCTGGGGACTGTGGAGGCCAAAGTTATGTCCCGCATCAATCTATCCTATATCCAGTCAATTACCAAGACCAGAGAACAGGTTTTCTCCTCACTACCCTGGAAATTTTGCTGAACCCCTGTGTTTATGTAAGGAGGGTAGGGATCTTTAACATGCCCATCATAGCATGGTACAAGGACCACCATCTCTACGTCCACTCTGGAGAGCGAAACATGCAGATATTAATTTTACAGTATGTACCAAAAAAAGTGAAAGGGTCCTACCTTCTGTGAATCGAACCCAGTACCCTTGGGATCAGATCTTTCACTTTCTTACCATTGGACCACCGAGGCCCTAAAAAAATGTGTCAATGAGAAAATATCTGATATTCCACACCCAGACATTAAGGGGAAACTGGTGTCGATGAGGGCTTTCTTTTTTTATGTAAATATTGGTCTTGAAAGTGTATATTTTTATATTTTTGCAAGTTCCTCAGAAATGTTGTAACATCAATTTAAAAATTTTATTTTGTAAACCAATCAATGCCTACTACTTTTACTATAAAAGCACACACAAAATGTATTGTGGGAAAATATGACTTAACCCTAACATGACCTGACTAGCTTGACTTAAGTGGTAGTTAAGTACACTTTGAGTAGCCCAGTTGACCACGACATATTTTTAAGGCCTGACGATCGATTCATGAACAATGTTAGCGTCAGTAGAGGATGAACAATAATCATCCGACTAATGATGCTAACGTTGTTAGCGAAATAGGTCTTAAAAATGTGTTGTGGTGAATTGGGTTCTCTAAAGTGTACTTATCAGTGCTCATCACACGATCCAATCTTCACTCAGTTGTAGTAGTAGTTTGTGTTATTTTTATTTCCTCTCAATAGAAAAGAATGATAAATATTTGTTGAAAAACTCATGATCAAACTCACAATGTCGCTTTCTTTAAAATATTTATATCTGTGTTCAATCTTCACAGTTCTTTCATTTTGTTGTAGATTCCACACACAATCATTTAAGCAAGATTTTCTAGAAGTTTTTGACGTTTATTTGTCTATTACATTTTTCCAAGTATATCTCATTCACTAAGCCAGTCAGGCAGTATTAAAGACTGTCAAAACCGAGTCTGAACTGACCTGGAACTGCAAAAAATCCTTGGAGCAACTGGATACTAACAACAAAGTAACTTTGATGTAGGTACCCAGGGCATCAAGACATTGAAGAAAATCAGGAAGCAGATAGCCTTGCAAGAAGGGCAGCAACAACGCCATTCTGTGGTTCAGAGCTCTATTGTGGACTAACAAAAAGCCACGTAAGAAAATCCCTATCGGTTCGGGGACTAACTAAAAGAATAGGCCCTAGGCAGGGGTCTGGGGCAGGTGAGCCTGGAGGGAGGCGGATATCTCTGGGGAGTGATGTACACCCGGATTTTTGAGGCAACCACTGTGGACAATTGATCTCGCTTGGTTTTTACTCAGGAACGGGCTTCCAGATGATTCCACCTTGGGTTGAGCGCTGGCGGGTGTCGTGTGTTCAGAGGACCCGGAGGGGGTTGAGATCTCTGATGAGTGGTGTACACCCGGAGTGTGAGGCCCCCACTGTGTGCTTCGAAACGGACGGACAGCCTCGTTTGGGTGATGCTCGATAGCTGAATCGATGGGATGTCGCCTTGAGTCTAGCTTTGGTGGGTGTCGGGTCTAGACGAACCCGGAAGAGTGCTGACTCTAGGGGTGGATTAAAACTAGAGATTGAGACCTCTTCGGTGAGCTTCGAAACGGGAAAAGGACCTCACTTGGATGCTGCTCGGGGGCGGGACTTCATGGTACTGCCTCGGGTCAAACACTGATGGATGTCTGGTCCAGACGAACTCGGAGATAGGTTATCTCTCTTTGAGCTTCAAGTACACCTGTCAACCAACTTTCACCCTCACAAATATAGTGTCCTGCGGGCAGTTCGATTTGGTGGGTGAAATTTAAGCAAACACTGGCAGGAATCGGGTCTAGACGAAACCGGGGGAGGACTTCGATCTCTAGGGGTGGATTACAGCTGGAGATTGAGGCCTACTCTGTGAGCTTCGAAACGGGCTAACAACCCCGCTTTGATGCTGCTCGAGGGCGGGACACTATGATACCTGCTCGAGTCAATCAAACACTGGCTGGGGTCTGGTCCAGGTGAGCCTGGAGGGAGACTGATATCTGTGGGGAGTGATATGCACCCAGATTTTGACTCCTCCACTGTGGGGCTAGAAATGGACAATTGGCCTCGCTTGGTTGTTACTCGGGAGCGGGGTTCCGGATGATGCCGCCCTGGATTGAGCACTGGTGGGTGTCGTAGGTCCAGACGACCCGGAGGGGTTTGAGATCTCTAATGAATGGTATACACCCGGAGTTTGAGGCCCCCACTGTGTGCTTCCAAACGGATAGACGGCCTCGCTTGGGTGATGCTCGGGAGCGGGACTCAATGGGATGTCGCCTTAAGTCTAGCACTGGTGGGTGTTGGGTTTAGGCGAACCCGGAGGAGAGCTGAGATCTCTAGGGGTGGATTACAACTGGAGTTTGAGTGCTGCTCGAGAGCGGGACTTCATGGTACTGCCTCGAGTCGAACACTGACAGATGTCGGGTCCAGACGAACTCGTAGAGAGGTTATCACTCTTTGAGCTTCGAAATGGGCAAGCGACTTCACTCAGCTGGCAGTACATCTGCCAAACAAAACTTTCACCCTCAAGAGAAGATCGACTCCTGCAGCGAGCTGGGATTGATGGGTGAAATGTAAGTAATTAGACGTGAGCCACAATAGAACTAAGGTCGCGGTGGAGGGACTGGGATAGCCCACTCACAATGAATATAATATCTCCTTCGCTAAGACAGTCGGGCAGTACTAAAGACTCTTAAAGCCGAGTCTGACCTGACCTGGGACTGCAAAATATCCTTGGAGCAACTGGCTACTAACAACTAAGTAACTTTGATGTGGGTACCAGGGCATCAAAGCATTGAAGAAAATGAGTAAGCAGATAGCCTTGCAACAGGGCAACTTCATACTTTGCAAATGATCCACATGCTGTCATGCTGAAGGAAAACGCTATGCTTAAGGCAGGCAAACGGTTCATCACCATATTAATAGAGAACTCTGAACTGTTTCTTGAATAGAATGACTTGAGAATAATAAGGGACATTTCACAAGACATTTTCCAGTAAGGTACTTCATCATAAAGATGGTAAGGCGGACAGTGAAAACTGCAGATACTGTACTGAAGCAGCAGAAACAACATAACATTTGCTATGTGACTGCATGGTTCAGTTCAAAAGGCTCCAATGCCTTGGAGAGGTGACTTTTACACCTCAGGAAATAGGTAAAATAGCCCCCAAAAAGATAGTAGACTCTATGAAAAGTCTGAACATTTTGGGCAACTATTCGGGAAAAAAAATCATGCACAAAAGACCCTTTGGGGTCTAAGCGCTGGGAGATCAAAGGCCTATATGATTCACTAAACAATCTACAATATCTCCTTCACTAAAATCTCCAAGAAAATGCCTCGAAAATTTTTTCAGACTACATATATTAATTGGAAAAGAAGCATCAAAATTCAATTTTAGACTAAAGAAATTACCGGATACATGGTTTAAAATTTTTAAATACATTTGGGGTGACTTTTGAAAAAAGATCGATTTTCTGAATCGATCTAGATCGAAATGAGGAAGATCGATCCATGATTAAATCGATAGGAATAAGATCGATTATGTGGAAATCGATTTTATTTTAATTATCAAATAAAAAAAACATCTAACATATAATTGTCGTGTCATTTCTAATTTACAGCGCCTTTAAGTTCTGTTTCACAGATGTCACCACATACTACTACTAAGTACAAAACAAACTATTCATGTTAGCTAAGCAAACTGTTGACTTAGTGTGTCCTTTGCTACTAATCAAAGATTGTTAAATCAAGATTTGAAAATTTAGAACCAAATTGGTGTTTAAATATATTAAAAAATCAAAAGATTGATCTTTCAAAATTGTTCGATTTAAAATATAAATCGCAACATTAAAAAATCTATGCGTAAAATCGGTCTTTTTTATGTAAAGTATCGATTCTCGAAAATATCTATTTCAGAATCGGCATCCCTAATGTAAGGAGTATTTTTTTGAAATGTTGAAATTGGATAAAAAAAGGGAAAGGTGTGATTGAAAAAAGTATTATTACTTAATACTAAAACACAATGTACATATAAATTAAATAGAGTGATTTTCCTCTGGCTTTACAATAGCATGTTTTCTCTGCAGCCGGTTTCACCTTTACAGCATCATCAGGCAATAGGTAGTACTGCCTTATATTTAATTTATGTTAATTTAATCAAATGACAATTAAACCATCAGGTTTAGGAACACCAGTAAATTTTATAATTAGTCTTATTTTTTTATGTTTTTGTTCTAAAGTGGCCCAACAATATAAATAATTATAAAATACTTTCTAAAAGAAGTATCTTAATCAACGAAAAATAAATTATTTGTTATCGCTGTGAATAATTTATGGTGTAAATAAAATTGTATGTTTGGTATGTAATAACATTGATAAATGCACATTGAAGTGATCATCTTAATATTTTCTAAGAATACAAATAAATAGGATATTTAACAAATATCATATTATATATTATATAGTCAATAGTCAAACAAAACATATTTTTAGCTGTTAAGTATTCAGGATATATCATCCTCTGATGATACTAACGTTGTTAGTGAAACGATCATGAGGTCTTTAAAAATGTGTTGTGGTGAATTGGGGTTTTCAAAGTGTACTTATCAGTGCTCATCACAGGTTCTAATCTTCACTTACTTTTTTAAGCATCCGTTTCAAAACTTAAATTTGTGCAAAGCTCTTGTCTGTTTTTATTTGCAATGAATATAAAAAGGTCATGATTATACAGGTTATTCTAAGTTAAATCAGCACTATTGCCAACTTTGTTATTATTGGAGCTACGTGATCACTTAAATTAGTAAACTTCTTTATTTTTGCGCTAATTACGACGATCTAAACTAAAAAAACAACCCAACATCGCGTTTTTGAGATTATGACAGAAACATGATATTTTCTAATGAAACACCTTGTGCATCTTGTCAACATTCGATTGAAAATATAATTCTGAACAAATAACTTGTTATGCCCAAGCGGCCTAAAGTCGAAAATGAAGGAAATATTATCAATTCTGAGGATTGAAATTAGGTGGCCATGAATTGGAAACAAAAAATTTACACCATTTGACAGAGCAAAATTTATGAGTATCAAAGTATGTTGATATTGTAGAAAGAAGAGAATAAAACAAAACTTAACAATATAAATAAATATTGAAGTGAAGACAATGATAACTATAAATTAAAATCACAAGAATGAATACTAAGTATTCGAAGACTTTTTTTGCACCTTGATGCATTTTTCAGTATGTCGATAAATGCTGATCGTAGTTTTGAATTGGTTCTTTTATCAATTTTATGTACAACGGTAATACTGGCATTCTTAAGTGACTAAAGAGTTTCGTATATGCTTTTTTACACAATATCCTTGATATAGCCTCAGAAGAAAAAGTCCAGAGGTATGAGGTCCAGTGAGCGCGGTGGTCATTGGTTGGGGCCACTGGTTCCAATCCACATATTAGGAAACATTTTCTAATATTTCAGTTACATTTCGAAAGTTATGAATGGATGCCCCATCTTGCTGCATGTACATAGGAAACATATTTTCTAACATTTCGGTTACATTTCTAGAATTATGAGTGGATTTCTCATCTTGCTGCATGTAAATAGGAAACATATTTTCTAACATTTCGGTTACATTTCTAGAATTATGAGTGGATTTCTCATCTTGCTGCATGTAAATACTCCTGTTAGCCAAGTTCATGTTATTTAAAAGTTCTTAAGTACAGGCATAATTAATTCCATATATCGCTTGGCTGTCAGGTTGCTTTGACAGAAAATTGGGCTAATTATTCTGAGGCCCATATGATCACACCAAACATTGAGGCTAAATATCGTTTATTACTCAACATGAGAGTTTCTCAGCTCCAGTAGTGGTCTTTTTTTCTCGTAAACATGTCCATATTTGAGAAGTTTGCTTCATCATTCAATACAATCAATCTCATAAAATTTGGGTTGTTCCTAACTTTATTTGCAAACCATTGACAAATTTAACAATGGTATAAGTTGTCTGTGTCAATTGGTATTTGTTGGCCACAAATGTATATTTCTTCAAAATGTTATGTATAATACCTAAAGACAAACCACTTTCATTGGATAAATAATAATAATAAACTGTTTTATTGATGATATACTTGTTACATTGTTTACAATATTTCCTTACAATCGTATTTATACAGTGAATAGGGTTTGCATTCAAATACCCTCTTATATCAAGAGCTCTGTTCTTCCATGTAGGCCGCATTCTTTTTACATTTTTAAGTTTTGATGTTGGTCACTTGACATTGTAAAAAAAAAGCCAAAACAAAACACAATATGGATTAACAGAAAGGAAACAGAAAACAAGAAGGAGATAAGTCATAATCAAAGAGGAATTGGCGAGGAGAGAGATGCTGAGAATAGGTCTAAAGCCTAGCTTATAATGAAACAACTATGGCGGAGGCTGAACCAAACACTGCCCAGGCAGAGGCGTTATTGCGTTGCATAAAGCAATGTTTTGAACTTTGATTTAAACGATGCATATTTAAATGCAAAGATATCTAGACACCCATGCAGATTATCCACCGGACGTGCGCAATTGTATGATCTTCCACCAAATTGTTTCTATCGGCTCCAAAATATGCCAGCACATCAATTTCAGACTGTTTACTCACAATATGTCTTTTAGGTGTCCTCTTCTTGGCAAATGTATTTTTGTTGGATCCAAATTTTTTATATAGTTGCAGAAAATATTTTCTATCCGACAGATTTCGCCCTGGAAATAAATTCTTATAACTTTCTAAAGCTCTCTGACAATTTTTTTATGCTATGTAGCATTTAGGCATTACACACTTTAAGTGTGTAAAGGTTATTTTAAAACTATTATAATGCTCGAAAAACACAATTACTATCACCTTTGTGGCTTTACTATTGTTCTGTCAAATGGTATAAACGTTTTGTTTCCAATTTATGGCTAGGTAGATTGTATATTGTTTAATGAGTCTTTTTGATACCTAATTTAAATTGCTAAATTTGACAATGTCTCCTTTATTTTCAACTTTAGGTCGCTTAGGTATAACAAGTCATTTGTTTAGAATTAGATTCTTTATCGAGTGCTGATAAGATATACATTTTCATTTCCATTAGCAAAAATCATGTTTCTGTCTGTTTAATACACACCTTCGAATTCAGTGGACTGTATATTTAAAAAAAAATTGTCTTGTTAACGATTGAGACAGAGTGGTATTAAATTGGTTGAGCTACACGCTGATTCGGATACAAGATCAAAGAACAAACACTTATTTAATAACATGGATGATATTCCTTTTATTTTACAAATTAACTGGCATTGACTAGATTTTATATACACTACATTACTAATTGAAACATTACTATATTAATGTAACTAAAGCTTAAGCATTTGTGACTGCCTCACATAAAATACAGTTGTGTTCTGTAGAGTCTTTAGTTTATATGCACTATCCCTTGGAGCCACCCGGTTAGGTGGAGATGACCACACACGTCACAGTTCTCAAAATTGACCACCCTGATACAGGAAATATACAATTATTCACAACATCTTGAACTGCCTCAACACTGTCAATATCTCAAAACGCAATGCTCGATTGTTTTTTTAGCTTAGATCATCGTAATCAGCGCAAAAAATACACAAGTAAATAAATGTGTCATTATTGACAAATCGGTAATGACAGTTACAAACCTTAAATGATTTAAAAGTGAGGTGGTGATTTACAACTAACTAAGTGAAGATTGGAATCTGTGATGAGAACTGATAAGCACATTTGGAGAACCCAAATCACTACAACACATTTTAAAAAGACCTAACGATCGTTTCACTAACAAAGTTAGCGTCATCAGAGGGATTAATAAACTAAGTGAATAAAGACTAGAACTACTATTTATATGTTAGTTGCCAAGCAGTTGCGAACAGCATCCTCTAGGAAAGTATACAGACAGACCCCCACTGTTGAGTCTTAAATCCCTGTAATTAAAACTGCATACTTGCCTTTGTAATACTCTGTGTTGTTATCAAATATTCCTTCTCAGAAGGACACACTGGTTATTAAGATAACAGTTCGAATAATGGACTACATAGAACCAGACCTCCTCTATTCATCGAAACATTTTTATTCACATTTCTAACGATATATATGTCCGACAGTTTTGATTCACTTGGGATTTTCTTTATCTACAAAATAATTATTATCTCAAATATGCTGAGCAATATATGATTTATCAATAGTGCCATTATATCAGTTGCGCTAAATGTTCCTTAAATCTAGTTTCAATAGTTCTTTTAGTTTGCCCAACATATTCGAAATCACAATCCTACAATGTTCCCGAGAAAACCAGCAAACAACGAGCCTTGGGTTGTTGAAATTTGTAGCGTGTATTGAGGGTTCACTGCGTCCAGAGTTTCTTTTCTTACAAGCGTGCATTGTAATGCAATGGAAAATGCTATAATATGGGGCGTGTTTGATAAAGAAAAAATTGTATCACCAGCGAATTGTGGGTCATCCTGTGATTGCGGAAATGATTTTATAGGAGACAGCTCGGGACACCCTATAATTGACATATACAATTTTTTCTCATATCTTGTAGGATAGCGTATGTATGGAGCGTTGCCGTACAGATGGGTAACCCTGAATATATGGGAATAGGTAGGGACTGAAACTAACCCTGGATATGAGTTCTAGGGGGCCTAGGTCGCACTCATTTGGAGAAATCTTCTGAATTTAGAAGTGACGGTCTCCTCAAGAGCGAATTTTTTTCTACGGAAACAGTTATAGACCTTTAAACGATAAACCCTATAACTAAAACTGATGCCAAAGCATCAGAGAAAGAGTCTATGTAAAATGAATTTTCGGGAAATATTTTGGTGGGATGAGGGACTGCGACGGTTGGGGCTGAGACTTGGGGGTTTGTAAAGCGCTATTCTTGCGACCATTTCTCTACATAACCCGCATTTGTTGCGGGTTTGCTTAAATGTTGCCAATTTTGCAGTTGAAGTCTCGAATTTGACGTTTTGAAAGAAAATCCCCAAACTTGTTTCTTTAAATGCCTCTAACTTTTTTGTATTTGAACTTATGGATCTAGATTCTGGTACATGGTTTTCTTTTTTGACATAACCCGGTGCACCAAATTTGGTTGATGAAATTCACGCATGAAATGGAAAATAATAACAAATTACCTCTTCTTGATGTATTAGTCATTAAAAATAGAGACACTTTACAATTTGACATCCACAGAAAGGAAACCACTACTGTGAGTTACATTTCGATTGACTGACACCATAGTTTTGCACAAAAAGGTAACCCAAATGATAAAGATAAAACCACAGAATTGTCGGGAATCTATGAAATAGGTTGTAAGGATTGTGAACTTAAATATGTTGGGCACACTAAAAGAACTATTGAAGCTAGATCGAAAGAACATTTAGCGCAACTGAGATATGGCACTATTGATAAATCATATATTGCTCAGCATATTTGAGATAATAATCATCATGTAGATAAAGAAAATCTCAAGTGAATCAAAAATGTCAGGCAGTCGCGTCAGCTAGATGCTTACGAAAGTATTATATATATATATATATATATATATATATATATATATATATATATATATATATATATATATATATATAGGGTGTCTTATCCCTGGAACACTCACGTATATCCCGGAATGAGTCCCCGTTTCTAGAGATATGTAAGGTTTTAGGTCGTGCGTGCTTTTAAGACTGAAACTATGCCGGTATTAACTATAACTATATTGTAGAACTATATAAACATAACAATGCAGTAATTAAATGACAAGTAATAGACTATCGTCTTTAGCTACGGGATCCATCTGTTAGCGTCGTCGTCGTGGATGGATGGCCTTGCACACCGTCGTTGAGTACCTCGGCGTCTCTAGGTACTCTCTCGTCGTACTTCTCGCGCACTATGTTCACTCAAGCTCTCTTCACACTCCGACCGTCTCGTACGAACTAGTCATGTGTAACACCGTGTTGAATGACACTTTTGTACTGACACCTTTCTATGTGTCATGAGTGTTTTTTTTAACAACGTCCGTCATTGTAATGACACTGACACACTATTAACTCCCTTGTCTCTCGACACACGCGCGTCACTCTGTAGCGCCCGAACACCTATGCATATCGTTAGCGGCAGAACGTTTATGCACACAGTTGTTGAGATAAAATTAATTCACACAACTCGGCTCTCCTGACCATCATCCGCCTCGGATGATGAACCATTGTCATCTGAACACATTTTACGCCATGACTTCATATATTCGGAACATGTAGAAGTGTAGGTTGGACCCTCGTCGAGACCTTCTTTCTTGACATCGTAGGTATCGTTGGTCTTGACCTTCACGACTCTGTATGGACCTATGAACTTCGACTTCAACTTCGATCCTGGGCAGAACTGGGTTCTTCGAATGACGACTAGATCATTTAACCTATAAGCGGCAGGTTTTCTTCTTCTCAGGTTATACGTTCTCTTATTTTCTTCCTGGACTTTGAGCAGTTGCTCCTTTGCTAATCTTCTCAATTCTTCCCTATCTTCTTGAAATTGGTTTTTCGCTTCTTCTTCGATGATTTTTCCTATCTTGATTTGAACTTTATCTTTCATCTTGACACCCATCAGCAATTCAAATGGCGTGGTTCCAATGCTTCTTTGGTAGGTGGAGTTTATAACTCTCTGGACACGATCTACGTAAAGGTACCATTTTGCTGGGTCTTCTAAGGATATCTTGGTTAGAACAGAAATAATAATAGAGTTAATTCGTTCTATCTAACCATTAGCTCTTGGTAGACCAGTAGTAATCTTATGATGCTTTACGTCATTCTCGTTACAGTAAGATTCGAATTCTTCAGAGGTAAAGGCTGTGCCTCTGTCGGAAATAATGTTAACAGGATTTCCGAAAGTCTTTCTTTGGATCTCGAGTTTGGCAAAAACTTCTTTCGAGGAGGTGCTCTTCGTCGGATATAACCAGACAAACTTCGTAAATGAGTCAATTATGGCAAGAATATATTTGTAATTCTTGTTCGTAGAGTCAAGAGGACCGAGGTGATCAATATGGTATGTCTGTAAAGGAATGTCATCTTTCTTAAGTGGATGTAAAAATCCTTCCTGCTTTCCATGCTTTCTGTTAGATAAGATGCAAGGAATGCAATTTCTAATATACCTCTCGATCTTCTTCTTTACATTCGGTATGTAGTATTCTCTTTTTATTAAGTCTTCAGTTTTTCTGACTGCAAAGTGTCCTTCTTCGTGTGCTTCTTTAATTATCTCTTGTTGCATCTGCTTAGGAATTACAACTACTTCCCTTTCGTCTTCCATTTTGTAAAGTAAGTCGTTTTTCAAGATATAATCTTTATACGGCTTTTCTTTTAAAATTTCCTTGATTGCCTTGATTTCGCCATCTTCTTCTTGACTATTTCGTATAGCTTGGGGAATGCTAGTACAAACCAACATAACAGGGTTTCTACTTAGAGCGTCCACATGCCTCATTCTGGTGCCTGATCGATGAACTACGGTACAATCGAAATCTTGAAGTAGTAAGGCCCATCTTGCAATCCTTGTTGATAAATCCCTCTTGCTCATAGTCTTCTCAAAGGCAGAGCAATCTGTCACAATATTGAAGCGTGTTCCAAGTAAGTATACTCTAAACTTCTTAAGTGCTTTGACTATTGCTAAAACTTCTAACTCATAGCTGCAATACTTCTTTTCGGCGTCCGATGTCTTCTTACTCATGTAGTAAATTGGATGCATCTGGTTATCATTATAGGAACGTTGGAGAAGAACGGCTCCGTATCCTTCCATTGATGCGTCTGTATGCAATTCTGTCTCGGCATCTTGGCAGTAAATATTTAGCACTGGCTTCTTGGCTAATATCTGCTTGAGCTTCATAAATGCATCTTTTTCTTTGAACCCAAATTTAAAGGTACGATCCTTTTTCAAAAGATCGGTTAGCGACGATGCTATCACTGAAAATCCTGGAATGAATTTTCTAAAATAGCTGGCAAGTCCCAAAAAGCTTTGTACTTGCTTTGTCGTCCTTGGTTCTGGAAACTTGGTTACAGCGTTGGTCTTTAATTCTGAAGGGTAGAGCTTGGCTTCCTCTATCCTGTGACCTAAAAATTCGACACTTCTTTTAATAAACTGACATTTTTTCCTATTAATCTCCAATCCATATTCTTCAGCGGTCTTGAAAACGATTTTTAATCTTTCCAATGCGTCTTCGTCATCCTTGGCTGCAATAATTAAATCGTCCATGTAGGGCAGTACAATTCCTTTGTTTACTAGATCTCTGAAAACTACGTCGATGTATCTCATAAATACGGATGGACTTATACAAAGACCAAAGGGAACTTTCAGGAATCGATATTGACCTTGGTGCGTCACAAATGCTGTATACTTTCGGCTTTGTTCTTCTACGGGAACGTGAAAGAAACCATTCTTAAGATCAATTGTGCTAAAAACACGATCTTTTTGCAGTTTGTCTAGCTGACCTTCTATAAGCGGCAGCGGAAATCGATCTTTTATTATCTTTTGGTTGATTCTTCTATAATCAATGCATACTCTTGGTGTCCCATCTTTTTTCTTGGTTACTACCACTTGGCTAGCATATTCAGAAGTGCAGGGTTCTACTACACCATCTCGAACCCATTCCTCAACTTGGTGATCAACAATCTCTCTTTCAAAAAATGGTAGTCTTCTAGGACTACTGTAGATCGGTTCTTCGTCTTTGACTAATATCTTCATCACAACGTTTGCAGTTTTGCATTTTCTTGGTTTATACATCTTCACAATATGTTCAACTTCTTTTCTTATACGCGTCGGTACTTCATTTCCAATATCAACTTCATCAAGTACATCTACTTGCATTATTTCTTTAATGCCGTCGCCGTCGTCGATCTTCTTGATGGTCATCCCACTTGGATTAATCGTAAGTTCAACATGTTGGAGAAATTCATGACCTAGTATAGCAGGATTACTAGACATGTATTCACCGTTGACAACATGCATCTTGGTATCAACCAGTACGTCATCTAAATCGATCTGACAGTTAAAATAGCCCAAAGGTTTCACTTTTGACTTACCGAAACCATTTAAAACTATTTTAGAATCATGCGTAGTTGGTGCTCCAATACGTCGGTATACTTCTGATCCTATAAGGTTAACTTGGCTTCCGGTATCTACCAGACAAATAATATTTTCATTATTGATCCTTATAATTCTGTGCATTTTGCTCATCGTGATTACTTCAACGTTTTGCACATTCGACGTGGTGGGGTTGGTTGGAGAAGCGCCACTCTTTCTGTTTTGAGTCTGACATTCAAAAGATTTATGTCCAAACTTATTAAACTGGTGCCTGAAACACTTGGTGCCTAGATTTTTAGATCTGCACTCATTCGACTTATGGCCTTGGTTGCCAGAATTAAAACAACGAATTTTTGTCATCTGCGTCGATTTGGCATTTGACATTTCTGTAAAACTGGAAGCTGTCGTTTTATTTTTTCCTGTGTTCGGCTTGTAAGATTCCTGTTTAGTTTTCATTTCAGCGTATATTCGCAATTTTTCCTTAAATTCTTTAAATGACTTGGCCCCATACAAAAATATTTTATTCGATGGTTCGTCTGTTATACCATCTATGACATAATGCATTAATGCTTCATCTTCAACTATGCCTCGATTAGCAATCTCCTTCATTATTAAGAAATACTCATGAATGCTTTCGTTTTTTATCAACTTTCTTTCAGATAGTGCTTTATGCAGTTGGGCACTATTTAATCTTGAAGAGTATTCGTCGATTAAAACTTCTTTCAAAGATTTCCAACATTTTATATTCTTTTCTCCTTGTATAAACAGCTTTGCGAGACCTGTCAATGATTTTTTTGCAAAAATAAACATATGCAGCTGATTCCATGAACATAGGTCAGCCATGTCTTCCATATCTTGAATCCATTTTTCTATTGGGTAGCCACTGCTTCCATCAAAGCGTTGAATCGAATCTTCTACGTCCCTAAAATTCATAGCAAAGAACGTTCTTCCATTCGATGAAGAGTTTGAATAAACAGAACAATTTTCTGAAAGATTATCTTCCTTCTCGGCTTCTTTGTATTCTTCAGTCTCGTCGTCGTCACGCATAGACAGTTTTGTAATGTCTACTAGATTATTGCAAATGTTTTTTATTAACGCGTCTTTATCACAATTATAGTCTAAACACAAAATATTTGCAACCGACGTTAGGTCATTGTCCGAAAAATTAGCACTGACATAGGTGATTTTGTCTTTATATTCCTCAGAAAACACCCCAAAATCAAAACCGTTAAACTCACGCAGTCTTTGTCTATTTTTTCTATCACCTTCACTCTGAAAAATAAGTTTATGCAAGTTCTTTATAGCACTAGTATGAGCCGACTTTATATTGTTCCAAATAATGTCTATATCTCCTAACGTCTTCATATTGTTACCTTAATTCTTAGAACGTCTACCGTAACTTCAGGTATGTGAAACGTCGCGTACGTGTAGCTGCTGGTGCTGCGGCCTTGCGTCTTAGGTCGAGTACTGGCTACTGTAGATTTCCATAATACACTGTACACACTTATATTCCGGCAAGAAACTGTCTTTCAGCTATCACACTGTTTATATCGCGGCTGGAGCCCCCATTTATAGGGTGTCTTATCCCTGGAACACTCACGTATATCCCGGAATGAGTCCCCGTTTCTAGAGATATGTAAGGTTTTAGGTCGTGCGTGCTTTTAAGACTGAAACTATGCCGGTATTAACTATAACTATATTGTAGAACTATATAAACATAACAATGCAGTAATTAAATGACAAGTAATAGACTATCGTCTTTAGCTACGGGATCCATCTGTTAGCGTCGTCGTCGTGGATGGATGGCCTTGCACACCGTCGTTGAGTACCTCGGCGTCTCTAGGTACTCTCTCGTCGTACTTCTCGCGCACTATGTTCACTCAAGCTCTCTTCACACTCCGACCGTCTCGTACGAACTAGTCATGTGTAACACCGTGTTGAATGACACTTTTGTACTGACACCTTTCTATGTGTCATGAGTGTTTTTTTTAACAACGTCCGTCATTGTAATGACACTGACACACTATTAACTCCCTTGTCTCTCGACACACGCGCGTCACTCTGTAGCGCCCGAACACCTATGCATATCGTTAGCGGCAGAACGTTTATGCACACAGTTGTTGAGATAAAATTAATTCCCACATATATATATATATATATATATATATATATATATATATATATATATATATATATATATATATATATAATATCGTTAGGAATTTGAACAAAAATGTTTCGATAAATAGAGTAGGTCCGGTTCTATGTAGTCCATTTTTCGAACTGTTATCTTAATAACCAGCGTGTCCTTCTTGGAAGGAATATTTGATAACGACACACAGTATTACAAAGGCAAGTATGCAGTTTCAATTACAGGGATTTAAGACTCAACAGTGGGGTTCTATCTGTATACCTTCCTAGAGGACGCTGTTCGCAACCAACAGATAAATAGTAGTTCTAGTCTTTATTCACTTAGTTTATTCATCCCTCTGATGACTCTGACTTTGTTAGCGAAACGATCGTTAGGTCTTTTTAAAATCTGTTGTGGTGATTTGGGTTCTCAAAGTGTGCTTGTTTACAACTAAGAAGCATTTTTTTTCTTTCGTCAATTTACACATGCAATTAAGTCTATATCCATGCATCACTGATTTTATACAGGGTTCCATATTTAATAGGACACAGAGCAGCTGTAGATTTCTGAGATGAAAATTTGACAATATAACCATGTCTTACTAAATACAGGCGTCGGGGAATTCACTTGGCTTCACAGTATTCTCTTATCTGTTTGGGTAGCCTCTATCTCTGTATTTAGTATAGAATGCGTTCACAAAATTAGGGTAACTGCAATCAATAAACCAACCTTTCAAATTTAGTGGGGGGTGGGGGGTACTGGCCATTCGTGATTTGCCACCTCTACCTTTCATATATTGTGACGCTTCCATGTGACCCCCTCGAGTATTTTCTTCCACTTTGCCTCCTTTATCAGGTTTCATAGCCTTGATAGAGGTTTCTTCGTGTAGCTTTTATTCTCCAAGTGACTGGAATCTTCACCTTGCTAGGCCTTTACACACGTGAAGTGATGTTTTTCTTTTGCCAAACTAATTTGATGCATTTGACTGTTGATTTGGCCGTGTCTTGTTAATGAACCTACTGTTATTTGAATATCATTTCTGTTCCTATCTACTAGCTCCTTTGGCAATTTCGGCAAATGTTCTTTTGCCCGAGTGTTGTGCGGAGTTTTCCCACAACTCCAGTGTTTTATTTTGAGTACATTTATTATTTATGTTTGGCCTGGCTAGACCGCAAAATGGTTTGGGACCTATTAGAGGCCTGAACATGTTTGCTTGGCCAGTTTGTCTGTTTTTTGACTTGTGCCGGATCCCATGCCTGTGTCACCTTGGTTTGACTTTATAGCTCGATTAGATTTATTGGACAACGTCTTTGCGTTATTATCAGCGTATATGGCAATTTGCTGTTTCATTATTACTTGCTCACCAATTTATTTTGTGCAGCGTTGTATTTCAGCCCGAAATATTTTTGTGTTTTCCTCTGCTTACTGGAATTTTGGCTGTTGGACTTCTTTGGTAAATCTGTAATCCAACATCTGTAATTCTGTCTTACATCGTACAGTGTACCAAATCATATGTGCTGCTACAGTGCTACCGAGGAGTCGTTTTCCCATCAATTCATCCCTAAGATTTCTATATTCAATTTTTACTCAAAGTTGTAGTTATACTGTCTGTGGGCGTTTCCAACACTGTCTCTGGCATCATCTACTTGTACAGTTTAACTGCACTAGCTCATGCAACACTTGCTTCTGCTTGCATGAATATGTATAAAACGACTTCCAACGTTGCTGTTACGGTCTTCATGTTGCATGTGACCCAAAGGCAAATTCCCATCACTTAACAGCATCTCCACCACTTGCTCCATTTTTGTCCTTTATACTACCAATCCCTATGTTCTCGAGGACCTTACTACCCTCATGTATATCCATCCAAGATCATATTGGCGTCACCAGATATTCACCTAATTAGATAAGTATATAATTGTAGGCCTTTGTGTGATATTTTGAATGTAGTCATTCCATTTGAGTTTTTGGTTAAAGTTGATTGATAGTTATTTTGCCTCGGTTACAAATGGAATTTCTGCTTAGTTTGTCACCAGGGGCTTAAGTGTTACTTTCTTTATAAAAGAACCAACAGTGTTTCCTTTGACGATTTATTGACAGTAGTTTCTTTTTGCACCAGATGTCGACCATATTTACGGTGCTTTAACTTTTTATGAAACTATTTTCACAGCCATTTAAATAATTTTCAAAATTAGTGCAAATTAACTGTTAACTTGTATTTTGTGAATGATAACACAATTTTTTAGCATATTATGCAGTAACACTAGACATTAGTGTAAAATAATTGTTTTTTCTATTTTAATTTTGTTTTAAAGCGTCATATATTTAAGTTCACATCGAATTCTTGTTCTATGGTCACTCCACTGTGTATACTTAACTGTAAGAGTAGTGAGGTAGATAACATTTTAATTTTTTCTTGGGTGTTGTTATTGTTGTATATTATTTTGTATTATTTATTTTTGTAATAAACATATTAATTTGCATGATTGTTTAATTTCAGTTCCTTGGTGTTGTTGCATCACTTTATTTTGTTTGTAGTCGTTTAAATAAGGTGCTGGGTTAGTTGACACTTGAAATGAAATTTAAATTATCATTGAAATATTATAGGAACTTTAAAGGCAGTAATCAAGATGTTAAAAAGGTAAAACAAAGATTACATTTCAAGTTGCGACTAATGATGGGTGGTATTAGCAAGGTTGTTTTCCATCTAAATGTTTAAATCTCTTATTTAGCAGATAATAGAGCTGTCACAAAAGTCACCGATATTTCAGCTCTTGCCTGCATTATTTGGTGTTATCATTAACTTCATTAATTGTTGTTGCCCTTACTTGGTGAAACTGTTCAACACTATAGACTTAGAAACTAGTTCTCTGGTTCCACAATTGTTCGCTTTCTTCTCTGTAACCAGTTTCGCCGCTTTACAGCATCATCAGACAAGAGAAACTTAAATTTATATATGTATATATATATATATATATATATATATATATATATATATATATATATATATATATATATATATATATATATATATATATATATATATATATATATGCATTCATGACAACTATAAATAAAAATCCACTGCTACATTATGGTGTTTTGATCAAAAAATTCTTTACAAAATAAATAACATAAAAAGACAGGTGACATCGCTAAAAATGTCTATGTAAGGTAGTCACTATTTAACATTAAAATAAAATATTCTCTGCATTCCGTACCTCGATGGTGGACATAGGAATTTCCTTTTCCAACTCCTTGGCGACTCTTGCATGTCCTATTATTGATCCCTCTCCGCACCAGTTTCCAGTGTCTCGCATTCTAAGATGCGACGTCACAGCCTCCCTTCTGATACAGATGGGAAGCGGTGGCAGCACCAGCAAGACCTCTAGCGCGGCTGAGGGTGTTGTCCTCATAGCGCCTGTGATACCCAGGATTGCCAGCCTTTGGAGTTTGGCCAGGTTCTTGGTAGTGGTTTGGTTCGCACCACACCACCAGACTAACGCCCCGCAGATGATTCTCGTCCTGACGATCGCAGTGTAAATCCAATGAAGGATCCGAGGATTAAGTCCCGAGGTCCTCCCTATCACTCGACGCAGCTGATAGAGGGTCGCTACTCCCTTCCTTACTACTCGTTCTATTTCCGACCCCCATCTTAGTATGGAGTCCAGGACCAACCCCAGATATTTGACCTCCCGCTCTAAAGCTAAAGGTTTTCCAAACATCACGGGCCCCCTGAACCCCTCCATATTCCTCTTCTTGGTGAATAGGATCATCTCCGTCTTCGCTGAGTTTACGGAGAGTCCCAGCTCACCACACCACCTTTCAATTTTGCTACATGCAGCTTGCATGCACTCACAGACGACGCCGAGGAATTTGCCGGTGACTAAGACCAGCCACCATCAGCGTACGCCTGGGCGTAGAAGCCATTCTCGGAGAGCCGCTCCATGAGGCCGTCCATGACCAGATACCATAGATGAGGCGAAAGGCAGCTGTCCTGAGGACAGCCGCCCGTCACACCAACGTCTAGCCCAACGTCCAGCCCCCGGTCTCTTAAGGTCAGCGAGACTCTCCTGTCCTCCAGCATGCTCGCCACACAACTTATTAGGGACCTAGGCGATCCCCTGTCCTGTAGGGCGGCGCAGATCGTATCGGTCCTTGCCCTATGAAAGGCCCCCTCCACATCGAAGAACACAGCTGATGTGCTCTCCCCGTAGTGTAGGGCCCTTTCCACCTTTCGCGTCACAGCGTGGAGCGCCGTCTCCGTCGATTTCCCCCTCTGGTGATCCCTGAGGATCCCTCCCAACACAAACCTATCTACTATATTTTCCAATGCCTTAAACAGGAAGATGTAAGGCTGATTAACCTGTGCGTCTTGGCCATCGTGTAGTCCTTCCTTCCCTCGGCGAGATGGCGCAAGGTCTCCTCGCCTATAGTACTACCTGACTCCTGTTTGAGTACCCTTACCAACCTGGCTGCGTCCGGCAAGGAGTTAACTTCCTTGCAGTACGCGCTCCAACCAGCTCGTTTACTCCGTCGTAATTCCTTCTTAAGCTCCCTTCTGGCCGCCTCACCCGATTCTCGGACCGCTCGGTATAAGCCCCTCATGACAACCATAAATAAAAATCCACTGCTACATTATGGTGTTTTGATCAAAAAATTCTTTAAAAAATAAATGATATAAAAACGACAGGTGAAATCCCTAAAAATGTCTCTAATGTATGTCACTATTTAACATGAAAATAAAATCAACCTATAACAATAATAACCATAAACAAGAATTATAATAATAAAATAACTAATTAACAATAATAGAAATAGGGCAGATTCTATATAAGAAAAATATCGACATACGTCAAATCATTACATTATTTCAACTATTAGTGAATTTTCTTTAAAAAAATTCGCTAATGAGACCTCGACTTTTGAATTTTTTAAAAATGTCTTCAAATGAGCGCGAACTAGGACCACTAGAACACATATTCGGGGTAGTTTCAATTTTCATATAGAATACTTCTAATGTTCCCTATTATTTGAATTTAGCTAATCTAATTTTTGGCTTTTATTATCGTATACATAATATTGTTTCTTTGTTTGTTAATGTATTGTTACTTATAAATATTCAACCTAATCGTGTTTTGTTGGTATGTTTTTAAACAACCTAAAAATATAAAATTATATATATATATATATATATATATATATATATATATATATATATATATATATATATATATATATATATATATTTATGTATGTATGTATGTATGCATGTATGTATGTATGTATGTATGTATATGTATGTATCACAATGATAGCTCAAAACATATTGGGCTAATTTTGATTAAATATTGTAGTTACCTTTCTTTTGTAAGTGCTTGGATAAGTTCGTTAGCCAGGAACATCGGACCAGTTGTCCCGGGAAATTTTTGGGGTTTATTTTATTATTATTTTTGTATCTCCAAAAATAATTTAAGCGATGGCAACTAAATTTGGTACACAGATTTATATTATAAGCATTTAAAATAAAAAAATAATTTAGGTGCCCACTGGTGATCGAAATGGAATAACACAAAACCAGAAATTTTGTGTGGTTTACAAGATGTATTTAGTATGTTGTCGTTGTTCTTGATGATGATGTTTGGCATCTGATTGTTAGATCCATTAGTCACTATCGATATACTGAATATCACAAGAATAAGTGTTCTTGACGCAAAAGGTCAAGAAGTGCCAGAAAAATTACTTTAAGATTTTATTGTTTTTCTTCTTAAAACGCCAAAGTCAAGATTTGAAACCTCAAAAGTGGTGACTTTCAAACAAATATCCTGAAACGAATGAGGGTTATGTAGAAGAAATGTCTTAAGAAGTGTGTTTTGTAAAACCTTAAGTTTCAGAAAATTATTTTCAAACACACTCATTCTTTGATTCTTTGACTATAGTTCAAGTAATAGAAGTTTGTGATTAAATACTCTATTATTTTTAGCGAGTTTTCGTAAAAAAAAACGCTAATGAGGAGATTGCATCTTTTGAATTAAAAAATAGTCTGGATGCAGCAAGTGCGTTATGGAAGTGAATTTTCATAAAAATCTTTTTAATAGCAAATGCGAGCAGGCATCAATCTGATTACCGGTATAGCCTATGTAGTAGAAACAATGTACTATATTTTATCAAAATTACTTACTGTTGGAAAATGTACAAAAAAATTTCGAAAATAAACTTAAATGTTGGTTTCCTAACCAGCAAATTGAGTTATTGAAATTTGAATTCGCTACCAAAACACACTTACTGCGTCCAGATTTTTTTCTTACAAACATGCATCATATTTCGATAAAAAATGCAAAAATTAGCTAAAAATTATAGACCGTTAAACCATAAGCTTCACTAAACCTACAGCAAAAGCATCAACTTAACTAAACCGACAGCCAAAGCATCAGAGAAAGGGTCTATTTGAAATGAATTTTCTGTAAATACTTTAGTAAAATGAAGGGCAATGACTGTTGAATCTTAAACTTAAGGGTTAGCAGTACACTCTTCTTGCAACATTTTCTTTTCACGATCCGTATTTGTTTCACGTTCTTTGCCTAAACATTGCTAATTTTGACGTTTCAAATTGCGAGTTTGACGTTTTGAGGAAAACTCAAAAAAAAAAAATTTTAACTGCCTGTAACTTTTTTGCCTTTAAACTTAAAAAACCTAAATTTTGGTACATGGTTCACTCTTTATAATACAAACACGCGTACCAAATTTGGTTGCCCTTACTTTGTTATTTCCGGAGATATACATTTTTTTTAGAAAGAAAACACAAAATTTTCAAGGGAAAACCCAGGCCGATTTTCCTGGCTAACGAACTTATCCAAGCCACTTGCAAAAGGAAGGTACTCACCAAATTTGATCAAGATCGGCCCATTCTTTTCTCTTTTATCGGTGTGATATATATATATATATATATATATATATATATATATATATATATATATATATATATATATATATATATATATATATATATATATATATATATATAAAGGTGATTCACGTAGCCCGTTTGTTAGAAAATGTTTGATTTCCCGAAATCGTATTATTATCAAATTTGGTACCCAACCACAGTCGACTGCTGCAAGTCTAAATAAAATATTTCGAAAATGGCGGTACTTCCGTAAATACCGGAAATCGACTCCATCTTTGTTTTTTTAAACGGAAATACCCCATTTCGATTACATACTTGGATTCTGCACCAAATTCTGAGTTCAGAACGTCCAAGTTGACAACACACATCTGTCATAGTGTTGACATGTCGCGCATTTCGCCAAAAATGGGGGTTGCAAATTCATTACTCCAGAACCATTGGAAATAAATAACTGTTTTTTTAATATAATAAAGTTTTTAAAGGCTTAGCCAACATTTTGCATCATTACTGACACCTTTGCTATGTTTCGTGCACCTACTGCGACGTTTCAAATTCGACAATCAAAAAATGTCAAAAACTTAATTTTTTTCAAACGGCACCTACCATTTCTAATGCCAGAAATGAATGTATAATTAAATTTAAGGCCCACCTTTATTTTCGTTATGCGTGCCCATCTTTAGTCGTTTTGGAGTTATTAGCATTTTTTAAAGAAAAATCAACCTTTTTTCCTTAAGGGTAGTAGGCTTTGGAAAAAAATGCCATATGTCAAACCTAGTCACTGTTCTGTCATTGTTATGTTACTGTTTCAATTAATGCGTGCAATTTTCAACGTGGAACATTATCCGAATGGTATTGTCTCTGATTTCTTTGTAATTTATGAGGAAAATAACAGAACAGTTGACCTAAAATGCCCCACGTTCAACTTCAATTATCCCCATGTACCGCAAATCACGTAGGGAAAATTTTGTAGACCTAAAAATCATTTTTTATTATCATGGGAAAGTCGCTAAGCCTGTTGTGAGAACTAACCCAATAACATGGAATGAAGAGGCTGCAATTAAAGCTTTGGGATACTTTCAAGTATATCCACGTGCTTCAATCAGAACAACATCTGCTGACTCAGAAATTTCTTATTCCTCTTTTCAAAGAATTGTTTGTCATCATAAGTTACATCCCTATAAATTTATATGGCTACAGAAATTACACCCCGGAAACTACGTACGCAGTTTTTTGTGAGAGATCATTAAGATAGTAATTTTTTACAAAAACTTATGTAGACAGACGAAGCAAAGTTTTGTTAACGAGGGATAATTAATGGAGAGAATTGGCATTTTTGGGTCGACGAAAATGTTTGTATTGTAATAGAGGTGGAACGTTTTCTGTATGCCGTTAGTGTCAAATGGACAGACCGCTGGCACATTCAACTATAGCCATAGATGCCAAATTAGCGTTACTCTTTGAAGATCGTTGGTGGAGAAATAGGGGCCCGTCCATTTGGCCCGCCTAATCTTCGAAACTTACCCCTTTAGATTGTTATTGGTGGGGGTTGGGTCGATGAATCAGTGTACACAAAAACGACTAAAGGTAGGCATGCATAATATTAATAGAAGTGGGCCTCAAATTTAATGATATATTGATTGCTGACGTCAGAAACGGTAAGTGTCATTTGAAAAAATGAAGTTTTTGACATTTTTTGATTGTCAAATTTGAAACATCGCAGTTGGAGTATGAAACATAGCAAAGGTGTCAGTAATGAGGCAAAATGTAGGCAGGGCCTGTAGGAATTGATCTTTAAAAAATCATTTATTTATTTCCAATGGTTCAGGAGTAATGAATTTCTTAATAGACCCCTGCAACCCCGATTTTTTGCCTAAAATGTGGCATGTGTCAAAATTATGACAGATGTGTTAACAACTTGGACCTGAACTCATAATTTAATGCAGAATCCAAGTATGTAATCTAAATGGGGTATTTCTCTTTAAAAAACAATGATGGAGCTCTTTTCCGGAAGTGCCGCCATTTTGGAAACATTTTACTTAGACTTGCAACAGTCGGTTGTGGCTGCATATCAATTTTTATAATAATACTGTTACAAAGCACTTCAATAGATGTAGGTGCGGTGTTGCTACACATCCAAAATTTCCTCAACATCTGGGAATTCTTGCATGATCTGGCAACACCGTCTCCCCACCCACTGGGGGGTGCCTGCGGTGAACCCCACCCCCTCCACAGTCGAAGTCTCAACCGTCTAGGACCAAAAATAACGAAGTTACCAACTTGTACCCCGTCGGAACGGATAACTGAGATCTGGACATTCCGAACACCCTGTATACGCAGAGAACCCTTACACCTTGTATACGCAGAGAGCCCTTATAGTACGAGAAACACCGCTTGTGTAACATAGGAGTGATGGCCACATTTGGATAATCATGTATATGCATCCCCCTGTATAGACACGGAGCCGTTCTGTATTCACAGAACCTGCTAGCAATAGAAAGTCCTGGAACATTCTGGAATGGAACACTCCCGAAACGAGGTGGAAGGTACGACGGGTATATAAAAGGCGGAAGCAAGCCAGCTCAGTTTAGTTCAGTTAGATAATTGAAAGTGACTCGAAGAAGCAGTAACCAGTGTGAAGTGTTAGAGAGTAGCGACTGTAGTTCCAGTGTAGTGACTTTTGTCCAGATTAGTGATTGTAAGGCCAAATAAACGAAGTGTTTTGTGAGAGAGACATTCTAGAACTTTTATTGTATTCATATTTAGAGAGTAAATAAAGTTGTTTTGTTAAAATTTAAAGTCTCACTTATCCAGAACCCGGAGAAAACGCAACAATACGTTTTCCGGAAATCAGAAATGTTCTAACGAACGGGCTGGGTGCGAATTTTTCTATGAAAATAACATACTATTTAATCAGAAACTCTTGTTTAAACTGTCAATAATCAGAATGGATCTGTTTGAAACGAATTTTTTGCAAATATTTTATTAAAGTGAAGGACAATTGAAAATGAAAAAATTATAGGCTGTTTTTGATGCAATTTGTTACGTACCTTCTATTTATAAGTGGCTTGGATAAGTTCGTTAGTCAGAAGAGTCTGAAAGGTTTTTCCGAGAAAATTTTGGGTTTCCTTTCTGAAAATGTTTGTATCTACGAAAATAACACAGCTATGATAACCAAATTTGATACGCACTTTCATCTTATAAAAAGTATATTACGTGCCGAAATTTAAATCTCTAAATTGAAATGAAAAGGTATAATAAATAAATAAAATAAGTTAGATCAAAAAAATGTTGGTTGCCGTTAAAAGTCAGAGCACTGCACAAGTTCAAAATATTGTGTGTGGTAAACAAAATATATTAAATTTGATAGGCAAATTTGAATGTTTCTTGGCGCACACTTAAATTTTGTTAAAATAAATTGGGTAGATCATTTTTATAGAAATTCACGCACTTGCTGCCCCTAACTTTTTGAATGTTGGTTGCCGTTAAAAGTCAGAGCACTGCACAAGACCAAAATATTGTGTGTGGTAAACAAAATCTACTAAATGTGGTAGGCAAATTTGAATGTTTCTTGGCGCACACATAAATTTTGTTAAAATAAATTGCGTAGATCATTTCTATAGAAAATCACGCACTTGCTGCCCCTAACTTTTTTTTTAATTCATGGTCTTGTAAGTTATTTAAATAATCTCCTTGATCATGGAAAATTCGAAATGTGAGTCAGTGAAATTGGAATTACTTTTAAGGTGGGAACCCAGAATTTGTATTATTTTCTGTGGTATCATCCTATCCATTATTTTAATCAAGTAACCAGAAAAGAAGTCCCTATATCTGTATTTAGTATAGGACGGTCTTACCAAGTAAGGAGAGCAACAATTAATGCTATTCTATATACGGTAATAACTTATCAACTCTTTCCTGCAGCATAAAATATTCATTTTTTTACCAAAGGGGAAGTCATAAGTGTCAGTAAAGTTAATTAATTAATATGCTTGAACCCTGCCAGACCTTTCATCCAATGTTAACCTCATCAAAGTGAGGGATTAAAGTTTGACATTTAGTACTCCCTTAATATTAATTGTACTGTCCTGAAATAAACCTGTCTTGAAAAAACAATGTTTGTAAATCAATTATCATGTATGCTGTTTACTTAACAATTGGCGCCATTGATCCAGAAAATTAAATGAATATTTAAGCATTTCCTATGTCAATACTTGTATTGACATTCTGTCAATTATTCCTGTAAAATTTATGAGAGTAGTTTTTTGTTTTTTCCCTTCAGTTTGTTAGCAGTGTGTCTGCACAACAAAGCAGAGCTAATAGTGAGTGAACATAGCGAAATAATTTAGTTAGTAGTTACCTGTTCTGGAAATATGGTGTTTTTTAAACGTATTTTTAACAAAGTATGTGTAAGTCAATAATCCTTTGTTCACACCAAAAGTTTGTATTTTTAATAGCGCCTAATTAATTTAGTTGATGAGCAAGCTTTTAGCAATTTTCACATTTATAATTCAAAAATATAATAATTCATTGTATCTACAGATATTTCTATAAAAAAATCGGGACACAGCAAGTATATATAGTAGAGGATTTTGATCAATTTTGCAATAGATAAGGCAAGTTACCTTATCTCCTAAACATATCATTGGACCTGTTCGCAAGGGAGGTAGAAGGGTAACAAAATCCTGATTTTGAAGAGGCTGTTCTGGATGAAATTGAACAAAATCCAAAAATAAGTACTAGCGAAATGGCCAACTGGGAGCATCCAATGCAACGATATGGCGAGTTCTTCACGAGCAACAATTACGTCCATATCACATCCAACGTGTGCAGGCACTATCGCCTGAATGGGATTTTATACCTCGCCTACAATTTTGCTAATGGTTTCTTCAACATAATAATGTAGAGAACTTGTGTATTGTGTATTGTTCACTAACGAGTCTGGTTTTAGACGCGACGGGATCGTCAATTTTTGTAACAGCCATATTTGGGCTGACGAAAATTCCCACGCAGTTTTTGAAAGGCATCATCAACAGCAATTTTCCTTTAATGTATGGGCTGGAATTGTAGGGTGTAATTTGATAGGACCAATTTTTTTACCTCACAGGCTTAATGCTACAACTTATCTTCAATTCCTGCAAAACCAACTAAATGGGTTATTAGAAAATGTACCTCTTGACATACGTCATAACCTGTGGTTTATGCATGACGGAGCCCCCCCCCACATTTCGCCCTAAATGACAGAAATTACCTAAGCAACACTTTTGGACGCAGATGGATCGGACGCGGTGGACCTCAGCCATGGCCGGCTCGATCCCCTGATGTAAATCCTATGGACTTTTATTTATGGGGGCATCTCAAAAGTATTGTTTATGAAGCAAATGTTGAAAATGTTGATGATCTGCATCAAAGAATTGTACTTGGATGCGAACAAATTAGAAATACACCAGAAATATTTCACAGAGTACGACGTTGTATGCTCCGCAGAATAAGAAAGTGTATTGAAGTGGAGGGTGGCCATTTTGAACATTTATTGTAGCCAGGTATCATAAAATGTTATAAACTTTTTTATTTGTTGTTAAAATTTGCAGACAATACAATTAATTACTTGAGAAAAATTAATTTTAGAGCGACATCGACATACAAAAATTGAAATATCTCGAAAATGGTGTGTTTGAGAGATTTTGATCAAATATACATTTTTTGCTTACAATTGATAAGGGCTACAATGTAGCTATATGGCAGGTCGATATTACTGGGTGTCAAAAAATTATAGCCAATTGAATGCAAGCATAGCCTTACAGGTGGCGCCCTCTACCAGCAGTGTTATTAACAATAACATATGTAAAATTCTTGCCCTCAAAAACCCCCGCATGCCAACTTTCACGCCAAAATTGTAATTTGACTCAGACATTCGTGAAAAACTGACAAAAACAAATAACTTTAACACGCTGTATTTAAAAAACTAAGCATTTGCGGACCCATATTTATATGAAAAAAATAGTCTTATTTTTGTGTGTGCTGAATGTACCTGTAACATAGACCATCATTTTTGAAACAGCCTGTATAAGCACAAGATAAGTATAATTAATGGGGATCCTTAATTAACATTGTGACAACACAAACTTGATTTCATTATAATATCACAGTAGTATTCTAATTATAAAAAATACTTATAACTGTGTGCATACAAAAACTAGTAAAACACATTGATAAAATCTAATAAAAAAGACAATAGTTTCGTAATTTGGTAAGAGGTTATGAGATGTAATGAAACGTCAAACTAACTGTACTGCAGCATAATGTTATTATGTTGCGACTGTACTCACTCCATGTCGCATGCGCGTGACAGTGAAAAAATAGGTAGCCGCATTATCATATATCTCTCTAGTAATTAATTGTATCTTGCGTAAGAACAAAATTTGAGGCTAAGTTTTCAATTTGATATTGACAATTGACAATAAATGACATTACCACAGAATGACAAATGACAGCGGAGCTCCAGCACGAACTCAGTCTAACAACGTTGTCAGATATGGTAAATTAGGATTGGAGGGATAAATTAAAAATCATGAGAAATGAGTAATTCAAAAATGCAGATATTCATTACAGCTATGGATGATGGTATTTTTTAACTAACTGATAAAATTAAATTTTATAAAGTGTCTTCTTTATTATCATAAGTTGTGAAAATTTTTGATGTTTATACATGAAAGATTTAACTACGTGAAATTTCTGAAGATATGGCAACCCCGGTAAGAAACAGCTACATCTTGACATCTTGCAATGATTGTAACTTCCATTGTTTAGATTTTTATCTACGATTTATTTAGATGGGATAGCAGTACAGGTAACGTCATCTATCTTTGTCCAACCTTGTAGATATTGCACTACCGAATTTGAAGTAATGTCGAGGATTATTTTAGTATTAATTTTGAATAACTATATGTTTCTGTGATCAAAAGACTTGAGAATTGGTACACAGCGACGCCTATCTATGTTCTTTTAAGCTGTAAGTTTTCGTTTCAATCAGTTAAACAATTTGAAAGATATTTCGTTGTAATAAATATTTTTTTATTTCTTAACAAAAATTCGGCGTTCAGATCTGATGAACGAACTCATCCAAGCCATTAAGAAAATAAGGGTAATTCACAAATTTTGTCCAAATCAGTGAAGTATTCTTTGAGTTATCGGTTGGATATATATATATATATATATATATATATATATATATATATATATATATATATATATATATATATATATATATATACGTATAAACATTTTAACTGACCCTGGATATAAATTCCAGAGGCCCTAATTCGCCCTCATTTGAAGAAATTTTTTAAAACTCTTACTATCGATACTATTAGTGAATTTTCTAATGATTTCTTAATAAAAATTCACTAACAAAACACGTCGTTCTAACAGAAACTGTAAGGACAGGATTCATTGAAATAATACATTAAAACAATAACAATATGATTTTTTATTCAGTCCTTGTTGAACGGTTATTATGGTATTTTACACAGTCATAGAATTAATAAAAAGTAAATGTATCGTACTGACTAAAGAAAAAGCACTAGACATAATTCGGCACCACTTGCAATGTTTTTAAAAGCAATATCAATGATGTAGTTCTAAAATTCGACATAATAGTCTTTTGTGGCCACAAGTATGTATAGTATTATTTTGTTATATTTTTGTTTGGTCACTATGTAGAAATTTACTCGAAAAGGGTAAAAAAAAATTATACAGAAATTACAAGAATTTTTGATTCCCAAATTAACAGA
Organism: Tillus elongatus; assembly: GCA_964006375.1. Lineage (NCBI taxonomy): Eukaryota > Metazoa > Arthropoda > Insecta > Coleoptera > Cleridae > Tillus > Tillus elongatus. The sequence goes on along the minus strand of OZ023262.1, from coordinate 83,984,449 downwards.
AAGAGGTGATTAGGTGACTAAAAACCTAATTAATATTTTATCTTACAATTAAGAAAATTAGTGTATTGATTTGATATATTGTACTGAATTACTAGGAGGGTGATCTTTGTGCCGAAGATATAATTTTTCCAAGCCGCCTACGCTATCGACAAATCTTTTTCTTTTAGTAAGACCTGTGCTGCAAGTAGGTTTGTTAATTGATTGTCTTTCCTAACCAGAAAGTTCAATCGTCAACGGTATGATTTTCAGAGAATGCTTAGTTTTGAAATTTTTTCTAAACCAATCCAGGGAACCTTAATTGAAATAAATCAATTGTACTATAAGCAGTAATTTTATATCCACTAACCCATTAGTTTACAGGGGCTCGCTCTAACGCAACAGCGGTAGTTGGTGGCTGCACTAGCACATATACGTGTTAATTGCACTGTGGGGAAGCACAGAATGAGAGTCGATCGTGTTCAACACACATCCCTCTTGCCGACTAGATCGACACAAATCTGCGCCGTACTTGGGGTTTTCTCTCTTTCGCGTAAAGGTTTCCTCATTAGTTAGAGGGGGAGAGGTATATAGGATATGTTTATGCCCTGTTTAACATTTCGTCATCTTACGGCCCCATACTTTACCGCCTAACACAATTCTTCGCAATCTATTAATAGAAATTAAACTTATGTGTATAAGGGCTCTATTGTTGTAGAATTTTTAACGCTTAAAAACTTTTCCTGTACCGAGTGGTTGATATTAAAGGTAATACCTATTTTACTGTAGCAAAATTTGATACGAATATTTGAAATGATTTTTACTACAAAACTGTATTTATATTTTTGATAAAAATTTAGTTAATTACGTCAGCACGGTGGTGACTTAACTGGCTCACTATTGGGGTGTATCAAACCATGAGAAATACATAGTCGGTTAAATTACAAAAAAAATTGCGCCATTTTATGCCTATTCATTGCCTGAAGAAAATGTGTGAATAGATTCTATCATTCCTGAAAGATCTTGAAATAATTGAAAACCTGCATCTTCTTTTTTCTTTTAAGATCTAATATTTATCATGTTAACTATGCTAAACTTGTTGGATTTCTGTAACTGGTTACGAGCTATCAAGTGGAAAGCTTAGAATTTATCTAGGCCTACTAGATGTGGAGTTTCTATGTCTAACTTTTGTTTTTCCTATTCGCGCCATATTGGATGTTCAAACTAGGTAGAGTAATATATTACGAGTCCAACTATGTATCACACATAATTCATCTAACTTAGTTAGCGATACAAAATTTCATAGACATAAATCACGTTGCCCTGGCATGTCATATGAATTTAGATACCTTCAACTCTCAATTGAAAACTTCATTGTCTCCAATTAAATTGTCATGTTATAATTAAATATGGATATGGGTTTTAGGTGGCCTAGTTACTGCTCATTTTAACGCTTTCGGTCACGACTTTTCTTCAGTCTTAAGAAAATTCCAATAATTTGTACTATGAAAGAGTATAATTTTTGTAATGTTTTTAGCATGTGCAGGGTTTTTTTGAGTAAAAGGTTTTTGTGTTATATAATGTATTAAATTGAATACATTGTGACTTAAAGGTACCAATGGAGGCTCAAACAAATCGAAATACACAAATTTACTTGATTTATATTATATTTCATTTCATATGATATTGCATAAAACAGTTCTTATATTTTGATAAGCATAAATGTATGTTACATTTCACACAAATTACACGACTCTAGCCTTTACAACCGGGATTTTTACATCTAGCAGCAAATTGCCTTGCATCAAAATTAGGAAAATGTCCAATTTGATCATAACGGACTTCGGCTACTGGCCTACCTTCGACAGAGTTCAGGGATTCTGTGGGAATTGATGATGAAGATGCTGCAGCTGGACTTTGCGGGCTTGACGAGCCAAATGTTTGACATGAGAACGGACGTCCTCTCTTGATTAGGGGCATCTTATTAGCCTTTATTAGTCCTTCCGCTACGTGTGCTCTAAAGCCCAAAAGATCGAGTATATCTTTGTTGGAAGTTCCTAGCTAGTTAGCTTTTTCTTTATATTATATCCATGCATTTGCACACGCTATATAAATTGCGTGAGTAAACATGTGCAGGGTCGATTTTCTTGACCTTTTAAACGTACACCTGTAGTATTGGCCGACTCCATTTCCGTAACATCCAATTTCATAAGTTCTACATTATTTTCCACCTCTTTTATATGCTCTTCTGGATCCATATCGATATTTTCCATCCCCACTTACCTCCACTGACTGCTCTCCCCACCCATTTTGGTCATCATCATCGTCACTCAAATTTCTGAGAGGCCGGATTCGATGAGTTCTAACAATTCTGCATGTGTAAGTGACCTTTTCCTATCGCATTTGGCAGCATAATACAATATTTACTGAAAATTACCCAACAAAACTAAAAAGTGAGGTCAGACTTACCATCGTCAACAGTTCGTATAAATCACGATGTATTCAATTGAATACACGGATGTTTGGGCACCTTTATATGAAAAACTATGGCAACACAGCACAAATCACTTATGGCATTCGCAAATAGAATGTCTTAGACACTATAATTTGTATAAATTGTGCAAAAAACTAGTCACTAATTCAAAAAATTACTAGCAGCAAAAAACTTGATCTGTGCCCATGACGTACACACAGTGTTCTGCAATGCTCCAATATGGTTCAAGTTAACAACATAACTCATAGATGGCACCACTTTTGAAAAACTTGACCTAAAGGGATCTACTAATAAATAGAAAACTATTAAATGGGTAGAGCTCTCCGGATAGCACGCTAAAAAAATATAAAAATCATGTATTTAATTGAATACGCCGTGACCGAAAGGGATAAGAATTTTTTTCTACGAAAGTTCGCTAAAAGACCTATTTGTCATTACAGAACATTAAATGAAAATTCACTAGTATAAAAAGTTTTTAAAAAAAGTTTTTGTTTGGTATTGGATATTTGGGACAGTGTAAAGTAATTACGCCCAAGTCTTTGTTTACAGAATCACATTAACAAAGATTCATTCTCGTTGAGTCAAAGTTCAAGTAGAATTTGCCAGCCTTTACTTTTCTTATATTCCTTCCAACTGTGAAAGTAGTTCAGATATTTTTATATTAGGTTATGAGTTTATGCCATGCTTTATTTGCTCGTTAATTCATAATATAACAGTGTATTCCCCCCATTTGTGATTTTTTTTTATAGTTATTAGTCTCTCATGCCCTTTATAATTGAGACAGTTGATGCAACTGGTGAACGGAAACACCAATAAAAATACGTCTTGTTTGCATTAGTGCGCTTGAAAAAGGATAATTGAGTAACATCTGACCCCTCACGTAACAAGACAGATCCTAATGATGTTTCACGACCCGATGATGAATCTCTCTGGGATTATCATTTTGTTTAGCGTTGACGTCTTTTGTTGTTTGACAGTTACCTGCATGCACTATGGTGTTTTAATATCGTGAACGTGTGGAAAGACCTAAGTCAAGTGCATAATTTATAGCAGGAAGTCGTTAAAATGTTATATTTATTTATAGCATAGCGGGTATGTAGTAATTGTTAAAAATGCTAGTATAAACAGGTAGAAAATAGTTCAGATGTGGTAAATGCATGCACAAGGTTGCCACTATGCAGGTGATTATTGAAATAGATATATGGGAAGGTAGTTCACACTAGGGATAATCGATACAAAATTTTGATTTTTAAATCGATTCTCCAGGTCTCGATTTTCGGGAAAATCGATTCATTTTCCCAGAGATCGACTCGAAAAAAAATATACGTAAAATATTTTAATTAATATTCAAACAAAAAACAATACATTCTTTTATGCCACTAAGTAAATATAGTATTACTTCTATACCACAGAATATGATGTATACAGTGTGTCCCAAACTGGATGGGAATGTATTGCTATCTCCGTTATTATTAGAGATAGGGAGACGGTTAAATTAGCAATGTTTTGTAGAATTTCAGCTCGTTCCAAGTATGAATTGTATTTTGCCCTGCCTCTTTTCGTTTTCGAGTTATTTTGAAAAAAAAAATTGTCGATTTCTTTCTTCTTCAATATCTAGGTAAGCGTTGATCTGACATGTCTTAAGAGTTGCACATTTTTAGGACACATTTTACAGAGTAATCTTTCTGTGCTATTGTCAACTTTGGATTGTCATTTGTTTTTGAGCTACAGGTATCAACGTTTGTTTTTATTATGGCAGCCATATTGGATTCTTTGCTCATGTGGTAGCCTGTGAAAAGAGCTTTCCACTGGTATACAACATGCTTGAGAAATGTTGTAATTGCACTGACAATTTTGAGAAAAACCGTTTTGAGGATAGTAGGCTATGAAATCCAATACCAGAAAACAAATGACAAAAAAAGTGCTCAAAAAGCACTAGGCCATGAAGTCTAACAATAGACTTCTACTTTTAACATAATTTTCCGTAATGATTCGCGATACAAAATATTTGATTTAATTTACAATAATTAATTAAGTAATAATGCTAGGTAATATTATGTGAAACAAACAAATAACGAAACCCGGCAATAACAAATAGAAACTTAAACTCCACAAAACAACACAATTAGAAACGGAACTCAACAAATAATAAAATAGAAACTTAAAAATACACTAAATAGAAAATTGTTCAATATGGCCTGTTCGATGCACTTTATACACCTTTTTGAAACATGCCTGCAAACTCTGGTGAGGGTGTTTTGGTTAATATGATTTATAACTTCCGTGATTCTGTTTTGTAATTCATTGATATTTTGTGGTGGATCGAATTTATACACATCATTCTTCAGAGTACCCCAAAAATAAAAATCCATGGGTGTTATATCAGGACTTTGAGCACACCAATGAACCGGCCCATTGTTACAAATGACACGATTATTGAAATTTTGGTACAACAATTCTTTGACGATCCTAGCATTGTGAGCTGGACAACCGTCTTGTTGGTACCAAATATCGTCTAAATTATCATGAACTCTTCTAAAAAAAAAAAAAAAAGTACCAATAATGTCACAGTGACAACTTGCAATTTTAGGTCCTAAAATGTTTGAAAATGTGATTAAACTAAAGTTTAAATAAAACTATTTTGGAGTGTAAAATGGTTGGGAAGTTCAAAGGATGTTGAGGAAATATTGGAGGTGCTAATAACTGAAGATTGGTCGAATAAATTGTAAATTTGAAATACCGAAATTTTATAGCAAGAAATGTCAGTGTCAGTAGGATTTTGATATGTTTCAGTTTAATATTTTAACCAAATCGCATCAATTACAGCCACAAGTTTGTAACTTCTATGTAAGATGCACTGTATAATTTTAATGCATATAAATAAATAAATAAATAAATTGTTGGTAAGATATCATTTCTCAATAGATTAAGATACCTTTCCCCAGTTATATTATTTTCAAAAAAGAACGGACCAACAATGAAGAATTTTTTTAAAAATAACTGTCTAATCTACAAATAAAAATAACATTTTTTTACCTAATAAGCCGCACCAAACATTAATATCAAATCTGTCTTGCAATCGTCTTTCTTCCTTTAGATGGGGATTTTCAGTTGCCCAATAATGCCTATTATGGCGATTATACACACCACAATTTGTAAATCTGGATTCATCAGTCCATATTATTTTCAAATGTAAATGTTCATCTAGCTGACATTGTCCTTGATACCATCTCCAGAATTAAAGTCGCCTAGGGTAATCGTTAACATTTAAGCCTTGTACGATTGTAGGTTTGTATGGATGGTAATGACTTTGTTTTAATACACGGTGCACCGTACTTTTTTGAACGTCAATTTGTTCACCATAAAACCGAACAGATTGCGGAAGGTTTTCGTTTGAAACCTGTAAGACGGCATAATTTCTTTCCTCATTTCTAGGCATTGGTAGTTTCTTTGGGTGAAACCTACCGTCGTTCAATAGATTGGTCACTATTCTGCGAAATATTTTGGTTTTTGGTTGTCGTCTTTCTGGGTACTTGTTTTGATATGAATTTGCAGCTGCCTCAGTATTTCGGTAGAACGAATATAACATTCCAACATGTCAAAATATTCTTGATTACTGAACATATTGTTGAATAATATTTAAAATAAACAGGAAACAAACTATTTAGTACAAAATTTTAAGCCACCACGATCCAACTTTCACAGAAACGTCTCGACTTTCGAAACAAGTTACGGAGATGATGCTCTGAGTCATACACAATATTACGAATTGTTTTTACGATTTAAAAGTGGTCGTCAGTCAATTGAAGACGATACTCGACCAGGAAGGTCTTCAACTTCAACTGGTGAGTTCCACTTTCGGAAAATCAACGATCTGGTGCGTGAAAATCGCCGATTGACTGTCAGAAAAATTGCAGAAGACGTTGGAATCTCAATTGGGTCATGCTATGAGATTTTAAGTGAAAAATTGAACATGCATCGAGTTGCTGCAAAATGTGTTCCTCGTTTGATGACCGATGAACAGAAAGCACATCGCGTGGATGTTTGTAGGCAACTGCTTGAACAATCCAATTCCGATGAAATATTCCTTCATAGGCTCATAATGGGAGACGAAACTTTTGTTTACGGTTACGACATTGACGCAAAATGTCAATCATCACAATGGATTGGCAGAGGATCTCCACGCCCCAAGAAAGCAGGCCAGTCTCGATCCAATGTGAAGGTGATGTTCACTATTATTTTCGACTTTTGTAGAACTGTACGTTTTGAATTCGTGCTTTAAGGTAAAACCGTAAACCGTGTGTACTATCGAGGCGTTTTACGACAGTTACGTGACAAAATCCGCAAAAACTCAGAGTTGTGGCGAGACAACTCATGGTTCTTCCACCATGACAATGCGCCGGCCCAATTCGAACGTTTTGTGCAAAAAATCAGATGACTGTTCTCCCCCACCTCACTTACGCGCCAGACCTGGCTCCTTGTTACATATTCTTGTTTCCCCAATTAAAGTCTGTGCTGAAAGGAGCCCATTGGACTGGAAATGGGCTCCTTAGATGACATCAAAACAAATTCGTCACACGCCTTAAAGGACATTTCAAAAGAAGCTATCCAGAACTGCTTCGCGAAATGGAAACACCGCTGGGAAAAGTGTGTGAATAGTGGAAGTACTTTGAAGGGGATAAGGACCAATAATTTGTAAAATTAAAAATCAAGTTTTTTTTAAAGTTCTGAATTTCTTTGGACAGACCTCGTAAAGATATATGATGAAAGTTGAAACTGGTCCCGAATATGGGTTCTGGGAATCCCGGTTCGTTTGAAGACATTTTCTCAAAATTCAAAAGCCGTGATATCGTCATTAAAAGTGATTTTTTTTTCGTGGGCAATATAAGTAATATAAAGTCCAAAAGGTAATGTCAAAAATGCCTTTAAAATGTCACTATTAGCGATTTTTTTTTTAATTCGCCAATGAGGAGATCTGTGTTTATATATATATATATATATATATATATATATATATATATATATATATATATATATATATATATATATATATATATATATATATATATATATATATATATATATATCCGACCGATAACTCCAAAAATAATGGACCGATCTTGATCAAATTTGTTGAGTACCTTCCTTTTGCAAGTGGCTTGGATAAGTTCGTTAGCCAGGAAAATCGGGCCAGGTTTTCCCGGAAAATTTTGTATTCTTTCTAAAAAAATTCATAACTGCGGAAATAACACGTGTTTGTATTATAAAGAGTGAACTCTGTACCAAAATTTAGGTCCCTAGCTTTAAAGACAAAGAAGTTATGGGCAGTTAAAGAAACAAATTTTGGAGTTTTCCTCAAAACGTCAAACTCGCATTTTTAAACGTGAAACAAATACGGATTGTGAAAAGAAAATGTTGCAAGAAGAGTGTTCTGCGAACCCTTAAGTTTCAGATTGCCCTTCATTTTACTAAAATGTTTGCAGAAAATTCATTTCAAATATACCCTTTCTCTGATGCTTGGCTGTCGGTTTAGTTAAGTTGATGCGTTCGCTGTAGGTTTAGTGAAGTTCATGGTTTAGCGGTCTATAATTTTTAGCTAATTTTCATAGAACAAATTCGTTAATGCATTTTTTATCGATATATGATGCGTTTGTAAGAGAAAAATCTGAACGCAGTAAGTGCGTTTTGGTAGAGAATTTTCATTTAATCCTTCAAATTTCAATAACTCAATTTCCTATTAACGTAAGCTTTGTTGGTTAGGAAACCAACATTTAAGTTTATTTTCCGAAAATTTTTATATATTTTCAAACCATAAGTAATTTTGATAAAATATAGTACATTGGTTCTACTACATAGGCTATACCGGTAATCAGATTGATGCCTGCTCGCATTTGCTATTAAAAACATTTTTATGGAAATTCTCTTCCATAACACACTTGTTGCATCCAGACTTTCGAAAAGTGTTTATATATCTTCAAACAATAAAGTTATTTCGATGAAATATGGTACATTGTTTCTACTATATAGACAACCAAGTTTGATGCCTGCTTTCATCAAAGAAAGACATTTGGTATTAAAAACATTTTAAAGAAAATTCGCTATCATAACGCGCTTGCTGCGTCCAGACTTTTAATTTGTTTATCTTGGATCCTTATAAATACACGTTTAAAATCTCCAACAGCTCTGTGAACACTTTGTGAATACATTTTGAATGTTTTTAAAGGAAGCATGTTTCTTGTTGCGTACTTTTCCTTTTAATTAAATAATTTTTGGAAATTTTAGGGAAAAAACAAGTAATTTCTATATAAAAGAACACTGCACGTCGACTGGTCTAGTCAATTGTGCAATCTCACGCCAAAATTCTACCGAGCGATGGTCAACTTTTTTTCTGACGGGCGACATATGTAATTTTTTAATTGTTTGAAACTGTTTTTTATAAAAATCAAGTTGCCTTACCAAAGTATTATGTTGAGCAAAAATGATTAACTGTCAGATAAACTAAACTTTTGAATTTATGGTAGTTATAACTGCGATTGTTAACTTAAAAGCACTTTTTTATGCCATAAACTTATCAGGTTACGATCTCAGATGAAGCAGCAATAATAGCGAGAGTAGTAGTAGTACAGTTATATTTATGTGATCTTCACAGACAGTACTAGACATGAGATATGTCATTAAATGATAAAAGCATAATAGCATCTTATTTAAGCATTTTACGTTTGGATTTTTAAACATATCAAATCATTAACATTAAATATACAGAGTGGATCAGCCAAATGGAATAACTTCAGTACCGCAATTATTGTGCATATTTATTTAAAAAAATCTAAAACACGTTCATTTTAGATTGAAAAATGTCATCCTGCAACATGAAAACGTCATACCTACATTTAACCGCGAACTTGCAAGATGAAAAAACGTTAGCCCTACATTCAACCCCCTTCGAATGACAGTGGCAACCCCAAAATTTCTAAATATGAGGTAGGGGCTTGTGAAACGTCAGTTGAGAGATCTCTTCGTTCTCTATTTAAAAATGCTATGGTTTTAAAATTTATTGCAAAAATTAACAGAAAAAAATTAATTCATCTAAGATACTGAAATCTAAGTCAAAAGAAGACAATTTGGTTACCATAAAATGTCAATATTTTTGTGTTGGAGAATTTTGTGGTTTTTGAAGAGATTTAGTTAAAATTAATGTTAATGTTTAAATAGCAGTGAATAGTAATCTTCATGGCTACTGTGGAAGCGTTGGTGGGAGTGTCGATAGCAGAAGAAAAATTATAAAGTGACATTCATTAAAATCATTTGGATAGAAGAAATTTGGAAAGAGGATGTTTAACAAAATTGTATCACCACAAGCACAAGCCTAGCTTATTTGTGAGATGCATTGTATAGCTTTAATAATAAATAAATAAATAAAAAAGTCTGGACGCAGTAAGTGAGTTATGAATGTGAATTTCCATAAAAGTGTTTTTAATAGCAAATGCGAGCAGGGTTCAGTCTGATTACCGGTATAGCCTATGTAGTAGAAACAATGTACTATATTTTATCAAAATTATTTATTGCTTGAAAATGTACAAAGATTTTCCGAAACTAAACTTAAATGTTTGTTTCCTAGCCAACAAACCTGACGTTAATAGCAAATTGAGTTATGAAATTTGAGTGATTTAATGAAAATTCGCTACCAAAACGCACTTACTGCGTCCAGATTTTTTCCTTACAAACATGCATCATATTTCGATAAAAAATGCAAAAATGCATCAACGAATTTGTTCTACGAAAATTAGCTCAAAATTATAGACCGTTAAACCATAAACTTCACTAAACCTACAGCGAAAGCGTCAACTTAACTAACAGCCAAAGCATCAGAAAAAGGGTCTATTTTAAATGAATTTTCTGCAAACATTTTAGTAAAATGAAGGGCAATGACGGTTGAATCTGAAACTTAAGGGTTCGCAGAACACTCTTCTTGCAACATTTTCTTTTCGCAATCTGTATTTGTTTCATGTTCTTTGCCTGAACATTACCAATTTTGACGTTTCAAATTGCGACTTTGACGTTTTGAGGAAAACTCCAATTTTTTTTCTTTACTGCCCATAACTGTTATGTTATGGGCAGTAAAGAACCATAACATAACAGTAATATGTGTTTTACATTGACATGAATATATTACCCGTCACACTGTGAATCAATCCTACTCTCTAATTAGATGAGCGTCTCGCGACAGTAAAAACTTGGATGAGTTTTTTGTTATTTTAACGAAATAAAAGACCTCCCTAACGTGATGTTACAAAACATCCTACCAACTGACTTTTCTGACCTGCCCTGACATCAGTTTGCCTAATGAAAAGCTAAAAGGAGAAGGAAAATCAACCCTGCCATATATCAAGGTTATGTGAGCATAATGAACTTCTCCTTTCCCTTTTAACTTCTTTTAGCTTTTGATTAGACAAGCTGATGTCAGGGCAGGTCAGTTGGGAGGATTGTGTGTACACAGCACAGTCAATGAGGTATTTCATTTCGTTAAAATGACAAAAAACTCATCAAAGTTTTTACTGTCGCGAGACGCTCGTCTAATTAGAAGAAAGCAATGTTTAATCTATTAATCACATATTGCACATACATTTTATCTTTCTGCTCTTCTTGTTTATACGCACTTTAACTATGCCAAATCTCACCATGCTTCGTGCGCGCAATGTGCTTAACAAGGGTTAGGTACAAAGTTTTTCTTCATGTATTATAACCCTATAGTTGAAACCACAGCTAAAGCATCAGAAAAATGGTCTATGTGAAATTTATTTTCCGCAAATATTTGGACAATGGTGGCTGAAGCTGAAACTTAAGGCTTTATGGAACAAAATTTCTGCTACATCGCCCGTAATGTTAGTTTCAAGTTCTTTATTTAGAACATGTCAATTTTGACGTTTTGAATTGCGACTTTTTGACGTTTTAAGAAAAAAACTTAAAAGCTTATAACTTTTTTTTATCTTAACGTAGAGATTCAACTATTGGTGCATGGTTTTCTTTTTATGACATAAATCCTTGTAACTTATATGGTTGCCCTAACGTTGTTATTTCCGGACATATAAAAAATTTCTGAAAGATAACGCAAAATTTTCCGGGAAAAACTAGTCTGATTTTCCTGGCTAACGAACTTATCCAAGCCACTTGCGAAAGGAAGGTACTCACCAAGTTTTATCAAAATCGGTCCATTATTTTTTGAGTTAGCGGTGTGACACATAAATATATATATATATATATATATATATATATATATATATATATATATATATATATATATATATATATATATATATATATATGTATATATATATATATATATATATATATATATATATATATATATATATATATATATATATATATATGTATAAACATACAAAGTCAGAAACCGACCTCGGATTTGGGTTCCAGAGGTCCTAAATAGCGCTCATTTGAAGAAATGTTTTCAAAATTCAAAAGTCGCGATCTCCTCATTAGTAATTTTTTTTAAAAGAAAATTCACTAAAAATAAAAAAAAATACAATGATATAGAAATTCCAAGGATGTACATGCCATCGGTTATAGGAAAAATTATGGGCAGTTAATTAAATTTAAAATTTTGAAAACCAACATTGAAGCTTTGTCAGGGTCAAGAAGATTTCGAGCAGTATTTTCTTATTGTATTATATTCTAGTCCAAATTGCATAAATCGCAGACACAAGGTTAATACTTTTTGTAAGATGCATTGTAAAATTTATACAGCAATAAACTAAAACCAGAAACTAAATTGACAAACTCCCCGGGACATACTAAAAAAATAATAACTAATCGCGTTTCATTCTTGATTACGAGAAAAATCTATCTTAACGTAGGAGATGCATGTCTTGAACGTCTTGTCAGCAATCCAATCGTAAATAAAAATGTCTTCTAACGTTAATCAACATCTAAGGCGTGTCTGACCTAACCCCAATCGTTCTTCTTCTTCTTTCAATCAGTTAAATCGCCTGGTTTAGTTTTGTACACGATACTTTTCACATATCCCCATTAGAAGTCTAATAGTGTGAGTTCGGCGATCGTGCTGCCCATTCCAACGAAGCTCCTCTCGCCTCTATCCACCGATTTGGAAATATTAGGTCGAGGTACTGCCGGACATTTAGTTGGTAATGTACTTGTGTTCCATCCTGTTCGAACCTATCACAGTCGTTGGAACTTGTGGGTTTGTTCGATTAAGATATAAGTTTGCCAAAGTTGGCATGACATTATTTTGGGGCAGTGCTAAATAACTATCTTCATTCAAATTGCCATCAAAGAAAAGGGACGAATAACATGGTTTACAACTATTCCTGCCGAAACATTATCCTTTTCAGGGTACTGCGTATGTTCTTCTCTCATCCAGTGTGGATTTTCTTTAGACCAGTAGCGACAATTTTGAGGATTAGTATGGCCGTGAAGTGTAAAACTGCACTCATCGGAAAACAAAACGTGTTCTAGTTGGATGACATTGTTGTCCAACATTTCCATAATTTGTTCACAAAAAGACGTTCTTCTATCAAAATCGTCTTCCATGAGCTCTTGAGTTTGAATGAATTTATAGATGCATCTTATACTTTTGATATTCGAATATTTGATGAATGGCTAACGTTCAATGTTGTGGCTGCATGTGGGCTCGAAGGATGTGGTTTTTCCTCAATCTCGAGCATCAAATCCAATTTGGTATCATTATTCAGTGCGTTAGAAGGGTTTTTTTGTATCTGCATTACATGACCAAGCTCGCGCGGCTTGTTTTCAATTTTTCTAATTGCCCTTTGCGATATAGATCGTAACATTAATCACATTTAGGATTATGTATACTGTTGTGTTGGGTGATTGATGCTTATATATTTTATATACTATATGCTGAATAGGACTGTTGTATATACGGTTCAGGATACCTGACTCTCAGCCAGGAGGCTCGGGTTCGATTCCCGGTACCGGAACCATAATCAAGTCAAACTTAATGATGGCTCTATATACAGAAGAAATGCCGCTCATTGCATAAAACCATAGCAAATATACCAGATCAACCCGAAGTAATAAGCTCCCCAATAGAAAATAACGATATATGCAACAGTCCTATTCAAACTAAGCAAAAAAGATGAGCATCAACCACCCCAGCGGAATTTCGTTATGTCACAAGGTCAGGAAGGATTGTTGAACCACCTCAAAGAACTGATTTGTAGTTTGTATTTGTTTTTATTAAGATGTAACGTTTAGTATTATGTATACTGTCCTGTTAAGTCAGTTGTGACACACGACGACACGTAAACTTCACTTGTTAGATATGCCACATGTAACCCAGTATTAATCTAGTAACCTATTTTTCATTTTGAAAAAAATTCTTGAAATGAGCGCGAACTAAGCTATATATATATATATATATATATATATATATATATATATATATATATATATATATATATATATATATAAGTACACTTGGAGAACACCCAAATCACCACAACACATATTTCAGAGACCTTACGATCGTTGACAATGTCAACATCTTCAGAGGAAGAAAATTCTAACATAAAAAACTAGATCCCGTGTATTTATATCGCGTCAAGGTAAACGAACTAGTCCGAAATAGAGTTGTCGTCCAAGAACGATCGTTTGTTTATTGCGCAGCGAAACTACTAGTTTGGAGACCTGCTTTAATCTTCTGGTCGACAAATTTATGACCCTTGTCTAATATAGGTTTAAAAGGACCCGAGTTATTTAATGAATCAGCACGTTTCCTTTCGATCTAGAAATCTACTATGTGGATATTGGATCATGCCGATAAAGACATCTGGTGAGATAAACAACATCAACTCAACTCATCTTTTTTAAAAATAGAAAACTAAAAACCCAGATGTCTGTCCCACCATATTAACTCTAACAAAGGATAAATAATTCAACTAAAACATCACATAAAAATTATATTTATATTGATTTTAATTCTACGTGTAAGTATTTATATTGACTACATAGATACAACAAACCGCACAGGTCTTTAAGTCGAGAACAAACATAGAGATTAATATATGTATAAACCGGTCGAGTTATTGACAAGAATTTATTATTCTACCAGACAAATTAGGAGTGTTTAAGCAGTCGAATGCAAAGAGAAAATAAAGGGCTTGAAATTACAGGTGAAGTTTTGTTCTTAATAGACCTTAATATAAAAATACTTTCTAATGAATCAAGCATAGTTTGATGTCTAACATTTTTGACAAGTTTCAAATTTTCTTTGTCAATGTGGTGATTATTATCCCATATATGTTGTGCCACACATGATTTGTCCGCCGTACCATGTCGTAACTGTGCGAGATGTTCACGAAATCTAGTGGCTATGTTTCTCCTAGTTTGGCCCACGTATTTAAGATCACAATCTTTGCAACTAATCTCATAAATGCCGGACATTTCAGTGACTTTGTCTTTGTCTTTCGTATTACCCAACAAATTTTTTAAATTACTTTTCGTCGAAAACGTCAAATGTAATTTATCGGCATGATCCAATATCCACATAGTAAATTCCTAGATCGAAAGGAAACGTGCTGATTTTTTAAATAACTCGGGTCCTTTTAAACCTATATTAGATAAGGGTAATAAATTTGTCGACCAGAAGATTAAAGCAGGTC
Organism: Tillus elongatus; assembly: GCA_964006375.1. Classification (NCBI taxonomy): domain Eukaryota; kingdom Metazoa; phylum Arthropoda; class Insecta; order Coleoptera; family Cleridae; genus Tillus; species Tillus elongatus. The sequence continues at coordinate 83,969,317 of OZ023262.1, read as the reverse complement.
TCCGACCTAGTAGTTTCACTGCGCAATAAACAAAAATCGTTCTTGGACGACAACTCTACTTCGGACTAGTTCTTTTACCTTGACGAAATATAAATACACGGGATCTAGTTTTTTATGTTAGAATTTTCTTCTTCTGAAGATGTTGACATTGTCAACGAAACGATCGTAAGGTCTCTGAAATATGTGTTGTGGTGATTTGGGTGGTCTCCAAGTGTACTTATTAATGCTCATCACAAGTTCCAGTTTTCACATAGTATATATATATATATATATATATATATATATATATATATATATATATATATATATATATATATATATATATATATATGTATGTATATATATGTATATATATGTATATGTATATATATGTATATGTATATATATATATATATATATATATATATATATATATATATATATATATATATATATATATATATATATATGTATATATATATGTATATGTATATATATATGTATAAACATATAAAAAATTTGGTAAGTGCCTTCCTTTTGTAAGTGGCTTAGATAAATTCGTTATCCAAGAAAATCGCCGCAGATTTTTCCGGAAAATGTTGTGTTTTCTTTCGGAAAGTTTTATATCTCCGGAAATCACAAAGTAAGGGCAGCCAAATTTGGCACGCGTAGTTGTATTATAAAAAGTGAACCATGCACCAAAATTTAGGTCTAAGTTAAAAGACAAATAAAGAAAAAAAATGGGTTTTCCTCCCAACGTCAAAGTCGCGATTTGAAACGTCAAAATTGGAAACATTTAGGGAAAGAACCCGAAACGAATACGGATTATGTAAAGAAAATGTCGCAAGAAGAGTGTTCTACAAACCCTTAAGTTTCAGCTTTAACCGTCATTGTCCTTCATTTTACTAAAATGTTTCCAGAAAATTCATTTCAAATAGACCCTTTCTCTGATGCTTTGGCAGTAGTTTTAGGTAAATTTGATAATGAGGAGACCGCGACTTTTCAATTTTAAAAAGATTTCTTCAAATGGGAGCAAACTAGGCCTCCTAGAAACCCTATGAGAGTTTAGTTTCAGTTTTTATCTGTTTACATATTATATAGAGGGTGACGCATTTCTAGGGTAAAGCTCAATATAACTCTTATTATACAAGATACGAGAAAAAATTGTATACGTTAAATATAGGGCGTCTTGAGCTGCATCTTATCAAATTATTTAAACAATCACAGGTGGCCCATAAGTCATTGGTGATACTTACAAAAAAAAATTCCAACATCCCTTATATTATTGCATTTTTCATCGAAATATGATGCATGTTTGTAAGAAAATACGAGACGCAGTAAGTGCGTTTTGGTAGCGAATTTTCATTAAATGATTCAAATTTCAATAACTCAATTTGCTACTAACCTAAGGTTCGTTGGCTAGGAAACCAGTTTTCTCGGAAACATTTTAAGTGTATTTTCTGAAAATTGTTGTACATTTTCAAACAATCAGTTATTTTGATAATATATCATACATTGTTTCTACTATATACCTAGGTTATACCGGTAACCATATATACCTAGGTTATACCGGTGACCAAATTGATGCCCGCTTGCATTAAAGAGACATATTTGCTATTAAAAACATTTTTATGAAAATTCACTTCCATAACGCACTTGCTGCGTGCAGACTTTTTAATAAAACTTAAATATTAAATATAAAGGTAAATACGTGCTGGAATATATCGCACGTTACATAGGCACTCTCCGTAATGAATCATCTGTAGAATTGTTATTTTATGCATTTGTGTTATATAAACCATGTTTCTGAATTGCAGTTAACAACTGACAACTACTGTCATGCAGTTACAATCACACAGTGTTAAACAAAACTAACATTGCCAACTATAAAGAACGTAGATAACTTTTATGTCTTCTTTTTAATTGATTCCGTCCAAAAAAGATACTGAAATGTTTTTTTTGCTTGCTTTCTCATCAAAAATTAAACGCGATTAGTTATTAATTTTTTAGTGTGTTGTAGCGAAGTTCGGGGTTAAATGTAGGTGTGACGTTTTCATGTTGCAGGATGTCATTTTTCATTTTAAAATGGACGTGCTTCAGAATCTTTTTATAAATATGCACAATATTTGAGATGCTCAATTTATCCCATTTGGGGTGTTACACCAGGTATAATAAGCGCATGCAGAAAAATATTCATGCCAAGATCACTTTTTCAATATTTGTCTGTACTTCTATTCATATACAGGGCTTTTATTAATTCCCGAACCCAACGTGACTGGATTCTGTCTCTCTCTTAGTGGAATATGATTTTATGGGTTGGCAGTCAGAAAGTAACCAAAAAAACCACTAGACTAGGGACCCTAAAGTTACTAAATCAATTGACAATTGACAGTTCAGTCCATTGGCGTTCGACCAGTGTCTACCTTCTTCAAATAATTTTCTATCTGTTGGCCAATAAAAATAAACAGTTTTTATCAAAACTTAGCATTTTCATTGCGTTTTTATGTAAGTTAAAAGTGTAGGTATGTTAAGGTTATGTTGTTGATGATATTCGACATCGCATGGAACGAAGCCCTACCAAATCTTTTCGTCGGTAATCTGCCCAAACAGGTACATATTTGTTACATGTTACACAATACACATTCTTAAAACTGTAAATTAGAAGTTTAAATAATCGGACCCCAATTTGTTTACGTACATTACAAAATTTTGATATCTATACAAAATAAAAGTAATATTTTATTATGTTTTTAATTTATTTTTTAACAATCAATAACAGTAAACTATACATGAACAGACTTGCTGTTAAAAATACTAAATAATAAATACATTTAAGACATTTAGTGTTTTAATTTATTATAATTTTTATATTTTTTATAAAACCCCAATGGAAATATGGGACAACACTGGCATCTTAGGGATTTCATTAATTCAGGTTGAACAACCGTGTATGCCGGGTTGCCTAACTTAAGCGGTCACGTGGGGTTCGGGAATTAATGAAAGCCCTGTAATTTACAATGTTATTAAATAATACAATGTGCAATGTGTTTAGTGTATAGGATGTTGTGAAATGTACATATTGACAAATTGCAAATACATTAATCCAAAGCATAATAACCCGTAAAATAAATAACTACCTAAATAAAAATACTTACTTTAAAATAATACCGTTTCGATTTTTATTGTGAAATAATAAAATTACCGTTGTATTTTGGCAACCACCAGTCCATCAAAATAACAAGCATGTAATTTGGTATTAGAAAGGGAAATACCAAATTTTAGTTACCATTCAACCACAAATTGTATGTTTGTGTCTTATAATTATTGGCATATGTGAATGTGTTTTCTCATTTCTTTATTCCTTTTAGTTAACAGAAAATGCTTTTTTATCGTACACAAGATTTTATCATATTTTATTGTGCATTTCCTTTATTTTATGTCATATTTCTGATAAGTACAATTTGGAGAATCCAATTCATCACAATACAGTTTTAAAACCTAACGATTGTTTCGCTAACTAAGTAGGTTATGTTCACGAAATCTGGTGGCTATGTTTCTCTTGGTTTGACCCACGTATTTAAGCTTACAATCTTTGCACATTTACGATATGGTACAGTAGACAAATCATGTTTGGCACAACATATATGGGATAATAATCACCACATTGACAAGGAAAATTTGAAACTTGTCAAAAATGTTAGACATCAAACTATGCTTGATGCTTTTGAAAGCGTTTATATATCAAGGTCGATTAAGAACAAAACGTCATTGAATCGTGCGGCACCTTTAATTTCAAGTCCTTTATTTCACTTTGCATTTAATCAGCTAAACACTCATCTGTCTGGCAGAATAATAAATTATTGTCAATAACTCGGCCGGTATATACAGATACTAGGCTGTACGTTTAGTTCTCGACTTAAAAATCCCCTTTTGTTTTCTTTGTATCTAAAAACTCAATATAAATACTTGTTTTTATGTAGAATTTTAGTTGGAATATTCATCCTTTGTTAAAGTTAACATTGTGAGGAAACAGTCGGTTTTTTTTAAGATGGGCGGTTGTTAATGGTCTGTTCGCCAGATGTGCTTGTGGGCGCTCGTCACGGGCTCCAATATTCACATAGTGAATTTTTAGGTCAAAAAAGAAGGTGAGCTTCCTTAAATATCTCAGTCCCTTTTATTTTAAGCCCATTATCCTTAAATTAGATAAAAGCTCATAAATTTGCCAACCAGGAGATTAAAGTAGTTCTTCGACCTCGTCCGTTCAATATTGACACAATAGACAAACGATGGGTCGCCGACTACAATTTTTACTTCGGCTTAGTTCGTCTACCTAGGTTCGACATAAATACACTGTAGCTGCTAATCTAATTTAGAATTTTTCATCATCTGATGATGCTGACGTGGTCAGTGAATCGATCGTAAGGTCTTTTTAAAATATGTGTTGTGGTGATTTGGGTTCTCCAAGTGTACTTATGAGTGCTCATCACAGGTTCCAGTTTTCACATAGTCGTTGGTGATAGACATTTTTTGTATTTAACACGTCTTATATTCCTGCACTTTCTATCGAAATATAATGCCTGTTTGTAAGGCAAAGAAATTGAAGCGTTGGTCGTTTTTTAGTTATTTCAATTGTTTTTCAACTTCTCACATTTTTGGCACATATCAAAAATTATAATACGGTGTTTTACCAATAGTTAGCGAAGTCCCATGAAAATGACGCATTCAGAGAGGTAAATATTATTCGTCGAAAAATCGCATGCCGTATACAGGGCACTCTCAAATAATGACCAAGTTTTAAAAAATTCAAACTGTCGTAACTCAGTTTTTGGCGAATTAAAAAAAATATCGCTAATGAGGAGATCTGTGTTTATATATATATATATATATATATATATATATATATATATATATATATATATATATATATATATATATATATATATTTATTTATTTATATCCGACCGATAACTCAAAAAATAATGAACCGATCTTGATGAAATTTGGTGAGTACCTTCCTTTTGCAAGTGGCTTGGATAAGTTCGCTAGCCAGGAAAATCGGACCAGGTTTTCCTGGAACATTTTGTATTTTCTTTCTAAAAAAAATCATATCTCCGTAAATAACAAAGTAAGAGCAACCAAATTTGGTACGCGTATTTGTATTATACAGGGTGAACTCTGTACCAAAATTTAGTTCTCTAGCTTTAAAGACTACGATGTTATGGGCAGTTAAAGAAACAAATTTTGGAGTTTTCCTACAACGTCAAACTCGCAATTTTAACCGCAAAACTGGCAATCTTTAGACAAATAACGTGAAACAAATACCGATTGTAAAAAGAAAATGTTGCAAGAAGAGTGTTCTGCAAACCCTTAAGTTTCAGATTTAACCGTCATTGCCCTTCATTTTACTAAAATATTTCTCTGATGCTTTGACTTTCGGTTTAGTTAAGTCCATGCTTTCGCTGTGGGTTTAGTGAAGTTTATGGTTTAATGGTCTATAATTATTTAGCTAATTTTCATAGCACAAATTCGTTAATGCATTTTTGCATTTTTTATCGAAATATGATGCTTTTGTAAGAAAAAAAGCTGGACGCAGTAAGTGCGTTTTGGTAGCGAATTTTCGGTAAATTTGCAGTTTAGCTCCCGAACGCTTTTCAAAAAACTGTTTTCAGAAACCTGCCTTGGGCCCCCCTGGATCCACAACCCCAAGAAAGTTACGGGACCAGGAGTGAGTAGGGGTGCTGGGCGGGGTAGGTAGTGAAAAGGAAATATGAGCATAAAGTTCGAATAAAACGGGCTTAAAAGCTGTCTTTTTCACATCTTGAAGCCATATCCCCCTTAAACCCTGCCTACCCCGCACAGCACCCCTATCCCCCCAGGTGCCGTAACTTCCATGGCGGATAGGAACAAGACAATTTTCTTGTGGTTTGTGCATCCAGGTGGGGTCCTAGTAAGGTTTCTGAAAACAATTTTTGGAAAGCGTTCGGGAGCTAATCTGCAAATTTACCCAATTTTCATTAAATCCTTCAAATTTCAATAACTCAATTTGCTATTAATGTAAGCTTTGTTGGTTAGGAAACCAACATTTAAGTTAATTTTCGGAAAATTTTTGTATATTTTCAAACCATAAGTAATTTTAATAAAATATAGTACATTTGTTTCTACTACATAGGCTATACCGGTAATCAGATTGATGCCTGCTCGCGTTTGCTATTAAAAACATTTTTATGGAAATTCACTTTCATAACACACTTGCTGCATTCAGACTTTTGAAAAATGTTTATATATTTTCAAACAATAAAGTTATTTCGATGAAATATGGTACATTGTTTCTACTATATAGGCAACCAAGTTTGATGCCTGCTTTCATCAAGAAAGACATTTGCTATTAAAAATATTAAAAAAAAAATTAGCTACCATAACGCACTTGCTGCGTCCAGACTTTTAATTTTATGTACTCATTTGACAAATTTTTGCGTAAAAAAAATTGTCAGTTTTCGCACATATTTTGTTCTTTCCGTAGCAATTTTTTTTATAGATTTTTATGAAATTTTGGTAATTAATAATAAATGTTTACTCGGTTATTGTGAAAAAAATGTTTTTGGATTTCCGTGAAAAAAATTGTGCAAATTTGCATGCCATTTTTTTTTTAAGTTTCGTCGAAAAGCTTTTTGTGAATAATTATATGGCAGATGGGTGCTTGAAGATGTTCGTTGTCCAGGAAAGTTTTATAGAGAACATTTTAAGTTTATTTTCTGAAAATGTTGTACTTTTTCAAACAATAAAGTTATTTTAATTAAATATGGTATATTGCTGGTACTATCTACTTCATTCTGTTGACCAAATTTGGTGCCTACTTTCATTAAAATAAAATGCATATGTGCGTATAAAAGCATGTTTATGAAAATTCTCTATAAGAACACACTTGCTGCGGCCAGACTTTTCTTTGTTAAGGTGTTTTGGTCTAGGACCAGAGTGGATCTTTTCCGTCATCTCCAGAAACCGACAACAGTGAAACAGTAGCAGTGATTATTCGTGAATATTTTTCTGTTTGCGCCTATCAGGGTACCCAGCAGAAATCAAAAATCAAATTCCCTGACATTTTCAGTTTCAACAAGTAAATTTTTCATAATACTAAAAATGAAAGGCACACATCTCTGAATACGTTTCTATTAATGGAATAAATAAAAATTCTAAACAAAAAACTTGTTTAATACACAAACATCATCAAAAACATAAATATGCTTATTCTTTTAAACATCTATAGAAAACTACTTAAATAAATGAGTATTACACGTCTTTGCAGTAACTAGTAATTAAGCTTCACTCATTTTAGTCTAAATGAGATCAAACCACAAGAGCCATATTATAGCCACTGTTCATGTATTCGATTAAAAACACGTCTTGGTTAAAAAAAAGCTTCTTAACAAAAATAAATATCAAATGTTTGCTATGAAAAAGGTCCAAATGAAATTACCACACTGTGGAATTTTTTTTTTTTTTTTTTTTTTTTTTAATGTCAACAACACACCACGAGGGCTTACAGCCTAAATACTATCGTACCGTGGGTGTTGACAAGGAGGAAAGAGGCAGCTTGTTAATTCTGGACTTGAAGGTTTGGAGGTTCGGAGGAGAAGGAAAAGGAAAAACATGTGCCGCCAAGGAATTCCACAACTTGGAAGTCCTCGGGACAAAAGAGCGGGCATAACAAGATGTTCTATGTCTGGTGACCTGGACATTAAAAGGGTGCATTCGCTCTGTTCCCCTGGTAGATCTGCTGGGGGCAGCAGGTGGGGGAATTATGGAGGAAAGCTCCTCTGAGCAGTGCCCGTGCAGATATCTATAAAAGAGAGAGAGGTCACCAACGGCACGTCGGTGGGCAAGGGATGGAAGCCTTTGGGTGAGGGTAGGGTCACCGATGAGACGTATAGCTCTCTTTTGAATGGAGTCCAGGATAGCGAGTGTAGAAGCGGCAGCTGCACCCCAGATGTGGGAGCAGTATTCGAGGTTTGGCCTTATTTGTGAAGTGTATAAGGTATAGAGATTAGTTGGTGAAAAGTATTTGCGAGCCCGGAAGAGGAAACCCAATTTCTTAGCAGCCGCTTCTGCAATTGATGTAACATGTTGGTGCCAATTAAGATTTCGATCCACAGAAATGCCAACAAGAGAGAAGGACTCATTACTTTGAATAACTTGGTTGTTCATTGTGATGGGTCTAGGGCTGCTGTATCTCTTGTGAGAAAGAAAGCAAGACTTAGTTTTGGTGGGGTTGAATTGTACAAGATTTCTACTTCCCCAGTCTAATATTTTTTGGAGGTCCACGGAGACAGAACCCTCCATGAGTCTGCGATCCTCATCTAATTGGGCTAAAGAGACAGGCTTAGAATATTGTATATTTGAGTGGAGGGTGCTGTCGTCCGCGTAACTGTGAACTGGGTTGGATGTGCTAGAGAGGAGGTCATTGATGTGGAGAAGAAACAAAGTAGGGGCTAAAGCTGAACCTTGAGGAACTCCTGCATTAATTGGATACAGTTTAGACGAATGGCCATCCACAACAACAGATATGCTCCTGTTGGAGAGGAAATTTGCTGTCCAGGTACAAAGTTTTGGTGGTAGGCCATAGGCCGGAAGTTTATTAAGCAGCGCTGCGTGCCAGACCTGGTCGAATGCTTTGGATATGTCTAGAGCAACAATCTGGGATTCACCGTATTGTTCCATAGACTTGTTCCAAGAATGGGTGACAAAGGAAAGGAGGTCGGCAGTCGATCTGCGCTGACGGAATCCATACTGCCTGTCGTGGATTAGACTGTGTTTTTCAAGAAATTTTAGTAGTTCGGTGTTTATATACTTTTCCATCACTTTAGAGATGACTGAAAGGAGAGAAATAGGCCTGTAGTTGCTAGGAAGCGCTTTGGATCCTTTTTTGGGGATGGGTTGTACTCGAGCAGTTTTCCAGTTACTAGGGAATATGCCTTTATTGTAAGATATCTGAAACAGACGAGTCAGGACAGGAGCAAGTTCTGGTGCGCATTTTTTGAGAACAATTGCTGGGATCTCGTCAAGGCCAGAGGCTTTCCTGGTATTAAGAAAAGAGAGCATCTTTCGTACCTTTTTAGTTTTGAAAATGATATCAGTCATTTTATGCGCGACATTGGGGACTGTTGGTGGTTGAACATTTGGAGGTGGGTTGAGAGTAGAATTTCCGGCGAACAACGAAGCAAAAAGTTCAGCCTTGCCCAGGGCGGTAGAAACAATTTCATCCCCTGAGACAAGAGGTGGGAACGTGCTCTTGCAGAAATTATTCCCAATAGACTTAGCAAGAGTCCAGAAGGGTTTGCCGCCGTTGGAGCTTGAGAGTACTTTGTTTTTGATGTGGTTATTAAACGAGTTTTTTGCCTCAGAAAGAATGCGGACATAGCGGTTTCTTGCGTCGTTGAATGCTTGACGATTTTCTTGACTGGGATTGTGTAGAAGCGTTTTGTGAGCTTTGACCTTTTCAAGTCTGGCCTTGTCACAGGATTTAGAGAACCAGGGCTTTTGAGTGGCTGAAGAGGTTTTCTGTGTACGTGGAATAAATAATTCCATGCCAGCTTGGATAATTTCGGTGACGTTTTGTGAGATATCAGAGGGGTCAGGATGAGAGAAGCAGACAGAGGCCCATGGAAATGAGGAAAAGTAATCCCGCATTTCGTCCCAGTTTGCGGAGTTGTAGTAATAAATAAGATAGTGTTCATACATATTTTATCAATGTGGTAATTTTTGATTTTAAAACACCAATCTCAAATTTTGCACTTTCTTCAGTGTGTTTTTCCGCGTTCCTAGTTGTGATATTCCTCTATGTGTTTTATGTATCATTTTTTTCTGCTTCGCTCATCCAAAGCATTGTCTTCTGAGCTCTTTTATATTCATGATAATATGAATTATTGATGCTACTTTAGATTGACTTCTCTATTTCCCACTCGTCCTAATTTCTTTACACTATCATACACAATGCGTCGCGATATTAAGGTTTTCTCTTGTGGATTACAATACAAGTACCGATATACAAACGCCCAATATTTTCACTCCAGCTTTAACTCTATGTTACATGATCATAAAGGTTAAAATAGAATAAATACAGACAGCGCATCTCTACATTGGCAATAACTAGAGTGCATTTTGCATTTTATGCATTCAAGGAAGAATATTTCAAGTGAGATAAACAAATGTGACATATTTGAGATAGATGAAGAAGCTATATTTATGTTGGCGCATGATGTGACATTCGCTGTGTTTTTTTGGCGGCTAAAATTAATATACCAAATGGTAGCTGCAATGTTGTCAGATAAATTTCCCTAGGAGACCAATATTTAGGTGAAAAAGATTCGTATAATATACTTATATCATTTTGTGAAACCAAAATAATTTGCTTGTGACGGAATTTACAAATATATAATTTCCAGGTCTGCTGAATGATTCCCTGACATTTTAGTAAAATCACAAATTTCCCTGACATTTTAGGGGGTATTTCAAATTCCCTGATTTTTCCTGGTTCTCCTGGTTTTCCAGGTCGCTGGGTACCCTGGCCCATTCTGTATTTAAAGTTAATGCTTGATATATCGAAAAATCTAAATATAAAAGATTTAAATAAGTTTCATATATTTGTGAAAACCGTCACTAATTAGCTAAAATGGTGTATTTTACAATAATAAATATATTTCATCAACAATAAATCACAGAAGACGGAACATCAAGTGGACATTTATACTAATTGAAAATTAATCTCAGTTAATTATCTGTTTCCCGTGTTTCCTCGCCATTCATCATAGTATTTTATAATTTCGTTCATTGCTACCGCAATTCTTTTTCTCATAATGAATGGAACCATGAGAACATATAATCTAGATGGCAACCTTTACGCTTCAATGGTGGAGATATGTAGTGGGAGCCTAAGGTATTAGCATTAATTCTGCTTGTTTCCTTTCTGTTCTGTAATTACAAACCGTGTAAACGTTAGAATTAAGTACTGCTTTCATATTACCTCCTCCAGCTCCCTTGGTTTTTATTTCTAATATAGTAATTTATCTCATTCGGTATGCGTTATACCTACATAACGATGAGGCGATGCCGGGTTCCCCGTTAAACTTGCGTGTTGTAATACGTAAATAATTGATATAAACTTGACCATGTCATTGTTAGACCTGTGTAATTTCGTACGTATGTAATTGATTCGTTCTAAATGCGTACTGTATCAATTAAAAAACAACATTGTTGGTGTTGTTTATCTTTCTTTTATACACGGATAATTATTTATGTTCATTAGTGAATTTTCTTAGAAAAAAATCACTTTTGGGGAGATTTTGATCAAATTTGCTTAGTACCTTTCTTTTGTAGGTGGCTTGGATAGGATCGTTTGCCAGGAAAATTGGCGCGGGGTTTCCCGGAAAATGTTGCGTTTTCTTTCAGCAAAAAATGTATATCTCCGGAAATAACAAAGTAAGGGCAACCAGATTTGGTACGCGTGTTTGTATAATAAAGCGCGAACCATGTACCAAAATTTATATATATATATATATATATATATATATATATATATATATATATATATATATATATATATATATATATATATATATATATACAGGGTGATTCTTTGGTGAAAAATAAGGGGTGTCTTTCTTATAAAGTTTTTCCTGAAACCCCTTCTCCTCCAAGTTACAGCCCTTTGAAATGTTGGCAAAAAAAAGTTTTCATTACATTTCTCCGTTATGGAATAATTTTAAAAAAAAAACGAAATTTTGCAGATTCATAAGGCTAACAAAATGACAGTTTTAAAAGGATTTTATAACCCTATAATGTTATCACAAGAGGGTGAAAAAACCTACCCTTACATTATTTTTTATCAGTACTTTTTATTGTTTTCTATTAAAAAAATGATTTATAAAGAAGGATTCATTGAGCAACTTTCTTATGTCTTGACATTTTCTCATAAAATTGTTAGTTTCATCACAAAAAAATAAAAGTACGCGGTAGGTTGTCAAATAACGTCATAATTACACTAATATGTTAATATGTATTGTTCTGGCTTTTACTAATTTCCAAAAATTCATAATGAGAAACCACAACTAGGTATTGTACTACTATTTAATAATTAATAATTAACAAACTAAGAAACGAAAAGAAATATTAACAAAATGTCAGTACGTATCATCATAATAAATGTTGAAAATGCCCCACTGGGGAGAGAACGCATGACTCTAGTCTGTTTGCCATTGAACTTCGTATTCTATGAAAAATACCGGGTGTGTTTCTTATAATATCACATGATGCGATAATACGAAGGTTTTCAGAAAACCCCACAGGCAAAAATCCAACGGATTCAATTCAGGAGATCGGGCAGGCCAATTCTGTGGGCCTCCTCGACCTATCCAACGATTTGAGTAAACTTCGTTCAAGTAGTTACGAGCGTTGATACTAAAATGAGCCGGAGCCCCGTCGTGCATGTACCACATTTGTTGTCTAATTTGTAAAGGAATATTTTCAAGAAGTAGGGGCAACTCTTCTTCGAGTAGATGACAGTACACTTCTCCATTTAGTCTTACCGGAGGAAAACATGCTCCAATTAAGTCATCACCAATGACAGAAAGGCATATATTTAATGAAAACTGGTGTTGAAAATGAGATTCTGTAATTTCGTGTGGGTTTTCTTCAGACCATATGTGGTTATTATGAAAATTTCTAATAGATTCTCGTGAAAAGTTAGCCTCATCAGTAAATAAAATTCTGGACGCAGCAAGTGCGTTATGGTAGTGAATTTTCATTAAAATGTTTTTAATAACAAGTATGTGTTTTTTTTTAAGAAAGCAGGCATCAGATTTGGTTACCAGTATAACCTATATAGTAAAAACAATGTGGCATGTTTCATCAAAATAACTTTATTGTGTGAAAATGTACAAAAATTTCCAAAAGTAAACTTAAAGTGTTCCCGAAAAAACACGTTTCTTGGTCAACCTTATAGGTTAATAGCAAATTGAGCTGTTCAAATATGAAACATTTGATCAAAATTCGCTACCATAACGCACTTTCTGCGTCCAGAATTTCTTTTCTTACAAACATGCATTATATTTCGATGGAAAATGCAAAAATGCAATAACATAAGGCGTGTTTGATAAAAAAAAAAGGAAATTTGTTACACCAACGACTTATGGGCCAGCCTGTGATTGTAGAAATATTATTTTAAGATGTAGCTCAAGACACCCTATAATTAATATATACAATTTTTTTTCATATCTTATATAATATCGGATATATTGAGCTTTATTGATTTTTTACGAAAATTCGACAAAAATTATATACCATTAAACGATAAACGCTATAGCTAAGGCTACTGCCAAGCATCAGAGAAAGGGTCTATTTGAAATGAATTTTTTGCAAATATTTTAGTAAAATGAAGGACAATGACGGTTGAAACTAAGACTTTAGGGTTTGTAAAACATCCTTCTTGAGACATTTTATTTCTATAGCCCGTATTAGATTCAAGTTACTTGCCTAAATGTTGCCAATTTTGACATTTTAAATCGCCACTTTGACGTTTTGAGGAAAACCCCAATTTATTTTTCTTTAAATGACTATAACTTTTTTGTCTTTTGAGGTACATAGCTAAATTTTGATAGGTAACTTACTTATAAGGATATATATACCTGCGTACCAAATTTGGTTGCCCTTACTTTGTTAATTCCGGAGATATAATTTTTTTTCGAAAGAAAACACAAAATTTTCCGGGAAAACCTGGGCAGATTTTCCTGGCTAACGAACTCATCCGATCCATTTGAAAAAGGAATTTTTTCACCAAATTTAATCAAAATCGGCCCATTATTTTTTGAGTTATCGGTGTGATACACACACACACACACACACACACACACACACACACACACACACACACACACACACACACACACACACACACACACACACACACACACACACACACACACACACACACACACACACACACACACACACACACACACACACACACACACACACACACACACACACACACACACACACACACACACACACACACACACACACACACACACACACACACACACACACACACACACACACAACACACACACACACACACACACACACACACACACACACACACACACACACACACACACACACACACACACACACACACACACACACACACACACACACACACACACACACACACACACACACACACACACACACACACACACACACACACACACACACACACACACACACACACACACACACACACACACACACACACACACACACACACACACACACACACACACACACACACACACACACACACACACACACACACACACACACACACACACACACACACACACACACACACACACACACACACACACACACACACACACACACACACACACACACACACACACACACACACACACACACACACACACACACACACACACACACACACACACACACACACACACACACACACACACACACACACACACACACACACACACACACACACACACACACACACACACACACACACACACACACACACACACACACACACACACACACACACACACACACACACACACACACACACACACACACACACACACACACACACACACACACACACACACACACACACACACACACACACACACACACACACACACACACACACACACACACACACACACACACACACACACACACACACACACACACACACACACACACACACACACACACACACACACACACACACACACACACACACACACACACACACACACACACACACACACACACACACACACACACACACACACACACACACACACACACACACACACACACACACACACACACACACACACACACACACACACACACACACACACACACACACACACACACACACACACACACACACACACACACACACACACACACACACACAGAGAGAGAGAGAGAGAGAGAGAGAGAGAGAGAGAGAGAGAGAGAGACAGATATATATATATATATATATATATATATATATATATATATATATATATATATAAACATATAAAAATTAAAACTGACCCCGGATATGTTTTCTGGGGGGCCTAATTAGTGCTCATTTGAAGAAATTTTTTCAAAATTCAAAAGTCGGGATCTCCTCATTAGTGAATTTTTTTAAAGAAAATTCACTAAAATACGAGATAAGAACTGTGGAACTTGCGTGATCATTGGAAGCATCCATTGACAAAAGATTAAACGAGGTAAAAAATCACGAGGTATGAGCGCTTGAACTCGTTGGATATGGCAGGGATGCAGTAGTTGTTCTCTTAAAATTCTAAATACCGTAGAATAGCTGACATTTAAGACTTGAGCGATTCTTCTTGTACTTGTACCAGGAGATTTTTCAATTAAACTGAGGGCAGCCTCTTCAAGTGCTACAGTTCTGACTTCTCTAGAACGCCCGCAATCGGCGGCACTTCTTGAAAATTTTCCTTCTTCTTGCAGACATTGATGAATGCGTGCGAATATGCTGTGATGGGGTACAGTTCTATTTGGATATAACTCAGTGTAGAAGCGCTTTGCTCTTAATCCATTGCCATTAGCACGGCCATATTCAAAATGCATATCTGCCATTTCGGAATTGGTATAATTTACCATTTTATTCACTTATTTGTTCTAAGTGTTTTAAAAATTCTCGATAGATTGACAGTGACCAGAACAATTAATATTAGTGTAATTATGACGTTATTTGACAGCCTACCACGTACTTGATTTTTCAGTAAATAACCACTCTGTAAATTCATGTGACATCGATCTGAGTAATATTTTATTCTTTTGTGATGAAACTAACAATTTTATGAGAAAATGTCAAGACATAAAAAAGTTTCTAAATGAATCCTTCTTTCTAAATCATTTTTTTAAATTGAAAACGGTACACACAATAAAAAGTACTGATAAAAAATAATGTAAGGGTAGGTTTTTTCACCCTCTTGTGATAACATTATAGGGTTATAAAATCCTTTTAAAACTGTCATTTTGTTAGCCTTATGCATCTGCAAAATTTCGTTTTTTTTTTAATTATTCCATAACGAAGAAATTTAATGAAAACTTCTTTTTGCCAAAATTTCAAAGGGGTGTACATTGGAGGAGAAGGGGTTTCAAGAAAAACTTTATAAAAAAGACCCCCCTTATTTTTCGCCAAAGAATTACCCTGTAAAATTTTTCGCATCAATTTAGAAACACCCTGTATATATATATATATATATATATATATATATATATATATATATATATATATATATATATATATATATATATATATTTTATATATATATATATATATTTTATATATATATATATATATATATATATATATATATATATATGTATATATATATATATATATATATATATATATATATATATATATATATATATATATATATGTATGTATGGATGTATGTATGTATGTATCACACCGATAACACAAAAAATAATGGTCTGATTTTTATAAAATTGGCATGTACCTTGCTTATTTATGCAAGTGGCTTGGATAAGTTCGTTATTCGTATCTGGTGCGATCAGAGCAGGAACATCGTTGCCGGCTCGCGTTCACAAGAACGTTCTATGTCGGCGGTTTTAGTTCGACCAATGTTAGATTTTTACTTTACGATTTGTTTAATTATGTATTAACCTAAATGTCTAGGTCTAATGCCTAATATATGAATGTTTTGGAATATTTTGCAACGCTGCCGCGCACATTTTGGGAATCTGCACGGGGGTATTTAATAGACGAGACGAATTTTTATCTACTTCCAAATTCTGAGAAAATTTTAGTGAAAAATGAAAAGAATAAATTATAAACTAGTCGACATAGTATGTTGTTATTACATTATTATTATTAGTCGGAAAATCTAAAACTCGTTACTATCATTATCATGTAAATCCCCTTAATTTTATATACAATTGACTCAAAGGCAATAAATGTTACATGTTGGACGTAATTGTAATAATCTGAATACTGAATTGTTAGCTCTATTTCGGGTAGAAATTAATTATAATTCGGTTTGGGCATGTATATAATGTGGTAAAAGCTTGTTTAGATAATTTTACATGATCATTAACAAACTAACTACGCAAAATAGGAAATATGTACTACCAAATTTGTTCTACTGTTTGTACTATTAACAGGTCACTCACTATACATACATTGATAATTATGTATTTATTTGATCAATGTACGTGGTAATATCGAAGCAATGTTGTTTTATGATTTAATTATAACAGAATGAGTAAAATAAGTCTATATTTACTTAAATAATTTACATTGTTGTAGTTATGATATGTGGTATGGTCTCGAAAGCATGAACTAAGTATCGCAGCCAGTGTTCACGTTTTCGAAAAGTTCACCTAACTGAATATGTACTAACTAATGTAATTTTTCGAAAAGTTCGCCTAATATAACTGAATATGCCCTAAATAACGTAGTTTTTCGTGCGTTATAGTAGTGTTTTTTCTTAACAATTGTATCAGTGAATATTCTTGATAAAAATTCACTAATATCAACAATAAAAAATGTCTGCTAAACATTCTAATTGTAGACTCAACGGTGACAACGTTATCCCGACGTTTTATAACAAATTATATTTTAGTCCAAACGTATGAAATCTGGACGCTATTGTTTCTACCAAATATTAAAGTTAGTGAAACAAAACAAAATGTTATATGCATCGGACGGGAATCGAACCTGAGCCGCCCGCGTATCACGTGAGCATTATACAACTGAACCACATGTTTGATAATAAATTGTTTGTTTGCATGGCAGTTAGAAGGCCGGCAACTTGCTGCCACAGAAAATTTTATATTCTATCCTAAAAGTGAATGTTAGTAAACAGCTAACAAAACTGAATTGATCTTAGATGACGTCTTATTTTTTCAATGTAAAGATAAAAAACAAACTGCTTTAGAATCGTTTTCTTAGAGACGTGAGCCGATTTCTTTCATTGTTTCGTATCTTCTCATATTCTTATATTCTTATTATATGACACCTGCTTATGTATAAAATACATAATGTCATTGCATTTGCAAATATTACATTTTTAGTGCAGAACCTCGGTGGTTCAGGGGTAAGAACGTGTGCCTCTGAACCGAAGGGTACTGGGTTCGATCGCACGGTACTCCTTTCACTTTTTCAGTACAAACTGTAAAATTAACATCAACCGAGGTTCTGGCATTGTATTTGAGCAAGTTGAATGTCTGCACGTTCCGCCCTTCGGAGGGGGCGTAAAGCCGTCGGTCCAGAGTCCATGCGATGTTGGGTACGTTAAAGATCCATACCCTCCTTACAGAAAGGCTGGGGTTCGGCAACAGTTCCAAGATAGTGAGGTGAAACTGCTCCCTGGCGTCGGTGATTGGCCATAGTCGCGGAAATAGGCCGACTTTAAAGAAAAAAAACACACACACACACATTTTTAGTGCGTCATGTTAAATAGAAAACTGCCAATTTAGAAATTATTGCGACAGTCGCTATTTTCAGTTGGCGAAATAGTTAAGTAATGTCATATATTACGTTTCAAGTTCAACTACGTTTTTATTTGGAATCCAAAAAGCCTGAAATTTAGGAAACTTATTCTTGGATATCCTATTCTAGGTGGCTTCTGAACTAATTCTGTAACAAAAAAAATTGTCAAATAATGGTTTGGCAAAAACGTCATATTTGCTAAATAAAAGCGATAGTTCCTTAAACATTTCGTTATTGCCTTCCTTAAATCTTGATCTTTCCACTATACTCTATATTTTCAGTGTAAAACTTCAATTGGGTCTGTTTATCAAGCTACAAATATATTGTATTTTAAACATTTTATTGAGTCCCTCACCTAAAAAACAATCAATTCACAAAGTTTTATTTCAGGTCATCTGTCAATCTAACGTAATTGCTGACAAATAATTTAATCGGTTTTCGGGACTTTAGTGGCCGAGATTTCTCAATCGCTAGTCGGGTAGTATGATTTACCCGTGTTATTTGTATTGTTTAATTATCGTTGAATTATGATTTACGCCTGCTGTATATATCAATCTACGCATAGCAGCTAACTACTCTGTCT
The DNA here is from genome assembly GCA_964006375.1 of Tillus elongatus. Lineage (NCBI taxonomy): Eukaryota > Metazoa > Arthropoda > Insecta > Coleoptera > Cleridae > Tillus > Tillus elongatus. The sequence goes on along the minus strand of OZ023262.1, from coordinate 83,950,184 downwards.
TTTTCAGGCATTGGACGTTAACCACTTAAGTCGTGTCAAGTCATGTCTTTCACATTTTATTTGGAAAAAAAAACTTTTAATTTTGTGAACCGAATAACTTACAATTCACAACAGAAGCTTACCATTTCTAGCTACATGTAAAGTATTATTTCAGTTACTCAACCGTACTCAATTTTCTTTTTCTTTTTTTCTTAAGTTATCGCTCGCTATATGTATATTTATTTCTTCACTAATAAATACATACATTTATATATATATATATATATATATTATATATATATATATATATATATATATATATATATATATATATATATATATATATAATTTCTTGTAATATGTTTGAACACAAACATGTGTATTATTATGTATTACTTTTTGGCAAAAAAAAATCTAATGTTGTTTGTCTAAAAAAGTTTGTATGTTTGGCAGTATGGTAGTCTTATTCCGCAATTTTTAAGAGCTAGATATCTTAAAACTCTACATAATTTTGTTGGTTTCATTTTATATCAGATCTGTAAGGTTATTACTATCTGTTAAGTCATCAATTTCAGGCCCATTAGAAGTCTTCAAATTTTCATATATTTCTTCATTGTCACTACCGCTATCTTTGTTCCACTCGTCAACACGTATAGAAATGTAGTCTTGTTTCAATGTTAATGGTTTGTACTTTCGAGTTAGACCGTAGCGTATGCGGATGATGTTGTCATACTGGTTAGAGGTTAATCTGAAGAGAAACTTTCAACTACTCCTCAAGAATCACTAAATTTAGTGAATAATTGGTGGCGGAGGGAGCAGAAGACTGTGAACCGCCACAAAACCATCATTTCCCCATTCACCGGAAGAAGAAGGTTGCATAAATTGAAACCGCCCACTCTTATGTGCGAGACACTTACATTTATGGAAAAGGTGAAATATCTGGGGGTTACCCTAGATAAAACGCTCAAGTGGAATTTTTAGTTTGAGGAGAATGTAATCTGCAGGGCCAAGTTGTCCCTGTGGACATGCCGAAGGATAAGTGGAACCAACTGGGGAACAAACCCACAGCAGGTGGGTTTGACTCTATGTAGTGGTTATCAGATAAATTATAGCCTATGGAGCTATAGTTTGGTGGCCTAAGGCACTTCGTGGTTTCTCGAGGGCCAAGATGGATCAGCTACGAAGACAAGCATGTCTGAAAATATCGGCAGCGTTGAGCATCACTGCATCAGCCACCCTGAAAGTCCTCCTAAGCAGTCCACCTCTTTACATATGGTTGGAGAGGGCGGGTGGGTGAGCAACGTACAGGCCTAAACAAACGGCTGACAGCATAATGACGGGCAAGTCAATATGGGAAGAACTAGACTCCTCGATGACATTGAAAGTCACGAGTTTCTGGGAATGAGCTCAGATCTGATGCCTACAAAGATGTGCAGAGATCTGTCTTTCAAGACAGTTCTTCTGGAAAGGGAGTACTGGAACGTTATAAAACGTGCCTATTGCGGGCATATCACTGCTGGGACACGGACGGCTCCAAACCCGAGTCAGGGACACGAGCCGGCGCATATGTGAGCAGGACCGATGCAAGAATATCATCTAGCCTCGGGAATTATGCGACTATATACCAGGCGGAAGTATATGTCATCGTGGTGTTTGCAAGGGAGATTAAACAAAACCGTTGCACAGTCGATAAAAATATTTTCGGATAGCCAAGCTGCTATAAAGGTACTTGGATCCTACTGCTGCAATTCAAAAACGGTATGGAGTTGCTAAACTGCGTTAAACGAAACGAGCAGCTACAATGAGATCACGCTGATCTGGATATCGGGGCACTCGGAGCTTGAAGGCAATGTAGCAGTCGACGCTCTTGCCAGGAGAGGTGCCGGGGCAAACTATATTAGACCGGAACCTGCGCAGGTGATAGCCTTATGCACAGCGAAACGCACCTGGACAAATCAAAGACAATCCAACAATGGCAACATCTAACAGAGTTAAACAGGCAACAACTGAAGACTCTGGTGTACAGGACACTGCCCCTTGCGTCACCACATGCACAGAATTGGGCTCGGACAGGAAACCCAGTGCCGTCTGTGTATGGAGAGTGACTAAACAGCATAGCACATGCTATGTTCCTGTTCTGCTGCGGACAGGAGCAGACACCTGCTCTTTGTCAAGACTCAACTTGCACCAGAAGATCTAGATCAACTTTGGCCCACAAAAATTATCGACCTCTGTACGAGGCTGGACTTGATGGATGAAAGGATGGCAGTTAGGCGTGATCCACAATTAGTTAGAAATGTGGTTTCATTTCAACTGAGAGCTGAGGTTGTTTGTCTTGGAGACGGTGATGAGCAGCATTCAAATTAGCATTGAATATTGCATTCTCAAATTTCAATTAATTCAATTAAAGTTGCTGTCATTGGGGTTACCGGCCACCGCAGTCAATTATGTTTAGTAAATTTACCACATACATGATCAATTTAAACTGATAGTCTTTAAGTGATTTTATTTGTATTCCAGTACTACACATGAATTTCACATTTTATATTGCATGTTTAATTTATTCCAAAAATGTAATAAAATAATCGAATTTACTATGTTTCCGTGGATTATGTATTATACTAATGATGATAATTGGTTGTTCTTTTCAGACCCCGTTTGTGCGTCAAAACACTCCCCATCCTCGAGAACTCAAAGCTAAAGCTCACAAGCTTTTCAGCAAAGGACAGAACTCTCTGGAGGAGAGCAGTGACCAACACCAAGGTATTCACATTGAACCAGTTGTGGTGGAAGCGGTAAACCAGCACGTCAAAGAAAACAATACCATTGCTCCGGCGATCATAGCACCTGAGACGGAAGAACTAGTTGGAAATGGGGCTGAGGAAAGTAGCGAACAATCTGGAGATGAAGACACCGACGATGTAAGTTTTAATTAAAATATTTCAGTACTCATAACCATGGCATCTACTAATCGGTCTAAAATGGCAACACGGAGGTAATTTATGTAAATAGTTTGATTTTTACTTAAAAAAAGTAAATAATAGAAAACAAGAGGGTGAGTCATTTGATATAGGGCCTATTAAATGTTATTGGCTCAGAAAAGTGGTAATATAAGTGATTTATTGACACAATAAAATAGAAAAAAATTATATATATATATATATATATATGTATATATATATATATATATATATATATATATATATATATATATATATATATATATTATATATATATATATATATATATATATATATATATATATATATATATATATATATATATATATATATATATATAGCGGGTGGGGCACCATATACGCGTCGGTCACTCTAACGGAACCTGTACGAATTTACAAATTGTTTTTTTCTAGCAAATGCGGGGTCTTCAGGGGCATCTTCTGAAAATATTGTCGATGATACAGGATGTTCACAAAAAAATGCATAGCAAAGTTATATTTTTTTAAATGGAACACCCAGTATATTATTCGGTTTTCGTCACTAGAGATAAAATAAAAGTAAGTTACAATAGGATTCTCTATCACCTACCGTTTTTGAGAAATACAGCAATTTTTGAAAATGGAAGCCTCAACGCAAATTTGTTTCTTACCCCCAGCAACGTAGAAAAAATCTAACTTATATTAGTATTTAGTAGGAGGATTGTTGCATGGAACAGAAAAAAGAATTTAACGTAAAGTTATACAGGTGGTCAGTAACCTACTAGTGACATTTGAGGCATAATATTGCAGATAACTCACTTATTTCAAATAGCACATCCTATATATAATGGCCCATTCTTCGACAAAATTTTATTACCTTTCAATTGATCCTAGGGGTCCCTATACCTAACTCAAACAGTTTTCGAGATATGTAGAATTGTCTGTTTCCAATAATAAATGTCACTTTTCATCATCAAGGGAGCCTTGATTATAGTGAGCGTTTATATTGTAGGCTAAGTAAATTCGCAGGTCAATGCTGAAAAACATTTATCAAGAACATTGTACTGCATCAGGTTAAAAAATTTTAGTTGGCTTATATGAATGTCAAGTTTTAATAACATGAACAATAAACAAAAAATGACAACTTAACACACTACAGTAAATTCAAATTGACGGCCGTCTTGTTCAACGCATAAAAGTATTCTTTTCTTAAATGATTTCTAGGCTTTTAATAACATTTCAGAAGTGTTCCATATCTTCTTGGTTAGTCGAAGGTATTTTGGAAACAATACTTTTTATGTACCCTCACAAAAAGAAATCCAAACATGTTAAGTCCGGGGATCGTACAAGCCAGTTGTGTGGGCTTCCTCATCCTATCCATTTATTGGGGTACCTTCTGTTTAAATGTTCTCATACACTGGTTTCAAAATGGGCGGGATCACCATCTAATTGGAACCACATCGGCATTTTAATATCTCTTGGGATATATTCTAAGAGCTCTGGAAAATCATCTTCTAAAAATCTTAGTAAAATTTGACCGTTCAAGTTCCCATTAAAAAAGTAAGGCTCTATTATGTGTCATCCTACAATTCCGGCCCAAACATTAATACTCCATCTGTGCTGATGATCAACAGTATGGACGTGATGTGGATTTCCGTTACTATAATAGTAATAATTGTGTCTATTTACTTTACTAGGTACGTGCTATGCAATGTACTCTTGTCTGAAAATAGCACAAAATCAAAGAAGTTTTCATTCACACCAACTTTGTCGAGGGCCCACAAGCAAAAATCAATTCGTCGAATTAAATCAATATCAAGCAGTTCCTGATGGAACTGCACATGGTATGGATGAAATTTTTCCCTTTTGATTATTCTACCAACACTTCGTCTGCTAATGCCTACTTCCCTGCTTATGTTACGCTGACTTAAATAGGGATTTTCAACAACAGCGCCAATTACCTCAAACTCGATTTGGCCATTTTCAGTGACAGGCTTTTGTCTGTTGACTTTTTCGTACGCGAAACTTCCTGTTCTACAAAATACCTGCAACAGTCTCTGTAACACTCTCTTGTCTGGATGATGTCGAGATGGATATTTTTGAGCATAAACCCTCGCAGCCAGTAAACAACTTTCTTGACATTCCCCAATAACAAGAATCATATCCATTCTTTCCTGTACAGGATATGTTTTCATTTTATATTACTCTTGACCCCTTTTATTAAAAACACCGACACACTTGACAGAACACGATAAGGTTAAAACATTCGACAAATGTCAAATCAATTGATAACAACGGTATATCCGTACCAGAGCCCCCTCGCTTCTCAAGTAGATATTGACATTTATTATGGAAAACAAAAGATTCTAAATATCTCGAAAACTGTTTGAGTTAGGTATAGGTACCCCTATAGGTTTGTGTGTGTGAGGTCATGTCTTGGCTGCAGCTACTCTGGCCATCCGCTCCTTTTCTAAAATTTTAGTCTTCATCTGTGTTCAACTGATGACTTATTTAATTTGTCAATTCGTCAGATCAGTACACTTTACATAAGGTTCCTAGTGTCAATTGAAAGGTAGTAAAATTTTGTAGACGAATAAGCCATTATATACAGGGTGTGCTATTTAAAATAAGGGAGTTATTTGCAATATGATGCGTCAAATATCACTAGTAGCTTACTCACCCCCCTGTAAAACTTTACATTAAATTCTTTTTCTGTTCCATGCAACAATCCTCCTACTAAATTCCAATATAAGTTAGATTTTTTCTACGATTCTGAGTGGGGGTAAGAAGAAAAATTGCGTTGAGGCTTCCTTTTTGAAAAATTGCTGTATTTCTCAAAAACGGTGGTTTTAGATATAGGGAATCCTATTGTAACTTACCTTTATTTTATTTCTAGATAACGAAAACCGAATAGTATACTAGATAATCCCTTTAAAAAATATAACTTTGATATGTATCTTTTTTGTGAGCGCCTTGTATGATCGACAATATTTTCAAAGGTGCTCCCGAAGACCCTGCGTATGCTAGGAAAAAAAACAGAATTTGTAAATTGCAACAGGTTCCATTAGAGAGACCGACGCGTATGTGGTGGCCCACCCTATATATATATATATATATATATATATATATATATATATATATATATATATATATATATATATATATATATATATATATATCATATATATATATATATATATATATATATATATATATATATATATATATATATATATATACATATATATATATATATATATATATATATATATATATATATATATATATATATATATATACATATACATATACATATATACATACATGCTAATTCACTTTGAAAGTGATGGCCTGCCTATTAGAAGTATCTCGAGAACGGAGAAGAATATCGATACAACATTTTCTATACAGCACTTATGGATTAGAATCTATTTAGTGAAAATATTTTCAAAATGATGGTATTTCCGGTTATGCCGTAAGTAGGTCTCAACTTTGTTATTTTAAATAAGCATGGCCCTATTTTCAATAAATTTTTTTTGGGTTATGCGGAAAATTTTTAGGTCAATTTGTACAAGGTTTCCTATACCTAAACTTAATATTTTCCCTGGGTTTGTGGGGGCAAATATGGATGTTTTTCATCAAATAGGTTAGCAACTTGTGCCTGTGTTCTACACATATCACCATATCCAATCAATATTTCTGTTCGCAGAGTTTCAGTTAAGTATCGCATTATTAGACCAAAAATTAATTGAAATTATCGGAACGAAATTACGACTAATTTATTAGGAGACCGTGCATTACAACACAATACACCACAAAATAAAACAGAACTGTTAAATTTCACCTTTCACACTGTAAAAATTGGTAGTTAATAAGAAACGATTAATGATACAAAGTAGGTTTTAGATAAAAGACAAGATAAGAAATTTAAGATAAGAGTCAGTGAAGAATTCCAGAGCAGATTATTTCGTTGTGTGAAAGTGAATGGAGAACATTTTGAACATTTATTATAAGAAAGTTTATTTTTGAAATTTGAATTTCAGGGTAAACTGTTTAGTATACATATATGGTATCTCTGCATTCAGAAAAATGTGATCCATCGAATTGTGATGAAAAAATGTAGGATTGCTATTTTCAAAAAATGGATAAAGTGGTGGGCGTAAAATGGCGGAAGTTTATTTTTTTTAACTGTGATAAGATAATGTTCGACAAATTAAACTTCGCGTGTCTTAGCGTTTTCCACAAAAACTATTTGTTACTGAATAATATTTTTTTTCGATAAGTGTATATATATATATATATATATATATATATATATATATATATATATATATATATATATATATATATATATATATATATATATATATATATATATATAGGGTGACGCATTGAAAACGAAACAGACCGATTCGCGTCCAGATAAAATTTTTTTTAAAGAAACGCTGAAACACGTCAATTTTAATATTAAGGGGGACATGTTTTGACATAAAACTCAACTTTGTCACATCAACCCCTTAAGGGTGGTGATATTTTAAATAGGAAACATGGGTCGAGTGTTACATCATTTGAAAGCTCTTTCTTTTCTGAATTCAGCACACTAATTTTTTTTGGAAGTTTTATCAACTCGTTTAAAAATTATTCACAGTTGAAGGTGCAAAAACGCTTTTCACTCATTCTAATAAGAAATGTGCTGATAGTCAATGTTTTGTTGGTTTGTACACAAAAAATGGACTATCAGAACATTTCTTATCGGAATGAGAGAAATGCGGTTTATTATTTCAGTTTATCGGTCGGTTTGATGCTTGGTAGTACTACCGAAAATTAATTTCACAATGGTGTATTCTGTAGAAGAAAGAGTTGAAATAATTACTCTTTTTTTCAAAAACGATGACTGTGCCAATCGTACCGCAAATTTGTTTAATGAACGACATCCGAGCAGACATGTTAACAGAAAATACATTTTGGAAAAGTTTCAACAAAGTGGTTCAGTAGCCAACAAAAAACGGGATCCTGAACGTGAATTTCCGGTTAGAAATGAGACTACTGAGATTGAAATTTTTTAGGACAAATTGCTGCAGATCCAATTTTGATCACGAGAAAATTGGCCACTGTTTCAAACATCAAAAGAAGAACTATTCAGCGAATATTGAAGCATCATAAATTTCGCCCGTATAAAATTCATCTTGTACTGAATGAAGATGATTTTGAGCGGCAGCTGGAGTTTTGTGAAGTTATGACTGCACGAATAGCTGGTAACCGGAACTTTCAGTTCAATATCTGCTTTTCAGACGAGTGTACGTTTTTATTAAACTCTACAGCCAATCGTCATAATAGTCGTTATTGGGCAGATAATAATCCAAGAAAATTTCACGAAGTCCACACTCAAACCCCACAGAAATTGAATGTCTGGACTGCCATTTTTGGAGACCGTTTAATCGGACCAAATTTTCTTGATGGCAATTTCAGTGGCGAAACGTATTTGGAGTTACTAGAAGATATCGTTTACCCTCTACTAATTGACATTGTTGAAAATGATGATCGCTATCAAGAAAATCAATTAGTGTTTCAACAAGATGGAGCTCCTCCGCATTTTTCACAACGTGTTAGGGAGTTTTTGAACAGAGAGTTTCCAGAGCAATGGATTGGGCGTAGATGTGCTATTGAGTGGCCCCCTAGATCACCGGATTTAACTCCTTTAGACTTCTTTCTATGGGGCCATTTAAAGAGTAGAATTTTCGCAACATTGACGACGCATTGTTGAACAATGCCGTCTAATAACTCCACAAATGCTCCAGAATGTCAGAGCTCGTTTTGAACAAAATTTGTGCTTTTGTATGGAAGCTAGTGGTCAACAATTTGAACACTTACTTAACTGAATAAACATTTTTGAACGTTTGGTTTTGTTTATTAGTTTTTTTAACGAAGAATTGACTAATTAGCGCATTTCTTATCACAATGAATGAAGTGCGTTCTTGCAACTCCAACTGTGAATAATTTTTAAACGAGTTAATAAAACTTCCAAAAAAAATTAGTGTGAATTCAGAAAAGAAAGAGCTTTCAAATCATGTAACACTCGACCCATTTCGCTATTTAAAATATAAGGGTTCTTATCACTACCCTTAAGGGGTTGATGTGACAAAGTTGAGTTTTATGTCAAAACATGTCCCCCTCAATATTAAAATTGACGTGTTTCAGCGTTTCTTTAAAAAAATTTCTCTGGGCGCAAATTGGTCTGTTTGTTTTCAATGCGCCACCTGTATATATATATATATATATATATATATATATATATATATATATATATATATATATATATATATATATATATATAATATTAATTTAATCATATATGTAATTATTTAAAAAACGCATGCTTTAGTATAAAGTAGTTTCCATTATCATTTAAGTATGATTCCGCTCGTGCTCAATCTTTGTCGTATTCGCTTTATGTGATACAAAAGATTTCGGCCAGTTTCGATTTTATCAAGAAAGAGACCAGTGTTTGTCCAGTTATTGTTGGAAGCACGCATTTTTTTACGAATAGAGTGTAATCAATAAAAACGGAAATGTGTAGAGTATACGTAACACCAAAGTATCATTTATCATGAAGATGATAATGATAACCCCGGCAAACAAATGTCCTGTGTACTCTTTCTATAAAAGTCTTCTTAACGTTGGAAAATAGGCTGTGATGAGAGGTAATTTTGATAGTCAAACGTTTAGAAAACGAATGTAGCAAACAAAACTATTGCATCTTCAGTTACAGAACACAGTTTATTCAATAACACTATATAATATATAGTACAATTCAATGGAGTGTGTTTTTAACGAATTTTCATTAAGAAAAATTCGCTATTTGACAATACTAAACTGATTTCTACAGGATGTTTAAAATATATGTTCAAACCTTTGAAACACGAAACAAGATCACTTTTTTCAAATGGAACATTCTGCATTGTTTAAGGTTATGTTAAAGAAAATCAAAACAGCACAACTTTTCTTAAGTCTCTCCTATACCTATATCTTATTGGTTTTGAGTTATTTTGATTTTTTTTTAATCTAAGTATCTTGTTATTAGTAGTAGCCATGAAAACAATTATCCACATTAAAAAATTATTTACTGTAATATAAATGATAATGCATTTGGTTATCTTCTTAAGAGTGTTAAAAAGTTTCGTACGTTTATTAATTCTATAATAGATTTATGTAAAAAGGAATTAATTGATATGGTTTACGTATTAGGAGAGGCTAAAAAAATTGTCTTCTTGCCCAAAGGTTATATAGAATGAAACAGCCTGGTCAATGCCCACCCACTCGGCTTACTTTTGAACATTATATGTAGATATTCGAAAAACTTAGTGATCATAGTTTGAAAAAAGTGTATATGAAAATGCACTACTATAACGCACTTGCTACGTCGGTACTCTTACTACTATAGTTTGTCCGTTTATCGATTTACTGGCTGAAGAGAGGGACTATTGCAGAATTAATTTTGTTAAGTAAAAAAGTAATATGCCCAATTTCACAAAGCTCGATGAAATATTTAACAATCGGTTAGTTAATCAAGGCTTAATACAACCAATCACAGCTTCCATATATTTGGTTGTCATGGCAACAACCCGTCTGTGATTAGTTATATTGAGCCTTGATTAACTAATCGTCTGGACATTAGTCTATTAAATCAAAAATCCTTACAACTTAATACTACTGCCAAAGCATGAGTGAAAGGGTCTATTTGAAATGAATTTTCTGCAAATATTTTAATAAAATAAAGGATAATGACTGTTGAAGTTAACACGCAAGGCTTTCCAAAACACACTCCTTACCCAATTTCTTCTACATAATCTGCATTCGATCCAGAAGAATTTGTTTAATAATCGCCGATTTCCGTTTTAAATCGCAACGTTGACGTTTAAAGAAGAAGAACTGTAACATTTCCAAAGTAATTTTTCTGATACTCCTTGACTTTTTACGACAAGAAAACTTAATATCTCTCTGTAAGATTCAATAGACTGATCGCCTAGTTTTACAAAGGTTAGTTAAACATTTAACGACCTGTTGTTAATCAAGGCTTAATACAACCAATCACAGCTCAAAATATTTGGTTGTGAAGGCAAACATCTGAATGATAATCTGTGATTGGTCATCAGAAGCCTTGATTAACTAACCGTCCGTTTTATTTTAATCGAGATTTGTGAAACTGAGCATTAGTTAACCACAAAACTTTTTTCGGTCCTGTGCTCTTCTCTGATCACCAGCGGCACCCACAATTTTAACTTTTTGTCTTTTAACTTAGAAATCTGAATCTTAGTATTAAAATTCAATAGTAGAAACTTGGGTACCAAATTTGGTTACCATATCTGTTATTTTGGGAGATACAAACATTTTCCGAAAGAAGATCCAAAATTGTCCTAAATGTCAGCTATTCCACGGTATTTAGAATTTTAAAAGAACAACTACTGTATCGCTACCATATCCAACGAGTTCAAGCGCTCTTAATTCGTGATTTTTTACCTCGTTTAATTTGTTGTCAATGGATGCTTCAAATGATCACGCAAATTCCACAGTTCTTATCTCGTATTTTATTTACTGATGAGGCCAACTTTTCACGAGAATCTATTAGAAATTTTCATAGTAACCACATATGGTCTGAAGAAAACCCACACGAAATTACGGAATCTCATCTTCAACACCAGTTTTCATTAAATGTATGGCTTGCTGTCATTGGTGATGACTTAATGTGATCATATTTTCCTCCGATAAGACTAAATGGAGAAGTGTACTGTCATGTACTCGAAGAAGATTTGCCCCTACTTCTTGAAAATATTCCTTTACAAATTAGACAACAAATGTGGTACATGCATGACGAGGCTCCGGCTCATTTTAGTATCAACGCTCGTAACTACTTGAACGAAGTTTACCCAAATCGTTGGATAGGTCGAGGAGGCCCACAGAATTGGCCTGCCCGATCTCCTGAAGTGGATCCGTTGGATTTTTGCCTGTGGGGTTTTCTGAAAACCTTAGTTTATTCAAGTCCTGTTGAAAACATCGATGACCTCAGAAATCGTATTATCGCATCATGTGATATTATAAGAAACACACCCGGTATTTTTCATAGAATACGAATTTCAATGGGAAACAGACTAGAGTCATGCGTTCTCTCCCAAAGGGGGCATTTTCAACATTTATTATGATGATACGTACTGACATTTTGTTAATATTTCTTTTCGTTTCCTAGTTTGTTAATTATTAATTATCAAATAGTAGTACAATAGTTGTTGTTTCTTATTATAAATTTTTGGAAATTAGTAAAAGTCAGAACAATACATATTAACATATTAGTTTAATTATGACGTCATTTGACAGCCTACCACGTACTTGATTTTTCAGCAAATAACAACCACTCTGTAAATTCATGTGACATCAATGTGAGTAATATTTTTTTTTGTGATGAAACTAACAATTTGATGAGAAAATGTCAAGACATAAAAAAGTTGCTAAATAAATTCTTTTATCTAAATCATTTTTTTATAGAAAACGGTACAGACGATAAAAAGTACTGATAAAAAATAATGTAAGGGTAGCTTTTTCACCCTCTTGTGATAACATTATAGGGTTACAAAATCCATTTAAACTGTCATTTTGTTAGCCTTTTACGTCTGCAAAATTTCGTTTTTTAAAATTATTCCATAACGGATAAATTTAATGAAAACTTTTTTTGCCAAAATTTCAATGGGCTGTAACTTGGAGAAGAAGGGGTTTCAAGAAAAACTTTATAAAAAGACACCGCCTATTTTTCGCCAAAGAATCACCCTGTATATATATATATATATATATATATATATATATATATATATATATATATATATATATATATATATATATATATATATATATATATATATATATATATATATATATATATATATATATGTATGTATATATATACATACATACATACATACATACATACATACATACATATACATATATATGAATTGAAACTGACCGTGGATGTAGCTTCTAGGTGTCCTAGTTGGCGCTCATTTAGTCGCGGCAAGGTAATTTTTTCTACAAAAATTCGCTAATATTAATCTTACGAAAATTTACTGCCATTACGCACTTGCTGCGACAGTAACTTTTTATTTCTAATTACAATTTCGACAGATTTCTTTTGCCTTGTTCAAACAATAGTGGGAACTAATAGAGGCGACGAATTAAATTAAGTTTTGTTGTCGCGATCGATTAGCAGCGTAGTAACAAACTAAGAAAACGTGACGTGTAAATTACAGTAAGGCCGATTTATAAGATACTGTCCCGTTCTAACCTTTACTAAATGTTATTAACGGCCACTCGCCGGTTTGGTGCTACTTTCTCGACATCGTGTTGCAAAATCCCTAAGAGAAATGTTTCCGTTTAACTTACATGCGTTATCTACAAAATTCATTAGTTATGCCTCTTCATTTCGTGGGTGTAGAATCATCATTAATGGATTGTTACTAGATTTTTTCAGATACCGGCTCTGGCAGAATTTTTTGCTTGACTTTTACTTTTGAGCTTAAGCCTGGAACATTCTATATCAATATCGCCCCAATTACGGACACTAAGTAGACATAGAAAAAGCGGTTAATAAGATATACAAGTGTTTTACATTACTTTATTTTAAAATGCCTATTCTTTTTCAAGTAGCAATATCATGCTGTGAAATAGGTTGCCCATTCTCTAATTAAAATTAGTAATTTTGAATTTTGCTGTGCAAGTTTTATACAGTGCACGCCTAAAGTGTGGAACAAATTAAGTATGTATGTATATGTTTTATTTCATTAACGTCGGTCTATTTCCGCGACTATGGCCAATCACTGACGCCAGTGAGCAGTTTATCCTCACCTTGTCGCTCTAGACATATGCAAAGCATTCGACCAGGTCTGGCACGCAGCGGTGCTAATAAACTTCCGACCTATGGCCTACCACCAAAACTCTGTACCTGGACAGCAAATTTCCTCTCCAGCATACCTTGTTTCTTCTCCACATCAATGATCTCTTCTCTAGCACATCCAACCCAGTTCACAGTTACGCGGATGACAGCACCCTCCACTCAAATATACAATATTCTAAGCATGTGTCTTTAGCCCAATTAGATGAGGATCGCAGACTCATTGAGGGTTCTGTCTCTGTGGATCTCCAAAAAATATTAGACTGAGGAAGTAGAAATCTTGTACAATTCAACTCCACCAAATCTCAGTCTTGCTTTCTATCTCATAAGAGATATACCAGCGCTAGACCCATCACAATGAACAACCAAGTTATTCAAAGTAATGAGTCCTTTTCACTTGTTTGCATTTCTTTGGATCGAAATCTCAATTGGCACCAACATGTCACATCAATTGCAGAAGCGGCTGCTAAGAAATTAGGTTTCCTCTTCCGGGCTCGCAAATACTATTCACCAGCTAATCTCTGTACCGTATATACTTCACAAATAAGGCCAAACCCGAATACTGCTTCCACATCTGGGGTGCCGCTGCCGCTTCTACACTCGCTGTCCTGGACTCCATTAAGAAGAGAGCTATACGTCTCATCCGTGACCCTACCCTTACCCAAAGGCTGCCATCCCTTGCCCATCGACGTGCCGTTGTTGACCTCTCTTTCTCTTTTATAGATATCTGCACGGGCACTGCTCAGAGGAGCTTTCTCCCACCTGCTGCCCCCAACAAATCTATCAGGGGAACAGACAGAATGCACCCTTTTATTGCCAAGGTCACCAGACATAGAACATCTTGTTATGCCCGCTCTTTTGTACCGAGGACTTCTAAGTTGTGGAGTTCATTGCCGACACATGTTTTTCCTTCTCCTCCGAACCTCCAAACCTTCAAGTCCAGAATTAACAAGTTGCCTCTTTCCTCCTTGTCGACACCCACGGTACGATAGTGTTTAGGCTGTGAGCCCTCGTGGTGTGTTGTTGAAATAAAAAATTTAAAAAAAAACATCATGGAAATTTTGTCAAATCACTTTCATTCTATAAGAAGGATATTTAGCGTGTCCAACGTCGTTCGGTACACGGGACCGACTACTTACCACCCCATTTGAGTGCGGAACCTGCAGACATTTAAATGGTTCAAACACTATGCCACAACCTCGGTTGATGTTAATGAGATTGTAGATTTGTAAATTGTTTAATGAGTCGTATAGGCTTTTGGCCTCTCAGCGCTGCGATAATAATGGGTCGTTTGTGCGTGATTCTTTTTTATAATTGCTGGCCAAGATCTTCAGACTTTTCATGTAGTCTACTATCTGTTTGGGGGCTATTTTACCTATTTGCTGATGTGTTAAAGTCACCCCTCCAAGGTATTTGAGCCTTTTGCAGAACTGAGCCATGCAGTTGCATAGCGAGTGTTCTGTTATTTCTGCTACTTCAGTGCAGTATCAGCAGTTTTCACTGCCCGCCTTACTCATCTTCATACAGTGGTAGCTTAATGAGAAGTGTGTTGTGAAAAATCCTGTGATTATTCTCAAGTAATTAATCTCAAGTCGTTCCTGTCCAATTCAAGAAGCATCACCATATCAACATCCCTGTTGATATTGTGATGACCCGTTTTGCCTGCCTTGCCTGACGTTTTCCTCCGGTATGACAGCACTTGGTACATTTCTCAAGTATAATTTCTTACGTGACTTTTTGTTAGTCGACAATAGGGCTCTCGACCATAGAATGGTGTTGTTGCTGTCCTTATTGCAAGGCTATCTGCTTCCTCGTTTCCTTCGATGCCTTGATGCCCCGGTACCCAGATCAAAGTTACTTTGTTATTCGCCGCCAGTTGCTTCAAGGATTGTTTGCGTTCCGAGGTCAGTTTAGACCCTATTTTAAAAGATTTTAGAGTTTTTAGTACTGTCTAACTGTCCGACAGGATGTGGATATCTCTATTTCTGAGTCTTCTTTGTATGCAGATTTATAGCAAGCATTTCTTCTTGAAAGATGGTGAAGGTTTTTCCTAGGGACTTAGCGAGTCTGAAGTTTGATCCTCTTATTCCCAGTCGTGCTCTCTCCATTTGTTTAGACCCGTCTGCATACAATACAGATGAGTTGTTCGTGAGCGTTTAACTGTCTCTATCCCTCGCATAGCGGTCGCTTATGACCACGTTAAATGGAAGTATGAAGTCCAGTTTAGCTGACATTTGTTGGTTTGGCAAGTGACTCCGATGGAATAATTTCCAAGATCTTCAAGTGGTCAACCAAGTTTCTTGGTTTGAATTTGTCTGCTTGAAATAGTCTCGAGACATTTAGTACTACTACCCTTTTTATGCATATCAGCAGTGGTGTGAGATTCAGCATTGCCTCTATTGTAGCTGTAGGACATGATACCATAACTCCCGTTACCCCAAAACAGATCAGCCTCTGAAATTTTTGCAATTTACTTTGTGTTATGACTTGTTTTGTTTTTGGACACCATATTATGGATGCACATGTGACCATGGGTTTAACCACAAAATATCTTCAAACCCATCAGCTTATCTAAATTTAGAATCAATCTTACTGACTGTGAATTGTCTAATATCGCTATCTGGATATTTTGCATTAAACAAATCGCACACTGCTTGCTGAGTTGTAGTCTTATCCCAGCATCTGGCGCGATTTTAAATTCCAATCTTTTGTTTGGCAGTTAAATGTGCTATAATCTTGAAAAACAATAAGACTTATTTTACCGATAATGCGTTAAAAGTCGGTAGAAACTTATGCACATATCTTAATAGAAAAGTAAGTTATTAGAGTTTTAAATATGTTCGCTACCAAACGCACTTACTGTGTTTTTATAAACTATATTTTACAAGGTTGAATTATAATGAATTGGAAAACCTCATTTCCTTTGTCTAAAATGTTCGCAAAATATGAATTTGAAGTGGGTAAACCTTTTTGGTAATCTTACACGGAAAGATATAGACGCCCAGATTAGCAAAGCTGGATTAAATATTTAACGGCCGGTTAGTTAATCAAAGCTTCAGACGACCAATCACAGACTATAATTCGGTTTTTGCCATGACAACCAAATATTTTTAAACTGTGATTGGCTGTATTAATCTTTGATTAACTAACCGGCCGTTAAATATTTAATCGAGCTTTGTGAATCCGGGCAATAGTATTTTAGTTTCTATAAGTCTGGACGCGGAAAGTACGTTATGGTAGCGATTTTTCATTAAAAATAATTGTTTTCATCAAAAAAATTGCAGCTAACTAGTAAATAAGTGTTGAATAAATAGTCGGAATGCAGCCAGTGTATTATGGTAGAGAAATTTCATAAAAATATTTCGATTCGTAATATGTAACTTAATTTCTTATTAAGCTAGACTCTTCAAAATGTTGATAAAGTAAAGTCTTATAAAATCAGCATGGATACTAAATGTTATAACAATAAACATTATCTTTGGAAATGTACATTTGTTGTAAAAAAAGCTTTTTTTTGATAAATCAGTTTGATTGGCTAGAACGAAATAGTCCAAGCAACAAGTACAGATACCTGTTACGTTTAAAACTTTGCAACTGGAAAACTTTTATGGATTTCATTAAATTTGTAACCAAAGTTTTGCTTAAAGAAACTACAGTGCCTCCATACAGAAAGTTTTACTTTTCTAGCATCATAGAAAATTGAGTTTTAGACATTTAGTTATTTTTCTCATGAGGAAATTGGTATAATAAAACAAGTTGTTCAATTTCATTGACAAAAGAAAGGATATTCTGTGGCGAGGTACTCAAATTTAAGGTTTTTGATTAGCAACAGACTTTTTGCTCCATATACAAAGTTTTAATTTTCTAGCTTCATAAAAAATTGAGTTTTAGGCATTTAGTTATTTTTCTCACGAGGAAATTGGTATGATCAAAACAATATGTTTAATTTCATTGACAAAAGAAAGGATATTCTGTGGCGAGGTACTCAAATTTAAGGATTTTGATTAGCAACAGTGTTTTTGCTTTCTTTTAATTGATGGCAACATTTTTACACTTTCGAATATGATATTTCTTCTTCATTGTTGTTAAAGTGCAACGTGGCATTCCGACATTAACCCGGGCGAAGACGGGTATAGCAGCAGTAATAATGAAAAAGATAAATGAAGAACGCAGCTTCAGGTAGGATTTAATTAACAATCATCATAGAATAGAGCAAAAGGTAAAGAACGTGCCACAATAAAACTCCAAATGAGAGCATGAAACTGATTTTAATGGGATTTGATAGTCCACAATAGGTAACCACCTAAATTAGTTTCCAGATAAAATTTTGAATGATTTATTTGACTCATAAAATTATCTGCATGAAATGCAGACAATACATTTAGGTCAATCGATTTAATCAACTATTTAAATTAGCCAGCTCAATCTGCCAGTAAAAAATTAAGGAGACAAACATTTTTTACAGCTAAAGAATTCCAGTAGCTAATTAAATTAGTGAGATATTTATTTATTTATTTATTTACTTAATATGCAAATACACAGTTTATATAACAACCATTTACGTATTGCATAACAGGATAAACTATAACTATGGTGTACACCTATAATTCAACAATCTCACTTACTACCCACATTAAATCAAAAACAAAACAAAACCATATTTCGGCAAGCTTAAATTCCATTTCAGGCTTCACAGGCAGTCCATCAATTGTGTAAAACTAAAATCAAATTTAAATTTACTTTATCTATCCCAAATTCATATCTAACTCAGTACAAGTAATTTGGAGACTCGGCAAAGTCAACCGGAGAACGTGGTTAGGCATGTATATGTTCAGTCAACATGTTCTTAAATGTTTTAAAATTCATGTTAAAGATGTCAATATGCTTACATAGTTTGTTATAACTTGAGCACATTCTATACATCGGAGAACTGAACGGACTATTCGTTCTGTATCTTGATATACAAATTAGTTGCTCTAGTCTACTATCCCTCTGAGGTATCCTGAACTGAGTCCTGCCCAAAAATTCAGAAAAATTTACCAAGTTCCTCACGATTTTAAACAAAAACACCAGGTCAGCAACTATACGCCTGCTCTGAAGACTGGTCATGTTAAACACAGCAAGCAAACTCCCATAGGGTGCAAAGTTGGGATAAGATCCAAAAAACTTACAATGCAGAAAACGAACAAACCTCCGCGGAACTTTCTCCACCACATCAGAATGATGGGTGCGTGCGTGTGTGTGTGCGTGCGTGCGTGTGTGTGTGACACCGATTAATCAAACAATAATGGGACGATTTTGATAAAATTTGATGAGTACCTTCCTTTCGAAGGTGGCTTGAATGAGTTCGTCAGATAGGAAAATCTGCTTAGTTTAAATAGATTAAACAATGCCTTGTTTTAATTAGATAGTCGAATTTTCCCGGTCCGTTCCAGTTCTGAGCTGACCTTTATTGTATGGAATTTCGAACACGAGATTATAATGCATGTTTGTAAGAAAAGAAATTGGGGGCGCAGCCAGTGCGTTATGGTAACGAATTTTTATTAAATGCTTCGAATTCGAATAGCTCAACTTTCTATTAACCTATAAGGTTTGTTCGCCAGGAAACTGGTTTTGCGGGAACATTTTAAGTTTATTTTCGAAATTTTTTTGTATATTTGGAAACAAAGTTATTTTCATGAAATATGGTACATTGTTTCTACTATATAGATTATGCTGGTAACCAATTTGATGCCTGCTTTCTTAAAAAAACATATTTGCTATTTAAAACATTTTTATGAAAATTCAGTACCATAACGCACTTGCTGCGTCCAGACCGTTTTTGTATCTCAATTGTTTGATGCCATACCGGCGCTCCGTACAGTATAATTGGGTGCACTACTCCGCTAAGCAGAGTAGCAGGTTTGCTATTATTGGGGCTCCCACGTTGGGCATTATCCTACTCAGTGCTGCAGTTCTTCTTTCAGCCTTTGCTTTTGCCATTAGTACATGCAGACCAAAATTGAGTGACTTTCCATTATTATTCCTAGATACACTAGAGTTTTCGCTGGTTTTATCATGGTGTCCTTTAAGCGGAACGAAAAATCGCCCATGATTTTGGGACCCTTTATGATGATCGCCTCTTTGTCTTCAGCTGGTGTTCTTTGGTCGTTCCAACTGTCTATTCTTCTTGAACGTTTCGTTCACTCAAAACCTAAGTGTGTCTTGTTCTGATGCATCTACTACGATTGCTAACTGATCAGCATAACTAACCAGAGCAACTCCTTTGACCATTTTTAGCTTGAGGATTTCATTATAGATTGGGTGGATCCTTGCACAGACTGATGGTAGTAGTTTGTTTATTATGTTTAGCTTTATACCGCACACTAATGTCGGTTTCTAACAGTTAACGGCAATTGATTGCAATATATGAGTTAAATTGTAAAAATAAATTGACGAGTTTCAAACACATAACATTTTTGAAAAACAGATTGCCATTTTCCATGGAAAACTTGACTCTCAGAACAGGCCAACGAACTCAGCCTCTGGAATGAATTTTCCAGCGTAATGAAAAAACCGAAATCTCTAGGAGGCATATATATATATATATATATATATATATATATATATATATATATATATATATATATATATATATATATGTGTGTATATGTATATGTATATGTATATATATATATATATATATATATATATATATATATATATATATATATATATATATATATATATATATAGTGTGTGTCCACGGATTGAGTGTGGGTAAGGTATAAGTGACAAAAAAAATTTGAATTAGATTATGATATTCTGGGAATCGCTCCTGCTTTGTCTTAAACTAAGATGTTGAGGAAATGAACAAAATGTATTATTATACAGGCTGGTTTAGAACTGATTTAATTAAATGTGTTAAGAGTAAACTACCTTCGTTTATAAAGATACCGCAAAAAGTTCTTAACAAAACTTGTTTAGAATTAAAATTTATGACAGGCTCTCAATTTTCAGCCAGATCAGCCTACTTTGAATTTTCCCTATCAACATGGAGCTTTTTACCTGTGATTTTCTGAACGCAGGTGCGCAAAGTAAGAAACCATGCAATGTTAAATATTAATTTATTAGCAAAATACAAAACGCTTATTGCTAACAAAAATCAAAACGAACGACGAAAAATAAAGAAATTATTCAAATGTGCTGCCCCCAACCGATACACATAACTCAGCCCGTTTAGTAAATGCTTTGTAGGCATTTTGAATATGTTGAATTGGAATACCGTCAATTGCCTCTCTCAACCTCAGTTTCAACAAATCAAGATCGTTGTTTAATGGAGCCACGTAGACTTTCTGTTTGAGATAGCCCCATAAATAAAAGTCCATTAAGCTAAGATCGGCACTTCTGGGAGGCCAAGGTATTGGCCCATATCGACCAATTCACCTCCCAGGAAATTCGCGATCTAACCATTCTCGAACGATTCCTGTTGCATGTGCTGCGTGGCCGTCATGCTGAAAGTATGCTGTTTGTCTATCTTCTAGTGACATGTTATGCAAATGGTCTTGAAGAATATTTTCCAGCATTTCCAGATAACTGTACTGGTTCATATTCCGCTCAAAAAAATATGGCCCAATTATCCCAGTGTAAGAAACAGCACACCACACATTTACTTTTTTATGGCATTGTCTTCTGCAATTAACTCTATAATTTGGATTATCCATAGACCAATGCCGTGCATTTTGGGAATTTACCACCCCGTTAGTGATGAAAGTGGATTCGTCCGAAAAAGTAATACTTATACCAAAATTATGATTTTGTAGATATTGCTCGCCGTGATTTGCTAATAATGCCAATTTCTAATGCCCTTCTTTTTAATGATAATCTCGGAAATCGCCTAAGAATATCCATAGCTAATGCAGCTGCAGCATTGTCTTCTTCATTTAGGTCGGATTTTGTCTTCTTAACATTTAAAACACTCTCAGTACGCATAAATTTTGTAACAACTTTTTTTACACCAGTAGCGGAAACCGAATAATTTGGCCAGCGTTCAAGGAATTTTCTTATCACTCCCTGATAAGAATGTTCTTCGCCCAAACCATAGCATTGCACAATAAACACTTTTTGTTCTGTTGTGAACATTTTTAAATACAGAAGCTTGCCGTTCGTGACAAATAAAATTGACGTTGCAATTTTCCAAATAAGTAGTATCCCGGGAAACGAACAACAAGGCAGAGCTCAAGTAGCCATGCAACTCGCCAATTATTGCTTTGAATATGAATTGAGATGAAAGAAAACCTACCCCAAGTTTAATTATGGTAAAGACTTTTTTTTTAATACAGTTTCAAGTATTTTTTAAAGTACACCTAATCACAGAAGCCGTCGAACGTCATTTAAATAAAGTCGCAGCTAAAAAAAAATTCATAGTAGGCTTATCTGTTTGAAAATTGAGAGCCTGTCATAAGTTTTGATTCTAAACAAGTTTTGTTAATAACTTTTTGCGGTATCTTCATAAACGAAGGTAGTTTACTCTTAATACATTTCATTACATCAGTTATAAACCACAAATATTAATTGATTTTGTTCATTTTCTCAACATCTCAGTTTAAGACAAAGCTGGCGCGATTCCCAGAATATCATAATCTAATTCGAATTTTTTTGTCACTTATACCTTATCCACACTCAGTTCGTGGATACACTGCATATATATACACACACATATACACATATAAAATCTGAAACTGTCCCCGAAAATGGGTCCTAAAGGTTCTAATTCACGCTTCTTTGAAAAAAAATTCGAAACTCTATTTTAACTTTTATGAAAACAACGTATGAAGTTTGTTGTTACCTGTTACAATTCGAACTGTCTTTCAAAATTTCATATAATATTGTTTGAGAAACCCATGATTTTGTAAATATTTTGAAAACGTGATGTTCAATTGTTTTTCTGGTTACAGCACCGTTATCAGCGGAAAAATATGAGGCAGGTTTGTTAATTTAACCAATTTTACGGCTCCATAATAATAAAGTTAACAATAACGCAGAGTTCGTTTGGTACAGCCGGTATTATATGTTTTAATTCACATCTAACAACACTGTGGCTTGATCGCCACGGTGCTCTTTTGTCGACAGTATCTGCATAAAGTTCAGAATTCCACCATCACCTACAAGAACGAACTCCTTTCGCCGGCGTCTATAAATAGACCAGGTAGAGAGCTTTGTCTCCATGCAATATCTCCTATTTCGAATCAATTATTATTAACTATGCCGGTCATTGTTTATTTTTATTCGATCGGAATGATCGTATCTGATGATGCCCCGTTATTCTCACCTGATCGCATTATGTTATCTCTTATTACTCTTTCAAGACGACGGTCGTCTAACAAGGATTGGTCGTGTTCTTTTATAGTCCGATAAAGAAACGATGATAATGGACATTTAATAAAACGAATAGTCATGTATCCGGTGAATGCGGATATAATGATGTTAAAAGGAGATATTATTAATGCTAGGGTATTAATTTGATGGGATAAAAAATAACAGTAAGCTGTTTCATATTCATGTCCTGTTGGGAAATGTGGCGATTTATATGCTGTTGAAAGTTGATCTGATTTCTTTCTGCGCTTCGCTTATGTGAATCTCTTCGTAAATAGCGTAGCGCATAATACCCAAGAGACACTTGGGCAATAAAACGCTTAGTCATTATTAGGAAAAATAATAGTATCTTATAAGAACATCTGTACGTGTTATTATTTGTTTTATTTTAGGCTCGTTTGATTTACTGGGTACAGTTTTATATGGTTATTTTGTATTGATGGATCAGTACGTAAGATTTTATAGGGGATGTAACTTTTAACACCTCTGTTAAGGCCCGGGTAGACGGCACGTGGATAGCCGTTCGACAAGCCTATATTGGTTTATCAACCGTGATTACACGAGTCAGGGTTGCTACACGGCGTCTCTATCACTCCCCAAACTAGTCAGTTCATTATTAAATGTACCTTTGTCTCTGAAAAGATTCGCTACACTACTGACTTGCAAGCAATACGCCGCGTTTTTCCAGTTCCTTTGTACAACTTTACCTCCACACTGGTGGATCCTAGGTTCGTGGAATCTCGCTCCGCGAGCCACCCTGGGAAACCCGGCGCGTGGAACGCCGATCTACGAGCCAGGGTTGCTACATCACGCGCCGTGTATCTATCTGGGTCTTTATTAAAACTCCTGATGCGTGGCAATATATATATATATATATATATATATATATATATATATATATATATATATATATATATATATATACATACATATAAAAATTGAAACTGAACCCGGATATGTGTTCTGGGGGGCCTAATTAGCGCAATTTTTTTCAAAATTCAAAAGTCGAGGTCTCCTCATTGGTGTTTTTTTTTTAAGAAAATTCACTAAAAGAGATCTAGTAGGAGGGAAACAAAGCAATGGATGACACCGGCTGTTATAAATTCAATTAATAGAAGAATTAAAGGTCTGGCGGCAGCAAGTGTGTCATGGTAGTAAATTTTCATAGAAATGATCTGGCACGAAATATTTTATCATAACTTTTTTCTGTAACATAGAAATCTAAATTTTGGTGCATAGTTTACTTTTTATATCGTAAACCTACCTACCAAATTTGGCTACCATAGATTTTTTGGTTTTTTGAGATAAAAACTTTGTCGAAAAAAAAACTCAAAATTTTCCCGGAAAATCTGGTCCGATTTTCCTGGCTAACGAACTTATCCAAGCCAGTTACAGAGGGAAGGCACATGCCAAATTTGATCAAAATCGGCCCATTATTTTTCGAGTTATCGGTGTGTAATATATATATATATATATATATATATATATATATATATATATATATATATATATATATATATATATATATATATATATATATATATATATATATATATATAAATTGACATTGGCACCGGATATTGGTTCTAGGGGTCCTAGTAACCGCTCATTTGCAAAAAAAATTAACATTAAAAACTCGGAATCTCCCCATTAGTGAATTCTTTTCTACGAAAATTCACTAAAATAAACAGACATACCATTGGTAATCAAATCAGTGAAGAGTTGAAACCACAGTCAGGTTTATAGGAACAAGCTCACAGAAATAGTTAAACTGGCCAAGACGAATTATTATGAGAAAGTTATTAGAAGTAATAGAAATAGTGCAAAAAAGCTTTGAAATCCTTTGAAGAAAATAATTGATTATACAAAGAGGCATAATGATATAGGAGAAATAAAGGACGAAGATGGAGTTATGCCAAGGGACAGAAAGGAAATTGCTGAATAGTTTGTCAGACACGATTGCAGTAGATCATAGATTTTTAATGAGTCATGTAGGCCTTTGGTGGCTCAGGGCTGCCACCCCAATGGATTTTTTGTGCAATCCCTAATAATTGCCCAAAAAGTTAAGACTTTATGTAGGCCACTATCTTCTTGGGGGCCCATCCAAGGTATTTAAGTCTTTTGCAGAACTGAGCCTTGCAGTGACAAGCATGTGTTCTGTTGTTTTTGCCGCTTCGTTGCAGTATCTGCAGTTTTCATTGTCCACCTTGCCTATCTTTATAAGGTGATACCTTACTGGTGAGTGTCCTGTGAAAAGTCCTGTGATTATTCTCAAGTCGTTCCTGTTCAATCCAAGAAACAGTTCAGACTTCTCTATTGATATGGTGATGAACCATTTTGAGTGCCTTTAACCTGGCGTTTTCCTCCAGTAGGACATTATTTGGGTCTTATCCCAAGTATCAAGTTCGTTTGTTGTGGCTTTTTGTTGGCCCACAATAGGGCTCTGGACCATAGAATGGTGTTGTTGCTGTCCCTTTTAGAAGGCTACCTGCTTCATCGCTTCCTTGGATGCCATGATGCCCTGGTACCCACATCAAAGTTACTTTGTTGTTCGCAGTTTTAAAAGATTTCAGAGTCTCTAGTACTGCGTGACGGTCTGACAAGATGTATATCTCTCTATTTTTGAGTCTTCTTTGTATGCGGTCTTGTACATAGAGATTTATAGCAAGCATTTCTGCTTGGAAGATGGTGGAAGTTTTTCCTAGGGACTTGGCGAGTCTAAAGTTGGGTCCTCTTATTCCCAGCCCTGCTCCTTCCATTTGTTTATAACCGCCTGTCTACCATACAGATTGCCGTTTGCCAGTCTTACACTGTCTATCTGATGTTTGGTGGTCGTTTATGACCACGTCGAATGTAATTATGAAGTCCAGTTTCGCTGTCCAGGGTCTGTTCGTTTGTCGAATGACTCCAATGGAAAGCTTACCAGGATTTTCAAGTCTCCTGGTTTGAATTTGTCCGCCTGGAATAGTGTTGATGCACTTATTGCTCCTTCCCTTTTCACGCATATGTGCAGTGGAGTAAGATTCAGCATTGCTTCTATTGTAGCTGCGGGGCATTATTATTAATATTTATTGTTATATAATAATACAGTATGTCCATATCAAGAAGTGAGAGACTTGTAAGTATATTATTTGACGTAATTTGAATAGTCCTGGACGCAATGTGTTTCACATATGATGCTTTCCAAAGGTTAATAACTTTAAATTTTAACTTCCTTCTTCTCTCATCTGATGTTTAAATCCCTGTCCACATTCACTACTGACGATACCAACATCCTTTTCGAAACCAAAATCTTTTCTAACCCCTTCATATTTATACCAAATTTTCAACATCTAAACAGCACCTAAATGGGCATTGTAACTGCAATTTAGCATAGCTCCCGTTATTCCAAGACAGATCAGCCTCTGCAATTTTTTGCAATTTGCTTTGTGTTGAGGCATATTCCGATTACAGTAACGCTAGTGAAGTTTTTTTCAAACTAGGAGGAATCGGAGACACTGCTTTCCAACGGTGATAATCAATCACTCTATTTTTCTCATTCCAACCAACAAACAAGAAGTCACAAAATGTACTGATTTACTGCCAACTTGCAAAGCGTCAGGCTGTAATGACATAAGATTGGAAATTTAAAAAAAGTCTGGACGCAGCAAGTGCGTTACGGTGGTGAATTTTCATAGAAATGATCTGGCACCAAACATTTTTTCATTAAATGCTTATAACTTTTTTATTTTCATCTAGAGACCTAAATTTTGGCATATACTTTACCTTTTATAATGTTAACCTACTTACCAATTTTAATTACTTTTTAATTTTCGGTGATAAATTTTTTTTCCGAAAGAAAAGCCAACATTTTCGGGGAAAACCGGTCTATATATATATATATATATATATATATATATATATATATATATATATATATATATATATATATATATATATATATATATATATATATATATATATATATATATATATATATATATATATATAAACATATAAAGATCGAAACTATCTCCGGATATGGGTTCTAGGGGGTCTAGTTCGCGCTCATTTGAAGAAATATTTTCTAAATTCAAAAGTCGGTATCCCCCCATTATTGAATTTGTTCTGCGAAAATTCACTAAAAACTACAAACATTAGATAGCAGATTTTAATTAAATGTATTGAGGTTGCAATTTGTCCATCAATTTTCAAAAAAGCTGTCGTAAAGCAAGAGTGGCGATAAAACTGATGTTCTGAATTACAGGCCAATTTATATGGCACCTGTGTTTGTCAAAGTATTCGAGATCATTTTAAAGGACAGAATTGGCACCTTCTATGTATGTATCCGAACTCAAAAAATACTCAACTGATTTGAACGAAACTTGGCACATATCTTCATTGTATTAAAACCGCAAACGAGTTCGTATATCAGCTATAACGGACATTTTCCCCCAAAAACATACAAAAATATTTTAGCAAACGCTATATTTTTGTAAGTATTGGAATAACTGGAGTGATACTTAGAAATTGTGTAAATAGGCCTATGTTGTGCATTTTAAGTAATTTGGTTCACAATATTTAGAGTTTTTTCTAAATTAAAAATAAAATCTGAAAGACATGCGTTGAAACCACTTAGTGCGCAAAATAGACATAGTAGGTAACTCTTACGCGTAGATTGATTCATACACCAGGTATAAGCCATACATCAACGGTAACGAAGCACAAATATCGCAAATGACAGAGGACATGAATTTAAAAATTTGCTAAGTATTGTTATTTAACTGGAGGATTCAATCAATTTTTAAAATACACTATATTTATAGCTTGATGGACGGCCCCAAATACAGTTTTAAACTGAAAGTGTAGCATAATATAGTGAAAATGTAAACAAAATCAAGTCAAGTCTGTATAAAAAAGCTTTTAAAATGGTTTCTTTTTAGTGAATTTTCTTAAAAAAAATTCACTAATAAGGAGATCCCGACTTTTGAATTTTGAAAAAATTTCTTCAAATGACCGCGAACTAGGCCCCCTAGAACACATATCCGGGGTCAGTTTCAATTTTTATATGTTTATATATATATATATATATATATATATATATATATATATATATATATATATATATATATATATATATATATATATATGTATGTATGTATGTATGTATCACACCGATAACTCAAAAAATAATAGGCCGATTTTGACTAAATTTGGTGGAAAAATTCCTTTTGCAAATGGCTTGGATAAATTCGTTAGCCAGGAAAATCTACCCAGGTTTTCCCGGAAAATTTTGTGTTTTCTTTCGAAAAAAATTTATATCTCCGGAATTAACAAAGTAAGGGCAACCAAATTTGGTACGCTAGTTAATATTCTTATAGGTAACCTACCAAAATTTAGCTATGTAGGTCAAAAGACAAAAAAGTTATAGGCATTTAAAGACAAATAAATTGGGGTTTTCCTCAAAACGTCAAAGTTGCGATTTAAAACGTCAAAATCGGCAACATTTAGGCAAAGAACTAGAATCTAATACGGGATATGGAAATCAAATGTCTCAAAAAGGATGTTTTACAAACTCTGAAGTCTTAGTTTCAACCGTCATTGTCCTTCATTTTACTAAAATGTTTCCAGAAAATTCATTTCAAATAGACCCTTTCTCTGATGCTTGGCAGTAGCCTTAGCTTTAGAGTTTATCGTTTAATGGTATATAATTTTTGTCGAATTTTCGTAAAAAGTCAATAAAGCTCAATATATCCGTTATTATACAAGATATGAAGAAAATTTGTATATATTAATTATAGGGTGTCTTGAGCTACATCTTAAAAAAATATTTCTACAATCACAGGATGGCCCATAAGTCGTTGATGATACAAATTTTCTTTTTTTTTTTAATCAAACACGCCCTATGTTATTGCATTTTTGAATTTTTCAGCGATGCATGTTTGTAAGAAAAGAAATTCGGGACGCAGCAAGTGCGTTATGGTAGCGAATTTTCATTAAATGCTTCAAATTTGAATAGCTCAATTTGCTATTAACCTATAAGGTTGACCAAGAAACGAGTTTTTCCGGGAACACTTTAAGTTTACTTTTGGAAATTTTTGTACATTTTCACACAATAAAGTTATTTTTATGAAACATGGCACATTGTTTTTACTATATAGGTTATACTGGTAACCAAAATTGATGCCTGCTTTCTTAAAAAGGAAACACACATATTTGCAATGAAAAACATTTTAAAGAAAATTCACTACCATAACGCACTTGCTGGGTCCAGAGTTTTTTATCTTTAAACTTAAACATAAAACGTCATATAAGATCGAAACAGTCAATTAATGTGTTTTAAGCAATTCTACTAATTCTGTAATTAATTGTTACGTATACTTCTAATATAATATAATATATCTCGGACAAGAAGCCCGTGCCAAGTATCATGTAACCAACACGTTAGTTAACGTAAGCAATAGTGTACAGATTTCATACGTTTTGCACAATGTCTCATTTTGGTTTAAAACGCCTGAATAACTTTGTCACGTTTGAGACTGATATTATAATTTTCAGCAGACATTATGTTATTGTTGATATTGAAAAAACCTGTTTGATTAGGTTGACAAAATCATTCAGGCGATTAATAAGGAAAAATAACTGCTATGTTTACAATTTGGCAGATACTTTACTTTTCTAAATATGAATAAAGTTTCTTTCTCAAACGCGTTTGTAACTTAACGAAATTTGTAATACCAGTTTCTTTTAAAGAGACTTATACTATCTATAGATATAACAAAATTTAATTTTCTAGCTTCGTAAAAATTGAGTGTTAAGAATTTTTCTTAAAAGAAGTTAGAACACAAGATTTTTTTGATAATAGACAGATATCGATGGTAACCCTTTCGAAATAATTCTTCAAATGTGCGCGTACTACGACCTCTAAAATCAATCTTCAAGGTGTGTGTTTAAAGTATTAATTTTGGTAATATGCCGTATAATAATAGTGTACAATTCTTATGAAAATTCACTACTATAATCCACTTGCTGCGTACCGATTTTTTTTTACTGTTAATTTTTGCCATAAATTTTAAAACCATAGCATTTTTGAATATAATGAAGAGATCATTTAAATGAGGTGTCACAAGCCCCTACCTTGTATTTAAAATTTGGGGGTTTGCATCTGTCACTCGAAGGGGGTTGAATGTATGGGTGAAGGTTTCACGTTGCAGGATGTCGTATTTTAATCTAAAATTGACGTGTTTCGGGATTGCACATGAATTTATTGTATTTGTCTCTTCCACACTGTATACATTTTAGGTGTTTTCTTGGCTTAAAGAAAAATAACAGCCCGTTATTTTACAAGTTTGTTCAGGTATCGTTGAAGTAAAATAAAAATGCATGCACGGCAATGCACTTTCTCAGTAAAACTAAATTGACCTCCATGACTAAGTAATGATTATAATCTAGAGTTACATTGTATCAGATGATGAAGAATTTGCTTACCGGGTATGCTGACTCTAGCACACACGTGTCAGATGAACGTTTTATCTGGAATTATTTCTCGAGACGTAACTAAGTCTGTGTTGTTTAGCATTGCAACAATATATTCATTATTTTAGTAATGAATAATAATTATTAGTATTAAGCTGATCTATTTACTTACTAAATATATCCGTGCATGCTTTTCTTCTGGCTTAACGATACATTTGTTAACAAAATTTACATTCAAAAGAATTGCATTCCCATGGGGAGTCCTTTGTCACCCATTTACCCAGAGCTATTTATCAGCATCTATGAAGAGGCTTAGTTTTTAAGGATAACAACCCATAGGTATTGTAGATTATTTTCTTACGTTGGCGGTTAGAAATTACAGAACAACTTTATCTTTTCGTGTTCCGTATGGGGATGCTTTGTCACCCATTTGCGCAGGGATATTTATCATCGTCTTTGAAGAGACTTAGTTTTCAAAGATCACAACTTATACGTATATGAGCTTCATTTCTTGTTACGTTGACGACGTATTAGGTTGGTTAGGAATTACATAACAACATCATTTTTCCTTGCACCTTTACCCCGCCACCCCCACACCCCCCACCCCTTTGGGGAATCTTTTGTTACACATCTTCACAAAGAGGTTTGTCAGCGTCTTCGAAGAGACTAAGTTTTTAAGGATTAAAACCCAAGAGCTTAATTTCTTGTTACGTTAACGACGTATTAGTTTGGTTATGAGTTACCGAACAACTTCAGTCTTTCGTGTTCCATATATGGAGAATGTTTTATCACCCATTTGCGTATAAATATTTATCAGCGTCTTTGGAGAAACTTAGTTGTCAGGGATTACAACACTTAGGTACATGAGCTTCATTTATTTTTACGTTGACGACGTATTAGTTAGGTTAGGTATTACCGAACTACTTCGTTTTTTTTTTGTGTTTCCCATAGGGAATCATTTATCGCCCATTTGCTCGCATATAATTATCAGCGTCTTTGAAGAGAATTAGTTTTCAAGGATACAACCCATAGGTATAGGAGCTTATTTATTGTTACATTGACGACGTATTAGTGTGTTTAGGAATTACATAACAATTTCATCTTTTAGTGCTCTCTATGGGAATCATTTGTCACCCATGTGCTCAGATAGATTTATCAGCGTCTTTGAACAACCCATACGTATAGGGGTTTTATTTCTTTTTACGTTGACAACGTATTAGCTTGGTTAGGAAATATAGAACTACTTCATATCTTCCTTTTGTTACCCTTTTCCACAGATATATTTATCAGCATCTTTGAACACACTTAGTTTTCAAAAATTACAACCCATGGGTATAGAAACTTCATTTATTGTTACGCTGGCGACGTATTAGTTTCGTTAGGAATTACATAATAACTTCATATTTTATCCTAAGTGAGATGTAAGACACGAAGCACGTGCCGCCACCTCGTTGCGGAACCAAGTAGTATGTTGTCACGGCAGCTCCAAATAACACAAAGTATTAAAAAATAGAGACTATATACAACCGACTAAAAATTTAGTAAATTATCAGCCCTGACCCATTTCTACCCTAATATAGGGACAAAGTATGTAAGGCTAGATGCATTTTCACCACAATTAGAACCGTAGACCGGTTTCGCTCTAATTAGAGCTCGTCAGTACGGCATACTATGCAGCGAAAATACACCTATAAAGTAATACAGCTATGGTAGCCAGCCTTTCAACACTAAGTGAGATGTAAGGCACGAAGCACGTGCCGCCACCTCGTTGCGGAACCAAGTAGTATGTTGTCACGGCAGCTCTAAATAATACAAAGTGTTAAAAAATAGAGACTGTATACAACCAACTAACAATTCAGTAAATTGTCAGCCCTGGCCCATTTATAGGTGTATTTATAGGTGTATTTTTGCTACAATTAGTATACCGTACTGACGAGCTCTAATTAGAGCGAAACCGGTCTACGGTTCTAATTGTGGTGTGAATGCATCTAGCCTTACATACTTTGTCCCTATATTAGGAGGTAGAAATTTTCTGCAAAATAATATCTTCGTCTTGTATCCCTAATACATTGCATACCACATTGTCGACTATTATTAGAAAAAGTTCTCTTCTACGGTTGTGTCTTTCACAGAAACCTAATACGAATAACATGTTACTTTGTTCGCTGAATAAAATATTTTCGGTAATTTCCAAAGCAACTACCAAGCAATGTGTTTAATAGTTAATCATGAAACATGAAAGATTGATTTATGGCCAATTGTGGTAATTTTTGCTTAACACTGTTTTCTTGAAAGCCATAGTTTGTAAAAAAAAATCAAGACAATTTTTCTAAAATTGAGTACTACATCGAACGACCTACCTTTATTAAAATTTGCGTAGGAGTAAAAATTCCTGTCCATTTTAAGGGTTGTGTCATTCCCGTTCAACCTTTTGTGGGTCTTGTACTTATTTCACCTTACCATCAGTTGGCGCTCATGTTAAGCTCGTTGTACATGCCGAATTTGGTTCTTGTAGATTAAACTGTTTTCGAGATATTATTTTTTAAATTTTTAGGGAAACTCTAAGCCCTTATAACTCCCTAGGGCTGCCACTTGATATAGAAGTAAGTTGGGTTAAATCATCATATCTTACACCCCCTTGATGTGTAGATTCCTATGCGGGACAGGCTGTATGTAGAATTTTTAGCGACCTTGTCTGATATCATTCAGTTTGGAGTTGTTTTTTTTTTGTGTGAAATTTCGGCATCAAAAACCTTCAATGCTTATTTATGGGTATAAATATCTAAAGTGTGAAAAGGTGTATTTTCCGTTTTAGTGCTTTTCTAAAGGCAATTAATTTCTTGGGAGCAATTATGTACAGCGTTGTGATCTGTCTAATTTATGACCATTTGGAATAGGACATCCTGTCACAACAATAAATTATTTTTACTTTAAGTGGGAAAAACTAACGAAAACTGCCAATTATGTTTATTACGTAATACCTGATGTCCAGATTGTTTACAAATGAGTTTATTATTTCTCATGCAGTTTTTCAAAAGCACACCTAAATTTACTGATTTAGTATCTTGGCGTTGATTCCTAATCGAATCTGTTGCTATAGTGTGAATTGCCGTATAATTAATTATCATTATCTCATTTAAAAGGCCAGGACTCTGGATATCACCTTTAGATAGTACTAATTGCTGCCATTAGATTGATGATCATTCTACCGGACGCCCACATGTCAAGGAACAGAATTAGCTTAAACCTCGATTCAAACGCATTTACCACTCGGCCTAGTTCCTCTAATCACCTCTTTCTTCCGCCCCTTCGTTGCACTTGAACAGTTATCTTAAGGAGTAGTTGGCATGCATCTTGTCGATTACGTATGTATTGACTTTCATCATAATTATAAACTCTTTAATAATTATGTTATTACTGGTAAGCTATTTGTCTTTCTTGCAATATAAAATGTATATCTTCGAAGATTCCATTAGATGTAGTATTTGCCTTTATGGTTTTATGATTTCGAGAAACTCAAGGTTAATGATTTTAAATAACGATGTCACGGAGGCTCATAAAATGGAGTATCACTCTTGATACGAGGGTTGCCCTTTATATTTCGGGATTGGCCAAACCTAGTACTGTCATCTACCAACTAACGTCGTTATCGTAAAGATTGACATGTTTTACATTATATTTACCCATAACGTTTTGACGACGTACGGGCGCTATTTGTGTTGTTTACGGTACCTTGAAAAGTTGATGTCGCTCAAAAACAAAAGGAATTAAATCGCGAATATTTTGTGCGATTAACTCAACAACAGTGCATCGATGAACTTAATTCGACTTTTGGGGATGAAGCACCGCCAAGGACCAGTGTTTATCGATGGTTTACCGAATTCAGTCGTGGCCGTATTTCGCTCAAGGACCAATTTCATGGAGGTCGTCCAAAATCAGTTATTCAGAAAAAAACCATTTGAGCGGTGCATGAACTGATACTGCAAGATCGTCATGTGAGTTATTGTGAGTTTGAGGTATCCTTGGATATAAGTGGGGCACTACACATTTAATATTGTATAAACATTTAGCCGCCAAAATAATTTATTCGCGTTCGGTTCCACATAATTTGACAATAGCTCAAAAACAAGCTGGTGTCAATTAGTCTCAAGAAATGCTCGAAAAATTCGATCGCGGTGCTGCAAAACATGTGTATGATATCGTGACATGTGACGAATCGTGGCTTTGTGCGTATAGAGCTCTAAAGTAAACAGCAGTCGACTGTATGGGTCTTCGAAGGCGAGCCAAACCCGAAATTCCTTCGTTCTTGATCGTCCTTGAAGCACTTCGAAGCAAATGATCGCCTGCTTTCTTTTCTTGGAAAAACTGGACATATCTCAACCATACCATTGGTGCAACCTAGAACTGTCAATTCGTTTGAATGGTCAGTGAAGATTGTAACCTGTGATGAACACTAATAAGTACAATTTGGAGAACAGTTTATTCATACCTCTCATGATGCTAAATTTGTTAGCGAAACGATCGCCAGGCCTAAAAAGTGTATTGTGATGAATTAGGTTCTGCAAATTGTACTTATTATTACTCATTCTGGGTGGTACACAAACATTTTTTCGTCACAAGTCTTCGGAGAAATAAGGAAAACCAAGCGCCGAAGACAGATAATTCTCCACCACGAGAATGCGAGCTCGTACACATCGGCTTCGAACTAGTGCTTCTTGAGCACTCAAAACGTCGATTTGATGAGTCACCCGCCGTGTAGTCCTGACTTGGAACCCAATGACTTCTTTTTATTCCCGAACATCAAAAATAAGTTCGCGAGGTCAATGTTTTTCCAAACCCGAAGAAGCGGTTGATCCGTTTAAAATGCATGTTTTGGAGGCACCTGAATCGGAGTGGAAAAAGTGCTTCGAAAATTTGTTCACACTGATGCAAATGTGTATTGATCTTCATGGAGAATATTTTGAAAAACAATAAAACCATTGTCGATAAATATTTGTTTTTGTTCTCTAATCCCAAAATGTAAAGGTCTGGACGCAGCAAGTGCGTTATGATAGTGAATTTTCATAGAAATGTTTCTAATAGCATATATGCCTTTTTTTAATGAAAGGGAGCATAACATTTGGTTCCCAGTATAACCCATATAGTAGAAAAAGTTTACCCTATTTCATCAAAATAACTTTATTGTTTGAAAAAGTGCAAAAATTTTCCAAAAATAAACCTAAAATGTTCCTGAAAAAACTGTTCCGATTTTCCTGGCCAACGAACCTCTTCAAGCTAAGCTATTTACCCACCTAGCAAGATATAATTATTCACAAAGAGCTTTCCGACGAAACTCCCAAAAAAAATTGTAAATAATTTTTTCACGAAAATCCGAAAATATCTTTTTTACAATAACTAATGGAACATTTATTACAAAAATGTCACAAAAATCTTACAAGAAGTGATTTCTACGGAAACACAAAATTTTCTGCGAAAATTGACTATTTTTTACAAAAACTTTGCCTAAAGAATACATAAAATTCAAATTATATACCTAATCTGTAATTAAGATTGAAAAAAGAAAATGCAAAAACATATTTTTAAAACTAGACTGCAGGTATAGGGAGTTGTTCAATTTGAAAAAATTGAGTTACGAGAGTGAATTTTTTCAAATTCAGTCACTATTTCAGAGCGCTCTGTACACGACTTCTCGATTTTTTTTTACGAATAATATAAACGACAGCCTCTCTAAATGCGTCACTTTCATGAGACTCTTATCTATTGGTAAAAACGCCGTATCATAATTTTTGATATGTGCCCAGAATGTGAAAAGTTGCAAAACAATTGAAATAACTCAAAAACGATGGACGCTATAATATTTGTTTCGCTACAAACGCGCATTATAATACATAAAAAAAGCAAAAATGAAATAACAAAGGGGTGTTCGAAAAAAAATTGTATCACCAACGACTTATGGGCCAGCCTGTTACCGTCAAAATAATTTTATAAGATGCAACTCAGGACACCCTATAATTAACGTATTCATTGTTTTCTCGAATCTTGTATAATAACGGATATATTGAGATTTACCGTATAAATGAGTCATCCTGTATATATGAGAACAGATAAAAACTGAAACTAACCCTTATATGGGTTCGTCCTCGGTTGAACAGATATTTTCAAAATTCAAAGGTCGCGGTCTCCTCATTAGTGAATTTTTTTACGAAAATTCGCTAAAAAATCATAGACAATTAAACCATAAACTCTGTAACTAAAACTGTGAAAGCATCAGAGAAGGGGTCTATTTGAAATGAATTTTCTGGAAATATTTCACTAAAATGAAGGACAATGACCGTTCAAGTTGAAAGTTAAGGGTTTGTAAAACACCCGTCTTACGATATTTTCTCTACATAACCCGTATTGGTTTTAGGGTCTTTGTGTAAATGTTGCAAATTTTGACGTTTCAAATCGCGATTGTGACGTTTTAAGAGGAAAACCCCAGCATTTTTTTCCTTAAATGCCTATAACTTTTTTGTCTTTTAACCTACAGATCTAAATTTTGTTACGTAATTTACTTTTTATGACATAAACCCGCGCACCAAATTTGGTTGCCCTAACTGTGTTATTTTTGGGGATATAAAAAAATTTCGAAAGAAACGCAAAATATTCCGGGGAACTCACCAAATTTGATGAAATTTGGTATATATCTATTTTGAGGGATGCCGAACGCAATGGCATACTTATTTTCCTCCCAAAGATGGTCCTAAACCTTTTTCCCATTTTTGACATAGAAAAACTGCCTTGGTCAGGTGACATAGAGAAAAAATTTCACAGCATTAATAGAGTTTTTTATCTTATATCTTTTGTTTATCAAAATCTAATAATAAATACAAAAGTTACAGGGGTGTTTCCATTTAAAATGGACCACACTATATATATATATATATATATATATATATATATATATATATATATATATATATATATATATATATATATATATATATATATACTTCGCGCCGCTTGAAGAATTTTTTTCAAAATCAAAAGCCGCGATCTCCTGATTCACACAAGCAAATTATATCTAACTCTATAAGAGCCTCGGTGGTTCAGTGGTAAGAACGTGTACCTCTGAACCGAAAGGTACTGGGTTCGATCCCAGGGTTCTCCTTTCACTTTTTCAGTACAGACTGTACAATTAACATCCACCGAGGTTGTAGCATTGTATTGAAGCAAGTTGAATGTCTGCACGTTCCGCCCTTCGGAGGGGGCGTGAATGTCCCGTGTCTTTGCGATGTTGGACACGTTAAAGATCCCTACACTTCTTTGAGAAAGGCATGGGTTTGGAAAAAATTCCAGGATAGTGAGGTGAAACTGCTTCCTGGCGTTGGTGATTGGCCATGGTAGCGGAAATGGACCGACGTTAAAGAAACAAAACAGACATATCTAACTCTATGTGTAAAATTGTGATGGCCAAAATTAAAGATAAATATAAGAAGAAAAGCATGCCTATATTTATATTACACATGTCAGAAAAGTAAATATTTGTTTACAGGTCACTTTGAAAGTAGATCTGACATTTGTCAAAATAATTTGGTGCTTGAATATGACATGTATTGTTGCCATGGACTGTTACTATGCACCATTACTTCCACATCGTCACGTGTAGAAGTATCCCATTTTAGAATTTTTTTTTTTTGCTTAAAAGTTGTAGAAAGTATCAAAACATATAGAAAACATGGTTTGGGAAAGAATTTTTTTTATCTCTCGGTCTGTTGTCTGTCTGTAGCCACGATAACTTTCGAACTAATTGAGATATCATCTTCAAATTTGGTATATAATTAACACTCGACAAACGAACGGTTCCGATTGTTTTTGGGTAAAATCGCTTTTGGGGCAAGGGATAAATGGGGGTTGATTTGGTGAAAATTGACATTTTTCGTTAAAACTCGAGGAATATAACTTTTTAGGGTTTATTTATTAGAAAGCTTTTAATTTCATCAATCATCTGGTATTCTGTGCTGAAATTAAATTACAGGTTGAATGTGTGGGGGTGGAATATTGTTGAGAAAAATTTCGATCTTTTTTTTTTGCTAAAACGGTGTAAAAATTCTCAAAACATATAGAAAATTTGTTTTCTCTGTCAGTCGGTCGGTCTGTCGGCATGTACGTCTGTGTTAATAGGCGCAATAACTTTTGAACGATGTGAGATATCATCCTCAAACTTGGTATCCAGTTAGCACCCGACAAAGGAACGCTTCGAATTGTTTTTGGGTAAGATCGCTTCAGGGGGTAGGGGATAAGGGATGAGTTGGTGAAAATTGACATTTTTTCAATAAAGCTCGTATATAACGTTTCAAAAGTTTATGGGTACAGGAATACAAATATTTTCTTTATGGTCAAGTCATGGGCCCAAAATTCTTCCATGAAAATGTCTTTCTGAAGATAATAAATTATCACAGCTATGTGGAAGTTTTAATTCAGTTTGCAGCACTATTATATTACGCTTTAGAATCTTGTTTTTGTGGAGTACGAAAGCTTATTTTAATGTTTTAATATTTTTCGATCCCATCACCCGAAATGGTTTTTTTGTGTATAAAATTACATCGGTTGTGCTTATCATACAAACATTTTTCGTCTTGTGCCCTCAAGAGGAACCGAAATTTTTTGCATTAAATTCCTATAACTTTTATGTCTTTTAACTTATAAATCTAAATTTTGATACATAGTTTAGTTTTTATGATATAACCCCGCACACCCAATTTGGTTGCTTTAGGTTCGTTATTTCCGGAGATATAAACCCGCGTATCCAATTAGGTTACTTTAGCTTTGTTATTTCCGAAGATATAAAATTTTTCCGAAAGAAAACACAAAATTTCCCACAAAAAACCTGGTCCGATTTTTCTGTCTAACAAATTATCCAAGCCGTGCAAATAGAAGGTATATACCACTTTATCAAAATCGGTAC
This sequence comes from Tillus elongatus, assembly GCA_964006375.1. Classification (NCBI taxonomy): domain Eukaryota; kingdom Metazoa; phylum Arthropoda; class Insecta; order Coleoptera; family Cleridae; genus Tillus; species Tillus elongatus. Next base: position 83,910,575 of record OZ023262.1, on the reverse strand, counting down.
CTCCATGTCCTATTTCGCGCTCATTTGAAGATTTTTTTTTTCAAAATTCAAGTCGCAATCTCCTCATTAGTGATATTTTAAAAGAAAGTTCACTAAAAGGCAACGCTCGTAACTAGTGTATTAATATTGTGTGTGCTAAAAAAAATAGATGTGTGTGCATTCGTTCGAATATTTTACAAAATGTTATCACAGTTCGACAGTCGTCTCTTTCTGATCCATTGTGAGATTGCTTGGAACAATAATGCAGACTTTGCTCTTGTTTAAATTATTATTGAGATATCAAATTGAAACAAAAACCAAAGTTATCCACTGTGAAGATGCTTCGAAATGACACCAAAAAAACTTTGAAAAAAAAAAACTCATTCGCAAAAAATGTGACCTCGATGGTCAAATCTTAAATGACACCCTGTATATTCTATCATAAAAATTTTTGGGACCTTCAACCCTATTCATTGCTTTTTCGCGATTGAAAATCGGGTAATAAATGGCTGAGAAAATCAACATTTATTCTTCATATAAAGCGATTACTTGATTCAACTAAAACCTATAATTTTTACCCTTGTTAAATCAAGTACCTAATGGCTTTATATGAAGAATAAATGTTTATTTTCTCAGGTAGTTTCTGCAAAAGTTCGTTAATAAACAATATGCTTATAGTTTACTTCACATTTTAGTGTTTAGGTTAAAAAATAATGAAATCTCCATAGGAAAGTTTTTTATGTGTAGTATCGAAAATAACCCGTAGGGATGGCCGAAAAAAGCCTATAAATACTGCTCCTTTAATTTTACCAAAAAAGTTATTTAAATAGTAAAACTAAAAATTAATTACTGAACTTTATTACAATTACATATCTACTTTTCTGGTTCATACATTAATACCGTTTCCCTTAAAGAAAGAAAGATACAACGGAGAACTTAAATATATTAAAAATGTAGCTAAGTATAACAGATACTCTGGCTGCTTAGTGGAAAATTAGTCAATAAACATAAAACAAAGAAAATGTTAGCGGAATCTGCGACTTTCAGAAAAGATAAACCACACAAAACTGTTGTCTTTTTACCATTTGAACGGTGGATTACGAGAGGTTTTAAAAGCATTTTTAGAAAGCCAATTTACAGCTCACATTTTATACCAAAAAAATAGATTGAAAAATTTGGTAGGTAACCCAAAGGATAAAGATAAACCCACAGAAGTGTCGCGAATCTATGAAATAGGTCGTAAGGATTGTGAACATATATATGTTGGGCAAACTAAAAGAACTATTGAAACTCGATTTAAAGAACATCCAGCGCAACTGGGATATGGCGCTATTGACAAATGATGTATTGCTCAGCATATTTGTGATAATCCTGAAGATAAAGAAAATCTCAAGTTAATAAAAAATGTCAGGCAGTCGCGTCAGTTAGATGTTAGAAAGTATATATATATATATATATATATATATATATATATATATATATATATATATATATATATATATATATATATATATATATATATATATATATATATATGGATGACTATAGTAGGTCCGGTTCTATGTAGTCTATTGTTCGAACTGTTATCTTAATAATTAGTGTGTCCTTCTCATAAGGAATATTTGACAGTTTCACAAAAGCAGGTATACAATTTTAATTACAGGGATTTAAGACTCAACGGTGGGGGTTTGTTTGTATACCTTCATAGAGGACGCTGTTCGCAACTGCTTGGTAACTAACATATATATATATATATATATATATATATATATATATATATATATATATATATATATATATATATATATATATATATATATATATATATAGGAGTTCTAGTTTGAAACTGTATTGTGATAAATTGTGTTCTGCAAATTGTACTTATCAGTGCTCATCACAGGTACCAATCTTCACTCATTGTGACATAGATTAAATCCGATGTGTCGACTAGTTCCTGTTGCTTGATCCCGGACCGTTTTCCGCGTAATAAAAAATTTCAGCTATATGAGACAACCTTTATAACTTTCAACCTATTTATTTTATGTGATATTAATGGCGTTTTCAAATAAAAGCCAGAAGGTTGCCCAGCTTGAAGTATAATTCTTGTTAATGGTTAATGTAGTATGTGTAATATGTTAGAACGAAATGATTTTTCGTTATATTTACTCCATGTTGCCATTTTACGACATTACTTTGAAATAACTAAACCTCTTATACTAACCTAATAACTGTGATTGAAGGCATGAGATAATTTATTTGACCATTTTTTCAACTCGATCAATTGTAATTGTTTTCACAAGAAGTAGGTTATGAACTGTATTGTTAAGTAGATGAGATAAATAAATATGCAATGTTTTATTAGGTAAGATGGAGAACGTTGTAAAAAGTACGTTGTTATTTAAATAATCTAATGTAAACAAGAGAAAGCTCGCAAGAGAGGAAGTTTAATGATGGTTTCTTGTGATGGTCAAGTGTAATAAAAAGTTTCATCATTATAATTCCTGTTATAAACGCATTAACAATTGGTTACAGTAAACATCGTTAATTTGACATAAGTTTAGATTCACCATTAGGATGGGTCGTGTTAAAAAAACCGTTAAGCAGAATTTTTTTTATTCTTCGCTTCTTATAGAATTGTTATAATTGAAAATTTTTCACCTAGTTAGTGAATGATTTTGTTGAATTTTATTGCTTATAATGTTGTTTCTTTTTGAAGCACTAAAATTACCGAGTTGAAGATGGAAATATATGTGAAAAGAAACTGATAAAGGCATGGTTAAGATAATTTTTAATTCGTATAATGCCCCTTATTGGGCGTATACGGGGTGTTTCATTAATTAGTACAGAAAACTTAGGGGATGATAAGTATATTCGTTATTTTATTTCAAGTCTTCCCCGAGAAGTCGCAACCCTTAGTGTGGTAAAGAACTCACATTTAATTATTTTTCTCAGAGATGTTTTAAAGTTTAAACATATTTTTTTTATATTTTAGGATTCATACAGGTATTTTCAAATTATGTCTCCCAACCAATCTCGGTGAATTTTTCAGTCCTAGTAGACAAAACAATTTTAACAAATTCCTTGAGTTACCATTTAAATTAAATAAGCATTCAGTAACAATATGATTTCAGAGTAGGCTGCTGTCTGAACAATTTTTAAATTATCGTCAGTTGTAAATCTGAGTTTCGCAAAAAAATTAGAGAATGTTTTTTGAATATGTCGGGCCGTTTGGGTAAATATACAATTACTACTTTTACTACCTTTCAGGCCATTCCCATAAACTATTGGGCACACCACAAAACTATGCTATCTCCTAACAATATTTCTCCATACACTCAAGACATGCTACTTCCGCTTTTTTTAAAATTTCAACAACACACCACGTGAGCTTACAGCCTAAATACTATCGTACCGTGGGTGTCGGCAAGGAGGAAAGAGGCAACTTGTTATTTCTGGACTTGAAGGTTTGGAAGTTCGGAGGAGAAGGAAACACATATGCCGGCAAGGAATTCCACAACTTGGAAGTCCTCGGGACAAAAGAGCGGGCATAACAAGATGTTCTATGTCTGGTGACCTGGGCAGTAAAAGGGTTCATTCGCTCTGTTCCCCTGGTAGATCTGGCGGAGGGCAGCAGGTGGAGGAACTATACCTTCTTTTGCATTAATATACATCTCCACATGCACGGTCTCCTATTTCAAAAACTTCTAACATCATATCGCCCATAACATCCGACCAAGCTTGCCTGGGTCTTTCACGCCCTTTCTTATACAATTCTCACGCACTCTAAATTCTATTTCTCATTCTATCATCCATTCGTTCTGTGTGCCCAAGCCATCTAAAGACGTACTGCTATCATATTTACTTTCAACAGACTTTTCCACATTATATTCGCTTCGAACCCATACATTTCTAACTTTAGCCTTTCTTGTTTTACCCGTCACTCGCCTCGAGTTCCAACAGCATTTATTTTTATTTTTTTTCATATGTCTAACCCTACCCTCACACCCACATATAACAGTAACTCCTAGCTACAGTGGCTATAGCTGATAGCACCTTCCTGCCTTCATTTATCCTACTTAGTATCTCATCATCTACCCTTCCATCGTTTGAAGAAAGTCTTCCTAAATATCTAAATTCCTTTACTTTCTCTACTACATTACCATTTATCAATTAATTAATTTTCGCCCTATTTATCAAACACTATAACCCAAGTCTTCTCTGCGCTCACAAGTAGATTCCTTTTATTTGTTACTGTCATCAGTTTATCTAGCAGCCGCAGCATTTCTCATTCAGATTCACTAAGTAGTACTGCATCTTCAGCGTACAGTACCAATTTTACCTTAGGAGTATTCATTTTTATACTTTCTGTCTCCAAGCAGATTTCTCTTAGAGATTTGTCCACAAATATGTGATTAACCATGGAGATATCACACATCCTTTTGTGACGTCCTGTTCAATTTTTAAATAGTCACTAAGCTTTACGTTACTTCTCACACATGATCGACTGCCATCATATAACGATTTAGATAGCTCGAATTAGCCAATCATCAATACCATATTCATTTAAAGTACTCCACGGCTCCTGCCTATCTAGAATATAATACAGTTTTCTGCATGGCTACAAATGTGTAATATACTTTCTTTCCAACATTCAAACATTTCTCAATCACCTGCTAAAGTGATAATAGTTGATCTGTCCAGCCTCTTCCTGTCATGGATCCATTCTGAACATCCTAAATATTTCCCTCGATCAGCTGGCTCACTCGTTCTATCAATATCCTCTCAAATGGCTTACCCACAACACTTAGCAAACTTATCTCTCGGTAATTTTTGCATTCACTCTTGTTTTCTTTACCTTCATACAAGGCCACTCCGATAGCGCCCTTCCATTACATTTAAACTTGACCTACTTTTATGCATACATTGAACAGCTCACAAAGCCACGCGAAACGCAGAGATCCATATTTTAACATTCCTTCGTGCATTTTATCAACACCCGCTGCTTTTCCTTCTTTAATTTCTTAATCGCTATTTCAACATAATGCACGTCAACAGTGTCATAATCTGTCCGACTTGCAACAGGCAGAGAGGTCTGATGATTCTTATTTATTTATTTACTTAAGGAACTAGCTTGTTCTTGCATTGACTTGACATAATTTTCTGAAACACACTGTTCTAAATGTGAAATTGTTAAAACTATTTTTATTTAAAGTCACTTTCTGATTTTAGTTTCGATTTTCATCCTTAACAATTCCCACATTCACAAACGTTTCTACAATTCAAATTCAGCTAAATCTTCACTTAAATTCACATATAATTATTGATTTTACTCAAATTTTAGCAAAACATATAATGAATTATTTAGCATAAAAATTTATAAAAAAAGTTTCTACTTGACACATATATTCCATATTCAAATTATTCTTTCCAGCATTCTATTATACATTCCTTGTCCCCATTTTGTGCTTCTTCCCAATCGTATTGTTTCTTCCGGTTTGTCTTGCTCTTTTTTTCCATTTTCAAAAGTCCTTGTTCCCTTCATAATCATTCTGGATTTTCTCAGCCTCTTGCACTTTCAGTTCTCCCTTACTGTCACTAACTATTTGTTTGCACACGCCTCTTATTTTTCAGTACTTAACCGGGTGCTTTTCTTTCTCTCTCACATCTTGGCAGTTACTATTCTTCTATATGCTTCCTTGTTGTCATCCACAGCTGTTTGACTTTTTTTATTTCACCACGCATCCCTCTTAAAACATCAAATTCTCGCTTCACCACATGCTTCTTTTCTACATCCAAATATCAGTTCTCTCAGGGTCGTCCATGCAAATTCCACATCGGAGTCGTTGATGTATTTGTTCCGTAATACGTGCAACTAAGTCATCCTCAGTTCCAATAGATAGACTTCCCGTTCCGTTTTCCCAGGCGTTAATAGTACCTCAACCTTGATTGTCACTTGTTTTGTTTTTTTTTTTTACTTTTTTATCCATCCTTGTCCCAGTTTTACCTGAGGCACCGCAAGAAAGTGGTCTGACCCACATTCAGCACCTCGCATAACTCTAGTATATTTTACCAATTCGCGCAGTCTCTCATCATACACAAGGTAGTTTATTATACTTTTTGCATCACTCCTTTGCGATGTATACTTTTAAAGCAGGTATTCGATATTAACAATGAATAGGCTTTTTCCAGACATATCAATCAAACTCTTCATTCTCAGTAACTATTGCATCTCCCTACGGTAAGGGAGACAGATTCTGGCGGGCCCCTGAATCAATCTCGCAGTCCCAGTCAATTCTAAAGACAAGTTTGGAAAAAAGGCAAACAAAAGGATAAAAAGGCTGAGGTTGGACACCGTGGCTGGAAACTGAAACAAGAAAAAAAAAACAGAATCACCCAAAAAAAACACAAAAATAATAACAGGGAGTTGTGCGCTATATACGTATTTCGACAACACAGTTGTCTTCATCAGTGGCTGTTGCTAAACTCTTTAGCGAAACAGTTTAGCGGCAGCTACTGATGAAGACAACCTCGTTGTCGAAATACGTATCTAGCGCATAGCTCTCTATTATTATTTTTGTGGTTTTTGGGTTGATTCTGCTTTTTGTTTAAGAATAAAAAAGAAATTATAGAATAAAAAAGAAAATTTAATCATCTGCAACTTCGTTTTATGGCATTTTCTCTATCTCTTAAGGCTTTCGCTGCGTCTTCGTTGGAAGGCACAAGTCACCTTGAACTTTCTTGTCACTGTGTTCTATATTATTTTGTGTATTATATTCTGCATTATTATATTAACCTGGCCGTTGTAATGGTAAAGACGTTAGCGAAAGTCTCTTGTAAATCGGTTCAACCGTTATCGAGTTAAGAGTTAATAAAGATTACAATAAATTTGAAGGTCCCGGGCCATGAGATACAACATGGCGGCTTAGTGTAAATATGCACTACTCTTCCTATCTACTAACAAAATGAAACGAACGTTCAACGCCATCTACTGAACGATACAATTCACATCTCCGTATGGTCCCGCTACTTTATCTTTCGTTTCTCTTTACACCTGCCCACCTGGTTCACAACTGCCTAGAACAGCATTCATGCCTTTTCAGAAGTTTTCTTTCTCCTGCCCACTGACACCATTTGTGGGTGCATAGCAGGCAACCAAAAAACACTCTACGTATACTCATTTTTGCCGTGCCCATATTATTCTTGGAGAAAAACATTCGTAATTTCTTACACATTACATAGTCTTTTCATTACGCATTACACCGACTCTCTGACAGCCACGAAAATTTCGTTCAATACCCGACCATATGCGTAAGCTACTACTCATCACCCCCATTTCGTTTTGTCTTATTTATGCACAGTATATCAACATTTAGTTCATTAATCTCTTGCAAAATCACACGTTATAACCTCACTGTTTAGCAATAGGAAGCACATCTACAATTTGTCCAGTCATAGCGATAATAAACACTTGAAAAAGTAAACACAAGTAAAATAAACGCTTCCAATGACGGATGAACCAGTACTAAAAAAACAATAGGGTAGGTGCACACATCGTGTAATAGTTGCCCTAAATAAGCGTTTGTAATTTAATTTAGGTTCGATTACCTATAGAATATGGGGTTTTTAGTTTGTATGTGAGTTTCGGGACACCAAGTATAGTTTTAATTTATTTCATAAATAAATATGTAGTTTTCTTGCTACTACACTTTTTTTACGAGATCCTGTAAATAAATATGAATATAAAGTAGGTCTAGGTATTCAAATTGGAACAAGGTCATGAAAACATTTAGGGTACATTTGCAGTTTACCTACCGGGGCGTTTTTTGTATTTTTTTTTCAGAAGTATGCATAGATCCCCGCCTGGATGCACAAACCACAAGAAAAATGTCATGCAAACAACTCCAAGAAAGTTACGGGGCCAGAAGTGAATAGTGGTGCTAGGCAGGGAAGGAAAAAAAAAGGAAATATGAGCGGAAAATGCGAAAAAAGCCTAGTCTGTTCTCTAAAAGCTACATTTTTCACATTTAGCAGCCATGCTTTCTTTAACACTGTCTACCGCTCATTAGCCCCAGATCACGCAACTTTCTTGAGGGTTGTTCTGAAGAAAATTTTAACGTGGTTTATGCATTGAGGGTGGTTGTAGATATGCAGGAGGGGAAGGAAAGCCCGCCACGACGAAGTAGAGAACCAAATACCCCCCACATAAGTGAAAAACTTAGAAAAAATATATGGTAATAGGTAACTGCAAGGGAAGGGGTGTACCGGGAAAAGAGCATGTAACATAGCAAGCAAAAAAAATAGTGTTGTGAAGAAAAAAACATTTTTAAGTTACCGCACCAGGTCAGGGAAAATGTTTAAATGACACAACTCAGCTAAGACAAGGAAGCAGAAGTTAAAAATAGTGACAACGTACATGTAAGATGCCAAACTTAATCCATGAGCGGTCAATTTATATAAAACTATTCGGGGGTAAAGTACTAATTCCATTTTTAAATTAAAAAATGACCGTTGGTCAAAAGGTTTTTGACCTCAAAAATTGTTTTACTATTTACAGCTTATCTCTCGAGTGAGAGAAAAATTATCAGACTAGCTGAACCTAGCCAGTCAACTCTCTGGGCTTATAAGCCATGATCTGCTGGTATTTTTGCCTGACGTTTCGCCTACAGTTACGGTGGACATTCTTTACGCATTAGACTCAATTTACTATAATAGTGAATTCTCATTTAAAGTAACATCAAGACAAACCTGGAGAACCAAACAATCGAGTTAACACCAAACGTAAAAGCATGCATTCTTTAAAAAGTAATTACTATTAATAATTATTGATATTTATTTTAATTTGTATGCTCATGCCTTCAACTCACATATTCATCTTCCTGGGTGGACGGTTGGTGCATGCTTTTTTGTTTTTTCTTGTGGCGGGCAGGATCAGAACTCGACCGAAGGCGGGAACAAGAGGGTGGGTTTCAGCGGCGGCGTGGCACCAACAGTGGCGGCGGACGGCGAAGGGGCAGGACGTCCCAACCGCCTTCACCGCCGCGACACTCCTCACCACCTCAAGAACAAGCGCATCAATGCTCAGACCCTCGATAAAGATAAGGTGGCTTCCATCATAGCACAGGTCTATAACTATATAAAACAACCATCACCGTCTTCTCAGTGTCTTGCGATGCTGATGTTATACAATACGTTATTTTAAGGTTCATTAATGTTTACAGATTGTTTTTGCTGGTTTTTGACAAACCTGACTATCAGCGTTTAAACTGGCTACATGTAAGAACCCTTTATCAGTTTTCTGGGCTTTCTTTAATTGAAAATGCTTAACCTAGTGCTACAAACTACAGCTTAAATAAACAAGTTTAGACCTCTAAAATTTTCTGGAATTAAAACGTTTTTAGCCCACGAATTTACCAGATCTGATTATTTGACTAGAATAGCGAAAGAGATAATATTATTTGACGCAGTTATAGACTATTTCATAATCGTCTGCCATTCACCTTTTAACTGATCAAGCATAGAAAGCCTCGTTTCTGTACTTGCTATTAAATTTACGCTTTAAATTGCATACGAGATATTTTTAAACAACACATCATATAGTGCGTCACTTTCAGAAATTATTACCCTAAAAGTAAGGGTGTATTCCACTTTACATTATGTAATTTATATAAGAACTAAAATTAATTAAAATTTAAGCTAGAGCTCATGCTGAATAATGTTGTGGCAATATCCACTATAGCTTGCAAGATATGTGAACACATTATATGTAATATTGAGTTACAAAGATTTTAATTTGTTAGTTTTCTTTTTTTCAGTTTAAACGTTAACACAACCTAACAGGATAATAAGATCACCTGTGTAATAGAACTGATTTTTGATCGTTTTGTATTAAAAATTATGCGTGAGATTATCAGCTTTAAAGGTTTTAAGTCCCTAATGCCCGGTTTCACAAAGCTCGATTAAATATTTAACGGATGGTTAGTTAATCAAGGCTTCAGATGACCAATCTCAGCTTCCAAATATTTGGTTATGATGGCAATAACCCGAATCATAGTTTGTGAGTGTTCTTCTAAAGCCTTGATTAACTAACGGTCCGTTAAATATTCAATCGAGCTTTGTCTACATAACAACGATCACAATTTTATATCATCGCTTCTCTTCACAGATGAAGCTGGATTTGGACATGACGGTTTGATCAACCTTCATAATGAGCATTATTGGTCTAATGAGAATCCTCACTTGGCGATAGAACGCGGTTTCCAGAATACGTTTTCTGTTAATGTGTGGGCGGGAATTTTAGGACACCGCTTAATTGGGCCACATTTCTTGCCTCAAAGACTCAACGTTGAGATATACTTAAATTTTTTAAGAAACCAGTTATCCACTCTAGTGGATGATGTACCCCTCCAATCAAGAAATACAATGTGGCTGCTGCAGGATGGCGCGCCGCCGCCACATTTTAGTACAGCGGTGAGGGAATTTCTTAATAAAACATTCCCTGAGAGATGGTTAGGACGCGGTGGGTTCGTGCAGTGGGCTCCTAAATCGGCTGATTTGAACCCAATGGATTTTTTCTTTTGGGATTACCTAAAATCTCTTGTATACAGTAGTCCAATTCAAAACGTTGAGGATCTCAGGCAAAGAATTATTGATAACTGTGAGGTAATCAGGCAAAAAACAGAATATTCGCTAGAGTTCGTCGGAATTTCCTGAGAAGAACTGATCACTTTGAAACTTTCTTATAATATTTAATTGTTATGATTTTTAATAAATTATTGTTATCATGTTTAAATGTTGCAAGTTCTAGTAAGTAATAAAAAATGAGGCCCTGTAAACTCGTTATTGCTGATAATTTTATAGTAGTAATAATAATAAAAATATAACACTCTATTTGTCAAAACATGTGACATAATTTGTTTTCCGAGGCAATTACTGCGACTGTTTTCAAAGCACAGGCTATTAACATTGACATTTGGATGAAGTGATTTCGTATTCAATCAATACCAGCAAAAATTTTGAAGAACATTTTTCTCGAAAACCGTTAGTTTTATCGTGATGCAACAAGATGACCTTTTTTTAAGATTTTATAATTCCCTTCAATCGTGTATTGTTAGATTTGAGATAAAGATTCAAGCAAAAAAGTTATGAGTCCTTATCTATTGGTCAAGGGCAGCTTCGGCCTTTAAATTTAGATAGATCCATGTCAAATTTGCAACATAAATACAGAGTGATATTATATCCGTGTGTACCAAATTTGAAAAGAATCGATTCACGACAAAAAAGTTATCTACAAAAATTAAAAAAAAAAGTGTTTTGACACCCTATAACTCCGTTATTTTCGAGTTTTCGAAAAACTATTATAGGAACTAGGGGCATTAATTCTTTATATAGAATAACCCCCTGAATTTTTTGCTCACAATTTCCAGACAGCTGTATATATATATATATATATATATATATATATATATATATATATATATATATATATATATATATATATATATAGATACATACATACATACATACATACATACATACATACATAACAAAAAATAACGGCTGTAGCGCTAAAAACTATTTTATGAGCAAGCTTTGCTTTGTTCCGGCATAATGCTGTGTTTTAGTTTTAGAGAAAATTATCGCATCGTAGTGAATCGGATGGTTAGGGAAGATTAAAATAAATATATTAAAGGCTTTTACAGAAAATATCACCATCTAATTACGCAGCTTTATTTATTTACCAGTGACATAATTTGACATTTTGTGTTTAAAACGTATTGTATAACAATAGCATCTTATGCAGTAGTAGTAGTAGTAGTAGTAGATATAGCTTGTGGCGTTTGGCTTGTATATTGTGTTTTACTAAAATGATTATGTAAGGTGGAAATGTGGTAAGGAATTTCTGACAACCAGAAAATACTTGATTTGTACCAGTTTCTTGGTATTATTCTTATTGAATTTGTTGTTCTGCTATTTTGTCCATCAATGGTTCTTGACTATTCAGAAACTAACAAGATGTATTAATCCAGAATAACCATAAAATAATAGTTCCCAGTTATTTTTCTAGGCAAAAACTGTACCAGAATAAATTAATACATGGAAGACAATTATTTTGTCATATTTTTACAGGGTCATTCACGTTATTTGAGACGGAAGATTATGGCTAGCTAAATGGCTTGATTTTGAAAAAGTTTAATTTTTGGGGTGGATATTGGCCTACTGGCTGTACATTTTTAAATTATTTTCACCATGTACAGACTATCCCAAAAGTACAAAACGTAGCAAAGTTTTGTTTTTTAATGGAACACCATGTATATTATTGCATTTTCAGCTTCTACGACCAACATGAAAACGAGTTATAGTCGCGTTTACCTAACTTACACCTTACAGTTGTTTGAACTATTTAGTGTTTTATGAAAATGTTGTAGCAATTTCAAGCTTTAAATCCTCAACAGGTTTTTCATTTTATTAACTGTATTTAACATGGACTACATACTAATTGATTGAGGTTTTGTGTAAGTTCAAAAACCCCGTCCGACAATTAAAATAGAGAAAATTTGCTGCGATTCGTCTCCCTCTCCATATCGGTCATTACTAAGACACATGCCCAGTTTCACAAAGCTCGATTAAATATTTAACGGCCGGTTAGTTAATCAGTGCTTCAAACGACCAATCACAGCTTCAAAATATTTGGTTGTCATGGCAATAACCCGAATTATACTCTGTGATTGGTCGTCTAAATCCTTGATTAACTAACCGGCCGTTAAATGTTTAATCAAGCTTTGTGAAACTGGGCATCAGTATAAAAGGTGATGTTTAGTAGTAAGTAGTTTAAAATGTTTCATCCTCTGATGACGCTAATTTTGTTAGTGGAACGATCGTGAGGTCTTTAAAAATATGTGTTCCAATATTCACTTAGTCACTTAGTTTTTTGTCGCTCTTGTGAAACATTGACTAACTTATCCAGGGTGTACATACATTGTCCCTATATTAGGGAAGAAATGGGCTAGGGCTGACAATTTACAAAATTGTTAGTTGGTTGTACATAGTCTCTATTTTATAACATTTGGAGCTGTCGTGACAACATACTACTTGGTTTCGAAACAAGATGGCGACTCCTGTCTTACATCTCACTATGTGATATCCAGGGTGTGCAAAAATTATGACTTAAAACAGTTACAAGCCTTAAATGGTAACAACTTGTTTAATTTAAATGGAGCAGCCTGTATTTTATGTCTACATGAGACGTAAAATTTAATTCTCTATCGAATCCTATCATACGTTTCTATAATTAACTGTTTACGATTTGACACAAAACGCACATTTGCAAAATGCACACTGATTTTCACAAATTGTAACAAGTCAAAATTACTGGCAAAAAACAGCAGCTTTACAGCAATAACATTTATTTAACAATATTTTGAATATTACGTACTAATCTGAATTATATTGAATAGAAAATAATAGTAGAAACACAACAAACAGTTGTAAGTCTTCAAAATACCGACCGTCTGACTCTTAAACACAAACGTATCCTCTTTTTAGTGAATTTTTATTTATCACATTTAATGAAACACGGCAAGCACCTTTCCTTTATTAATAGCTTGGATAAGTTCTTTAGCCAGGAAAATCTGACAAGGTTTTCCGGGAAATTTTCGAGTTTTCTTTTGAAAACATTTTTTATCTCCGAAAATTACAAAGCTATTTTGATGAAATTTTGCGAATATGTTGCCTTGGGAAAGACCTCACTACACCCCAAAATTCAACTTTCTAAGTTGATAGAAAATTGAGTTATTCAAAGTTGAAGCATTTAATGAAAATTCGCTACCACAACACACTTGCTGCGCACTGAACTTTTGAAATCTTCTGCAACATTTGCCAACATTTCTTGGCTTATGGTTTGGAAAGATTCTCCATTACGCTCCTTCATATTATCCGGTGTCGTTGGATAGACAATCCCTTTCACGTGTCGCCATAGAAGGAAATCGAGTGAAGTTAAGTCAGTAGCCCGTGGTGGCCAATTCTGAAATCAATTTCTTTCAATCCAACGATTTTGCAAATTTTCATTTAAAAGATCTCGAATCTAACGATGTCAATGTGGGTGGTCTCCATCCACTTGAAGCACATTGTTGTTTATATGTTTAAGGAAAGGTTTTGTTACAAGATTGGAATAAATACTGTGGCTGGAAACTGAAACAAAATCACCACAAAAACCACAAAGTTACCACAGAGAGTTATGCGCTAGATACGTATTTCGACAACGAAGTTGTCATCAGTAGCTGTCGCTAAACTGTATTGGCAAAATTATTCTATTTATATACCTAAACTATACACTAAAAATGATGTAATAGACGATGCAATATCGTATGATGATGCAGTACAGTATGGTGATTCAATACCGGATGATGCAACACCGGTATTGCATCATCGGTATTACACCATTTTTAGTGTATAGTTTAGGTATATAAATAGTATAATTTTGCTCATACAGTTCAGCGACAGCTACTGATGAAGACAACTTCGTTGCCGTAATATGTATCTTTATTATTTTTGTGGTTTTTGATTCTGATTTTTGTTTCTCAAGATTGGAAAATTGACAAAAATCTTAAAAGAATATGCCATATAAATGTTTAAAAAAAATTAAGACCAGTTACATATCGACCCCATATTTCGCCCCAAACATTCACTGACCACCTATTTTGATTATTAACTATCCTAAATTGATGCGGATTGGAAGAAGAAGAATAATGAATGTTAGGGCTATTAACGGATACATTGTTGCGAAATGTACGTTCGTCACCAAACAAACCAATACTTAAAAAGTTTTCATTTTCTCCCATTCTGTATAACGCCCACATAACAAATTCAATTCGGTTCTCAAAATCGTTTTCGGAAAGTTCTTGGTGGTGTTGGATTTTATAATTATGGTGACTATGTCTTTGAAGAATTCTTGAGAGGCTTGCGTTTTTTTTCCTCCCTCAGGGCTCGTCCGCGTCGAGACACTTGCTTGGCTAATGTTAATGTTCTGCGCAATTTGGTTTAGCCTATATAGGGATTTTCTAGGCAATCATCGCTAATCCAGTTTCTTGGTTTTCTGTCACACGTTTCCTTCAATTAGGTTTATTATAATGAACACTGCCAGTTTGTTTAAATTGAGCCAATAATCTTTCGACAACAGCTTTACTTGGACGACTTCTGTTGCGAATTTTTTTAGCGTAAACTCGTGATGCCAATAAGCAGTTTTCCTGACATCCTCCAGGAATTAAAACCACGCCTGTCCGTCCTTCATTTGGATGAATCATTTTAAATACAACAGACACAGCAAACTACCACTAAAAGACGATTTGCGAACAGACACTTTTATAAGTACCTGACAACTGCAAATAATAATTTTGACGTGTCAAAATTTCATAGGCCACTCGTTAAGTATTAACTTTGTTTAAATCAATTTGGATTCTGAAAATATGCGTTTTCTATGAACATTTTAACAAGTAACTATATAAAAGTATAATAGTATTCAACAGAGAAATGAATTTTACATCTGCTGTTGACGGAAGATACAGGGTATTACGCTTAAATTAAACAAATTGTTACCGTTTGAAGCTTGTAATTATTTAGTCCTAATCTTTGGAAAATCGCGTCACAAAACTTGATCAATCAGTAAAATCCATGTTAGATTCAATTTAAGAAAAATTAAATACTTGAGAATTTAAGGTTTGAAATTGTTACTACATTTACATAAAATACCAGATGTTTCAAACACTTTGAGGTTTAGGTCAGGTAAACCTCACTATGACTCCTTTTTATTTTGGTCGTAGAAACTGAAAGTGCAATCAGTGGCGGATACAAGGGGGGTCATGGGGGTCATGACACTCCCCCGCACCCCCGCCACCGCCCCCTCACCCCAATTTGGAAGATCAGAGAGGTCTACGTGGCTATAAAACGATAGACAGACAACTAGAGGCGGATCCAAGCATACATTTTGTGAGGGGAAGTTCTGAGAATCCTAGACCCATGACCTGTGAATCATAGGTGCTATAAATCAGTAACCTATAAGATTATTTGACAGATCGAATGATTTCGACTTCGATTCGTCTAACTTTATTACCAAATCGCGATATGGCGATTTCGGCTCATTAAAAAGTGTGCGAGGATACGATCTCGAGAAGCCTGCTACATGGCACCGCCTCGGGAGTAACAGGTAGGATGGTGGAAGTAATTCAAAACCTATGAACCCTACCGCCCATGGTTTTTCTATATCCGCCTCTGAATGCAATAATATACATGGTGTTCCATTTAAAAAATACCACTTTGTTTCGTTTTTATACTGTTGGTACAGCCTGTACATTGTGAAAATAATTTTAAAATGTGCGGCCAATAAGCCCATATACACTCCCTTAAACTGTTTTAAAATCAAGTGATTTAGCCATAATCTTCCCTGTCGAGCAAAGTGAATAATCTTGTATATGTATTAGTCTTTTTCGTACTATGCCCATAGCAAGTTTTAAACTGATAGTTGTGGTATATTTTATTCTTATTTGATTACCACTTTAAAGTAATGCACGTGGCTAAAAGCTTTTTTGACGTTGTACTGACATTTTTACTTCATCTATCCATCTTACATGACTTTATTCGCTGATTTGATTGAAGGCTAACTTACTAACAATTTGTAACATTGTTTTATATTGTATATATGTATATAATACGTATGCAATACTATTTGGTCCGCAATTCAAACGTACGTACTACGTACGTACATATTGCGCACACGTACTAAACATCTTACCTATAATACGTGATTTATAATATGCTAACATGAATTATCGATACGGAAAAAGTCTGGACGCAGCAAGTGCGTTATGGTAACGAATTTTCGTAAAAATGTTTTTAATCACAAATATGTCTTGTTTTTAAAAGAGAGACATTTGCTTGGCAGTATAACCTATATAGTAGTAACAATGTACCATATTTTATTCAAATAGCTTTGTTGTTTCAAAAGCTACAAAAATCTTCTGAAAATAAACTTAAAAAGTTCCGGAAAAAATTGGTCCAATTTTCCTGGCCAACGTACCTGTTCTACACACCTGTCATGATATAATTATTCACAAACAGCCTTGAAAAAAATATATGAAAATTTGCAAAAATTTCTTTTAAATAATTCACCTTTTTTTAACAAAAATTGCCTTCAGTCGTGTTACAATTATATTTTTCACAAAAATTCGACAACTTTTTTTTACAATAATTTACTAAACATTTATTATTAATTACCAGCATCTAACAGACATCTTACAAAAAATCATCTCTACGGAAACACTAAAAACATTTCTGCGAAACTTTTCAAATTTAGCCACTATTTGAGAGTGTCTGTATATGGCAGCTCGATTTTTTCGACCAGTAATACAAACAAAAAGCTCTCAGAATGCGTCATTTCCATGAGGCTCCGAAATGCATTGGTAAAAACGCTGTATCACAATTTGTGATATGTTTATGATTTGTGCCAAAAACGTTAAAAGTTGCAAAACAATTTCCCTTACATTATAATTTGATGAAAAATTCAAAAATGCGATAAGATAAGGAGTGTTCTATTAAAAAAAGAAACTGTGTATCACCAACGACTTATGGGCCAGCCTGTGATTGTCAAAATAGATTTATAAGATGCAGCTCGAGACACCCTATAATTAACATATATAATTTTTTCCCATATCTTGTATAATAAAGGATATATTGCGCTTTACCGTAGAAATTCGTCACCCTGTATATGTGTAAACAGACAAAAACTGAAACTAATGGGTTTTATGGGTTCTCTTTCGCGCTCATTTAAAGAGATCGTTTTAAAATTCGTGTCACGATCTTCTCAATAACGAATTTTTTCTACGAAAATTTGCTAAAATATAGACTATTAAACCTTAAACTTTATAGCTGAAACTACTGCCAAAGCATCAAAAAGAGGGTCTATTTGAAATGGATTTTCCGAAAATATTTTTGTAAAATCAAGGACAATTGATGGTTGAAGCTGAAACTTAAGGCCTTGTAAAACACACTTATAACGAGATTTCTTCTACATAATCCGTATTTGTTTCAAATTCGTTGTCTGAAAATTGCATATTATGACGTTTCAAATCGCGACTTTGACATTTTAAGAAGAAAGGCCTTGTAAAACACACTTATTACGAGATTTCTTCTACATAGTCCGTATTTGTTTCAAATTCGTTGTCTGAAAATTGCATATTATGACGTTTCAAATCGCGACTTTGACATTTTAAGAAGAAAGGCCTTGTAAAACACACTTATTACGAGATTTCTTCTACATAGTCCGTATTTGTTTCAAATTCGTTGTCTGAAAATTGCAAATTATGACGTTTCAAATCGCGACATTGACATTTTAAGAAGAAAAATTATAATATTTTCAAAATATGTTTTCTGTTGCTTCTTGGCCTTTTTGCGCCAAGAAAACTTAACCGTTGTATGTAATATTTAATTGGTTTTGTTAATCACACAAAATATTTTGTTCTTGTGCTTTCCTTTGATCACCAGTTGCATCCATTTTTTTTTCTTTAAATGCCTATAACTTTTTTTCGTTCAACTTAGAGATCTGAATTTCAGCATGTAAGTTTGATAGTATAAACGCACCTGCCAAATTTGGTTGTCATATCTCTGTTATTTTCGGAGATACAAAATTTTTTCGCTAGAAAACCCAAAATTTTCCCGGAAAACTGGTCCGATTTTCCTGGCTAACGAGCTTACCCAAGCCACTTACAAAAGGAAGGTACGTACCATCTTTTATCAAAATCGGCCTATGATTTTCTTAGTTATCGGTACGATATATATATATATATATATATATATATATATATATATATATATATATATATATATATATATATATATATATATATATATATATATTGTTTTACGAAAAATTCGCTAAAATAAAACAAGCAATCGTGATATTTGAAAACTTGACGTTGCTATTAGTGCTTGGAAATGCATTGAATATGCATTTGAGTTTTAATGGTATAATTATTTGACATAGCAACATATTTAATGATTAAACCCCACAAATACCATTTATGTGTAGTGGTAGTATCATGTAGTATAAGTAATTACATCACCGGGCTTCGATAGGAGTTGAACTTGGAACCTCTGCACAGCTGACCAAACTCAATTTAATAATCTTTGTTTTACAAAAAGTATTGAAAAATTGAAACCTGTTTTACATTACAAAAATTATTTATGTCAACCACTTTACTATTACTAGATGAAGATTGGAACCTGTGTTTAACACTGATAAGTACACTGGGAGAACCCAAATCACCACAACACATCTTTTTAGATACCTGACGATCGTTTCACGAACGAAGTTGGCGCCATCAGATGATGCAAAATTCTAAACTACTTACAACTAAGCATCGCCTTTTAAACTGAGTCTTAGGTAAAAACCGATACCGATAGGGAGACGAAATCGTAGCAAATTTTCTGTGTATTCTACTTTAAATGCCGGACGACGTTTTTGAACTTCCGTTATACCTTTACCATAATTGCCAAGTTTCGGAATATCTTCTATATCAAAGACAGAGTGCAAACAAAGGGCTAAAACTCATTGGCGGCGCTCGGTTTAAGGAACTTTGTTTTTTATTGCCTTAGAACTATAAGTACTCTCGTACACATCTAGCTTCGCTGGTTGTCTAACATTTTGGATAAGTTTCAGACTTTTTTATATAGATATTGGTGGTGGTTAGTATTCCATATATGTTGTGCCACGCATGACTTATCTACACTACCGTATCTCAGCTGTGCCAGGTGTTTCCCTGAATCTGGTCTCAATGGTTCTTTTAGTCTGCCTAACATATTAAGATTGCGGTTTTTACAACTTATCTCATAGGTATTCAACATTTCAGTGGCTTCGTCTGTAGATTACGTATTACGTAACATTTTTAAATTATGTTTTTGTCGAAAAAGTTAGCTGCAAATCGGCTTTTAAAAATGCTCTCTAGACCCCTTGTGATACGCGGTTCAAAAGGTAGGCAAACGAATTTTTTCTGTATTTTATCTTTCCTGTATGTCACGGACTTCGCTAACATCTTTGTTCTGTGTCTATTAATTATTTTTTTCACTAAGCAATCCTAATATCCGTTATATTTAGCCACGTTTTTAATGTGTTATAATTCTCTACTATGTCTACTTTTAGTTAAGGGAAATTCTATTAATCTATTTACTAACAAATTTAAATCGGCCGTTCTTTGTGCAAAGGTATGTCAGTCATTTGGAATGTAACATAGAGTGGTAGTTACCTTCGTGTGGACATCGAATTCAAGAGTCATTATTTTTAATAACTCGTACATCTAGAAAAGAAAGTTAACTGTTAACTTCTAATTCGCGGGTGAATTTTATTGAATCAAACTGAGAGCTGTATTTTAATAAAATAATTTACTTTACATATATTTATGTTAAACACTGCAAAAATATCGTCCACAGAAGGAAATCATACTCTAGGAAAATACTCACTTTCATTTTCTACAATTTCAGACTGATTCATTGGTTAGTTTTTATTTGGCAGTCAGTTGTATCACACGTGTTTCGTGTTTTTCGATAAATTGTAAAAAGTGCAATATCGATCGCTTTTCATTTTTGGGTGGAAAAACATACGAATAAATAAAGGCGTAGCATGATGCTGTCTATGGGAACCTTTCACCATCTATGCCAACCGTGAAATATTATTTAAACGAATTTAAACGTGGTTGTACATCTGTTTTCGATTAGGAGCGGCCAGGTCACGCCGCAGATTTGGTTACCAAGGGAATCGTTGAAAAGGTCCACAACATGATTATCGCTTATCTCCGAACTAAAGTGTGCGAAGTAGCACAGGCCGTAGGCGTGTGGTACGGAACGGCAATCAATATTTACATGATAAGGTGAGTATAAGAGATGTGTCAGCCCGATGGGTGCCGCGATTGTTCACGATGGACAACAAGGGGATATGGCTAGCAATGTCGAAGCAGTGTTTGGACCTCGTAAACCGAAATTCGCAAGAGTTTTTGTGCAAAGTCGTCAGTTCATTAAACCTGGATACGTTGTTATACGCTAGAGACCAAGCGAGAATCAAAACATGGATTTTTCGGGGTAAATCTGTTCCGAAGACGACAAAGAAGGTCCCGTCTGCCGGAAAGGCCAGAATTTTTTGGGATACAAAGGGAATAGTCCTCGTGGTCTTTTGGCGTAAAGAAAGAACGATCATGGGGCAGTATTACAGTGAATTATTGGACCGATTCGATTAGAAATTGAAGGAGACATTGCCTCATTTGGCTAAGAAAAAAGTGCTCTTTCACCACCATAACGCACCAGCACATTCATCCAAAATTGTCGCAGTTAAATTACTCGAACTGCGCTACGAACTGCTGCTGCCGCTCCGTACTTCCCCAACATGAAAACATGACTCGGGTAAAAAAAATTCAGCGCAAACGAGGATGTTATCACTGAGACAAGCGTATTTTGAAGAGTTTCACAAATCGTATTTTTTGGATGTGTTAAATAAATCGCAGAAACCTTGGGAAAAGTGTATCGACTTAAAAGGAGATTAGGTTGAAAAATAAAAACAAAAACTTGTCAAAACTAGAGCCTTCATTCCTAATACGGGTATTTATTAATCGTCCCTCGTATATCTCATACACAATACTAAACATTTTGTGGACGAACTGTCCCTGTTCGTAATAAGGTAGTTATTTCACTTAAGTATTTACATCACCCGTTGCGATCAACCTTTTGTTGTCTACATTCTCTGGTCACGCGATGTAATGCTAAAAGATTTTAATTATAGGAATTGAAGTAATCCGCAATTATCCAATTTATTTAGTTTTTGTACAATCACGAAACTAATAGAAAGTATTTTTAAACGTTTAAATGCCTAACCGAACTTTTTATTTGAAAGAAATTCCTATATTTAATGTTTTTTTGTTAAATTTTGTAGTTACTATTAAATGTAGGTTTACGGAACTACGCTTATCTATAGTCTAATTTCCATATAAATGTGCTTTCTTCTCATGTCATGCGAGCTTATGTTAAAAAAAGGAAATTTTAAACGCTCATTGAAGATTGTTTTTATTATTTCTCTTGTGTTTTCTGTCATATATTTACTTCTTGAATTACCTTGTGTTTTTCTATATGTGAATTCAGATATTGGTGCTTGTAGAGGTTAATAAGACGTTCTAACAACGACCATTATTGTCATTAGTTCATTGATTACTTATACTTTTTATTGTATTAAGTTAAATTATTGCCTCGCTGCTCTCAGTGAGTCACAGCAACGGCGTTTAAGTTATTTCTATTGTTAGTGAATTTTCTTAAAAAAATTAACTAATGAGGAGAGCCCGACTTTTGAATTTTGAAAAAATTTCTTTAAATGAGCGCTAATTAGGCCCCCTAGAACACATATCCGGGGTCAGTTTCAATGTTTATATATATATATATATATATATATATATATATATATATATATATATATATATATATATAGATAGGTATCACACGGATAACTAAAAAATAATGGTCCGATTTTGATTAAATTTGGTGAATACCTTCCTTTTGCAAGTGGCTTGGATAAGTTCGTTAGTCAGAAAAATCGGCACAGGAAAATTTTGTGTTTTCTTTCGAAAAAAAATCATATCTCCGGAAATAACAAAATATGGGCAACCAAATTTGGTACGCGGGTTTATATCATTATAAGTAAACCTACTAAAATTTAGCTATGTAAGTTAAAAGATAAAAAGTTATGGGCATTTAAAGAAAAATTAATTGGGGTTTTCCTCAAAACGTCAAAGTCGCGATTTAAAACGTCAAAATTGGCAACATTCAGGCAAAGAACCTGAAACTAATAGGAGCGATGGAAAGAAAATGTCTCAAGAGGAATGTTTTACAAAGCCTGAAGTCTTAGCTTCACCGGTCACTGTCCTTCATTTTACTAAAATATTTCCAGAAAATTCATTTCAAATAGACCCTTTCCCTGATGCTTTGGCAGTGGTATTAGCTATAGAGTTTATCGTTTAATGGTATATAATTTTTGTCGAATTTCCGTAAAAAAATCAATAAAGTTCAATATATCCGTTACAAAATACGAAAAAAGAAGTTGTATACATTTATTATAGGGTGTCTTGAGCTACATCCTAAAGAAAAATTCTACAATCACAGGCTGGCCCATAAGTCGTTGGTGATACAGATTCTCTTTGTTTTTTAATCGAACACGCCTTATTGGATTTTTGCATTTCAATCGAAATATAATGCATGTTTGTAAAAAAAGAAATTCGGAACGCAGCAAGTGCGTTATGGTAGCGAATTTTCATTAAATGCTTCAAATTTGAATAGCTCAATTTGCTATTAACCTATAAGGTTGACCAAGAACCCAGTTTTTCGGGAACACTTAAGTTTACTTTCGGAAATTGTTGTACATTTTCAAACAATAAAGTTATTTTGATGAGACATGGCACATTGTTTCTACTATATAGGTTATACTGGTAGCCAAATTTGATGCCTGCTTTCTTAAAAAAAACACACATATTTGCTATTAAAAACATTTTTATGAAAATTCACTACCATAACGCACTTTCTGCGTCCAGACTTTTGTTTATATAATTTTCTTATTTCACTTGGTCCACCTTGGGTTTCTTTTAAGTTGGCGCTCAAATTCTACGTTTACGGTTTACGAAAAAAGTTGATATTATTCCAAAACTTTTGAACTTACAATGATTTTATTGTCCAGTGACATCCAACTTTGGACTGTCACTAAGGACATCCAGCATTTTTTATTTTACTGTGACGCAGTTTATTTCTTATATTTTCTGTTCGGTTCCTGATTGATATTAGTTTTCCGTTCCATGCAATCTCTAAAGAAATGTTTTTAAAAGGTGGTTGAGAGCCTCGCTGGTTTAGTAGTAAGAACGTCTGCCTCTGAAAAGGGGATACTGGGTTTGATTCTCAGGGTTCTCCTTTCACGTTTTCAGTACATACTGTAAAATTAACATCAACCGAGGTTGTGGCATTATATTTAAGCAAGTTGAATGTCATGACGTTCCGCCCTTCGTAGTGGGCGTAAAGCCGTTGGTCCCGTGCCCATGCGATGTTGGGCACGATAAAAATCCCTACCCTCTTTACAGAAAGGCAGTGGTTCGGCAAAATTTACAGGATAGTTAGGTGAAATTGCTTCCTGACGTCCGTGATTGGCCATAGTCGCGGAAATACACCTACGTGAAATAAACAAAAACAAAAGGGAGCTGGTAAATATTGTATTTTATCTCGTTTATTTAACGTCGGTGTATTTTGACGACTATGTCCAAGCACTGACGACAGCTGGGGGTACTTTCACCT
Organism: Tillus elongatus; assembly: GCA_964006375.1. Taxonomy (NCBI): domain Eukaryota; kingdom Metazoa; phylum Arthropoda; class Insecta; order Coleoptera; family Cleridae; genus Tillus; species Tillus elongatus. The sequence continues at coordinate 83,886,245 of OZ023262.1, read as the reverse complement.
CACCGTCCTGAAAATTTTGCCCAACCACTTCCTTTCTGTAATGAGGGTGGGGATCCTTAAAGTTCGCAACACCACATGGTGCATGGAATCGACGTGTTTAGGCCGCTTTTAAAGTGTGAAACGTGCAGGCAATCAGCTTGCCCAAATACAATACCACAACCCAGTTGATGTTGATTTTTACAGTATGTACTGAAAAGTAAATGACGTTTCTACTATGAACCAAACCCAGGGCCTTTGGCTTCAGAGTCACACGTTCTTACAGCTGGTGAAGCTATGTATGTATTCTATCGATAACGTAAAAAATAAATAATCAAGTTTATCACCGAACAATATATGTTCGCAAATCATCATTTTGATGAAATTTAGTACACGTATTGGCCTTTACAAAAACATATGGGCATACCACAATTCAAGTTTCTATAATACTAGAAAATTATTAGTGTTTGAAATAAATTCGCCAGCATAATACACTTACTGCGTTTGTAACTTTTATAAACACTATTTTAATGTTAGCACGATAATTAATTAAATGATCTAAAAAATAAGGCAAGTCGACAGGTTGACATATATATATATATATATATATATATATATATATATATATATATATATATATATATATATATATATATATATGCCTGCGTGCTTGCATCCGTGCGTGCTTGTGTATCACACCGATAACTCAAAAACTAATGGGCCGATTTTTAAGAAATTTGGCAGGTATCTTCCTTTTGTGAGTGTCTTAGATAAGTTCGTTAGTCAGGAAAGTCGGACCCGGTTTTCCGAGAAAATTTTACGTTTTCTTTCACACACAAAAATTATCTCCAAAAATAACAAAGCTATGTAAACCAAATTTTTTAGTTTGATTGTTGCTTCATTTGTTGATAATTGTCAATTTCCAATGTTACATTTTTAGTGATTAAAAATTGAATTTCTGAAAGAGCCTAATTGAATATGGAGGTTCTTTTGTAAATTGTTAAGACACTTTTACAAGAAGTGATTTGACTCAAGAATTAGATCTGGCCCTAAAAGACCAAATGGTTTGTTCGCATGAGATCCGGCGCGAAAGGCCAAATGTTTGTTCAGAATGGGTAGACAGGATCAAAATGTTTGAGTTAGATTAAAATTAGTGGATTAGATTAATTAATTTCGAAAGACTCTAATGGTGGTTCAAATTGCTCCATTTACATGGCTTAAGAAGAAAAAGGACCAGAGGAATTGTTCTTGGTGGGTGCAGAGTTATAATGAATACACGTGGAGTTAAAACAACACCTTTAATATTACAAATTTACACAAAAAAATAATGGATGAATTGTGATCCAATATTGATTAATACAGTTAAAGTGACTTACAAATATAGGTAGGTTCTCTAAACTAGCACGTTGTGGGTGTCGCTGGTATCTAGGGGCGTCGTCCAAGGGGGCCAAAGTTGTCCAGGTGACAAGCGTTGATGTCGATGGCGTCATGCCGCTTGCACACGGTCGAATGGATTCCTAGTCACGGGTCAGTCGCTCGTCGGAAGACTGACTCTTACTACAACGAGGTTCGCTGACCATGGCCACTTGATGATGAAGAAGTGTTCATTACGGGTCGCGTGTCAGGCGATCTTCCTACGATCCTTCCCGACCGCTGAACGACGACGTTAACTTTCGTAGTAAACTATTATGTTATTGTATGACCACTGGTCAAAAAGCACGGCGTTGGGCTCAGGGATGTTTTGCGTGAATATTCACAATATATTGGAACACAAGAAAGTAAAGCAAATTATGGAGCAGAGAGGAACATATGGAGAAATTTTTACAGTTCACAGTATGACTAAAATTTTGCGGTCTAATTTAGATAATTAAGTAGATAAAATTATGTGATTTGTAAACGCAAGCGAAAAAGCTTGTCTGAAAAACATGATAAATTAAATACTTACATAATAATAATAATACCATTTATCACACTTAGTATATTTTTTAATTATTTTTCCGTTTTCATGAAAAAATACGAGATGACAACCTATGTTTTTAAAGCTAAAATAAATATGATATTTTATGTCCAAATGAGGTTTTAATTAGTAAGTAAGAGTAATGTAAGAGTTATTAAAGTCTTATTTTCTTACTGGAGAAATATGAGAAATTGAATGAAATTGGTATTTGCTTAATATTTCTAGCTCTTTTGACTCTCACGAAGTAGTGAAGTGAAATTGCGGCATGTTTACCATTATCTGAACCCCTGCTGTGGAAAGCAGTAATGCATCCACGATTCTTTGTTTTTAGAATATAAATCACTTCATCTTCTTCTTTACGAGTTGTCGGATCAGTCTAGATTGAACGGTTAGTAACTACAGAGTTAGAATTCTAGTAGAATATTCTTATTATATTATTTTACTTTTGTAGTACAATTTTTTTAAGTGACTTTAATTTTCAATGTATTGACCTTACGGATCCGAATAACATTATTATACATATAATCATTATAATTTTACTTAAACTTTTACTTATTTTTATTAAATCTAACTGTTGTTTTCCAGTTACCAATAAATGTTTTTGCGAATGTTACTTACATTTTTACTTTCCCTGATTAAATTTTTACCTTTTTTCATTAAATTTAACTGTAGTTCTCCAGTTACCAGATGTTTTTGAGAATGTTGCCTAAAATTTTACTTCGCTTCATTAAATTTTACTTTCTTTCATTAAATTTTACTGTAGTTCTCCAGGTACCAAGTGTGTTTGAGAATGTTACTTGAATTTTTTCTTTCCTTCATTAAATTTTACTTTCTTCTGTTCAATTTAACTGTATTTTTCCAGCTTTTCTACTTCGGGGTTGATTTACATGGAGGTATACTATTTTGAAAACTTACCAATTTAATATAACAATTTGAGTCATAAATAACATAAATATGTAAGGCTAAATGCATTTTTTACCATCATTAGAAACATACCGGTTTCGCTGTTATTGGTGTTCGTCAGTGTTACACTAATAACACTCAAAACACATCCAGAGCTACTTGGAGAAAGGTAGCCAGCCTTAGAGAACATTGTGAGTTGTATTGCAGAGTCGCCATCTCGATGCGTAACTTAGTAATATGTTGTCTAAACAGGTCTAATAAACACAAAGTGTTATACATCACATAGGGTGTACAATATGTACAATTGGAGAACCCAAATCACCACAACACCTTTTTTTGAAAATCTGACGATCGTTTCACTAACAAAGTTAGCGTCATCAAGCGTGAAGAATTTTTCATTATCTGATGACGCTAACTTTGTTAGTGAAACGAACGTCAAGTCTTTAAAATATGTGTTGTGGTGATTTAGGTTCTCCAGTTGTACTTATCAGTGCTCATCATAGGTTCCAATCTTCACTTAGTATAGAGTGTACAAGTGTCCCATTTTGGTTGAAATTTCTGGGTATCTCGGCTATTGGTAATATTAGAACCTGAGCTACTTTTTTGTGAAACGAGAGCTGCCGCAAACAGGGCTATATTGAAAATATTGCAATTTCAGGTACATACCCCTTGTATTTAAGTTGTCTGACTATTTGTCAAAAAGGAAATAATGAATCATTTTAAGTTAACTTTTTAAGCAGAATCTAGTGGCGTAGTTTTGTCTAAATATTACTGTTTTTGACATGTTGACTAATTTTTTTTAATATGGCACGTATATGTTTGTCAAGAAATTAATTTGCATTTTCACAAGCTTCATAAAAATATATACCATTATGGGTCTATTTTAGTAAACAACGAAAAAAAATCATAATTTTTATAACTCGCATTCAAAATTTTGCAGTAGGCTATCCAAAAAATGCTGCTGTTAATAAACAATATATAATAAAAATATATATAAATAAATATATTTCTATATGCTAACAGTAAATCCAGAAAATTATTTAATAACAGCTATTTATCAATATATCTATTGCTAATTTTCCACAAAACAGTGGTACCTACCTAGATTTATATAAAAAAAAGGAAATAGCATTAATTAATAATTATTATCCAATAAGCCTATCAGCAAAAACCAACTTTGAAAATCGTAACATAAGTACTAAAGGAATCTAGTAAATCAAGGGAACTCTTCAAAATGATTTCCATTTTGTTGTATGCACGCTTCGAATACTTTCCTATTTGCCTGCTACACATGAAGTCATAACCATAACTCAATAACTCCCTTCCCAGCAAAATTTTAAAATCGAAAATGAATAACGAAAATAATGATCAACTTAAAAACCTCATTCTAATGAAATTAGCTGATGATCCACGTGATACCAATGTAATAGGATTGGCGATAGAACATTTAGCTCAGTCAGTGGATATAGTGTCTGAAAGAACCAAACCAACGGAAAAAGAAGATGTTTTTGAGGGTGTAATATCAAATTACACTCCAGATTATTTTCCTAACCATTTTAAAATGTCTCGAACCACTGTCCATGAATTTAGAAAACTTTCCATGAATTTAGAAGAACTACTTTCTATTAACGTAAGATCTCAAGGAATTGCAACGAAAATATACAGATTCAGGACAGTGGGTAGTTACTTAATACGCATGCTCCAGCATTATGTTGAGTAAGTTAGCGAGAAAAATCGCCAACAGTTGAGTTCGAGCTAAAACTCAACGATACTATGAACGCATACGTTGACTCAACTAATCAACTGTTGGCACCTGTTGAACGCAGCCATTGCTTTGATCCTTTTTAATTACCATTTTATGTTGCAATAAGTAAATGTGTAAAGACAACTTACAAGAAATGAGCTTGCAATTAAAAGAATGGTTTGCTTTAATTTTATGTGTATATTCTCAAATCAGTCACCTAGAGTAATTGTCGACCATACGGATAAATGACGTCACGATACTGGTGACTTTTTAAAAATATTTCAACAACACACCACGAGTGCTTACGCCTAAATAGTATCGTACTACAAGGAGAAAAGAGGCAACTTGTTAATTCTGGACTTGAAGGTTTGTAGGTTCAGAGGAGAAGGAAAAACATGTGCCGGCAAGGAATTCCACAACTTTGAAGTCCTCGGGTCAAAAGAGCGGGCATAACAAGATGTTCTATGTCTGGTGACCTGGACAGTAAAAGGGTGCATTCGCTCTGTTCCCCTGGTAGATCTGTTGGGGGCAGCAGGTGGAGGAACTATGGAAGAAAGCTTCTCTACGCAGTGCCCGTGCAGATATATGAGAGAGAGAGAGGAGAGAGAGAGAGAGAGAGAGAGAGAGAGAGAGAGAGAGAGAGAGAAGAGAGAGAGAGAGAGAGAGAGAGAGAGAGAGAGAGAGAGAGAGAGAGAGAGAGAGAGAGAGAGAGAGAGAGAGAGAGAGAGAGAGAGAGAGAGAGAGAGAGAGAGAGAGAGAGAGAGAGAGAGAGAGAGAGAGAGAGAGAGAGAGAGAGAGAGAGAGAGAGAGAGAGAGAGAGAGAGAGAGAGAGAGAGGTCACCAACGACACGTCGGTGGGCAAGGGATGTCACCCTTGGGGTGAGGGTAGGGTCACCGATGAGACGTATAGCTCTCTTCTGATTGGAGTCCAGGATAGCGAGTGTAGAAGTGGCAGCGGCAACCCAGATGTGGGAGCAGTATTCGAGGTCTAGCCTCATTTGTGAAGTATATAAGGTATAGAGATTAGCTAGTGAAAAGTATTTGCGAGCCCGGAAGAGAAAACCTAATTTCTTAGCAGCCGCTTCTGCAATTGATGTGAGATGTTGGTGCCAATTGAGATTTTGATCCACAGAAATGCCAACAAGTGAAAAGGACTCATTATTTTGAATAACTTGGTTGTTCATTGTGATGGGTCTAGGGCTGGTGTATCTCTTATGAGATAGAAAGCAAGACTGAGATTTGGTGGAGTTAAATTGTACAAGATCTCTACTTCCCCAGTCTAATATCTTTTGGAGATCCACAGAGAAAGAACCCTCCATGAGTCTGCGCTCCTCATCTAATTGGGCTAAAGAGACAGGGTTAAAATATTGTATATTTGAGTGGAGGGTGCTGTTGTCCGTGTAACTGTGAACTGGGTTGGATGTGCTAGAGAGGAGGTCATTGATGTGAAGAAGAAACAAAGTAGGGGCTAAAGTTGAACCTTGAGGGACTTCTGCATTAATTGGATCTAGTTTGGAGGAATGGCCATCCACGACAACAGAAATGCTCCGGTTGGAGAGGAAATTTGCTGTCCAGGTACAGAGTTTTGGTGGTAGGCCATATGCCGGAAGTTTATTAAGCAGCGCTGCGTGCCAGATCTGGTCGAATGCTTTGGATATGCCTAGAGCGACAATCTGAGATTCACCGTGTAGTTCCATAGACTTGTTCCAAGAATGGGTGACAAAGGAAAGGAGGTCTGATCTGCGCTGAAGGAATCCATACTTCCTGTCATGTATTAGACTGTGTTTTTCAAGAAATTTTAGTCATTCGGTGTTTATATACTTTTCCATCACTTTAGAGACGACTGAAAGGAGATAAATAGGCCTGTAGTTGCTGGGAAGTGCTTTGGATCCTTTCTTGGGGGCGGGTTATACTCGAGCAGTTTTCCAGTTACTAGGAAATATGCCTCTATTGTAAGATGCCTGAAACAGACGAGTCGGGACAGGAGTAAGTTCTGGTGCGCATTTTTTGAGAAAGCTGGGATCTCGTCAAGGCCAGAGGCTTTCCTGGTAATAAGAGAAAAGAGCATATTTCGTACCTTTTTAGTTTTGAAAATGATATCCGTCATTTTATGCGCGACATTGGGGACTGTTGGTGGTTGAACATTTGGAGGTGGCTTGAGAGTAGAATTGCCGGCGAACAACGAGGCAACTAGTCACAGTACTGCTGACCACTCACAGTACTGCTGACCAGTCAAAGTGTTGATACAGATGTTGAAAACTTAGAATCCTGCAGCCACGCCATTTGTCACCCGATTTTAATGTTTTACGTGTGGTTTTTAATTTACCCGGTTTTAATTTTTTTACAATAACTGAAAACAACACATTTTCATTATCGGGAAACTTTTAAGTTGTTGCAGCTCAACTTCGTTGTAAGCCAGACCATTCAATCATCTCTTTATCCTGTAGTTTCGACGTTAATAAGATTTATAAAGGTAATAAAATTTTGTGCACTCCATTTTTATGATTCACAGAATTTAGCTTTGTTCTTTTCGTATCTGCCAGAAATTCTTATTGAGGCGTTATGTTAATTTTGTCATGACTCATCATAATGACATTCGCTCTTAATATGATTCACCGTGTACCCGCATCTCTTTAGCTGCGGTTAAATATGGTGTTATAAAATTCCTTAGCATTCGCTGGTTTTTTGCATTTATTCTTATTTGTTTGAAGCATTGTGCAGTCATTATTTGTTTATTACTGGTTTTACTGAATGACCAGGTTAATGAAATTATTCATTAAAATTTACCAGAGAATTAAATGAATAATCACTTATTCATTTAATTATTTGCCTCTATACGCATTTATGTGGTTTTATTTATTAGAAAAGGTTCCCTTAAATAAAGGACAATCCAGTTGTAATTTCATTGATTTTCTAGGGTTCCCATCCAGTTTGGAACACACGGTGGATATATATATATATATATATATATATATATATATATATATATATATATATATATATATATATATATATACGGATCTCGTCATTAGTGAATTTTTTTAAAGGAAATTCACTAAAAACATATTTGCTATTAAAAACATTGTTTATGAAAATTCACTACCATAACGCACTTGCTGCGTCCAGACTTTTTTATCTGTGATACTCATGCGTTTTCCCCAACTTTCGTCGTGGCTAATTGTTGTGGTTCTATAAAGTGCACAATTTAAATGTTATGTTCATAGGTACCTACTGGTAATTATCATTTTCAATCAGTGAATGCCCAAACAGAACCATTCTTTGTTTTTTAGGATCAATATAGGACACTTTGTGTCTTGTAATACGTAACTAATTATTATATCTTAGTGAGTAATTAGTTTTATCGGAAGATTATATTGAATCGTGAACTCCCGCAGAGTCCAGGCACAGCATAAAACACAAACGTAATTGTTTGTTATGCTGTGGTCCAGGTTCAGCGCACATTGCAGTCTAATGCAAGAATTTTAATTTTAATTTCTTAAAAACACCGTATTTCATCTCCAACAGCCTGTTTCTTGTTCTACAAAATCGAGGGCAAGCTTGCTGCCGATAATACACTTGAATCGGTAATTCGCTGTAATCACCTACTACGGCTTTGTGTGTTATTACTTTTCAAATTTTCTGTTAGAAAATTAGTTTCAAATGAAAAGTAATTATTGGCTCTTACTGTGCGGAAGGTGGGATGAATTGTATAATTTTATGGACGAATTCCCACGTATCGGGCCGTACGAAGATAACTATCATGTTGGTAGCCTCTTTCGTGACCCACTGGACGAAATCAGCCACAAACGAAATGGCCATTTCTCCCATGTCTCATTTAAAAAAGCAACAGAACTGTCACGACGGTAACAGTATTCTTACTGCATTCTTCGTAGATGAAAGATATTGTTCTACTCTTTAATGTTGCCTTCACAAAAAATCATTCCGCTATATGTGCAACTTTTTATTGTGTAAACATAGAAGAGAATGTGATGCGCTTGATGCTATAAGCTCCTATTCTTGGCGAATATTTACCTGGATTGTTGGCAGCTTAACCGTTTACTCCTCAAATGTATTTATTGTAAGCGGTGTCTTGTTGCAGTAAAATTTACTTATTTTTTTTACAAATCTATTGAAGGTGTCACGGTACCACCATTCTTTTTAAAAGGAACTCATGCTAAAGCCTCCATAATGTGCGACCGAAGTCCATTTCTTTCCATGCAAGTGTAAGATTATCTTTGCAAAAGCCATCCCTTCCTTAAACTCAATTTGTCGATCGATATAAAATCGGAACGCAACAAGTGCGTTATATTATCGAATTTTCATAAGTTTTTCGATACATTTTGCAACTTACCTGGACCCATTGAAGCTCATTTATGTTAAATTTAGTCTGTAGATTATAGATAAGCTTCCAGTGAGACCCCTTTCTTTGCGCACAGTGAGACCCCTTTCTTTGCGCACACACCCACACACATCTTAAATTTAAGTAGTTCGTTAACCAGGCACATCGGACCAGTTTTCGTAAAAAAAATGGGCTTTCTTTTTTGAAAATAAAGCTATGACACCCAACGCAGGATTCTATTTATAAGACGTATACCATGAACCGAAACTTAGACTTTGAAGTAAAAGGAGAAAAATATTGAAAAAAATGTGGGTACCACTGGAGATCAGGGCACAAGACCAAAGTATTGCGTGTGGTAAACAAAATCTATTGAATATTACAGACAATATTAACTTTTTTTGGCGCAAAAAGATCCAGAATTACGAGAAAAATTACTTTGAAATTTGTATTCTTCTGGAAATGTGAAAGTTAGAATTATAAACGTCGAAATTGGTGATTTTTAAACAAAGATTATGGAACTGCTGCTGTCTATGGGTGGCAAATATTACATGAAATGTCTAAAAGAAGGTCCTAGATTTATGTTTCAACTCTTATTCTCCTCCATTTGATTAAAATATTGTATTTAATTGAATTTTACCGTTATCTGATCAGATTCTGTAATCTTAATTTTTTAGATATTTTTTTTGTAAAAAATTAACTGTGGAGATGAGGACTTTTAAGAATAATAATAATAAATGCTTTTGTTGGCATGACCCTGTCTCTAGGTACGGTTAGAGTTAAAAATATCCTGAATGACACTTGTTGCCCATTGTGACTTTGTCCAGGACGTCCTGAATATCCATGGGAGTCCTGAAACCGTTGATGTACTCTACCAATCGAAAGTTAGCCAAAATTTGATCAGATGTCTTTTATTGCGTCCTATTTTGAGTTGCCATAATACAAATTGCAAACTTGTTTAAATCGCCTGATATACTGAAAATATTAAAGTGAAATTTTTTAAAAATCGTTTAGAAAATGTTTGAAAATGCTTAAGTTGGTTTCGACCGATACGAAATTCTTTATCAACAAACAACAAGTATTTGGATATTTATTTATCAAATACAATTTCTTAAGTTTTCATAAATATGCGTCAATTGATACAGGTTACGCATAAGTAACGCAGAAAAGCATCAAACCAAAAATATTTGGCAAGATCGAAAACAATGGTCTTTTCATTACATTTGTTTGGGAAAATGGTAACATCTTACTTTATTGAAGAAAATGCTCAAAGCCCCTTGAACTTCTTGACAGTAGCATATATATATATATATATATATATATATATATATATATATATATATATATATATATATATATATATATATATATATATATGCTGTGATAATCGTGAAGCCTCTTTAAGGCTAGATGTATTCTCACCATAATTATAAACGCAGACCTATTTCGCTCTACTTAGAGCTCGTCATTGCGCTATACTAATTACAGCACTGAAATTAGTATAGGAGGCTGGCTACCTTAGCCGTATTACTTTAGGTGTGTTCTAGCTGTAATTAGTATAGCGCACTGACGAGTTCTAATTAGAGCGAAACCGGTCTGAGAATACACCTAGCCTTAGATACATTGTCCCGGTATTATGGAAGAAAATGGGCCAAGGCTGACGGTTTACCAAATTCTTGATTGGTTGTACACAGTCTTTATTTATAACATTGTGTGTTAGTTGGAGCTACCGTGACAACATACTACCTGGTTCCGCACCAAGGTGGCGCCCCTGTCGTACATCTCACAATGTTCTAGTAAAGCATCTTATATATATATATATATATATATATATATATATATATATATATATATATATATATATATTGATTTGGTTGAAGTATGTCAAATTAAAATGTCATTTTTGGTCTCGTACAAAATTTACAATTTCGGCAAAAATATGGGCAGTTGAGAAAGATTTACAGTTGGAAAAATATTATGGAGTGATTAGTATGAACTATAAATGGAGGTATCAGGTGAAACATTAGAAGAACGAAATGGGAGAGAAAAGAAATTTTTTGGAATGTCAAAATTTTTAGGTTGTTCAATTTGGAGTATTGTCAAACAGTTTTGGATGCAACTATGTATATAAAATTATGTTAATATTCACCACAAGTCTTAGACTTATTGAATAAACATGTTGTATGATTTTAAGCAATAAAGGTAATAATAATATATATATATATATATATATATATATATATATATATATATATATATATATATATATATATATAAATTTAGGTATTTATTTAAAGCCTTAATTTTACATTGTGCGATTAACTCGATATCCAAACGTCAGCCGCGAAACTATATTATGAACTGCCACTCCAAATTTGGATCCCACCTCGAAGTTCACCGTAGTCTTGTTTGTCACCACCAATGCTATGAGAGCAATGGGCACTATAATGCACAATAAGCCAAAGGTTGCAGTGCTATCGGGGCGGCAAAGCCGCGGACGAGCCCTGAGGGAGGAAAAAAATGGACGCAAAAAAATTAAAAAATTTGGGCGCAGCAACTGCGTTATAGTAGTGGATTTTCATAAGAATTGTACAATTACTATAAAGCATATTACTAAAACTTAATACTTTAAACTTACACAGACGTTGAAGATCTAATTGAGAGCTCCAAGTACGCGCACATTTGAAGAATTATTTCGAAAGTGTTACCATCGATATCTCTCTATTTAAAAAAAATCTTGTGTTCTAACTCCTTTTGAGAAAAATGCCCAAAACTCAATTTTCTATTAAGCTAAAAAATTAAATTTTACTATATCTATAGATAGTGTAAGTCTCTTTAAAAGAAACTTGTATTACAAAATTCATTAATGTTACAAAAGCTTTCCAGAAGGAAACTTAATTCATATTTAGACAAGTAAAGTATCTGCCAATTTATAAACGTAGCAGGTATGTTTCCTTATTAATCGCCTGAATGGTTTCGTTTTAGTCAACCTATTCAAACCAGTTTTTTCAATATCAACAATAACACGTCTGCTGAAAATTATAATTTTAGCCTCAGAAGTAACGAAGTTAAGGCGTTTTAAACAAAAATGAGGTCGGGTTCAAAACGTATGAAATTTGTACACTATTGTTTCTCCATATGTCAAAATAAAACAAAAAGAAACCATACATTAATCTAGCTGGAATTGATCACGTAACCTTCTGCGCATAAGACGAGCACGCTCCCACTGAGCTAAGGATACTTAAACTAACGTTTTGTTTACATGATACTTGACACCAGCTTCATGCCTGGGATAATTATATTATTAAAAGTATCCGTAACAATTAATTACAGAATTAGTAGAATTGTCATTGAAATACATTCAATAGCTGTTTCGATCTAATATGACGTCTTGTGTTTGACTTTAAAGATAAAAAAGAAACTTTTTTTTTTATTTTTTTATAGAGACGACTTGATTTTGTTTACATTTCCATTATATTATGCTACACTTTCATTCTAAAACTGTATTTGGGGCCGTTCATCAAGCTACAAATATAGTATTGGTTTCAGTGTCTTCCACCCTAGACCTAAGAGAGATCCGACCGTTCTGCTTAAGTCTTGTATTCTTTATAGCGTGGCGTTTACATTGCTCATTACCAGTGTCATTAGTGTGGTCGGTAAAAAAAAACATCAATAAAATATCGCAATTGATTTCAGAATTAAGATACTTCGGTTTTTTAGTGAATTTTCTTAGTTTTAGTTTGAAAGGATCACGTGAACCGTTAATTCGTTACATTTAAAGTTTAATTTGCATGTATTTTAAGCTTATATATTTTACATTATTACTTTTGCTAGCTATATAAGATGATGGATGTAGTAAAATGAAAATGGCAATAGCAATTTTAAAACTTTTCAATGCAGGAATTAATTTATGATACAGCTAAAAGTAATCACAACGCTGTTTAACTGTCACGTCTTTGCCATAAACTTTTTTTGTGTCTATAATGTACGCCTCTTTCATCTTCTAAAGCAAACCATCATCAGAAATTATTTATCTAAAGGGGCAAAACAACCAAATCGGTAGATATGTATTATGATTATTATTGTAGTGTCGACCTTTCGTGATCCGTAACCCATTTTAATTTTATTGTTTTTTTTTTATAAGAGTAAGATTATATTATACCCACGAATTTGTTTGGCTGTTATACTTTTATTATTAATGGATCTTCTAAAATGTATATGATACAGGATGATTCACGGTGACCGCCTATTAGAAGTATCTAGAGAAGTAATAACATTTTTTAAATTATCAAAATTCAAACATAAAAACTCGTTCAACATCATTTCTGTAAATGTTCTATGTGACCACCGTTCACCTCTTAAACATTTTTCTATACGACTCTGGAGTTGGCTTGTTCTTGCTTCTCTGATTGGACGTTTATCCAGTTCCACAAATGCCATCCCAACTTTGACCTCCAATTATCTTTGTATTTAACCTGACTAAATACTTCGTTTTTGATATGCCCATAAAAAGAAGTGAACGTCATAACTGCGCGTTTGTTTCATGGTTAGGTTGATTCCATTTTAAAATTTCTCGTAAATAGAGATCATTATTTATATTTGATGTATTTTAATTTTTACAAATTATCGAAAAACCTTAGTATGATCAAACATTTGACCAATTCTATCCCATCTTTTATAAAATAGATACAGAGTTTTAGTTAGTATGGGTGGTAAAGTGGTGACAACTTTTGTCTCTGTACTCAAGGGTACTGGATTCGATTCCCAGGGTTCCTCCCCTTTCACTTTTTCAGTACATACTGTAAAATTAACATCAACCGATCTTGTGGCATTGTGTTTGAGCAAGTTGAATGTCTGCACGTTCCGCCCTTTGGAGGGGGCGTAATGCCACCGGTTCCGTGTACCATGCGATGCTGTATGTTGGGCACGTTAAAGATCCCTACCCTCCTACAAAAGTTAAGCGTTCGGGAAAATTTCCACGATAGTGGAGTGAAACTGTTCCCTGGCGTCGGTGATGGAAAGAGTTTTAGTTTTAGTGAATTTTCTTTAAGAAAAGAGCGCGAATTGAGTCAACTAGAACCCATATCCAAGGTCTGTTTGAATGCGTGTGTGTGCGTGCGTGCGTGCGTGTGTTAGAGCAATAACTCAGAACATACTCAACTGATTTAAACGAAACTTGGCACGTATCGTTATTTTGTTAATATCGCGGACGAGTTCGTAAATCAGCTATAACGGACATTTAACGTTTTTTAATACGCTGTATTTTTGAAAGTATGAGAGTAACTCGAATGACATTTTAGACGTATCTAGAAATTGTGTAAGTCAACCTGTTGTGAATTTTAAGCATTTTAAGTTTTTTCCAAATTAAATATAAAATCTGAAAAACATGATTTGAAACGACTTAAGGGGTTAATATCCAATGCCTGACAAAGATACAGTAGTTAGCTGCCATGCTTAAATTGATACACGCTACAGGTATAAATCATAATTAAACGATAATCAAACAATACAAAAAACAGGCGTGAAACAATACCCGAACTAGCGATCGAGAAATATCGGCCACAAAAAGCCCGAAACCCGTTTAAATCTTTTGTACGCATAACAGATGACATGAAATTAACCACTTGTTAAGTGGTTGTTTTTTTAAGTGAGAGATTCAATAAAATGTTTAAAACACTTTATTTGTAGCTTGGTGAGCGGTCCCAATTAAAGTTTTAGACTGAAAATGTAGTATATACCTTGTGGAAAGAGCAAGGTTTAAGGAAGACAATAAAGAAATTTTTAAGGAACTATCGGTTTTATAAAGAAAATATGACGTTTGCAAAACCATGTTTTGACAGTTTTTGTCACAGAAGTCGTTCAAAAGCACTTGTTCTTAGTATGTGAAGTTTGGAACCTGTGATGAGCAGTGATAAGTACAATTATAGTACAAGGGATGAATAATGTTTATTCATCCCCCTGATGATTCTAACTTTGTTGACGAAACGATAATCAGGTTTAGAAACTGTACTGTGATGAATTGGGTTCCCCAAATTGTACTTACTCATCCTTGGAATAGATATCAAAGAATAAGAGAAAACTCACTAAAAATTGAATTTTTGCAAATGTCATCACATTATGTATTTCATTCATAAGTGAACGTCACATTATAAGATTATGAGAATATACGAAAGAATGGTATAAATCGGCTCACGTCTGTGGAACTGATTTTAAAGCAGCTTAGTTTTTTATCTTTAAACTTAAAAAAGACGTAATCTAAGATCGATACATGTGTTTCAACGACCGGCGAACTGCTCAGTTCATATTAATCTGTAATTAGCTGTTTACTTTTACTTTTAGAATACAATATAAAATTTCCTGGGGCAGCAAGTTGAGGCTCTATAACTAAACGTATACAAACAATTTATTAGCTAGCTTCCGTGGTTTAGTGGTAGAATGCCCGCGTAATACGCAGGCGGCCCAGGTTCGATCCCCGCCTGATGCGTGTTACATTTTGTTTTGTTACACTAACTTTAATATATGATAAAAACAATATTGTCCAGATTTCATATTTTTGGACCAAGAGCTAATTTTTCCATAAAACGTCTGGACAACTTTGTCACCGTTGAGTTCAAAATTATAATTTTCAGCAGACATTTTTTTATTGTTGATATTATAGTGAATTTTCACAAGAGGATGTGTTTTTGTATAACTTGTGTTGTTGGCAAAACCGGTTCGATTAGGTTGGCTCAAACGAAAGAGGCGATTAATAACGAAAATATATGCCACGTTTATAACTTGGCAGATACATTCCTATTCTAAATATAAATTAAGTTTTCTTCTTGAAAGCTTCTGTAACTGTAATAAAATTTGTAATTTTTAAAGTGACACACTACCTAAATATACAAAATTATAACGTTCTAGCTTCATAGAAAATGGAGTTTTGGCGTTTAAAGTTTTTTTTTCAAAGGGGGCTAGAACACAAGATTAAAATATATTGTATGATAATAGAGAGATATCTGTGGCAACACTATCGAAAAAAAAATCAAGTGAGCGCGTATTAGGACCTCTAAAACTGATCCTCAAGGCGTGTTTAAATTTAAAGTATCAATTTTAGTAATATGCCGTGCTAATATTGTACATTTTTTTATGAAAATTCACTACTATAACGCACTTGCTGCGTCCCGAATTTTTGTTGTTGTTTTACTTGAGAACGTAGACTATAATTTTAAAGCACACTTTTTATACAGCCCAGATTATTACCTTGGCATAAGTGTTAATGGCTATATTATCATAACATTATTATTAGTAAATAAATAAAAATATTTGACTTCAGGCTTGTATTTACCCCGCGGGTAATTACATATGTTAAACGATGATATGTACCTACCTACGCATATTATTATTGTTTGTTTTGTAGGTCTAAAACTCAGTGTGACTCGAATACATTTAGATAAGGTGCTGTGTATTCTTCATTGTTTCAGTTCATTTAAATGTTGAATATTGTAACCTACAAACTAACTTTCACTATCGTTTCCCCATTTGGAATGGTCGATACTCACTTATCACGTTGGAATTTACACAGTATTTGTTTAACACGATTATTCCCATGGAATTAATATCACATATCATATGTAATTAAAAGTAGTTTTTTTTTCTTTCTAGAATTGTCCTGTCAGCTTTCTTATTAGCTGCTTTTCTCCTGTTGATGTTTATTTGCTGACTGCCCGTCAACTGTTCTTCCGGTTCAGTAATCGCAGATATCAAAAAGTATAATTGACTTTGAGACTAATAACGATTTCTAATAAATACACAGATTTTTTACGGAGGTGAAATTTGTAGTCTAAAATAAAAAGTCTGGATGCAGCAAGTGTGTTATGGAAATGAATTTCCATAAAAATGTTTTTAATAGCAAATGCGAGCAGGCATCAATCTTATTACCGGTATAGCCTATATAGTAGAAACGATGTACTACATTTTATCAAAATTACTTATGGTTTGAACATGTACAAAAATTTTCCGAAAATAAACTCAAATGTTGGTTTCCTAACCAACAAAACTTACGTTAATAGCACATTGAGTTATTGAAATTTGAAGGATTTAATGAAAATTCGCTACCAAAACGAACTTACTGCGTCCAGATTTTTTTCTTACAAACATGCATCATATTTCGATAAAAAACGCAAAAATGCATTAACGAATTTGTTCTACGAAAATTAGCTAACGGCCAAAACATCAACTTGACTAAATCTACAGCGAGAGAGAAAGGGTCTATTTGAAATGAATTTTCTGTAAACATTTTAGTAAAATGAAAGGCAATGACGGTTGAATCTGAAACTTAAGAGTTCGCAGAACACTCTTCTTGCAACATTTTCTTTTCACAATCCGTATTTGCTTCACGTTCTTTGACTAAACATTGCCAATTTTGACGTTTCAAATTGCGAGTTTGACGTTTTAAGGAAAACTCCAAATTTTTTTCTTTAACTGCCCGTAACTTTTTTGTCTTTAAACTTAGAGAGAAACACACAAAACCTAGGCCGATTTTCCTGGCTAACGAACTTATCCAAGCCACTTGCTAAAGGAAGGCACTCATCAAATTTGATCAAGATCGGCCCATTATGGTGTGATACATACATACTTACATACATATATATATATATATATATATATATATATATATATATATATATATATATATATATATATATATATATATATATATATATATATAAACATATAAAAATTCAAATTGACCCCGGATATGTGTTCTAGGGGGCCTAATTAGCGCTCATTTGAAAAAAAAATTTAATTCAAAAGTCGCGTTCTCCTCATTAGTGAATTTAAAAAAAAAATTCACTAATAAAACTCAGGTTTTTGTATAGTTCTATGCTAATAATAATGTTTGCTAGGATGAAAATTATCTTTACTTTTTCTGTTTACTTTACATTCGCACAAAATTTTTTGGAATTTTATAAATTAGATTTTAACATTGTCAGTGATAGATTTGAAATGTCTAATAACTGTACCTACTTGGTAATGTATTAAAGCGTTAATAAATTCGGTATGACATAGGATGTTCGATATTTTCGATGCGATGCATCGGTACTATGCGATGTCTCAAATGCATGGAAATATGTTTGATAAATCGATGTATTTTTCACGATATGTCGATTGCCTACTGACGCTAAGTTCATACACTAGCGAATTGCGAAACTACTTCCTATTAGTGTATTTTAAATAATATTACGATATTTTGTGAACTTCGGTGGTAATAACGTGTGCCTCTGAACCGAAGGGTACGGGGTTCGATCCCAGGGTACTCTTTTTACTTTTTCAGTACAAACTGTAACATTAAAATCAACCCAGGTTCTGGCATTGTATTTAAATGTCTGCACGTTCCTCCCTTCGGAGGGGGCGTAAAGCCGTCGGTCCCGTGTCCATGCGATGTTGGGCACGTTAAAGATCCCTACTCTTCTTACAGAAAGGCAGGGGTTCGGCAACATTTCCAGGATAGTGAGATGAAACTGCTCCCTGGCGTCGGTGATTGGCCATAGTAGCGGAAATAGGCCGACGTTAAAACAACAAAACACACAAACATTACGATATTATTTAAAATAAACCAATAGCGATACGTTTCTCAATTCACGAGTGTATGAACCTAGCTTTACAAGTTTTTACTTGAAATGAAAACATCTCTGAAAACAAAATATTGTGCATATCATATAATATATCCGGGCAAGCTCTTAATCAGCAAAGAAACAGACTTAAGGGTAAACGACTAAGTAAAATCCTGTTTTTACAGACTTTAGAAAAAATGTTGGGATTTATAATCTTATTTTTATATGATTTTAGTGAATTTTCGTAGAAAAAATAATGGGGTGATCCCGACTTGAATTTTGAAAAAAAAAATTGCAAATGAGTGTGAACTAAGACCCCTAGAACCCATATCCGGGGTCAGTTTCAATTTTTATACGCTACTGACTGTTATCGATCCTGTGTGGTCTACGTCTGAGATTGTACGTGGCGCCTGCGCCGTGAGCTTCTATTGGTCGGTTTACTGTTCTCTGATTGGTTGTGCCTTCGGGCTGTGTCGTGTGTATCGGTCTCCTGCCTTGATCACTGTGGTTTGATAATTTGTCTATTTGTATGGCCTTTATTAAGTTTTGTTTAAATGTTTGTACTGGGATTTGTTCTGGCATTAATTGTTTCTTATTGTTTGTTTGTTGAATGTAGTATTCTTCCCAGATTTCCTTTTTTTGTGGACTTTAACATGCTTCATTAGTTGTAATTGGGTGATGTCTGGTTTTTGGTGTTTTGTGTTGTGAATGTGTGTAGCTACGTTTGATTTGTAGCTAGGTATGTGGATTTTATCTAATGCTGTTATATGTTCCTTGAATCTTGTTTCTATTGATTTTTTTGTCATTCCTATATATTTTTTATTGCATGTGTTACATTCTATTTGATATATTCCGTTTAATTCATGTGGGTTGTGTTCTTGTTTTTTATTTATTTTGTTTATTATTGGTTTTGTAGCTCATTTTTAAGTCATATTGTTTGAGTGTTTGTGTTATTTTTTTAATGTGGTGGTTATAAGTGAATGTTGTGTATTTTGTGTTTGTTTCTGGTGTTTTGTTTTCGGTTTTGTTGATTTGTTTGTTTTTGATTTGTTTCCAAAAGATCACACCGATAACTCAATCATGTGTCGATTTTGATAAACTTTGGCATGTACCTTCCTTTTGTAAGTTGCTTCGACAAGTTCGTTAACTAGGAAAATCGGACGAGGTTTTCCGGAAAAATTTTGAGTTTTCATCCGAAAAAAATTTTTAACCCAAAAAATAAAAAATCTATTTTAACCAAATTTGGCAGGTAGGCTTACGATATAAAAAGTAAACTATACACCAAAATTTAGATTTCTATGTTACAAGAAAAAAAAGTTATAATAATATATTTTGTGCCAGATCATTTCTATGAAAAGTCACTATCATAACGCACTTGCTGCGTCCAGACTTTTTTATCTTATTTTTACTTTTTTGTATAGGAATTTAGTAGAAAATAAACTTTTTTTTTCATTGTATTATATATATATATATATATATATATATATATATATATATATATATATATATATTATTATTATTATTTTTTTCGATGAACTTTACCTAACATTCCTTTAATAAAATGATTGATATTTCCGATGCATCGCAAACAAGGGTGTTTTTTCCGGGTGTATCGAAAATAATCAGTGCCACGTAAGGATGCAGTACATCGAAAAAACATGGATGTCTTTTTTCACTGGACACCACTATGACGACATAAATATTTGCTGGTAAAAACATTTTTATGAAAATTCACTACCATAACAGACCTGCTGCGTAGACTTTTTTCAGTTGAACTCCAGTCATTAGGAACAGCGAACATAAAACAAACTCCTACCGAAAAATCGATTTGTTTTTTATCCGTTGTCAACGCAGAAAATTGAAATTATGTAATACACGTTAAATAAGCTTCTGAATGCACGAATTGTAATGTTTAAACATTGACCTTAAAGTATTACATCACTACTTTATTTAACACATTACTCCGGTATTTGTAAACATTAGACAGGTTTGCATGCTAATAATCTACCATCTGTTAATTCCATTTGCGGTATTCCAGAATATTTTCTCCATACAGTTTCGAATTCTTAACAGTACGTTTTGGTGCTGTTATAATTATATTCACATAAAAAAAATATAATAGTATATTTCCGTCTTCGGCGTCAAGAATCTGGTTTTTTTGATAATACGCTTATTAAATCGTTTCACATGTAAGTAATAATGTGTCGATGACTTTAACGATAATCTGTCATAATTTGCTTGATTAGATTACTTAATAACCCAACAGTATTGTTTGGTAGGTGGTCTCTATTAGGTGAGATAGGTATTTTAGTTTGGTAACATTTAGTAACAGTTAAATGAATATAATAATGTTTAGGTGTTAGGTATAATATGCTATGATTAACTGCAGTTTTTAATAAAACTTCATAAAAGCTGCTAGAATAGTTGTAGCATAGCCTGCTGTGGTTGTAGGCATTGATCATTGAAATAGTGTATGTTCTATGACACTGACCTGCATTTCTAGAAGGTATATTTAGGTATTAGTATTTTCTATTAGCGAATGTTTACTACTTTTCATCTTATGTCATTGCTTTCTGTAAAGTGTGTTTGAAATAAATAACGCTCGTGCGTGCGTGTGCGCGTGCGTGTGTGCGCGTGCGTGCGTGTGAGTGTGTGTATCGCTAAGATAACTCAATAAACAATGCACAGATTTTAATGAAAATAGACTCCCATATTCCTTTAGCAAATGGTTTGGATAAATTCGTTGGCGCGGAAATTTAAACCAGGTCTTTCCAGCAAATGTTGGGTCTTCGGAGATACAAAAGAAAAAAGTCTGGACGCATCAAGTGCGTTATGGGAGTGAATTTTCATAAAAACGTTTTTAATAGCAAATGCGAGCAGGCATCAATCTGATTACCGGTATGGCCTATGTAGTAGACACAATGTACTATATTTTATCAAAATTACTTATTGTTTGCAAATGTACAAAAATTTTTCGCAGAGAAACTTGAATGTTGGTTTCCTAGCCAACAAACCTTACGTTAATGGCCAATTGGGTTATTGAAATTTGAAGGATTTAATGAAAATTCTCTACCAAAACGCACTTACTGCGTGCAGATTTTTTTCTTACAAACATGCATCATATTTCGATAAAAAAATGCAAAAATAGATTAACGAATTTGTTCTACGAAAATTAGCTAAAAATTATAGACCGTTAAACCATAAACTTAAGTAAACCTACAGCGAAATCATCAACTTAGCTAAACCGACAGCTAAAGCATCAGAGAAAGGGTATATTTGAAATAAAATTTTCTGTAAATATTTTAGTAAAATGAAGGGCAATGGCGGTTGAAGCTTAAACTCAAGGGTTCGCAGAACACTGTTCTTGCAACATTGCCTTTTCACAATCCGTATTTGTTTCACTTATTTGCCTAAATATTGTCAATTTTGACATCGCGACTTTGACATTTTAAGGAAAACTCCAAAAAAAAATTTCTTTAACTGCCCATAACTTTATGTCTTTAAACCTAGAGACCTAAGTACAGAGTTCACCCTTTAGAAAACAAACACGCGTAGCAAATTTGGTTGCCCTTACTTTGTTATTCCCGGAGATATAAATTTTTTAGAAAGAAAACACAAAATTTTCCGGGAAAACCTGGTCCGATTTTCCTGGCTAACGAACTTATCCAAGCCACTTACAAAAGGAAGGTACTCACCAAATTTGATCAAGATCGGTCAATTATTTTTTGAGTTATCGGTACGATATATATATATATATATATATATATATATATATATATATATATATATATATATATATATATATATATATATATATATATATATATATATATTTGAAATTTGATATGCGTATATTGGACGTATTTTCGCATATTATGACGTGATTTCCAAGTATTTACCCCTTTTTATTACAGAATATACAGGGTGTAGGTCTTTTTTAATGGTAACATGGCCAGTACTTGTCAATGTCTGAAAGTGCAAATTTTATAAACAAACTGGCGATCATTTACACACCTATCCATCATGAGACCACAAAATTCTGACCTTCTATCAAAATCATCATCAGATAATTCCTGCACAAGATGAATTTTATAGGGATAGTATTTTTCTTTTTTCAACACCCTACGCACCGACGTGTGCGAGATCTCAAGATCTCGAGCAACTTGCCTAGTTGAGACATGGGGAGATTCGGCAATAGCCAATAGTGTATCTAGCTGTTTCTCCTCAGTTGTTGCAGATTTTGGCCTACCTAATTTTGGTTTATTTTTAATAATGCCCGCCTCTTCAAATAACTGAGTAGTTTTGCCCACAGTTCTCCTACTAATGGGGAGTCTTTCGGGATACAATTCATTAAATATCAGACAAACCTTCTTGTGAGGTCTTTGTCTGTCTCCATATCCTCGTATAATTAAAATTTGTATTCTCTGCTTTTCACTTAATTGATCCATATCTTATATGACAAATTGAAACATTACTTCAGAAACACTTTTTTTTTTTTAATTTAATATTATTGTCTGCGGCATCTCAGGCCATTAGCACATTCATTTCCCATCATTCACTATTTTTACTAATTTACCAGGCAAAGTCAACTTGTCTCGCCCAGGAATCGAACCCGGGACCTCTCGCTTAGCAGGCTGCCACCTAGCAACCTGCGCCACGAGGGCGTCTTCAGAAACACTTAAATATTACTTGACCAATAAAGGCGGAAGCACACGCTGTCAGCTTGACTGTGACAGTAACTTAGAATTCTTATTATCTTATTAAGGTGAAAAAATTTATAATTTATAAACAATCATCAGTGAGACAACAAACGGGACAATGTACAAGCAGATAAGCTTGGAATTTATTAAGACCATTCAACCAGTTCGTATTCGTGTGTTACTTTACTCAAATATTACTTTAACAATAAAGGCGGAAGCACTTGTTGTCAACTTGACTGTGACAGTAAATTAAAATTTTTATTATGTTTTTTAGGTAAAAAAATATCATTTATACACCATCCTCAGTAAGACAAAAAAACGAAACATTGTACAAGCTGATAAGCTTGTAATTTATTAAGACCAGTTCGTATTCGTGTGTTACTTTACATTTCATTTCTTTTCTGGTATAAAAGACAAAAAACGGGACAATGGACAAAAAAGTACAAAATAAGGTTGGAATTTATTAAGACGAGTCGAGCAGTTCGTATTCGTGTCTTACTTCACATTTTTTTTCCGTAATTGTTTCTTATGCAACCCCCATCTTGTGATACATTGTTAGAAGCAGAAAATATTGTACTTTCAGAAATTAACAATTACTGGCCCTGTTACCATTTTAAAAAAAGACCTACACCCTGTATATTCTGTAATCAAAGGGGTAAATACTTGAAAATCACGTCATAATATGCGAAAATACGTCCAATATGCGCATATCAAATTTCAATTTTTTTGGCCGCTTACTTTAGATTTTATAAGTCCCGGTCCATACATTTGGCGCGCACTGTATATATATATATATATATATATATATATATATATATATATATATATATATATATATATATATATATATATATATATATATATGGATCTCCCCATTGGTGATTTTTTTTAAAGAAGATTCACTAAAAATTACTGGAATGTGCTACGGAAAAACTGGTCCTATCCGGCTAACGAACTTACCCAAGTTATTAATAAAAGAAAAGAAAAGTGCCCATTTCATTATTTTTTAAGCAATGAAAAATTCGTCGCGTAGATGAAATAATTTTAAAAAAATTGTAAGGATTATCGAAATTTATAAATCTGAATAGCTGTCTAGTGTTTCACGGAAATTAAATTTATTTTCTTAAAAAAAATGGGATGCGCAAAAATCCAAACCAGTTCAGGACTTATACTGAGTGAAGATTGGAACCTGTGATGAGCACTGACAAGTTCAATTTAGAGAACCCAATTTATCACAATACATTTTCCATACCTGACGATCGTTTCGCTAACAAATTTGACATCATCAGAGGGATGAATAAGCTAAGCGAATAAAACCTAAAATTTCTATTTATATGCTAGTTGACAAGCAGTTGCGAACAGCGTCCTCTACGAAGGTATACAAACAAAACCCCCGACTGTTTTGTCAAAGATCCCTGTAAGTTAAATTCAATTACCTGCTTTTGTAAAACTGTCGCGATTGCCTGGTACTTTTGATTAATTTGAGATTTTCTTTATCTACATGATGACTATTATCCCAAACATGTTGAGCAATGCATGATTTATCAATAGCTCAGTTACGCTAAATGTTCTTAAATAGATCTTAAAGTATGCCCAAGATATTTAAGTTCACAATCCTTAGAAACTATTTCATAAATTCCCGACATTTCTGTGGTTTTGTCTTTATCCTTTGGTTTACCTAGCAAGTTTTTTCTAATATATATATATATATATATATATATATATATATATATATATATATATATATATATATATATATATATATATATATATATATATATATATAAAGTTGCTCTAGTTTCAACATTTCCATAACGGGTCTTTTCGGGTTTTCATAAATTCGAATGACCCAAAAAAATTTTTAGGTTAAGAAAACATGAAAAAATTCAAGGTGGTCCAAATTTGGTAGGTGCGTAGAAAACTAAAAAAGAATTGACCTTTGTATTTTCTTATATATATCTATATATATATATATATATATATATATATATATATATATATATATATATATATATATATATCAAATGTGACGGGTAAAGCCGATTGATAAAAGTAAAACTTACGTCATTTTGCATTAATTGCTAAGCACAAATTGTCCCTGAACTCAATTTGCGTAAATTTGGTAATAAATAAAACTCCGATGTGATGCGGAATTTAATGGTGACCTATATATATATATATATATATATATATATATATATATATATATATATATATATATATATATATATATATATATATATATATATATATATCTATATATATATATATATATATATATATATATATATATATATATATATATATATATATATATATATATATATATGCGACCTCAGCCAGTTTTTTCTACAAAAATTCGTTACAAATTGTTTGCAAAAATCAATGTAACAATTTTTTTTACAATTCGCTAAAGAATATCATATCGTACAAAAAGCGATTGGAAAATAATACATAAAATTTTCGAAAAAATATTTTTCATGAATTTTGTTAAAAGAAATGTTCCATCAAAACTTCGCCAAACATGCTTCCACACAAAATTTCGAAGCGAATTTTTCTGTCAAGAAAATTTGAAACAATTTTTTCGTTAGAGAAAATATGCTAAAACTTTTTTGTAAGAAAAATTCGCTATTTACCAGAACATTTCGATAAAAATTCGCTGATAAAATAAATTAAAAAAAACACAAAACCTGATTTAAATACAGATCTAGAGACTTTTTTGTGGCTTATAAACAATGAAAATTAAAACTGACCTCTCATATGGGTTTTAGGGGTCCCCCTAGAACGCGCTGGCTTGAAGAAATTTTTTCAAAATTAAAAAATCACGATCTCCTCATTTGTGATTTTTTTTCTACGAAAATACACTAATATTTAATACATTTTAAAGCTGCTACTCGTTATATCTGGAGGTTTTCTTTATTACGTGCATAAATAAACATTTGCTTTATTTCCCGTCACAACTATTAATTTTCGGTAAATGCCACAACTCATAGGTCAGTTGTTTCTTCGCAAGATAACCAATCAATTATGCGTTGCAAGATTTATGATCCTGTATTTTAATGAAATTGTATTTTTCGTCGCTTATGTCATACCAGGAACAGCAAATGTTAAGGAACTGAAATGTAGGTTATGACTTTCGTATCCAATGCCAAGTGTATTTAATTTTTTTATAGATAGCATAATTTTAGCTTTGGCTTATTTTAAACGTATGTCGTGGCATGCCGTATGAATTTTTGTTGCATGTTCTAGATCGATTCTGAAATATATTATGTTACCCTGAGATCGTTTTTTGCAATTCTAGGCCTTAAAGCGCAAAGAAGACGAAAGCGATAGAATGAGCGCCTCCACACCACCAGAGTCCGTTGACGAGCGCAGCAATAGCAGTCAAGGTAAGTACGTTATACTGTAGGCGGAGTTTGCTTAGTTATTGTGATCGCAACACGGTGGATTTAATAGTTTAGTACTGTTTTGTAGTAGGTGCATACAACACGTTATCGCGACCGCGACTAGTCGAATTCGTTAGCTCGCGTGTTGTTTTGTTATTGTAGTCCAAAACTGCGATGTATATATTATAGAACACCTCGGCTTACGTGATATTTTTTTTTTCGGCTGTTTCATCAGTCCCTGCCTCTACCGCATAGTTTCGTCACATATCTTACCGATAAAACTGTTATGAATTATGAGTTATTGCCAGTGCTTATCTGTTGATAAGAATTCACATACTTCAGCCTTTATCGGATGTATAAATAGGTGAATAATAGTTCGCCATGAGCACGTTACCAAAGATCCACGTTAAAAATTACAATAACAACATTGTCACGCTGAAAGCTGGTACCCTTCCATCACATCATGGCAAAAGAAGAGCAGCTTCGGTGACTTTGAAGTCGCGAGTGGTTCAGAATATTAAGAAAGCACCACCAAAAATTCTCAAATATTCAGGTATAATACACACAAACATCTTGGTTTATATTGTAACTTATTTAATTTGTTTTTTAACTCCGTAATATTTTATTGTAGCAACAGAATTGGATGGAGCAGCTGTTGAACTGCGAGAAGAGAAATACGAGATACACATAGAAAGGTCACATAGCGGCCTTGGCTTGTCGATAGCAGGAGGTAAAGGGTCGACGCCATTTAAGGGCGACGATGAGGGCATCTTTATATCGCGAGTGACTGAGGGAGGTCCAGCTGATTTAGCTGGACTTAGAGTGGGTGATAAAGTACTGTCAGTTAACGGGTCATCCGTGGTGGAAGTTAGCCATTACGACGCGGTGGAAGTGTTAAAGGCTTCAGGACCCGTGCTCATCCTTGAGGTTGTCCGTGAAGTTACTAAAATAGTGCGCGACCCCATCAACAGAAGTGGTGATGTTTATAAAGCGCCTACACCGAAGCCGGAACCAAAAATACCGTCACCTCTTCCTCCGATCGAAGACGATGTTGTCTTGCATAAAATACCGGTGCATACGACCCTCATAAGGGACTCCAGAGGATTGGGTTTCAGCATAGCGGGCGGCAGGGGTTCACAACCCTTCAAGGCTAATTGTGATGGGATATACGTATCACGCATCACGGAGGGTGGAGTGGCTCACAAAGACGGGAAATTATGTGTTGGCGATCGAGTGATCTCGATCAACGGAGTTGACTTAACAAATGCCTCTCATGATCAGGCAGTGGGTATGCTGACGGGGTTGGAACGTTTCGTGAGGCTTACGGTAGAGCGGGAGGTTGCTTTGCCAAAAAATAGCAGCCCCTCGCCGTCACCTGGACCGCAGCAGTCGCCAAAGGTTTTCGGTTTGCCCAAGCCTTACGCTGGATTGTATTCTGCGAACAGTTACATGGCCAACAGACCAGGTTATACAAGCTACAGACGGTCAATGGATGCAGATAAAAAGGTAAGCGTTATAAATTCATATTTTCATAAGATCTAGTGAGAAATAGTTTAGTATTAAAAACACTTCGAGAACCCAAAAATCACCACAACACATTTTTTTAAGACCCGACGATCGTTTCACTAACAAAGTTAACATCATCAGAGGATGAAACATTCGAGTATCTTCATCCTCGGTTGACGCTAACTTTGTTAGTGAAACTATCATCAGGTCAACAAAAAAAATGTCCTGTGGTGATTTGGCTTCTTCAAGTATACTCATCAGTGCTCGTCACAGGTTCCAATCCTCACTTAGTAGTTTACTATTACTTACAAACTCTGAAACATATTAGGTTTTAAATTACTTTTAATTTGCAGTTCTTATGTTTTTTTTGTCTTGCTGGTTTTTAAAATTATTTATAAAGTGTATCCCGGATGGAGTTCACTATAGGGCAACATTGTCATTCTTAATTTTAGAAAAAAAAATGTATTCTGCATAAACAGTTTTGCTGATCTCAAAAAGTTTTTTAAGAAGACAAGATGTAATTGAATTTTTTACTAAATGAAGTGTTATAAATTTAACTTATAATCAAATCAAAGTAATGAGTACGAAAGATTCTCTCACATTCAGGCATTTTTCAGCTCTTAATTTAAAATTTTTCGAATATTTTTGTTTAGTCCCCAAATTTTATTTAGTAATGATGTTTCTAATTTTTTGTTTGAAATGATCGGTGCGATCAGGATAATCTTATGCGTAAGGCTTATGTTTCTAATAACCCAGGAAAAATCCATTAGGGTCAAATCTGGCCATTGCATTGCCAGTGTTTGGGCCATATTCTTCAATATCTTTATCAAGAAAATTATAGTTTTGATAAATCTGTGACCAGGCGAGTTTTATGTCGTCCCAAAATTGTATGTACGAAAATCCAATCTTCCACATACAAACTAATTGTCGGCGTTTCAAGAAAGTGAATATGTAGTATGCAATATGACAAAATTATTGGCCCATACATTTTTGACAGTAATTTCAATTACTAACATTTATGCTTAGATAATCTTTAAAATTGTTTACTTGCCATGGAAGATATTTGGAATATTAATATTTTAATGCGTGTCTTACACCTTTCACTCGCTTGGTCATAAATTTATTGAATCCCCATTTTCGTGATAAATAGATTTGACTATATAGTCCAATATACTGGCCGACGTAATGACTAGATTTGACCCTGATGGATTTTCTTTTGGGGATTATTTGAAACAAAAGGCTCACGCACGATAATGATAACATTGAGTGTTTTTAACAAAGGTTTAGAGACGTTCTTGTTGAATTAAATTTGGTAACTAAATATTCAAAAAAAAAAAAAAAAATCAAAAAATGTTGAATTAAGCGTTGAAAAAATATATAATGTAAAATCATTATTTTGTTTATGATTTTTTACCGGCTTTATCTCTTAAGAAAAATTCCAATTGCATCTTTTTCTTTAAAAAAAACGGTTACCATAGAAACCATTAACTGTATACATTTTAAGACAAGCAAATATTTTTATAAAGAATTCTCTTTTTCCCTGAAATTAAAAATAAAGAAGTTTTCTCAATTGTGAACTCCATTCGAAGACACACTGTATATTATTTATGGAAAATATTCTAAAAGCAAAAAAAAACGATAATTTACATGTAAATATTGTATGTTTGATTGTTTATTACATCAAATTTTACTTTGAAAATTACTCGGAATAATATGTTTGCAGTCGGTACAGTTTGGTAAAGCTCATTACATTAGTGCTGGCTACAGCCTTCAAACATTTTCACATTATAATACTTTTATGTAAATGCATTTATATTGATGATCCTTATCAATTAATAATTAGTGTGTGTTGTCTAAACATAGACAGGAGACATATTTTACATATTTGATAAACCTGTTTGCTTTGGTGAAATTATTTTCCTAGGCTTAATTGATATTCAAAGCTATTTTAATTACTTATAACTCATAAGTGCATAGCCTCTGTAAATGTTTTTATTGTTATAGGCAGAAAATAAATTGGGATCACTTTTTAGTGAATTTTCTTAAAAAAAATTCACTAATGAGGAGATCCCGACTTTTGAATTTTGAAAAAATTTCTTCAAATGAGCGCTAATTAGGCCCTCCAGAAAACATATCCGGGGTCAGTTTCAATTTTTATATGTTTATATATATATATATATATATATATATATATATATATATATATATATATATATATATATATATATATATATATATATATATATATATATATATATATATATATATGTATCACACCGATAACTCAAAAAATAATGGGCCGATTTTGATTAAATTTGGTGAAAAAATTCCTTTTGCAAATGGCTTGGATGAGTTCGTTAGCCAGGAAAATCCGCCCAGGTTTTCCCGGAAAATTTTGTGTTTTCTTTCGAAAAAAATTATATCTCCGGAATTAACAAAGTAAGGGCAACCAACTTTGGCACGCAGGTTTACATCCTTATAGGTAAGTTACCTACCAAAATTTAGCTATGTAGGTCAAAAGACAAAAAAGTTATAGGCATTTAAAGAAAAATAAATTGGGGTTTTCCTCAAAACGTCAAAGTGGCGATTTAAAATGTCAAAATTGGCAACATTTAGGCGAAGAACTTAAATCTAATACGGGCTATAGAAATAAAATGTCTCAAGAAGGATGTTTTACAAACCCTAAAGTTTTAGTTTCAATCGTCATTGTCCTTCATTTTACTAAAATATTCCCAGAAAATTCATTTCAAATAGACCCTTTCTCTGATGCTTGGCAGTAGCCTTAGCTATAGAGTTTATCGTTTAATGGTATATAATTTTTGTCGAATTTTCGTAAAAAATCAATAAAGCTCAATATATCCGTTATTATATAAGATATGAAAAAAATTTGTATATATTAATTATAGGGTGTCTTGAGCTACATCTTAAAATAATATTTCTACAATCACAGGTGGCCCATAAGTCGTTGGTGATACAAATTTCCATTTTTTTTTAAATCAAACACGCCTTATGTTATTGCATTTTCCATCGAAATATAATGCATGTTTGTAAGAAAAGAAATTCTGGACGCAGCAAGTGCGTTATGGTAGCGAATTTTGATCAAATGTTTCATATTTGAACAGCTCAATTTACTATTAACCTATAAGGTTGACCAAGAAACGTGTTTTTTCGGGAACACTTTAAGTTTACTTTTGAAAATTTTTGTACATTTTCACACAATAAAGTTATTTGGATGAAACAAGGCACATTGTTTTTACTATATAGGTTATACTGGTAACCAAATTTGATGCTTGCTTTCTTAAAAAAAACACACATATTTGTTATTAAAAACATTTTTATGAAAATTCACTACCATAACGCACTTGCTGCGTCCAGAATTTTTATTTTTATGTTATCAAAATAGCAACCAAACTTAAATTAATTCATTACTCAATTATTTGTTGTCCATTCCCTTACTTTAAGCTTTACTCTTAAAGAATTGTTTCCCTTACTCGGTTAAACCGTTCCATGCTAAATCCATATGTAGAGACTTCTTCTCTGGCTTCACACGTGCGTGTGTCTTCTCTGTAACCAGTTACAGAGAAGAAAAGAAGCAGTTGTGAAACCAAAGAAGAAATCTCTACATATTTATGTATTTACTTTAAAGAATTTAAGAAGAGAGTTGCAATATTATTATATTGTTCAAATTCTATTGCAGGTTGTTTGTTAAAAAATATACCGAAGGTTGCATTTTTTAGAAAAATGCCGGGTGAATAACCTTTTTTTTTTTTGACAGTGACCTCTAAATTTTTAAATAGGTACATGACAATCAATTTGGATGAGATATTGTATTCACTCAGTTTTGAAATTCTAGTAATACACCCATTTTGTAACGTTAATTTAAGAGTTAATATTGTTTTTGAATCCCTATTTTCTAGAGGTGGACTCTTCATCCAGAGCAGCTATTTTTGGAGTGCTTATTGAAAAAATTTGCAGTTAAAGTACGAGGAATTGTCAAATGAAAACCTTAAAAATTCTGGACGCAGCAAGTGTGTTATGGTAGTGAATTTTCATAAAAATCTTTTTAATAACAAATATGTGTGTTTTTTTAGGAAAGCAGGCATCAAATTTGGTTACCAATATAACCTATATAGTAAAAGCAATGTGCCATGTTCCATTAAAATAACTTTATTGTGTGAAAATGTACAAAAATTTCCAAAAGTTAACTTAAAATGTTCCCGAAAAAACACGTTTCTTGGTCAACCTTATAGGTTAATAGCAAATTGAGCTGTTCAAATATGAAACATTTGATCAAAATTCGCTACCATAACGCACTTGCTGCGTCCAGACTTTCTTTTCGTACAAACATGCATTATATTTCGATGGAAAATGCAAAAATGCAATAACATAAGGCGTGTTTGATTAAAAAAAAAGGAAATTTGTATCACCAACGACTTATGGGCCACCCTGTGATTGTAGAAATATTATTTTAAGATGTAGCTCAAGACACCCTATAATTAATATATACAAATTTTCTTCATATCTTATATAATAACGGATATATTGAGCTTTATTGATTTTTTACGAAAATTCGATAGAGTCTATAGCTAAGGCTACTGCCAAGCATCAGAGAAAGGGTCTATTTGAAATGAATTTTCTGCAAATATTTTAGTAAAATGAAGGACAATGAGGGTTGAAACTAAGACTTTAGGGTTTGTAAAACATTCTTCTGAGACATTTTATTTCTATAGCCCGTATTAGATTTAAGTTATTTGCCTAAATGTTGCCAATTTTGACATTTTAAATCGCCACTTTGACGTTTTGAGGAAAACCTCAATTTATTTTTCTTTAAATGCCTATAACTTTTTTGGCTTTTGAGCTACATAGCTAAATTTTGGTAGGTAACTTACCTATAAGGATGTAAACCTGCATACCAAATTTGGTTGCCCTTACTTTGTTAATTCCGGAGATATAAATTTTTTTCAAAAGAAAACACAAAATTTTCCGGGAAAACCTGGGCAGATTTTCCTGGCTAACGAATTCATCCAAGCCATTTGCAAAAGGAATTTTTTCACCAAATTTGATCAAAATCGGCCCATTATTTTTTGAGTTATCGGTGTGATACATATATATATATATATATATATATATATATATATATATATATATATATATATATATATATATATATATATATATATATAAACATATAAAAATTGAAACTGACCCCGGATATGTTTTCTGGGGGACCTAATTAGCGCTCACTTGAAGAAATGTTTTCAAAATTCAAAAGTCGGGATCTCCTCATTAGTGAATTTTTTTTAAGAAAATTCACTAAAAACGTTGTTAAAAAGTTTATTGAAACAGTGTCTAAAACAAGTGTTATTTTTAGACGTAGTCTCCATTCTGCTCCATGCATCTCCTCCACCGTTTGAGTGCTTGAATATCCGAATAAAAAATATTTTGGACGTGCCAGAATCACCAGAATCACTTTATCAGTACTTTGAAATTTCTTCCTACCTAATGCATCTTTAAATGGTCCAAAAACATAATAATCGGTTGGAGTATGGTCAGGGGGATAAGGGGGATGTGGTAGATATTCAAACTTCAAATCTTGGATGGTCGCCGTCCATGCACGCGCAGCTTGTGGCCGCGCGTTGTCGTGTTGCCCAAGAACACTATTACTCACGAGATCCTCGGCTTTTGCTTCTGATGCCAGGCTTGAGATCGTTCTTTAGGGGCTCTGAGTATGTAGCACTAGTAACGGTAACCCCATTAGGCATCTAGTCCTCAAAAAAAAAAAAAACCTTTTGTATCACCAAAAATAGTCAGCATAACCTTTCGTGTCGACGAGAGCTATGCGTGAAAATTTTTTGGCGAATAAGTGTGGTAGCATTCTTTGCTTGCTTTCTTGAGGTTGATGGTGGTGCACCCATGACTCCTCCCCAATCACAATTCTCGACTTAAAGCTATCTGCTTCTGCTTCATACTGACCCAAAAGTTCTTCACAAGCATCAACACATCGTTGCAGTTATACGATTAGTTGCTTTGACACCCATCTTTCTGTCACCTTATGGAATTAAATGATGTCGTGAATAATGTGACGTTCAGACCCACGGCTTATATTCAAAACTTTAACGATTTCATCAAAGATAACCCGACGATTTTCTTTCGCTGAGGCTTCAACTGCCGAAATGGACTCAGGCGTCACAACACGATTTTTTTGGGGGGGACCAGGTTTGTAAGCAGTAGCTGCAGAGGTCATCCTGATTGGAATTGGTTGCTCCATTAATATACTTACTTGGGTGGCAAATATGAATTTCTATGTTATAGCTTCATTTTATGGTGATTATCAATGGATTTCACTCCTCGCCTATGCGAGGAATCAATAACAGAACATTGTTCCTCCTTGGTTTACTAAACCGGCATTGTGTAAACACTTTAAATGTTTCATACTATACGTCATTAACAAGGCCTTCTACATCGCAAACATAACATTCCTGCCAAGTACGTAAGACAAGGTTTCGTTCAATGCTTTCTTTAAGGAAGTTATAAGGTTTTCATTTGATTCCAGCCACGTATATTTTTTAAATTTTGATTAATGCATCATTTTCAATTTTTCTTAGAAAAAAACGAGATGCTACTTT
Organism: Tillus elongatus; assembly: GCA_964006375.1. Taxonomy (NCBI): domain Eukaryota; kingdom Metazoa; phylum Arthropoda; class Insecta; order Coleoptera; family Cleridae; genus Tillus; species Tillus elongatus. The sequence continues at coordinate 83,851,515 of OZ023262.1, read as the reverse complement.
AATGCCCAGTTTCACAAAGTTCGATTAAATATTTAACGGGACATTATTAATCTCTGGCTCAGACGACCAATCGCAGACTATGATTCGGGTTTTTGCCATGACAACAAAATATTTTGAAGCTCTGATTGGTTGTATTAATCAATGATTAACTAACCTCACGTTAAATAAATGTTTAATGGAGCTTTATGAAACTGGGCATAAGACCTTTAAATTATATTATAGATAACATCTATTATGTCAGTCACATAAGATTTTATCCCACCTTCGCTGAACTTTTTCATTATATAGTTTAGAAAAAAAAAGTCAGATAGAGAAGTTGCAGATATTTTTCTGTTGAGTTTAATTCAGGCTTCAGGAAAAATGAACATCGCGTGTTTGAGGTACAAGCTGAGCCTGCTTTTATTATTTATAGAATATCTTGTTAGTTTTTTGTAATCTGATATTTTCTTAGATTGTGGTAATATATACCCGTCATACATTTAAGAACCTCGGTGGTTCAGGGGTAAGAACGTGTGCCTCTGAACCGAAGGGTACTGGGTTCGATCCCAAGATACTCCTTTCACTTCTTCAGTACAAACTGTAAAATTCATATCAACCGAGGTTCTGGCATTGTATTTCAGCAAGTTGAATGTCTGCACGTTCCGCCCTCCGGGGGTGGGGGCGTAAAGCCGTCGATACCGTGTCCATGAGATGTTGGACACGTTAAAGATCCCCACCCTCCTTACAGAAAGGCAGGAGTTCCGCAAAATTTCCAGGATAGTGAGGTGAAACTGCTCCCTAGCGTCGGTGATTGGCCATAGTCGCAGAAATAGGCCGACGTTAAAGAAACAAAACAAACAATGTCATACATTTGCTTTAGGTCAAGTTCCATGATGAGTGGGCTTTTCAAGTCCGTCCACTGCGACATTAGGTCTCTGTGACTCACGCCTAATTATTTAAATTTCACCCATTAAATTCAGCTTCTTACAGAAGTCGATATTGTTTAGGATTAATGTTGGTTTGACAGGGTCATCTCAGGGCTCTTTCACCCGCTGTTGAGATGTTCTGTCATCTAACTGATGTCGCTTCCCTGTTTTGAAGCTCACATTGAAGGCCTCAACATCTAGGGGTTATTTCACCTTCCTAGAGATCTCAGTTTCTCTCCGAGTTCGTCTGGACCCGAAACCCGCCAGTGCTTGACGCAGTTCTGTCATCTAAGCGTTGTCGCTTGCCTGTTTTGAAGCTCACATTGAAGGCCTCAACATCTAGGGGTTATTTCACCTTCCTAGAGATCTCAGTTTCTCTCAGAGTTCGTCTGGACCCGAAACCCGCCAGTGCTGGACGCAAGGCGGTATCATGGAATTTCATTCGGGAGCAACATCCAAGCGAAGTCGCTTGCCCGTTCTGAAGCCCACGGTGGAGATCTCACCCGGCATCCTCCAGTGTTGACTCAAGGCGGTATCATATGGAAATTCGCTTCTAAACAACATCTAGAGATCTCAGTGTCTCTCCGAATTCGTGGAGACCCGACACCCGCCATTGTCCGACTCAGTGCGCTACCATATGCCATTTCTCTCCCGAGCAATATCCAAGCGAAGTCGATTGCTCGTTTCGAGGGTCATAGGAGGCTGTCTGAATTTCCAGGGGTTATTTCACCTCTTTAGAGATGTCGGCTTCTGGATCGGGCATCCGCCAGTATTTAACTCGAGGCAGTACCATATGGAATTCTCTCCTGGACAACATCCAAGCGAACTGGCTTGCCGTTTCGAAGCTCACACTGGAGGTCGCAACGTTTAAGGGTATTTCACCTCTCTATAGATCTCAGCTTACCCCTGAGTTCGTCCGGACTCGACATCCGCCACTGTTGGACTTTAGACGGTATCATATCGAATGTCGCTTCTAAACAACATCCAAGCCAAGTCGCTTGGTCGTTTGGGAACTCATAGTAGAAGTCTCAACCTCTAGAGGTTTTTCCACCTCTCTAGAGATCGTAGTCTTTTCCTTAGTTTCTCTGGACGCGACACCCGCTAGTGCCTTACTCAAGACGGTATCATATGGTATTTCGCTCGTGAGCAGCATTCAAGCGAAGTCGCTTGAAGGTCTCAATCTCCAAGGGTTATTATACCTCCCTAGATATCTCAGGCGGTATCCTATCGCTTCTAAACAACATCTAGGGGCTACTCCACCTCTCTAAAGATTTCAGCCTTCCCCTGAATTCGCCAGCGCCCTACTCAACGCAGTATCACACGGAACTTCGCTCTTGACTCCAGTTAGTCGCCTCTTACGACAGGCAGGGGTTATTTTTTATGCGCATGCTGCGTGCTTTGTATGGTTTTTGTCATTGTACGAAAATGCTGTTTTCTACATTCGCTTGTAAAGTATAAAACGTTTCTTGGTACTTCCTAATATGAAGTAGTGTATTGTGAAGTAATACATAGTTTTCTAAGAAACGGTTTTTTTTTCTTGCCGCTAAAAGATACACATACTTTGTGATGTTTTGAGGTCGCAGTAAAGATGTTCTATAACAATTTCGTTATTTTAAACACAGTATCACTAGAGTGTTATTTTGATGCCACCTTCTTGCCTCTTTCAAAATTGGGTGATTTAATCTTATTAGTTATTGACATTGTTCATCCAAATGTTATTGCATTTGTGAAATGGACTGGTATGTTTCCCAAAAGTTTCAAACAATGTGCTCTCTTGTTATAATTCGTTAGTAATATATATTTACCCGTTCACTTGACTTTTATACACATGCACAAACTTGTATGAAGAGATATATTTTCTGTGTTTAAATTAGTGAACATAAAAATCTACAATATTTTTTTCAGGCAGGTAAATTTAATTTTGTAAACTATAAAAGTAATTTTATATCTTGCATAGAGTTATTTTATATAGCATTTTGGCACCGAAAAAGCAATTGACAAAACTCTGGTGATAGTCTTTTCAAAGCACACTACATCTTCTAAATAAAATAAAAAATCTTTTATTAGCTCACAAACGGTCAGTGGTTGCTTGATTTAGATCAAATTCCTAAATTCAGCATTATATAACTTGCAAATGCCTGAAGCAAATATATGACATGTATATATTCACAGAATCAGAGAAAATAGCAGATTACAAAAAACTAATAAGATGCAGGGGTTCAATTAAAAAAAACAGCTGCTTAGTTTGTATCTCAAAAACGTGATGCTCAAATTTTTGGGTTAAACTCAATAAAAAATTCCCTACAACTTTCCTAGTTACGATTTTTTCTTAACCTGAAAAATAAAATAGTTAGGACCATAAAACCCTATGTGGATCACCTGGTATAAGTATCTGATTAGTGAGTGAAAAATGGAACCTGTGATGAGCACTGAGCACTGATAAGTACATTTTGGAAAACATTTTTAAGCTCTGACGTTCATTTTGCTAACAATGTTAGCGTCATCAGAAGGATAAATCATCTAGAGCTCCTATGATGACGCTAATATTGACTAAACGATGGTTAGGTCTTAAAAATGTGTTGTGGTGAATTGGATTCTCCAAAGTGTTGGTAGTTGATCAATGAAGAAAACTAATTAACGCCTAAGATTTACCAAAAAATAAATAAAATTTAAAAATACTATAATAATAAGTGGTGTAGTGGTTGATATATGTCTTCTAAATTAGGTTGTCAGAATTTTATGGATTGAGGAGTTATTTTGAAATCATAATGGAGAAATTCTTTTTAATTTTAACAAAAATTGTGTCAGATAAAAAACCCTGAAATACTTTTTAAGAAATTAAAAAATGAGGTCATAAGAGTGAAGTAGCTCCTCTCGAAGACTGGTTTGCTGCCGTTATTTCATTTATACATATAAAGGACAATTTCCAGCAAGTTATCACCTTGACCTTGTGAATATTTCTTTTCTAACGTACGTAATTATATTCCACGAACTCTAGTGCAGGTGGTTTTAAAAACATATATAACCAAAACTTACTTGCTTCTTTATGTGGTTACATTCTTCAGTAATTTTTAATTTGGCACTAAATCCTTAAACTAACGTTGTATTTTTTTCTGTGCTTAGTTGAACGAACAACCCACTCAGTCTCCAGTCCCTCCACAAAAGGCGAACGGGTTCATTGAAACAGCAACTACCGCGACAACAACAACCACAGCAGCTACAATACCTGTCACAGCAGTAACAACAGAAGTACCAAAACCGGCACCAAGAAGGACGCTGTCACACAACGGTAATGGCAGCGTCACCGAATCTGTCCAGCCCCAGCCTGCCCCAAAACCGCATAACACGCAACCGATTGCAAAACCACAGTCGCAGCAACACAATCATCCAAAGCAAAATAGCGGTCCGCACGAGCCATCCAGCGGCAATCAGCAGAACCATAAGAAAGTAACGCCGACCCCGTCTCTCGAAGGAGACGATGTTCAGGTATTGCCGCACCCCATCACCAACGAAGAGTTTCAAGCAATGATACCCGCTCATTTCCTAAACAAAAACTCCTCAAAATCCACCTCCTCTTCTAACGAACCCACCAACGTAACTGTAACGATCAAGAGGCCGGATCCGATAGAGCTGCCGCCCTCGCCTACGGGACCCGGTAAAGTCACCGAGACCATCACCAAGAGCACTTTCACGGAGACTGTCGTGACCAGGGTCACCGATAACAAGCTGGTGCAACCCTTGATCATCGAGGTAGGAACCCCAAAGCACTCCGGAGTTCTTGCGCGTAGCTGCATTTGCATGCCAGTTTTTTTTTAGCACCTGAGATCTTTTTTTTTCTGCATGGTCCTTTTAGAACGAACTAACAGCAGCTGGTTTTGGGGTACCCTCTTTTTATGTTTATTTCATATTTTTTATTTGTTTTGCATCCCCTTTAGTTCTTCTCTTAAAGTTATCACTGGTATAGTTCTGCAAATTTTTAAAATAATAATAGTAGGGCTAGCTTACTTTTTAAGTGATCTAAATTCTAAATTTGTCTGCGATAAGTTCTGTATGTGTGATAAAAGAATATGGTTCACATTTTCCTGATTTCCTGGTATGAAGGAATAATGTTTAGTTACTTGTGTGGGTAAACATCTAAGTTTTCCAATTAGTGGCTGGATCAGTTAAACTAAATAATTTACATGGTAATGAAACATTTGCAAAACTATGCTGGTAATCCTAAAGAATGTCTTGGTTTGCATATAGAAAAATGTTCTGAAAACTACCCAATTTACAAAACCTTATTTGAGAAAATTTGATTGATAACTTGCAAATCTGAACCTTATACAAGGGTGTATGGATAAGTAGTTAACATTGATTGTTTCACTGGACAAACAAAATATTGCGATGTCGCAGCCACGAACAATAACTTAATTAGAAAGGTCAGAAGATGTGCTGGACTATAGTGGCTAGTTAACTCTTTCAGGCACATAAATTCCTATAGTTTTTATACCCATGCGTCACACACGGAAAATTAAAACTATACTTTTGGGGATTATAATGATTTTAATGCAAAGAATATTAAAAAATAATCATATTGCAGATGATTTTGTGACTAATTCCTAGCTCACAGATTCGGGCGGGGGGTGTAGGGGGCACAGCACTTTTACCACTAGGGCTGCAAAGAATAATTGTTAAATATTGTTTGTTGCAATATTTTTAAAATTCTTACTCTTGCGTGATAATCCTGAAAACACGTTTTGAATTTCGATAGACACAGAGGAACTTTGCAAATAGAACACATCCATTCGGTTCGCACCTGCTTTGCCTTTGTGCTGCATTTGGCACACCGTTTTCTTGTGTCTCGAATTGGTTGGTGAGAAGAACTGGTAAGTCTTATTTCAACCGGGACTGTAGGTTTGTGCTTTGAAATGTGTATGGGAGATTGAGTTGATGACCTATCCAATTTTCGTTTCAAAGTGACCAATCTGTTTGCCAACAAACCATATATTATTCGCTGTCAGAAATCTTTTTGTGATACTGCATCTCCTCCTTGAAGGAATTTATTTAAAACGTATGCATTGACGACGCATACATCTAGGAAGTGAAAAAAAAATTCGATGCCACTATTTATGGCTTTTACGGTTAACTTTATAAGTTGCTTTGAGTTGATCGAATTTATCCACAAAATTCATATTACTGTTGTAGTCAACTAAAACTTTTGGACAAGGTACTTCAATTACGTCTCCATTCCTTTCACCTCTACGAACAGTTGTCGTATCCTGGGGGCTATGAAAATTGGAAAGTAAATACACAGATCTTTTATCCTTCCACTTACACATAAACAACCTGTATTACTTGTTTTCCAGTCGAAAGCACCCCTTGCCAACAATTTATCATCCTGCAATTTTTGAAGTTTTTTCGCGTGCTATTTACAGTTCCACAAGCGTGAATATCTTTTTTTTTTCAAGTCCAAAAGTAAGGTGTAAGAGTTAAAATAATTATCAAAATATACATTGTGATGCTTTTCCTCAAAACCGTTCAACAAGTTTTTCACCACTTTGGATCCCAAATTTTTCTCAGGAATACCATTATCCGTTTTACCCGTGTAAATATCAAATTTATACATGTAGCCAGACTTATCAGCTAATACCCAAATCTTATAGCCTCTTTTTATCGGCTTTTTTGGCATATATTGCTTTAAACCACTTCTGCCCTTAAACCTAATCATGGACTCATCGATAGCCACACATTTATCTGGACATAAACATTTTAAAAAGTTTTCTGCCAATTTTGTCATCATCGGACGTAATTTGTAGAGTTTATCATAATTTGGGTCGTTTCTTCCTGGCATTAGATTATTATGATTGACATGTATATGATTGAGGAGCCAACTGAATCTGTTTAGTTTAGCTAAGTTGGCTTATATATGCATCATGGAGGTCGGGACTAGAACTCTAATAATTTTTGTAAGTCGGCATGGTTTTTATTCCCATTAATAAATTGGTAGTCGGCTCATATTTCTCTCCAGGTAACAGATATTTTTGGTTTGCATAAAGATCTGTTTGGAATACTAAATTGTTAATTATGCCATCATCAAATAATAGCTTGAATAATTGGTATGGAGATGGATCCTGAATATCCTGAACGACTTGCGTTACTCCTGAATAATGACTAAACTCACGTGGACCTACTATAATAGTTGTTTGGCCCCAAATAGGATCCGCATCATATTGCAATTGTTTCAGTCTGTCTAACTTTATCCAGAGGTACATTCCATTCAGAATCGTCAGAGTCTGAATCTTCTACGAGAGCATCAAGAATTTCATCTTGTTGCACATTATCTTCTACGAGAGCATCAAGAACTTCATCTTGTTGCACATTATCTTCTACTTCCGCATTATTATCAAACTCTGTATCACTACAACCATCACCTAGATCGCCATCGATAACATAATCCTGATCGGAGGGAAGGTTCTCATATTCTTTCAAAAATTCGTCTCTAGTCCAGCCTTTCAAATTTATATCATCCATAACAATCTATAAAAATACCATGAAAATAACAACACTGATCTATGGTCATGATGGTACATTTTTTGTACCGCCTTAATTTTATCAAAAATTACGATAGCAGATACGACTTTTTTACTTACCAGTATGTTGATCCCCTCTAATACACTGTCGTATCTAGCCTGGTATCAAAATTTCAAAGTAAAACACCAGATAACACACTAAAACTTCTGTGACTAGCAAAATGTTTTTGAATAAATGGTATAGAATGTGTACCACTAAGACCCGGAGGAATAAAAAAAAATCTGGACGCAGCAAGTGCGTTATGGTAGTGAATTTTCATAAAAATGTTTTTAATAACAAATATGTGTGTTTTTTTTTAAGAAAGCAGGCATCAAATTTGGTTACCAGTATAACCTATATAGTAAAAACAATGTGCCTTGTTTCATCAAAATAACTTTATTGTGTGAAAATGTACAAAAATTTCCAAAAGTAAACTTAAAGTATTCCTGAAAAAACACGTTTCTTGGTCAACCTTATAGGTTAATAGCAAATTGAGCTGTTCAAATATGAAACATTTGATCAAAATTCGCTACCATAACGCACTTGCTGCTTCCAGAATTTCTTTTCTTACAAACATGCATTATATTTCGATGGAAAATGCAAAAATGCAATAACATAAGGCGTGTTTGATTTAAAAAAATGGAAATTTGTATCACCAACGACTTATGGGCCATCCTGTGATTGTAGAAATATTATTTTAAGATGTAGCTCAAGACACCCTATAATTAATATATATAAAATTTTTTCATATCTTATATAATAACGGATATATTGAGCTTTATTGATTTTTTACGAAAATTCGACAAAAATTATATACCATTAAATGATAAACTCTATAGCTAAGACTACTACCAAGCATCAGAGAAAGGGTCTATTTGAAATGAATTTTCTGGGAATATTTTAGTAAAATGAAGGACAATGACGATTGAAAGTAAGACTTTAGGGTTTGTAAAACATCCTTCTTGAGACATCTTATTACTATAGCCCCTATTAGATTCAAGTTATTTGCCTAAATGTTGCCAATTTTGACATTTTAAATCGCCACTTTGACGTTTTGAGGAAAACCCCAATTTATTTTTCTTTAAATGCCTATAACTTTTTTGTCTTTTGACCTACATAGCTAAATTTTGGTAGGTAACTTACATATAAGGATGTAAACTTGCTTGCGAAATTTGGTTGCCCTTACTTTGTTAATTCCGGAGATATAATTTTTTTTCGAAAGAAAACACAAAATTTTCCGGGAAAACCTGGGCAGATTTTCCTGGCTAACGAACTCATCCAAGCCATTTGCAAAAGGAATTTTTTCACCAAATTTAATCAAAATCGGCCCATTATTTTTTGAGTTATCGGTGTGATACATATATATATATATATATATATATATATATATATATATATATATATATATATATATATATATATATATATATATATATATATATATATATATATATATATATATATATATATATATATAAATTTAAACTGACCCCGGATATGTGTTCTTGGGGGCCTAATTAGCGCTCATTCGAAGAAATTTTTTCAAAATTCAAAAGTCGGGATCTCCTCATTAGTGAATTTTTTTTAAGAAAATTCACTAAAAGGTGGTACACTTTATGTACCACTTAACCTGAAAGAATTAAAGACAGTGTGGCTATACGTTCATGGCCGCCATCTTTCATCCATAATTATATAGAGCCTTACCTGCTCAAAATTAAAAGCCTATTTAATTATATGAAGTATAAAGAAGCCAAGTACATTTGCTGGGTTAAGGAAAGCCAGATAACATTATTATTGCATATTCGTAATTGAATAATTATCACTACTTATTACAAGTGTGATGCATACATGGGTTTTCTGAACTATGAATCTTCAACCATTAACTAGTGAATGCTACTTTCATTCATCACACAGTGAAAAAAAGAGCAACTCCCACTGTGTTTAAAATACAGCTAGAATATACTACTTGTCCCTTCAGCTATTTTTCAGGGTTTCTAAGAAGGCATAACAGACGAATGTTCAGTTGCGTTGCCCTCTCTGCAACCTCATGCCAACCTGTTTTCATGAAATACATAATAATCAGTTATTTTTGGAGGTCCTCTGTTAAACAATAAAAAAGCCTGGAATCCTCCTTATCAATAATAATTATTGCGGTAAGTTACTAATTATTTAAATGTGTTATCTGTCAGGAGTCAGCATCAGGTTTCCTTTTACTGATTTTTTTCAGGTTATGTGACCCTTATTATTATGATTATGTAAACACAAACACAATCTTTACTTACCTCAATCTCAAACTAATATGACAAATTAATTTCACTATAGATTTGAAATTTTGCAGGAATCGAGAATGAGATTTTAATTTGCCATTTTCTAATTTTAAAAAGTCATTCTGACAATAAATATCACACTCTTTCAAAGCATACAGTGAAGGTCTCAACCTCCAGGTGCATCTCATCCCTGCAGGTCTCAATCCCCTCTGGATTAATTTCAACATGGCACCTGCCAGCACTGATCCAAGGTGATATCAGTTGGAATCTCGTTCCCAAGTAACAGTATGAGTCAATATTTTTGAAGGTGAAAGTTGCTTTGGCAGGGTCCTTTGGAGGCTTTTTTGCCCCCTGTTGAGGTGTACTGCCATCTGAGATAAGTTGCTTGCCCACTTGGAAGCTCATAGAGACATAGTCTCTCCAGAAGTTTCCCTGGATCCGACATCCGTCAGTGTTTGACTCAAGGCAGTATCATATGAAGTCCTACTACAAAGCAGCATCCAAGCGAGGTCGTTTTTACAGTGAAGGTCTCAACCTCTAGCAGTTATTCCATCTTTATAGAGATCTCAGCTTCTCTCAGATTTCGTCTGGACCCAACATCTGCCAGTACCTGACTCAAGGTGGTATCATAAGGAATTTCGTTCCCTTGAAACATCCAAGCAATATTGTTTGTCCGTTTTAAAGGCAGGCATAATCCACGCCCAGGTTGAATTCAACCCCTAGTGATATCAGCTCTCCTCCGGGTTTGTTTAGACCTCACACCTGCCAGTGCTCGACTCAGGGCGAAGACCCGCCCCCAAGCATCACCCAGGTGGTTTGCCCGTTTCGAAGCACACAGTGAAGGCCTCAACCTCCAGGTGCATCTCAACCCTGCAGGTCTGAATCCCCTCTGGATTCATTTGGACACGACACCTGCCAGCGCTTGATCCAAGGCGATATCAGTTGGAATCTTGCTCCCAAGTAACAGCCAAACAAGGTTGTTTGTCCGTTTCGAAGGTCGCCTCCCTCCAGGTGCGGCTGGACCAAACAGTCCAGTTGGTCGCCTCACACACAGGCAGGAGTTACCTTGTGCCTATTCTTTTGTTTCTTCCCCAGACCCACAAGGGTCAAGTTGATACTAAGTAAGCAACAGTTAAATTTCCAAACAAGTAGGTCATTATTTTAACTTACATTTATTTCAGGTAAGTATTCCAAAGTATCAAATAGAAAGTATTCATTATTTTATTACCCGCCCATCACTACTTATTACCCTCGACCCTTATTCGATCAAAAAATATTAGATTGTGTGCTTCAAAAGTGGTAATTTTTCCATTTAAGCTAAAGTGCAGCCAGCGAGACCAATTACTTTGTCAATCCCCAAAAAATCGATGCAGTTCAAGGTATAGTATTATCATACCAACCAAGCTAAAACGGCTATGACGCACTGAATATATCATATAAAAATAAAACGTCTTATGCAAAATGGATCCCCAGATGTCTGATGCTGATCAGAAGCAAAAAAAAAAGCGCTTTCTAGCAACTACGGGCCTATTTCTCTGCTTTCAGTCATCTCTAAAGTGATGGAAAAGTATATAAACACCGAATTACTAAATTTTCTTGAAAAACACAGTCTAATCCACGACATGCAGTATGGATTCCGTCAGCGCAGATCAACTGCCGACCTCCTTTCCTTTGTCATCCATTCTTGGAACAAGTTTATGGAACTACACAACCCAGTTCACAGTTACGCGGACGACAGCACCCTCCACTCAAATGTACAATATTCTAAGCCTGTCTCTTTGGCCCAATTAGATGAGGATCGCAGACACATGGAGGGTTCTGTCACCGTGGATCTCCAAAAAATATTAGACTGGGGAAATAGAAATCTTGTACAATTCAACCCCACCAAATCTCAGTCTTGCTTTCTTTCTCATAAAAGATACACCAGCCCTAGAACCATCACAATGAACAACCAAGTTATTCAAAGTAATAATTCATTTTCACTTGTTGGCATTGCTGTGGCTCGTAATCTCAATTGGCACCAACATGTCACATCAATAGCAGAAGTGGCTGCTAAGAAATTAGGTTTCCTCTTCCGGGCTCGTAAATACGTTTCACCAGCTAATCTCTATACCTTATATACTTCACAAATAAGGCCTAACCTCGAACACTGCTCCCACATCTGGGGTGCTGCTGCCGCTTCTACACTCGCTATCCTGGACTCCATTCAGAAGAGAGCTATACGTCTCATTGGTGACCCTACCCTTACCCAAAGGCTGCCATCCCTCGCCCACCAACGTGCGTCCTCTCTCTCTTTTGTAGATATCTGCACGGGCAGTGCTTAGAGGAGCTTTCTTCATAGTTCCTCCACCTGCTGCTCCCAACAGATCTACCAGGGGAACAGAGCATTTTCTGTCCAGGTCACCTGACATAGAACATCTTGTTATGCCCGCTCTTTTGTCCCGAAGACTTCCAAGTTGTGGAATTCCTTGCCGACGCATGTTTTTCCTTCTCCTCTGAACCTCCAAACCTTCAAGTCCAGGATTAACAAGTTGCCTCTTTCCTCCTTGTCGACACCCTCGGTAAGATCATATTTAGGCTGTAAGCCCTTGTGGTGTGTTGTTGAAATAAAATAAAAAATAAAAAAACCATCAGACCCCCCCAGACCCCAATCTCTGTGTGGTTTGAACATGATGCTGAGTTCCCAAACACTGTTGTTACTAAGTATGAAACTTAGGTACGTTTATATGATCCAGAAACAAACAGGAATCAATAGATTGAAACCATTCACTTTTTTATAAAAGTTCTGTGTTAAACAATATCCTGGAAAATTTTTAAATTTATGATTCCCATGGAGTAACCATGATTGGCTTTATGGGTAAAGAAAAGAACAATAACTGAGAATTATTATTTGGCATTACTGACACCATATAGAATAAGATCCAGCATTAGTTTATCATAATTTTTGTTGACAAGTGATTTTCATCATTAAATCTTAATCTGACAACTTATTCTTCTCTTGGGTGAAAGTGAACTAAAGGTTGAATGATTGATTAGAAATCAAATTTAATATGTTTAACAATATTTTTAATTATTCATTTTAAAGTCGTCTCATATCCATTTAATAATTATTTCGAACATCATAATTTTCTGACCTAATTGTAAATGACAATATTTGATTCACAATCATACTGATTACTACTTACTATTACTAACTTAATGGTCATTTTTCATATAAAATTCATTATTGGTTAGTTAACTTTTTAATTAATAAATTAGCCAAAAGTAAATGGTTTAAGTATTAACATTTTCTTCAGTGCCTTGCTTTTGAAATGTATCTATCTAACAATTTATATAAATAAGGTGATAACATGTAACCTCCCTTAAATAACTCGGTAATAAGCAAGCAGTAATATATGAGGGACCTCAAATGAACCCAAATCTGGTCCGTAGTGAGGTCACTGTTTATCCTACCCTAGAAGGTTTCTATCTATCAGATTTATGACTAGCAAGATTATAAATACTTTATGAGGTTGGAAGATCGTAATATTGTTTACTACTTACGCTCTTGTTGTGTTGTTGCACTGCCTGAAGTCTCATATTTATCAGCGCTCCAAAGTAGTGTCTGGTTACGATGATTTTTTAATTAAGATTTCTCTTCGATATCTAGGAATGCGATATTAAAGAGTCTTAATTATGTCGTCACCAAAAAGTCAAAGGGGTTTAAAGAGGAAATAATCTTCAATCAAACAGACATATTAATGTAACAAAATATTGAATTTATTCACATGAATTGAATTTGGAATAGCAACACAATGAAATAAAAATAGCTGGTGATTTCAAAATAAACATTAATTGTACACAAATAGAAATCAAATAGATAGCAAGAGCTTCAATAACAAGAAATTATCAGTTAACATGCATATGACAGAATAATCAGATAAATGTGGTTGTATATTGCTAAGAAATATAAGCACTTATATATTGAGGTATACTAAAAATCAGATACTGTGTGTCTGCAGCTCAAAAGTAAACAAATTATTATGTAAATTATTTGGCGTCTGTCAATTAACTTGGTCAATTTTATATTTAGATCCTGGCCAGTTCTTAGAGTGAGGCTCAATTAAAAAATATATATGTAAATAGTTACGTGAAAACTCTATAGTAATTATTGAAAATAAGTGATATTAAAGATAATGCATAAGTTGGATATTTTTACAGACAAAATTAACTAATTACAATTTCAAAAACTAAATGTTTAAATTTACAAAAACTGAGATAATTCCAGAGATTAAACAGGAAATCTATAATTATTTTAACAGCACCTCCCTGACGTGTTTAAACTCAAAACTTGATCAAAAGAGTTTGAAAGTTCAGATTATAAAACGTTCAGATCAAATGACTGCATGAAATATTGGCTGGTTCAGAGAACAATTCTATGTGGACTCACCAAACTTTCCTGGCTTGAATTACCTGTGACTCTATGGGGATGCCCTCCAAGTTGGATCGACTAAGAATGCCTGACACAAGTTTCAGTGACCTCGATATGAGAGAAGAAGCTGGGCAAATCAGTGATGCTTCCCATTGGTGGTCACTGCAGGTGGATTTGTTGTTTCACGTGTACAAGACCATTTGACACCTAGGTCGATATTCTGAATTCGCTTGTTGGAAACTTCGCGAATCGCAATTTAAACGTAAATTATAACAGCAAGGCAACAGGTTGAAACAAAGAACCACAACTTAACTCCTGTTTTATGCTGAATACTATGTTTATTTCAACTCAAATTATTAAAACACTTTAAACAATCACGGAGTATTGTTAGAAGGCAGTATAGGTAACAGAAAGACTATTAAAAACTCAGAGAGACACCTAAAGTCTACGTGTTTATGCCACAGGCGTCAGTGCCAGACTCCTAGAGGTAGAGAGTGTTCGGTCGGTCCTGACCCCTGCACAAAATTTTCCAAGTCATGAGCGTTTGTGGCTATGTGCGAGCTTTTTCTCGCCTTCATTCTTCGAATGAAATAAAACGAGACCTACAATCGCTGGCGAAGTCACCGACGTCTTCTATACACACCTCCACAATAATGGACTCGTCCGTTCATTTGCTATGTTTATTTTCTCCAACAAAACGCAGCGTTTTTCAATATTTAGATTTTCGTGTATTATAGGGAGTTCAGTACGCTTCTTACGATACAGAATTTTTTAGAGAATTTTCATCAACATTATTTTGAAATCAAAACTTGAAATATTTAATATAGATATGGTTTCTGGTATTATTTATTATGCTTGGGGTTTTTTAAGTGTTTTTAAACCAGTAATGATTCCACGTAAAAACTGAATCACTACAAACATTAAGCTATTAAAATCAAACAATGGTCAATGTAATAGAAAAGAGGAAAATAATAATGCACATTTACAAGAATATTTCTTTAAATTGTATACATTATTAAATTAGAAGTGTTTCATAGGGTAATATGCTGTGATTTATCACCTTCTTATACATGAAGCTAAATATAAGAAAGTATGGTAACCGTAACATTTTTAACCTCCGGCATTTTATTATTCTTCAAGTGTTCAGGCTCTTTGAAACAATAGTGATGGTCTTAATAGAGGGGGCATGGTAACCATTAACAATTTAACAACAAGTCCTTGACAAAAGTTTTATGTCCTGAAGTTCACTGAATTCATTTTCACTGATTTTCCAGTGATGAGTATGTCTATGTGATGTAGCTGGAAAATGTGTTAACAGATTAAGATCAAATTTGTGGTTTAAGTTTGTTGCCATTAAATCGGTTGGCCAAAAAAGTGTGTTTTCCTCTAAGCCAAAACAGTTTTTTTTTTTGCTAATATCTGGACCAAATTGCTTCTATTGAAAATCATTAATAACAATATGGTTTCTTTTTAATGTAGTATTTTATGAAAAGCAAAGCCTAATTGTTGGGCCACAAGATGGGAGTTTACACACTTCTTAATTGTTTGAAGCCTATCAGAAATATGTCTGCCGGGAAGGCATTCCAAAGCTTAGATGCTCCGGGAAAGCACGAGAATTTGTAGCGAACGGTTCGATGAGTTGGTAATTGGCGCTAAAAACGTGAGCTTTTCAACTAAGGTGGGTTTACAGATTAAGCGCCGCAAGCAGGGGTATTAACGAGGCAATTTCCAAGAATCAATGTCGATAATATCAATAGAAGATGCAGAGATCTCCAACCTTTGGTATAGAGAAGTGGGATTGACTGTGATAAATCAATCTCCTCCAAGATGAACAGCTCATTTCTAAATAGAATTTAGGAGGCACAAGTTGCCCAGCACTCCAGAGATCAGAACAATATTACCTCTTGTCGCCGTTTTTGCTGGAAACATATAAATGCCTGCAAAGCTTCTCCGCAACAGTTACTCAAGGTAGAGAGTGTGAATGTTTTGGGCAGTATTTTACCAGCTATCTAAACATCTGACCCCTGTAGGTCACTCTTCCTAGAGAAGAGCCAATCATGTGTTTTTGAGGCATTAAACATAACCAGGTTTGCAGAGTCCCAGCTGAGAATCTTAGGCTGGTCATCATTTAGGGAATAAGTTAATTTGACTCTCATTGATAAGGAGCTAGAAGCGTGCGTGCATGCGTGGCCTTGCTTTGTACACCACGCTCAAAAATGTCAGGACTAATTTTCCCCACTTCAGCATGATTTATTTAGTGTAGCTCTTTTAAAATATTTGCTCTGTTGAAATAAACTTTCAATTTTAAATAACCCCACAGAAAAAAATCCAAGGGGTCAAATCTGGTGAACGTTGTGGCCACTCAATTGGTCCTCGATGCCCTATCCATCTTTCAGGAAATATGGCATCTAGATATTGATGGTCGTCTGCGCAAAAGTGGGGAGGCACACAGTCTTGCTGATACCAAATATCTTGATGGGGCACATCTGCCTCATGATTATTTGGAAGAATTAATGCCAACGCTGGCACTAAATCCAATCACAAGAAATGTAGGTAAGGTGCTGCTGTAAGATTTCCTTCCATGCATATATTCACTTTGCCATCGCGCTGACTGTGGGAGTCTTGAGTCCAATGAGGATTTTCTCGTGACCAGTATTTTGAGTTGTGACAGTTTACTGTAACATTCAGGCAAAAATGGCATTACCAGAACAGATAATCTTATGAAGAAAATGGGGATCGTCATCGTAGCATAACGTTAATTGTCCACAAAACTATAAACAGTGATCTCATCATCATCATTTAACTTGTGTATAAATTGCACTTTGTAAGAATGATACTTCTCTTTGAACATTTATTTCACCACTAAAGATTGGTCTACGTTGTTATTTAGGGCTAGTTGCCTTGTAGAATGGTGAGGATTTTCTTCAGATTCAAGCAGTATATCCAATCTGACTTCTTCACTTACTTGAGGTGGACCTTGTCCATGCAAATCTTTTACGGATCCCATTTCTGTGAATTTGGCAACTAATTTACTTAGTGTAGATCTTGCAATTGACAGTCTATCAGGATGTTGTTAGTTAATTAAGTCGCATGCATCCTGATGACTTCTAAGTCTGTCGCCGTATACAATCATCATGAATACCTCTATTCTTTCCCCTTTAGGTTAAACGTGCCATTTTTGTTAAATCTGAATTAGAATTGATTACTTTTAGCAGTTTTACAGTTTCACCACTAAAACTATTAATTTAAACGGCAAGTAATAATGAAATGAATTCAATATTTAACATTCTTGTCTTTATTCATTCCACATTCATACTGTGCTAAAAGTCCGATAACTAAATACTGATAACAGCAAATAATTAATAAATTATCACGAGTGTTGTTAAAAATTGATTTTGACTTTTTGTTCCACCTGTCAAAGAATTACATGAATCACAAAATCGAGTATTGATTACTTTAGAAAAGTGAAGGAAAAAGTCATTATTTTAAAGAGAACTCATCATAAATTAAAACGGTGAGAAATATTTCTTATTACTTATTAAATTAACGTTTCCATTCTTGAAAGTGATTACTGCAATTTTTTTCAATAAAATTCTGATGTTAGGTATCAATTTATTTTTTTCATCATAATTTAAGTGGTAAGCAGGGTTGTGGAAAAACAGCAAAAAATATGATTGTCATTTAAAAATCATATATCATTCAGAAATAGGTGACGTTATAAATGTAATTTTTACGTCATAAGTTGGCGTTTGAAAAGGTAAAATTGACCTGTCCGAGCGTAAAAATTTAATTACGTATTCATGAATTATTTTCCAAACTTTATCATCACACTGTGCATATGAATATGTATATATATATATATATATATATATATATATATATATATATATATATATATATATATATATATATATATTTGCAAATAAAAAAATATGTACTTATATTATATGCTTATTAATATACAAACGTCAATATAAAGAAAACTTTCACAAAGGTCAATGAATAAAAATACATACGAAATATCTCCAAACATATTTACATATAAAAAATACGTATATTGTGTGCTGACCAATACACAAACCTCTATATAAATAAAACTTTCACAAGGGTCAGTGAATAAAAATACATACGAAATATCTACAAGCATATTTAAAAAAAAATGTATATTGCATGCTTACCAATACACAAATGTCAATATAGACAAAACTTATACAATTGTCGTGAATAAAAATGCATAAGAAATGTCCACAAACATATTTGCAACTAAAAAAATTGTGCATATTTGTATGCTGACAATGCACAAATATAAACAAAACTTTCACAAAGATCAGTGAATAAAAATACATATGAGATATCTACAAACATATTTTTAAATACAAAAATCTTCATATCGAATGGTGCCCAATGCACAAACGTCAGTATAAACAGAATTTAAACAAGTAAGGGAATAAAATTATCTTCTAAAATATTGCATATAAAAAAAAGTAATTGTATGTGGACCACTCTACTAATATTAATACAAATAATACATTTACAAAGGCCAGTGAATAAAAATACATACAAAATATCTTCTAAAATACTGGCAAATAAACATAGTATGTAATTATATGATCACCAATACAAAAACGTCAATATATACAAAGCATTTACAAAGATCAGTGAATAAAATTACATAACAAGATATACTATCATATTTGCAAATAAAATATGTACGCTCTATTACAAGAAAGTTAAAAGGAACATATGCTGACATCAGAACAGAAGCTAAACGTGTCTTTTTTTTACTTTTAAATGTTCACCTCATAAAATTCCCGCATACTATACTACTTCTCCCGCACTAGCAGACACTTAGTGACCCGTTTAAAATGTCCGCTGTTCATATTGCTGGTTTTATTGGAAAGGTGATTTATATATGTTCTCCATTAGGACACTTTGAACCTTGCTTAAGTGTGCCTGTGGATGAGGAAAATACAGAGTCATAGTTCTCAAGAGTGTAGACTATTCTTTTACAAAAGATACACATATATCTCCTCCAACATTTTTAAAACAATTTAAAAGTGCTGCTTCAACATTATACATTGGCTCAGCGGGAGCAAATTTAAGTGTGGGCACACCGACAGAGTTCATAAAAAATTAATAATCAGTGGCAGTTAGGAAATTGGATGAACAGACCTAAATGAAAGCAGTCGAAACAAAATGGTCGGCAAAACATGTGGCTTAAAGGGTTTCTTAATAATTTAGTATTCAAATTCTTAGAAGAAATTCAATAAATTTCTCTCAATGCTGAATCAAAGTACATCTTAGGTCATCTCCTAGATGCTGTGCAGAATTTAGAATTTATTAACGATTTGGGCTACCATTATTCAAGAGATCAATCATGTAAATATTTAAATTAAAAAGAAAGATATACAATTCTGGCGCATTCCATCGTTTTAATCGAAGGTCTGACCAAAACTTTGCCACAATTGAGAGAAAATCCTATGGAATGTTGAATAGAAGAGGCTAAAACAGTAGGCGAAAAAATTGGAGTTTATCCTATTCTGACAAATAGACGAATTCCGAAGCGCAAAAATATTTTGGTGAACTGTGGTGATATCACTTTTACCTGTTTAGCTATTTTCTAAAGCAATAAAAATTGTATTTGATCAAACCATATCGGAAATTAAAACGAAGATTGACAGTGCTACCACACTAAATTTAAATTTTACATTTATCAATGGTCTTAAAATATTGTATATGTTGACTGAAGAACTGCAAAAAATTGAGCAGAGCTAGCGCGAAGATATGAGCAAAAATTAAATCAATTTGTGTTCTGCCAGGAACTCGCCACTTTTAAAGAACAAACTTCATTTTTTTTTGGCTCATAAATAAAAGGCTAGCGCTTTCTATTTCTTGTAACAGAACTACACCCATAATTGGTAGAATGCTCTTCTAATATTTGTATTGCACTGCGGATTTACTTTATGCTTCCAACCCCCATCCGCAAGCTGTGAGCGAAGTTTTAGCAAACTTAAACCTATTAAAAACTATTTTGCGATAATCAATGGGCCAGGAATGTTTATCCAGCCTCCCAATTCTGGAAATCGAAAATTAAATCGCACATCAAATTAATTATATCGAGGCCGTATACTTAGATGCAGGACAAAAAGGCATGCAGGGTAAAATTTGAATTTTTGTTGCTGACCTCATATAACTTGTTTGGATTTCTTTGGGACATGAAATCTGGGTCTTTTCCACTGTTTGACTTTAGGCATATAATGTTAACCCATGTCTCTTCCACAGTAACAAATCTGCCGATGATTCTTTCGGATCAGCTTCAAAGATTTGCAAACAATCATTGTTAGTCGAGTGTGTTTGTGCTCAACTCAAAGCAACTTGGGTACCCATTCCGGCGACACCTTGAAAAATCTTCATTCATTGACAATAATGTTTTGCGTTCGCTCTTAGGAAATGTCCACAGTTTCAGCAATCTTCCTAGCTTTTAGTCTGCGGTCATTCAAAATCAGGTCAGACCACGAAAGATCTGGGTCTTCTCCACTGTTTGGCTTTAGGTGTATAATGTTAACCCATGTCTCTTCCGAGGTAACAAATCTGCCGATGATTCCTCTGGATTGGCTTCAAAGATTTGTAAGTAATCATTGTTAGTCGAGTGTGTTTGTGCTCAACTCAAAGCACCTTGGGTACCCATCCCGGTGACACCTTGGAAAATCCAAATTCATTGACAATAATGTTTTGCGTTCGCTCATAGGAAATGTCCACAGTTTCAACAATCTTCCGATGTTTTAGTCTGGGGTCACTCAAAATCAGGTCACTAATTTTGTTGAGATGATCTGGTGTGGTAGATGTTAAAGGTCTGCGATTGCATAGATTATCTTCCATACTCCCTCTTCCACGCTAAAATTTAGTTATCTGTGTCTTGAGCATAGAATATGATCAAGCAGAGTCTCCTAGCACCTTGGGTACCCATCCCGGCGACACCTTGGAAAATCCTCATTCGTTGACAATAATGTTATTGCGTTCGCTCAGAGGAAATGTCCACAGTTTCAGCAATCTTCCGATGTTTTAGCCTGGGGTCACTCAAAATCAGGTCACTAATTTTGTTGAGATGATCTGGTGTGGTCGATGTTAAAGGTCTGCGATTGCATAGATTATCTTCCATACTCCCTCTTCCACGCTAAAATTTAGTTATCTGTGTCTTGAGCATAGAATATGATCAAGCAGAGTCTCCTAGTGTCTCTACCATGTCTTGATGGATTTGGTTTGCTGTTAAGCCCTTATTATGCAGGTACTCAATAACAGCACAGTGCTCTATTTCTTCCAATTTACAAATTCCTGAAAACTTAACTGAGTTAAGGACAAAAATAAAAGATTGAGGCTGGACACTGAGACTGGAAACTGAAACAAAAAGAGCAAAAAGAATATGTTGATTACGAATGTATCAAAAAATAAAACACTTGTTGGCTTTCTAGTCAGACTAGGACCTTTTTAATCCACGTTCGTAGTTATGTTATCCATATAATCATTAGTTTTGAACCTTAATGTATTGCATATTATTTTTTTTCTTAAATTTTCTTATTTATTTAATCTTTTTATTTTTTGTAAAAACCTAAGAAGAAATGCAGCTAAATGTATTTGAAATAAATAAGTACAATAATGGTTGAAGTAGATAGCATAAACAATATTATCATAAGCAGAACACCAGTATTGGATATAAAATAATCCTTTCAGCAGCAAACACATTTTCTTCCTGGACTTCATTCAGAAGAGAGCTATACGTCTCATCGGTGGCCCTACCCTCACCCAAAGGCTGCCATCCCTTATCCACCGAAGTGCCGTTGGTGACCTCGCTCTCTTTTACAGATATCTGCACAGGCACTGCTCAGAGGAGCTTTCTTCCATAGTTGCTCAACCTGCTGCCCCCAAACAGATCTACCAGGAGAACAGAGCGAATGCACCCTTTTACTGTCCAGGTCACCAGACATAGAACATCTTGTTATGCCCGCTCTTTTGTCCCGAGGACTTCCAAGTTGTGGAATTCCTTGCTGGCACATGTTTTTCCTTCTCCTCTGAACCTCCAAACCTTCAAGTCCAGAATTAACAAGTTGCCTCTTTCCTCCTTGTCGACACCCACAGTACGATAGTATTTAGGCGGTAAGCCCTCGTGGTGTGTTGTTGAAATAAAAAAATAAAAAAACAATAGCGAGGCGAGATTTGTTTGAATGATCAGCACGATCACCTGATCGTACGTTATTAGATTTCTTATGTGGATATGTGCAAAGTATGGTATACAAAACTAATCCACACAATTTAACTGATTTAAGAAGAAAAATAACAATTTCTATTAATGGTTTAGCATTATTGCTTGACAGCTCGTTCTCCCAGTGTGTTGTCGTTGTTCACTTTTTCCATGATAAATATTGATATCATAGGTACATCCTGAGAGAGCGTCGCATCTCGCCCATAATTTTATTCCGCGTTTTGCAGGATTCAATGGAAGGTACTGGTTCGATGCAGAATGACCTTTGAATTTAACCATGCATGCGTCAATACTTTTACTGCAGCTATCACCTCTGTACTTTTGAAATGTGTGCTTGACACAAGATAAAAGTTCCTCTGTGTAGTATATTTTGCTGGCATCATTTGGTTTTATGAGGTAATTCATATACAACTTAGACATCAATATCATACACCTGTTACGAGAAATTAAATAACTACTTAATTCATTTCAAAGTGGCTTTTTATTGGACCAGTAGTGGCGAATTTTTAGATCTCTGTTATATGACATTATGAAGTTAAAACCAATAACAATCATTATTTCACCTACGCAGTCAATTGAATATTCTTTTTCTTTGGCAGATTGTAAATTTTTATTCGTTCATTGGTACAATGCGTGTTCCACATGAACAGACTAGAGTGGGAATAGTTTTTTGAAAATATCTGTAAGTGTAGCTGTTGATTTTATTGAGTTATGAACAGCATATTTTCTAGGAGAGGAAATTGTATATTTCGCCTCAAAAATAGCTGTTACCGGTGATCAAATAACATTGACATGTGATACTGTGGAACCGTTTGTTCTATTAGCAGGAGCAGGCTCTTCTTTCTCAGACTAGTTAGCAATAGCTCTTCTTCCGCAGATATATCCATTCGCACCAGACAAAGATTCTCTACCATCATTTTCAATATCCTGGGTATGATCAGGATGGTAAGTTTTATCAGTTGAGTCATCGCTTGAGCGCCATGGACCACTCTCAGACTCGTCACTCTATTTAATTTCGGAGGGATGTTCAACTAAGTGACTCAATTCCATGTCCGACAAACTCTGTTTTGACCGTGACATCCTAAAATACCAATGGGACATATAAAACCTACTAAATATACCTATTGGGAGATATGTGTCCCATCTAAGTAAATAGTTGCAAAATTACAGGATCAGTCATAATATGGTACCTGGTAACATCAGTAACACTACCGAATAAAATATGAATAACTTACCTTCACTTATAAGTAACAAAAAACACCTATAAAGCAATAAATATGCTAAACTTACTACAATACACAGTGCACGTTTAATGACAGTTGACTAAATGAGGTTACTGTTGAATGAGCAATGCCAACCTATGAAAATTGAAGGTGACTGACAACACCAGCAATGCTAAATAACCACTATAGATGGTTGCAATATACATCTGGGCTCTATTTGTACCTGTGGATTTTTTTGAAATCTTACTCGGACATATATGTACCAATGGGGCGAAAGGGTTAAACTAATGCATATTTTTTGAAATTAATATTTTTCACACTGCTTTTTTGCTGAAAACTAAATGAATTTGGAATTTTTACATGTATGATGTAAGAAAAGTATTAAAATAAAAAATTTGTACACTAATCATAAGAGTAGATAACAATATTCCTGTAAGTGTAACAGTAGTACTGATATAAAATTATCGGTAGCAATCACATATCGTTGTTTAGGTATTTAAAATACGAAATAGGAAATATGTTAAGTAGATATACGGGTATGATCAGATATTTGTATCATCGAAGGGTGAACAGACTCATGGTGAAGGATGGAATGTTATCAAGAGGAGGAGAAGTGGCCCTAGGAATGAAAGTATCATGAGGGGTACGAACAGGGGCACACAGAACACCTTTACAGCAGCTAGGCGTCTGAGATGGTATTATGTGGGTGATGCAAGTGCTGAAACAACAGTAAACAGCCTGGAGGGCTACCTCCTGAATATTTTTCCAAACGAGTCTTTCTCTGTGGAGGAAATCAGGAAGGGCGAGGGAAATAGGAGCAGAAATAAACCATTTAAGGTGGGCTGTGATTCTGGAATTTCAGAAGATATCGAGAGGGATGATACGTGGCCAGAAAATATCATAGTCAGAAGATTCTGGTTTTTTCGGGCCAGGTCAACGGAAAACTCAGCAGTTTAGGGGTGACTTGTGTTGGAGTGATGAGAGACCTCAGGGAAGGTCAAGCAGTGACTCAACTGTGCTAAATAGGCAGTTTAACATATTTTACCAAAACGTCAGGGGCTCAGGATACGAACTAATGACGTTTACTCCTTTGTTTGCTCGCAGGCATGTCCTCTTGACTGTTTAGCTTTCACTGAGACTTGGCTGGATAGTGATATTTATAGTAGCGAACTGTTTGATGATCAATATATAGTCTATAGATCAGATAGGGATTTTTCTTCGTCTTGCAAGACTAGGGGAGGTGGTGTTCTGCTTGCTGTGCACGCTCGCTTTGCTACTCGTCGCCTTGATATTCGAGGGACTGCAGCGAATTTGATGCTCTTTCTGGGATTGACCTTGTGGGAGTCAGAGTCTCGGATCATCGGGCCTCGCTTAATGTTAATGTTTTTGTTGTTTACATACCTTCCAAATACTCCAATTAATGACTACTACCTCTTGTTAGAAGCTCTCGAATCTCAGTGCATAAAATATGGTCGTGAGACACTCCTAGTTGGTGACTTTAACATGCCTGAATATGCTTCTTGTCGTCGGAACAACCCCTCCGCTTGTGTGTCTGCTTTTCTGAATGTCTGTAATCTACTACTCCTTGGACAGTTTAATCATGTTGAAAATATTAACAACCGGATTCTCGACATGGTTTTGTTTACAGGCACTTGCTTGGTGGAGGAGGCTCTTGATTCGCCCGTGATTCCTGATGGTCATTATCCCCCCTTAATCATAGAGGTTCCAATCGGGGGTTCAATGGTCTCTTCCCCTGTTGGTAACGCTAGGCAGAGATCATATAATTTTTGAAAGTGTGATTTTGTCAGATTGTATGCGGAGCTTGGCGGCTTGTGCTGGGATGGCATGGATGAGCTTCGTGATGTTGATCTGTATGTTCCCATGACTGCTCCAAGAGCATGTAGTAGATATCCCCCATGGTTCTCTAAAGAAATTAAGGTTGGTATCAAATATAAATATTCATTATGGTGTAAGTTTAAGCAGTCTGGAAATGTGGAGTTTCTGGATAGATTTAGGGAGCTGAGACAAAAATTTAAGGGGGATATTTGTCTTTTTCGAGTAAACTACTTTCAGAGGGTTGAAAGAAAGATTAGGTCTAATCCTGAGGTTCTGGAGCTGCTCTTCTCGGCACCGTCAAAACTTTTCTATTAGGAATTCATCTGACCCGCAACAGGCTGTGGACAGTTTTGCTTATTATCTTGCGGGATGTTCTGGTTCCACCTCCACCTCATCACCCACAGCCGCCAGCCTGGCTTCGGATGACATCACAGTGTTTTTGTTGATGACTTTACAGATGATGAAATTATTACAGCTGCTAAGAGAATTAAGGCTAACATGTCCTGTGGACCTGATCTAGTTCCTGGCTTCTTGGTCCGTGACTGCTTATATACTTTCTTGACACCACTCAAGAAAATTTTTAAACTGATTCTTAGATCTGGAACATTCCCCTCGATTTGGAAGCTGTCACGTGTTTTCCCTGTCTTCAAGGCGGGGGATAGTGGTGTTGCATCAAACTATCGACCAATAGCCATACTATGTGTCTTCTGTAATATTTTCAAGGCCTGCCTTTTTCGGCGAATACTGTTTCACATCAAAAACAGACTCTCTATTTCTCAGCATGGTTTCATTTCAGGGAGATCGACTGTAACAAATTTAGTTGATGTTACACAGTTCATTGTGTCCGCTCTCGACCGCTCTTCACAGGTTGATGTTGTGTATACTGATCTATCTAAGGCCTTTGATTGTCTAAATCATTCTGTTCTGATTGACACGATGAGGGCTATCGGATTCTCCGAGGGCTTGCTTGGCTTGTTCAGATCTTACCTGGATGGAAGGAGGCAGTTTGTTGAGGTTGGTGGCTTCATGTCTGACACCTATCACATAACTTCGGGAGTGCCGCAGGGCGCCATACTCGGTCCATTACTGTTTAATATATGTATTGACCCAGTTAAACATGTTTTGCATGTTCCTTTTTTAATGTATGCATATGACATTAAGATTTTCACAAATATTTCGAGTTTTGATGACTGTTTGCAGCTCCAGAGCTGTCTTCAGATCGTTGATGAATGGTGTTGTCGGAGTGGTCTTTCTGTGAATGTTTCCAAGTGTTGTGTGATGTCCTTTACTCGAAATAAGCACGCAATTACTTTCGGGTACAATATAAGAGGGCTTCCACTTGATCGCCCCGTGACAGTCAGGGACCTTGGAATTGTTTTTGATGGTACTCTATCTTTTAAACCACACTATGAGCAGACTGTCAGTTCTGCCTACAAAACTCTTGGGTTCCTGATAAGAAACAGCAAACAAATTTTCACAGACTGGCACCCTCCTCCTGCTCTTTCTTGTTTGGTTAGATCCAGACTTGAATATGGTTCAATTGTGTGGGCTCCTACTTATGGGATACATGTGGTAAGCCTAGAATCAGTGCAAAGGAAATTTCTAAAATTTCTTAGCTTTCGTGAGGATGGTCGATATCCTTCTATTGGTTTTCTTCAGGAAGGTTTACTTCTTCGCTTTGGTCTGCATAGTCTGTTGATGCGCAGGCAGTGCAGTTTCGTTACATTTTTATACAAACTGGTTAAATCTGTGTTAGATTGTCCTAATCTGCTTCAGCAACTTAATTTCAATGTGCCTCGTATTGCAGCACGTTTTCCAGACACATTCTATCTCCCGACTGCTAGTACGCGATTGCTGCGAGCATCTCCAATTTACCAGATGTGCAATGATTACTCTGTCTTGCAAGATAGCCTAGATATCTTCTCATGTAACATATCAGAGATAAAAATGTTTTTCAAACCGATCTAATTTGTAACTCTCTTTTGTGTAGTTTGTATGATTATTGTTTGTTATTATGTTTTGTATATCGGCCCATCCTTAGTTTGGCTTTAAGCTGTTGGATGGTGTATGAATAAATAAATAAATAAATAAATAAAAAATCTCGGGACGCAGCAAGTGCGTTATGGTAGTGAATTTTCATAAAAATGTTTTTATTGCAAATATGTGTGTTTTCTTTTTAAGAAAGCAGACATCAATTTTGGTTACCAGTATAACCTATATAGAAAAAGCAGGCATCAAATTTGATTACCAGTATAACATATATAGTAAAAACAATGTGCCATGTTTCATCAAAATAACTTGATTGTTTGAAAACGTACAGAAATTTCCAAAAGTAAACCAAAAGTGTTACTGAAAAAATCCGTTTCTTGGTCAACCTTATAGGTTAATAGCAAATTGAGCTTTTCAAATATGAAGCATTTAATCAAAATTCGCAACCACAACGCATTTGCTGCCTCCAGAATTTCTTAACTTACAAACATGCATTATATTTCGATGGAAAATGCAAAAAAATAAGGCGTTTTCGACAAAAAAATATTATTTGTATCACCAACGACTTATGGGCCACCCTGTGATTGTCGCAATAATTTTTTAAGATGTAGCTCAAAACACCGTATAATTAATGTATACAATATTTTTTCTAATCTTGTATAATAACAAATATATTGAGCTTTATTGATTTTTTACGAAAATTCGACAAAAATTATATACCATTAAACAATAAAGTCTATAGCTAAGGCTACTGCCAAGCATCAGAGAAAGGGTCTATTAGAAATGAATTTTCTGGAAATATTTTAGTAAAATGAAGGACAATGACGGTTGAAACTAAGAGTTCGGTGTATGTAAAACATTCTTCTTGAGACATTTTCTTTCCATAGATCGTATTAGATTCAAGTTATTTGCCTAAATGTTGCGAATTTTGACGTTTTCAATTGTCACTTGGACGTTTTGAGGAAACCCCCAATTTATTCTTCTTTAAATGCCCATAACTTTTTTGTCTTTTGACCTACAGAGCTAAATTTTGGTAGGTGGCACACCTATAACGATATAAACCAGCTTACCAAATTTGGTTGCCCTTACTTTGTTAATTTTGGAGATATAAATATTTTGCGAAAGAAAACACAAATTTTTCCGGGAAAACCTCGGCGGATTTTCCTGGCTAACAAAATTATCCAAGCGACTTGCGAAAGGAATGTACTCACCAATTTTGACGTTTAAAATCGCAATTTTGACGTTTTGAGGAAAATCCAAATTTATTTTTCTTTGAATGCCTGTAACTTTTTTATCCTTTAAGCTACGGAGCTAAATTTTGGTAGGTAACTTGCCTATAATGAAATAAATCCGCATATGAAATTTGGTTGCCCTTACTTCGTTAATTCCGGAGATATAAATTTTTTTAGAAAGAAAACACAAAATTTTCCGGGAAAACCTGGACCGATTTTCCTGGCTAACGAACTTATCCAAGCCATTTGCAAAAGGAATTTATTCACCAAATTTAATCAAAATCGGCCCATTATTTTTTGAGTTATCGGTGTGATACATATATATATATATATATATATATATATATATATATATATATATATATATATATATATATATATATATATATATATATATATAAACATATAAAAATTTAAACCGACCCCGGATATGTGTTCTGGGGGGCCTAATTAGCGCTCATTTGAAGAAATTTTTTCAAAATTCAAAAGTCGGGATCTCCTCATTAGTGAATTTTTTTTAAGAAAATTCACTAATAAATAAATAAATAAATATACAGGTACCTCTTATACTATACTAGTATCACATGCGGAGTGTATAGATACTGAATGGCTGCAAACAAGTGGATAGTAAGTAATGATTACTTTTTTCTAAGCGAGTATTCGTGACTTTGTGTATTCCAAACTACTGAATACAAAGCATTCCTTACTGTATTATCCACCCATGACTACATCATATACACAAACACGCATGCAAAATCGAAATTTCTATGTACTTGAGCTTCTATGATTAAATTATATTTTTTAGTTATTTCAAATTGTACCGCTAATCTAGCTTGAATTTTAAATCGGGTGTAAAACCAATAAATTACAGCATGTGTGTATAGAGAATGAATTATTTTTTTTCATATTTTGTAAATAACCTACAGTAGGTTAAAGTTTGTTTTCTAATATTTATTGTATGTATAATTGTTTTGTGTGTGTTGGTGTTAATAATTATTATAATATTATACGGTCAAACTCCCTATCATGACGGTCAGCCAGGATCCAGGTAATATGTGAGTGTTGAATTAATCCTATTCCCAGTCCCAGCTTCTTCTAATATATCCTCACTTTCTTTACATCATTGCTAATCATTCAACTCTACTATATTCTGATATGAAGTATTTTTTGCTTGTTTGTTTTAAAAACCGTACATTTCAGTTATAAAAATATGAAAAACCTCATATCAGAGTTTTTAGAAATAGTTACTTATAGCATAGCTTAGTTTAGTTTAGTGTCTTCTATTAATGTAAGTAAATGTTTGCACCAGGTATTGACAGGCAAGTTAATTTCTTAGCTCCTTGTAAAATCACATCTTTTAGAACTATAATTGAGGTTTAAATTGCAAATCTTTACTACAAGCTAACATTTCATTACTTGTGATAAAATTGACAATTTTATGATTTTGTTTTTATTTTGAATTATTCATATTTACAGCTTTCATTGTTGATAATTTTTAAATATGGGTTTAGAGGCTTTCGCTCTGGCTTTACAATGTATCCTTGAGATGTACTACAGCTACTTCATAGCTCCCTCCATTGCTCTATGCTGTTTTCAGCTGCTTTGCAGCCAATTTGCATTTAGAGTGTCCTGTTTTTGAAGCAAGAATATTTTGTTAAATTATTATTTATAAATATCTAGTGTAAAAGCAAATAGACTGTGCCGAAGCAGAACATAGTAAAATAAAATAAAAAAGCTGATGAGATAAAGCACCTGTTCTCAAGACTATATTTTGAAGCCGGAATGACTGTCTCTCTATTGCTAAATGTTACACAGGGTGACCCACTAAAAACTTTTCAAATTCTCCATTGTGGTAAAAGATAATGAAAATCGCTAGGCGACTCCGATTTTAGTTTTCAGAGGAACTCAGTTTTTCAGTTTTCCCTGAATTAGCGGCTTTGGTGGAAGTGGTATGAACGTGCGCCTTGGATGCCAAGGGTCATTGATTCGATTCACAATAGAGCCATCATATCACTTTTTCAGTACATAGTGGAAAATTAACAAATCCAAGATAGTGGCAAATTGAATGTCTGATTGTTTTATCATTCAGAGAGTAAAGCCATCGTAAAGTCTTCAGTCTCGTGGACCAGGAAGTTAGAGATTTCCATCTTTCTTCTGGAAAGGGATAGTAGGCATTTGGTGATGAGGTGAAACTGACCATAGTTGCATAAATAGACTGACGTCAAAGTAACGAAATCTATATATACATATATACACGATGGCCCATCCGCAACACCATACAAGTAGGTTTTTGGGGGACCCCTTTTCTCGCAAATATTAAAGCTGCTACTTCATACCCATTTTAAATAGCAAGTGGGATCGAATAACACATCATTGGAGAGACTGTTCAGTTCTCTATTAAATAGTTAACTAGATTTTTAAAATCCTTGAAATTCTTCAGGAGAAAATTCAAGATCAATGTTGAGAAGTTTGACATAAAAAATTGTAACATTGTGGAAACAAGAAAATTGTATTGAAAAGTGTTCTACATATGCATGAGTTTGCTTAGCAGCTGAAACATTACTTGAGAAAATGTTAAATATGGCCTCACCCATGCAAAAATTCACATTTTGTTCAAATTGATTTCTTACGTTTTCAACCATTTCGGGTGTTATCAGGTGGCATTTAACAACCATGTGCTGGCCTGCATGATTGTGGGATGATATCATTACTTTTTTTTTCCTCTGGACTCGTCCGCATGTTTGCCGCCCCGATAGCACCGCAGCCCATCATTACCTTAGTTACGAGCATTTTCAGATGAGAGCTTGAATGAGTCTTTTTGAAACCAGCCATATGTAATGGAGTTCTTTTAATGAATATTTTCTAACCTATGCAGAAGAGAAACAATTTTCAGGGCCCTCAACGGTTCTTTCATAAACAACTTGATTTCTAGTCAATTCTGCTGTCAAACGAAATTTTGAAAACGATTAGGGTTTGGACCACTTTTGTATATTGATTGTTCTTTATGCGTCGATTCTGTTAACTGAGCGCTCCTGTCTGAAGCTTTGGCTTCAATTTGAGCCCTCCACTAAGAAAATCGATTGACGAGTAAAAAAAAGTTAAAACCAAAAACAGAAGAAGCTCTTACTTTGTAATCATCCTGTAAATTTAAATGATAAACGGAATATTCAAATACCATCCTGTAACTTGTGTGCTATTTCAAAATGTTTTTAGTTGAAATTGAAGGAAGAAATTTGTTTTTTCAAATGGGAGCTTCTTGACGGCTTAGAAAATATTCATTGTTTTATTCAACACCCTATACACAATTTATATGAATTACCTGATGGTTTACACAACAGCGGGCTAATTGTGAAAGGGTCGTGCTTGCAAACGCTTTCAACAGAGTTTCATTTGATCGTGGCAAGCGAATGTTACATCAAATTTTAAAAAAGCAATATTTTCACGAGCGACGCTTTGAGTATTGAGTAGTTTAGTTGCGCCAATAAACCGTTTTTGAATACAAACTTTCCAAGCCAATAAATTAGCACGAAAGGACTTATGGAGTGGTTAGTATGTTCCGCAGCACTGGACTTTCTTGTTAAAAAAACTTTCTCAGTTAAAAATTTATAAGATGCAACCACATTCTCTTTTTAAAATGTGCGAATGGTAACCATACCGCAGCCAGTGCAATCTGACGTCACACACACACAACCACATTCTTGGGAAGACTTTGCAAACTAATCATGTGCAAGTGTGCATAAATCACCTCAGAAATATTCTAGAATGCTAGACAACCTTCAACATTTCATTGACTAAAACATTTAGTGCTATTCTTGGTTTGTTTGTGTTGAACTGTGTCAAATACTCAGGTCAATAGCGGGATGAATAAAGTAAGACTATCGGATGGTACAACATTTTTAAGTCATATGTAGACAACTAATTTACTTTGCTCTATTTTGAACAAGATCTGATCTGGGAACGGATATGTCAAATTCGATAACCCGGTGTAAGTTAGTTTGCAAATAGCTCTCGAAAAAAAAATCCTGGTAAAGTTTGCAACTTAATTCTTCAAGAACTACTGATCCAAATTTAGAATAGTGAGTATTCTAGGAAAGAAAATTTACTGTTCTTTAAAATAACTTATCAAAAGTCAATCTATGTCAGTAGGTATAGAAGAGGAATTCTGGAACCGCCACATCCCGGTGGCGGCGGAGCGCCACCCAGCATCGGCCTAACCCGACCGCTCCCGAACTAACCCGAACAGCTCTGCCACCCGACCACGCCCTGACCTGACCGGATACGCCACCTGATACCGAGCTAACCCGGGTGGCTGAGATGACGTAATCGAGGAGCATGAAAAATTCGAAAACTAACCACCACATTAAAAAACTACATCACCTGTTTAAACCAGAACGTGTAGAGCTCTAACCTGAGATGACGTAATCCAAGATGGCAACCATTGACGCGAAAATTAAAAAATTTTACAATATTAAAAGGTATCTAACCCGACCTGTTGAAAGAAGAGGATCTACCATTTTGATTTAATATGTCGCGACGTTATATATATATATATATATATATATATATATATATATATATATATATATATATATATATATATATATATATATATATATATATATATATATATATATATATATATATATATATATATATATATATATATGGCGGTTGACGCATGCACAAACAAACTTTTTTAGTTTTTAAATAAACCCCTTCGTGTTTGGTATCATTTTATTAGTCTTGATGAGTAGAATTCAAAAATGGTGACTAACACATACCTAACTGTTAGGAGACAGATAGCTGCATGTCGATTGTTAGAGTTGACTACAAGGTATACATATAGTGGTAACAATCACATTGTTTCCCACTTTCGTTACCTTTAACATTTCCGACAAGTGACCCTGTAAGCAATCTTATTTCCTCTACTATGGTTGAAATGACCTCGTGAGTAGCTCTCGTTTCCTGTTAATAGTTGTCATTTCCTGTGTGTGATTTCATTCAACGGTTTCCTATGAGAAACAAATCAAAAGTGGGGGATATAATTATAAAAAACGCAGCTGTATTAGACAGCTGTCTACCAGTTGTCTAGCAGGACAACTGTCTGCCAGCTGTTGTGATAAATACCTAACACTAGATAGGTGTATCCACTTCAAAGCTAGTACGTCTTAAACCACCAAAGAGTTTGTATATCTTAGCACGATCAACTAACAAGTGGCTTACAGCAGGTTGTTTGAAACAAATAACTTTAGCAAGATGGAGGTGATGGGTAACCAAGAGAGAAAAATTAAGAAAAACATTTTACAACTTGATGAAGACATTTAAAAAACATTTAATGCTTAAGCTTGGTAGAGCTGAGAATGATGAAGCCCTACAGCGTTTATATAAACCAATTGTTGAACCACTAAGTGAAATATATAAAAACACATCAAAGAACACGGGTATATTACAGTTTTTCTGAGATAATTTCACTAAAGGTAAAAACTTTAAAACTGGATTAACACCTACGGTAAGCAGCTCTTCGATTACGTCATCTCCGCCACCCGGGTTAGCTCGGTATCAGGTGGCGTATCCGGTCATGTCAGGGCGTGGTCGGGTGGCGGAGGTAGGTGACGGAGCTGTTCGGGTTAGTTCGGGAGCGGTCGGGTTGGGCCGATGCTAGTTGGCGCTCCGCCGCCACCGGGGTGTGGCGGTTCCAGAATTCCTCTTCTATACCTACTCCTGCCATTTGAGACTTTAAGGTTTAAAACCGCCTCTCTCAGAGGTTGCAATTCAGGGATTGAATAAAAAAATGTGTCCTCTAAAAACTAAATATGATTAACGTTTTTTGTTTCCTTTTGTGATCACAGAGAAAACCTTGGTGGAAAGTCTTTGCTGGGTCATCCTGCATAAAAAATTTCATTAAGTTAGGACAACTACAATCAACCAACGATTATCTCATTTTTTGACAAACTTGTGTATATACACACATCCAAAATTTTCTATTCAAATAAGTTCTATTTACATTTTATAGTACTGAATATGTATAAAAACATTAATAATTTAACAAACAATCTTAGTGGTGAGATTGGAAACTGTGATGCGTACTGATAATTACAATTTGGAAAACCCAATTCATCACAATACAGTTTTCAGACCTGACTATTGTAAACTTTATTTATTTATCCCTCTAATGCGACGCTAACTCTGTTAGAAATGATCGTCAGGTCTGAAAACTGTATTGTGAAGAATTGAGTTCTCTAAATTGTTTGAATAAATAAAGTTCATCCATTCCTCTGATGATGCTAAGTTTGTTAGCGAAATGATCACGAGGTCTAAAAACTGCATGATTTTGGTTCTCCAAATTTTACTCAAACAATCTTAGTTTCATTTATCAAAATTAATATACAGTTTTTCTTTCCAATGGCATATCTCAAGTGTCCATATTTCGTTACATTAAAGATCAAAATATTTATTCAGTGCCTGTTAAGATCCATCATTTAAAAACTTAATATTTTATGAGCCTTTCATGACTTTTTTTGTCATATTATCTGTATATATTATAAGTAAATTAGAAAAGCAAGTATAATTTCCAATATTAAATCTCAGCAACTAAACTGCTAATTAAAAATGATATTAGAAGCCTTTTACAAAGGTTTTTTTGTTTTGTTCAATAATACAAGTTTCGAAACATTTTTCTCAAAAGTGCTTAAAAATTACAATAAGTTATTAGATTAATACAGGCGTAGAGGTTTTCCTCGTGGCTTCATAAGAACTTCTTATGAATTATATCAGGCGTTATACACATCCATGATAACTATAAATTAATAATATTGGTTGCTTACTTACTAGAGAATGAAGAAGTTGGGCATATATCACGAGGTGCCAACAGCTGAGTTTAACCGCTTATCTCCTGATTACCGATGCATTTAAGCGGTTGGAGACTGATGAATGCACTGTTGACTTCAGGTACTATTTTGTGACGTTTGTTTGTCATTCCACTTTGACAACTTGGCAACAGTTGAGTTCCAACAGAAATTTCGAGAAATGTCTAGCATGGAAGATTTGCCAAAAACAGGTCACCGGTCTATAAGTGAAAAAGTGAAATTAAACGTCTTATTGACAATATAAGAGAATCCCCACAGTAGTGTTCGGCAAATTGGCCAAGACAATGGAATTCCATTTCAAATGGCACATTAAGTATTAAACGTTGAAAAGCTTCATCCTTAGAAAATACAGCTTTTGCAGGAGTTATTTATGACGTTAATGTTCGACAGTATCTGGATCAACAATTTCCCAACAGATGGATTGACAGTCATGGTGCCTTCGAGTGGCCAGCAATATCACCTGACCTAATTGCCTTTGATTTTTTTCTGTGTAGTCATTTGAAAAATGTGGTATTCAAAAGTAAACCAGATACTATCGACGAATTAAAAACAAGAATTAGAACTGAGTGTACCAACATTTCTCCAGAGCCTATATATAGAGTCCAACAAGAAGTTGTTGACCGTTTGGGATATTGTCAAGCACAAGAAGGCGGGCATTTCAAACATTTGAGTAGATAAGACTGAACTATTTTATTCTTTATAGTCCTCACTTGTATTAGGTGTTATTGATAACAAAAAGGTTATTACTTACTTTATTTCATTCCCAGAAAAAACATTATTGCTGAATAGAGAATTGGATTAGCTGTGAAGTGATGTATCACACTATCCAATTTCAAAATTCGAAAGCGTAGCTATCCCTTGAAGAGGTATAACGATAGGGGTGAGATTTTTATATCAAAAAGCCAGATTTTGAAAATAGAAATCTACCTGTTTTTGAATTTTCCTTAATAACGGCCACATTCATTTATTGAATGTATGCGTTACTTTATAGACACAGTGATATCAATCATTGAAATTATTTTAAACATAGTTACCTGGATTGTGGATGATATACTATAAACTTAATTAAAATGAATAGTTTTAAGAAAGGTAAATCCATAAAAATCGGTTTGGTTATTTAAAACAAGGTAGTTGTTGTTGTGAATGTGCCTTTTCATCTCTAAAGCTTCCAAAAAGTTAAGTTTTCGCTTGTTGTTACCAAAATCCATTGCTCCTAAGCAAGTTACTGCGAGTTTATGTGGATATCAATGGTACATTTGGCAAATATATCCTGTATTCATAAATATAAGATAAATGTTGTGGTTTCAACCCCCAAGAAAGTTATGGGAGCCGAGCAAATTGGGGGAAGGAAATATAAAACCAAAATAGCAAAAAGAATAGTCTATAGAAGCCCAAGGAAAGAAATAAACCACTCA
Organism: Tillus elongatus; assembly: GCA_964006375.1. Lineage (NCBI taxonomy): Eukaryota > Metazoa > Arthropoda > Insecta > Coleoptera > Cleridae > Tillus > Tillus elongatus. The sequence goes on along the minus strand of OZ023262.1, from coordinate 83,814,562 downwards.
CTACCAACTGCCCTCGCCCTCCAGCCACTCCTCTAACATACATTCCTCCCTGAAAAACCCCCTTCTCTCAATTAAAAAGTTATTGGAAGGAAAAACCACATTATAATGCACCCCCGCAAAAGTCATGAGGAATATTTCTGGGAAAAATGATTAGTAGGGTTCGTAGAAGTTATTTTCTTTCCTTGGGCTGCTTTTTTCACATTTTGCATTTATATTTCCTTTCAATTTTCTTCCCCACCAGCACCCTTATCCGCCAGGTCCCATAACTTTCTTGGTGGTGAAATTTCAGCATTGCTCTTGTGGTTTATGCATACACAGGGGTGGTTCTAAGCATGTTTCTAAACAAAAAGTTCAGAAAGCTGACTGTGAGATAATCTGCAAAATTATTGATCTAAATTATGTAATCTTTCGAATTATTTGATCTTATTTTTTTGGATCAGAATACCGTACTATAGCAACCGATATTATTTATAGTTGTCACGACGGCATATAAATATTATTGATTTTATTCGGCCTGATAACGCCGTAAAGATCAAACTGGTATCAACGAAGATAAGAAGTTGTGGCACCAAATGGAAAGCCTCTACATCTGTATTTAGTATGACATAGTTTTACTAAGTTAGGGCAATCACAATCAAATTTACTAAATTACGGTCAATGTTAAAAACAAGAACGAAAGAACATTTAATCGTCTTGCACAGGTTTCATTAAACATATCACAGTAAATTTAAGAAGTATTATTTTCATAATATACCTAAACCTGAAAACAGATTCATTGATTGTTGTTGCCCTTACTTGGTGAAACTTGTCCATACTGCATACAGACTTGGAGAATACTTCTCTGGCTTCACTGTTGGTTTTTGTAGGTGAAGGACGTAGCTAGCGCGTGAGCTAACTGGAGCAAGTGGCCCTTCGAATTCTGGAAGTTCTAGGATGTTCTTCAATGCTTCTGTGACTATAGTTTGAAAATGCTGTCAAGCAGCGAAACTATAGTCACAGAAGCATTGAAGAACATCCTAGAACTTCCAGAATTCGAAGAGCCACTTGCTCCAGTTAGCTCACGCGCTGGCTTCGTCCTTCACCACTAAAAACCAACAGTGAAGCCAGAGAAGTATTCTCCAAGTCTGTATGCTGAAAACAGATGTTTTATTTTCTTTTGTAATAAATATTAAAACGAATTGTTTCACAGAGAAAAGTGAAAATTATACCTTGCTTAATTTTTTTATAGATTGTTATTGATGGGCAATATTGCCAGATGGGCATTTTTATATTTTCATAACTACATGTTTTCAGTAAAATGTTTTCCTGTTAGTATTGTTGATCTAAACTTAATTGTCGCTTCTTTAAATATAGGTTTACATTATAACAAAAAAGTTATAGGAGAATTTTACTTATTTGTTAAACAGAATTTGTACTAAAGCAGTGAAACAAAACTTAGATAATATGTATATTATACAATTCTAATCGAGAATTGAAGAACAGAAATTGCATCATATTTATTTTCCAGGATGTGACAATAAGCAAAGCAACAGGGTCGCTTGGGTTCAGTATTATAGGAGGAACAGATCATTCAAGTATACCATTTGGGTTTAAAGAACCAGGAATATTCATTTCACATGTAAGCATTTACATATCTACCGTTCTGAACCCTATATTAATGATACTTTTTTGAACAACAGATGGTGCCAGGTGGTGCTGCTGCTAATAGCAGAAAGCTGCGTGTTGGAGACCGCATTTTGAAAGTTAATGGTACTGATGTTACTCAAGCAACACACCAGGAAGCTGTAATGGAACTCCTGAGGCCAGGAGATAGCATAACATTAACAGTTAGGCATGATCCTCTGCCCGATGGATACCAGGTGAGTCTAAAGTTAATGTTATGTTTGCTGACAGATAGATTCAGTTTAAAAAAGTACGTTTTGTATTAACAATTTCTTGTTTAATAGATTAATTATACAGGCTGAGTTAGTGGGTGAATATAGGCTTTGTGGTGTGCATACCTCTTTATGGGATGGTGTAACGGTTAGTAGTAGTAGTAGTAATAATACAGGGCTTTCATTAATTCCCGAACCCCACGTGACCGCTTAAGTTAGGCAACCCGGCATACACGGTTGTACAACCTGTATTAATGAAATCCTTAAGATGCCAGTGTTGTCTCATATTTCCTTTGGGGTTTTATACAAAATATAAAAATTATAATAAGTTGAAACAGTAAATGTCTTAAATGTATTTATTATTTAGTATTTTTAACAGCAAGTCTGTTCATGTATGGTTTACTGTTATTTATTATTAAAAAAATAAATTAAAAACATAATAAAATATTACTTCTATTTTGTATAGATATCAAAATTTTGTAATGTACGTAAACAAATTGAGGTCCGATTATTTAAACTTCTAATTTACAGTTTTAGGAATGTGTATTGTGTAACATGTAACAAATATGTACCTGTTTGGGCAGATACCGATGAACATATTTGGTAGGGCTTCGTTCCATGCGATGTCGAATATTGTCAACAACATAACCTTAACATACCTACACTTTTAACTTACGTAAAAACGCAATCAAAATGCTAAGTTTTGATAAAATCTGTTTATTTTTATTGTCCAACAGTTAGAAAATTATTTGAAGAATAAACACTGGTCGAACCTGGAAAATGCACAATATACAAACAAATTAACCGTCAAAAGAGAATTGAGCGCCAATGGACTGAACTGTCAATTGTCAATTGATTTAGTAACTTTAGGGTCCATAGTCTAGTGTGTTTTTTTTTTTGGTTACTTTTTGACTGCCAATTCATAAAATCATATTACACTAAGAGAGAGAGACAGAATCCGGTCACGTGGGGTTCGGGAATTAATGAAAACCCTGTAGATTTATTATGTGGGCCAGTCTAAAACTTCTGATATTCAACCAGAATATTATAGCTAAAGTATGGTTCAAAATAGTTCTCAGAAAAGATCCCGATGTTTTAATGTTGTGCTTAGTCTCTCAGTGGTGCACAGCATTGAGGCAACTGAATATGTGAAGATTGGAACCTGTGTTGAGCACTGATAAGTACAATTTGGAGAACCCAATTCATCACAATACAGCTTTTGGACTGAAGAGTGTTTAGCTAACAAAGTTAGCATCATCAGAGGGATGAATAAGCTAAGTAAATAAAAACTAGAACTACTATTTATATGTTAGTTGCCAAGCAGTTACTAACAGCGTCCTCTGCAAAGGTATACAGACAGACCCCCACTGTTGAGTTTTAAATCCCTGTGATTAAAATTGCACACCTGCTTTTTTAATACTGTGTGTCTTTATCAAGTATTCCTTTTAAGAACACACTGGTTATTAAGTTCGAACAATTGACTACATAGAACCCAACCAACTCTATCCATCGATACATTTTTGTTCATATTTCTAACAACATATATACTTTCCTAAGCATCTAACTGAGGTGACTGCCTGACAATTTTGATTATCTAGAGATTTTCTTTATCTACATGATGATTATTATCCCAAATATGCTGAGCAATACATGATTTAACAATAGTGCCATGTCTCAGTTGCGCTCAATGTACTTAAAATCTTGTTTCAATAGTTCTTTTAGTGTGCCTAACATACTTAAGTTCACGATAACAATCCTTACAACCTATTTCGTAGATTCCCAATACTTCTGTGGTTTTATCTTAATTTTCTGGTTCATAGGTTAGTACAGTTTCCCTTAAATGAAGAAAGATACAACAGAGAACCTGAATATATTAAGAATGTAGCTAAGCATAATGCTTATTATGTCTGCTTAGTGGAAAAATTTGTCAATAAACATCAAGTAAAGAAAATGTTAGCAGAATCTACGACTTTCAGAAAAGATGAACGAGACAAACCTGTTGTCTGTTTACCATTGGAACTGGGAATTACGGGAGGTTTTAGTAACCTTATTAAGAAAGCCAACTTACAGATAACATTTTTCACATAAAAAAAAAACATAAAAAAATTTGCTAGGTAACCCAAAGGATAAAGATAAAAACACAAAAGTGTCGGGAATCCACGAAATAGGTTGTAAGGATTGTGAACTTAAGTATGTTGAGAAAACTAAAAGAACTATTGAAACTAGATTTAAAGAACATTTAGCGCAACTGAGATATGGCACTATTGATAAATCATGTATTTTTCAGCATATTTGGGATAATATGATCATGTAGAATTATTATACAAGAGACGAGAAAAAATTGTATAAGTTAATTATAGAGTGCCTTGAGCTGCATCTTATAAAATTATTTTGACAATCACAGGCTGGCCCATAAGTCGTTGGTGATCCCTACAATTTTTTTTCGAACACCATTATTTTATTGCATTTTTTATTGAAATATGTTTGTAAGAAAAAAAATCGAGACGCAGTAAGTGCGTTTTGGTAGAAAATGTTCATTAAATGCTTCAAATTTCAATAACTCAATTTGCTATTCACCTAAAGTGTGTTGGCTCGGAAACCAACATTTAAAGTTTGTTGTCGGAAAATTTTTATACATTTTCAAACAATAAGTTATTTTGATAAAATATAGCACAGTGTTTTTACTATATAGGTTATACCGGTAACCAAATTGATGACTACTTGCATTAAAAAGACATATTTGCTATTCAAATCATTTTTATAAAACTCACTTCCAAAACGTGCTTGCTGCGTCCAGACTTTTTAAGCACACAGTTGAAGATTTAGAAATTAGAGCGCCATGTGCAGTAATTTTATAGCTTATTTCATATTTCTGCCGAATTTCAAGGATCACTCTTGTTCAGCTTATGAGATATTGATCTTCTTTTTTCAACCTGAAACTGACAACCACTACCTGAATACGTTTTGCTCAGAATTCAATGAAGAATTGAACAATGCATAAATATACAGGGTGTTGTATTTAATATAGCAAAGTTTAAGGCTGTCAGGGAATTACGTGACACCTGAGTTGTGAGCGAAAACAGAATAACCACGCTGGTGGAAGAAAAACTCTGGTATATTTCTTTGTGTTTAAGGAAAGTTCCTATTACAGGGAAATGGGTCATTGACTTATCAACGCTCATCACTTGTTAACATTGCATTTTGAGGAACCTAAAAAATACCTTGAAACACCTACATGGAATATTGCTTGAATACCAAACTGCGTAATTTAAACAATTATCATCATGTAAAACTGGTAGCCTGTGATGAGCACGATAAGTTCATTTTGGAGAACCCAATGATACTTTTATGATCAATAGGGGCGTGCGGTGACATTTTAAATAAGGGAATCAATTCTCAGCAACTTACCTATTTGTAGTGTAACTTAATTCTTCTGTCGTTTTTGGCAAATTCGTCAATAATGTCATCATAAAACTGTGGATTCTGGGACATTTTCTGGACGAGGTTATTTTCAACTGACAAAATTGAAATTTGAGAAAGTATTTCCTGTCCTGTTGAATTCCTAACAAAACTCTTGATATGTTTCAATGTAGAAAAATTTCGTTCCACAGATGCACTAGTAGCAGGAATTGTTAATACTAATTCACATAATTTGAACACTTCAGAATATGCATTTTCCAATTTTGATTGTTTTAAGAAAGTTAAAAGTTCACTCGCGTTAGTTTTTGTGTCAATAACATCGGTGTAAGTTCTGATCGTAATAAGGCTTTGTCAAAATAATGTCCATAGTGGTGGAATAATGATTTGAATGAATCTTCTGGGAAAGGTATCCCTTTAAATCCTCCAAAATTACACAATTCAAGAAATTTCAGGTCACTGAGATGATCAAATCTGCAGTTAATTTCCTGCTGAATTTGATCTGTGATTTCGTAGAAAAGGCGGCGATAAGAAGTTTGAAGGTCTCCCACATTATCAGTGCGCAGACGCTTTCTTCGTGGCTCCACTTCTCCTAATTTAATTGTTTTTGCCCAGAACTGATCAAATTCATTCCTTTTTTGAATGATAATGGATTTAAATTCACTAATTTTTTCAGGCAAAAACCAATGTCATTTGTTTTACATTGCAATGTGTTAAATACATTATCTAAAAACGGAAATATTTCCGAACATATATTAAGTAAAAAATTAAAATTAGTCTCTTTTCAAACCATCCAAAAATCCTCTAGAACTATTTATTGTTTCTGCGTCCCAATTTTCGCTATTTTCCATAATATTTTCAAAAAGTTCAATTAACGATTCACGGTGTTCAAATATAGTTAACACAAGCCTGCCGTTGTAGTTCCATCGTGTTGCAGCTACTTTGGGTAAACGTTTTTTAACAATTGAGTCTAAGGCTTGTGTGCGCTTCGTAGATTTGGAAAAAAGAAGCAGCCATTCCACTTAGGGTAGCAAAAAACACTTTACATTCTTTAATATGATTTACAGATTGGGATAAAATTAAATTTAATTTATAAGCAAAACAGTGTACAAATAAAGCACTGGAGAACGTTTCCCGCACTTTAGCTTGAAGACCTCCTAAATGCCCGGCCATAACAGCAGCCCCATCATAGCTTTGGGCAATTAATTTATTATCAGTCTCTTCAATATCTTTCATAATATTAAGCAGAATTTTATATAGAGCGTTTGCGGTACGATCTTCTGTCACATTTTTAAAGCCTAAAAATCTTTCTTGTACACTCCCATCCATTTTTACGTAGCGTATTACTACATATAGTTGACTAAAATTAGTTACATCGGTTGTTTCATCTAGAACAATAGCAATGAAACGAGTTTGTTTAATTTCCGATTTAATTCTGTTCAAAATAATAGTGGCAGCGGCCGAAATTAAGTCATTCTGAATGCGATTTGATGTCTCGCGAAAAACGTTAGACTGTTCCAAGTGATTTTTTAAACAAATGTCGTACTTGGCTATTAAAGAAACTAGGTCTTGAAAGTTTCCTCTATTTGCAGATGTAGTTGTTTCGTCATGACCTCTGAAGCCCAATTCATGCTGACCAAGAAAACACACAACATCAATAAGTCTTTTTAATATGTTTCTGTTTTTATCAACCAATTCATTGTGTTGGCGATGACTAATTTCTATCTGCTTGTTAACGGCGTGTTCAATTCGCGTTTTTCCAAAGACACTTAATTTTAAAATGCTCTGTAAATGCGCTTTAGACATAACATGTCTTTTTACTACTTTATGTAGATTATTCAAGTCGGAAAACCCACTTTTATTCCACACCCCCTTTTCAGTCACAAATAGCCTACAAGGCTAACAAAACAGTTTATTCCTGATTTCACAACATGTTAACCATTCATATTGTTTATAAGTTTTTTCGGCGTTGAAATGTCGAATACATGTTTTAATTCTTGTATTTAAGTTTTTTAGAGTAGGTTTTGGCCTACCTTTATTAATAATAGCAAGTTTTTCAGCAAACTGTAAAGCTGAAAATCCTTTGGTCATCAAAAAACACAATCACAGTTATTATTACCACTTGTTTGTAAAGTTTGTACATCACCACCCCCACCGTCGCCGCTGTTAAAAGCTGATGAACTTGTAGCCATATTAATACTCGTAAAATGCCAATGTATTTAACTTAGTCCACTGCTTATATCTGCGAAATAATGCGAGACATTCTCTTTCTATGTGTAGCGGCTCTTCCCGGTAAAATACGTTCTAAAAATACACGTACACACGTCGAGCGAGCGAGCGTTTCTCCTCAAGTGGTCTGCTGACTACATGTATTTAACTGAAGGCATTGCATCCACCCGTCCACCCGTAGTATCAGGTTCATGCTGGTCGTATTTACTGCGACGACGTCCTTGCGCTAAGAGCGCATATACAAACAAGTACAGTATGATGCATAATAAATAATTATGTGTGTGAGCTTGCGAACTAAAATTTTAATAATTAAATTAGTTTCAGAATTTGAAATTTAATATTTAAAATACAAAGGAGATTTTAAATATTGCGGTTTAATATAAATTATTTTTTAGTAGGTATGTAGTCGTTATTTTAAGAAAAGCAATGCTTCCCTTGCTTCCATGGACCACACGCCACTAATGATCAAAATTGTTCAACAACAGGATGAATGAAACTAAATTTAATTTAAACCATACTTTGTTGGTAAACGATCCATTAAGTCCTAAATGTGTTTTAGGTTTTTCCAAGTGTACATACTATTAAAAAATTGTAGCCAGTCATGTCTAGGCGGTCGTTTGAGTATAATATCTGTCATTTTGAGTTGCTAATTACTAGCTGGTTAACACAAATACTAATATTTAACTGATGCACCAGATGTGATCAAAAACTTAATTGTATATTTATCTTAGCTAGCAATTGTGTAGGCATTATCATATCTTGTAGAAAATTGTAATGTTCATGTGTTTCTAAATTCTTGAAATTAAAAAAAGTTAACAAAAATTTCTTGATTTTTTCCAAGCAACTTATGATATCATATGTAGACACAATGGTAAGTTGGTTGTAGCATGGGAAATTACATCATTTGTAATAGGATCGTTATTAATTGACAACAGAAGTTGTGATATGTAGCCTTGTGTAATGTGGTGTAAACAAGTAGATAACTTTGTCTGCTTATAAATTTTTGAAGTAATTTGTAAGTAGATTTCATTGATTGTGGATATGGTGTCAGTTTGAAAGTCCATATTAATTTTAAAAATATACTATATGCATGCTAGTAAAAAAATAGTAACACGGTATGAAAATATACTGGTTTCAGAATTATAGATTGTATTGGTTGGACTGGAAAGGCTTCTGGGTTGTCCCATGTTCAGACAATTAAGTAGGCCGCTGAATATTTTACATAGCATGACTTTTGTGTTTAGAATTTCATGAAGACCCATGCGGAGGTTTCATTATAAATGAGATTAGCTTACAGGGTGTTACATCTGACATGTGTAACTAAGGCCATTATCAGAGGATCTTAACAGAATACCTATTTTATTTCCACATCGTCAATACATGTGGAAATATGGTATTAGCGACAAAAATTTCGAATATTTTTTTTAACGTCATAAAAAGTGTTAAAAGGTATAGAAAACATGATTTGAGATGAAAATTTGTTGTGTCTCTTGGTCTGTATGCCTGTCTGTTTGTAGCCATGATAACTTTAGAACTAATTGAGATATCGTCTTCAAATTTGGTATACAGGTAGCACCCGACAGACGAACGGTTTGGATTGTTTTTGGGTAAAATCGCTCCAGGGGGTAGGGGATGAAAATTGACATTTTTTCATTGAAACTTGAGTAATACAAGGTTTGTTTATTAGAAAACTTTCAATTTCAATAAACTTCCAGTATTCTGTGCTCAAATTAAATCAGGGGTTGAATGTGTGGGGCTGGAATATCGGTGAATGAAATTTCGAATTTTTGTTGTTGCTAAAACGGCATAAAGTCTCAAAACATATAGAAAACTTGATTCTGGATCGAAAAATGTTTTGTCTGTCTGTCAGCCTGTACATCTGTCTGTTACTAGGCACAATAACTTTCGAACGAATTGAGACATCATCTCCAAATTTGGCATCCAGCCAGCTGCCGACAAAGGAACGCTTCAAATTGTTTTTGGGTGAGATCGCTTCAGGGGGTAGGGGGTAAAGGAGGTGTGATTTGGAAAATATTGACATTTTTTCGTTAAAACTCAAGTAATATAACCTTTCAGAAGTTTGTGGGTACAGGAATACAAATATTTTCTTGGTGGTCAAGTCGTGGACCCTAAATTCATTTCAAGAGAATGTCTTTCTGATGAGAGTAGATTATCACAGCCATGAGGAAGTTATGATTCAATTTGCAGCACTTTTTTAATTTACCTTAAAGTAATGAAAGATATTAGGTATCTATCAATTTCCCGTAAAATACACTATTTGCAGTTGAGGCATTTTTCAAGAGAAGTGCTCAAAGTTCAACACTTTGTCACTTACTTGCTTTCTTTCAAACGGGGAAGGACAATTTTCAGGATATTATAAACAATAAATACTGCCCTGCATTATGTTTAATAAATTTTAACACCCGATTCTTGTTTTTATATGATTTATATTAAATCTAAACACACAATTGTTTTTGTATTATTTATATCTCTTACATTGTTTAGCAATTTTCACAAGTATTTCTTTAAATTTTGTTTAGAATCAACAAAAGAGGTTAGACGTCTGTTACTTCTTTTACCATTGTTAGAATATGCACTAAAAAGTGTGAATTTGAGGTGGGGGTTATTACTGTTTGAAAGGAATTAGGAATCTGACTCATCAAATTGGAACAAAAGTAAAACAAGTTATGTTTGTGTACGATGTTTTGCTGTTTGATCAAACCCAAATGAAAAAGTATGATAATTAGCATCTTTCAGTGTATTGACAATTATTTAGTAACGGGGCAACAAAGCAATAAGAATACTAATTTTGAAATTATTTATTTATAATATAAGTAACAGATCTACTCAAAATCCATCTTATAATAGATCAGCAGCAGACACACTTTCAGGCAGATTTACCCAGAACATTGTCCAGTTCTCTTCCATCTTTGGCTTGGGTTAGTCAATATACATATTTGGAGATACCGCAAAGATTTTCAATTCAGTCTTAAAGAATTAACACTAGATGTGTGCGAACCCATGTTTTTCTCGAACCAAATTATGAACAAACATCAGCAAATATGTTTATTCGAACTTCAAGTCTTGGAAATAGTATGTCTAAGCTTCACGGTCGAACTTCTTGAAAATTTAACATCGAACTAACCAAAATTTTTCACTGTTGATATATCATTTCTGTAATGTATTGGTTAAGTTAGTCAGTTTAACTTAACTTTGCCAATATAGATGGCAACGTCAGTTTTCTAGATACCGTATGATTTTTAGGAGCAATGCGCACTTATGGATATGCATCAGATAACAGTGAATAGAGCAAGTTTAACCTTTGCTTTGTTTTATTTATTTAGGCAAATAAATTTCCTAAATTAATATTTAGGAAATTTATATAGCAAATTTTTTATGGCAAATATTGTATGCTATTGTATATCTAAAGTTTGTATTTAAGAAAATTGTAATGTATGGGTTAAGTTAGTCAGTTCAGCTTAACTTTGTCAATATAGGTGGCAACGTCGCTTTCTACATACTGTATGATTTTTAGGACCAATGCAGACTTATTGATACGCATCAGATAACAGTTGTAGGAAAACATTGTATTTTGGTGAATAGAGCCAAAATACAATGTTTTCCTACAACTGTTATCTGATGCGTATCAATAAGTCTGCATTGGTCCTAAAAATTATACAGTATGTAGAAAGCGATGTTGCCACCTATATTGACAAAGTTAAGCTGAACTGACTAACTTAACCAATACATTACAATTTTCTTAAATACAAACTTTAGACATACAATAGCATACAATATTTGCTACTAAAAGACCCCCATTATTTTTACAGAAAGCAAATGCTTGACAAAATTTGCAGATTGATTTGGTGAAAATGACTTCTGGTGCTGATGTTAGTTGTGAAGAGGGGTCAAAGTTGAATCAGTCAAAAATACAAATAGGCATATTGAAAGCTTTTTTAGATTTCCACATCTATGACTAACCTCAATTACAATTATTTTTTGTTGTTTGGTATTAGCTAGACAGTTTTGGCAGTCACTTAGATTTAGTGGGTTAAAAGTGAACATGATAACTACTTAAACTTGTAACTGTCTGCTGATTCGTTCATTGTGAAATAAAGCATGTTTAGTCTACTGTTTCCTAAAGGCAATCTACAATTATTGTAATGAATTCTGAAAACTTACGGTGCCGATTGCTTTCGAACACTGCCATTTGTGGGTTCTAGGTGCCCTAATTCGCACTCATTTGAACAATTTTTCCAAAAGTCTTACCATCGAGACCTCTCTATTAGCAACTTTTCATTGCTAATAGATGATCCATTTTATGTTCTTACACTTAACGTCACGATTGTTAGGTTAGGTACCTAACTAGGCGGCGACTTGTTGTAATTAGCATTCCTTACTGTTTCTATAAAAACCAGGTATTACTATAGCAGATTGCTATAATGTAAGTGTACTAGAGGTATAATCGAAATATTATCGTGGTTGGGTAGATTGGTTCTTATAGCTGTGTGTCAAAATAATCAGTATAGTAATGTAATAACAAGAGTGAAAATAATTTGACAGATTTTTACTAGCGCTAAAGCACAACAGCTCCCAAGGTTCGAGTGCCTCTTGCCAGGTGACAAGTTTATTGAACTCTCGAGTTATATTTGGAAACCTTATCTTTAACTCTTAATTTACATTCAATTGCAGGAGCAAGAGTAATATTTAATAGTTTTTTCGAATATGTTGTGACCAGAGCTACAGCTTGCAGGGTTGGCTAAAACAATTACATGCAACAGAAAATGTTACATTGGTTTTGAAACATTTCTAAAATGAATCATAATAGTAGGTAATATAAGAAACTTTAGCAAAAATTGCTACTTAAGAGTGGGTAATTACGAAAACATATTAAATAGATCACCCAAAAACTAGGGTAGTGAACCTGTCAAATGTTAAAATAATAAAAAATGGATGTCCATATAAATCTAGTTTATAATATATTATCTTTTAAATAAAAAAAGATATACCTATACATATTATAAATATAAACAACTATATTTTACAGAAAAATAACATGAGCATTTCTACATCTAATTTTATAATTTACCGTAATTTACTATCGTACTAATAAAAAAAATTCGGGATGCAGCAAGTGTGTTATAGTAGCGAATTTTCATAAGAATTGAACACTACTATTATACACCATATTGAAGATTGATTTTAGAGGTCGTAGTACGCGCACATTTGAAGAATTCTTTCGAAAGTGTTACCATCGCTTTCTCTCTGTTATCAAAAAAATCTTGCGTTCTGACTCCTTTTGAGAAAAATGCCCAAAACTCAATTTTCTATGTAGCTAAAGAACTAAATTTTGCTATATCTGTATATAGTGTAAAAGAAACTGGTATTACAAATTTCATTAAAGTTGTACAGAAGACTTCCAGAAGAAAACTCAATTCATATTTAGAAAAGTAAAGTATCTGCCAAATTATAAACATAGCAGTTATTTTTCCTTGTTAATCGCCAGTATGATTTCGTTTTAGTCAACCTAATCAAACCGGTTTTTTCAATATCAACAACAAAATTATAATTTCAGACTCAAAGGTGACAAACTTATTTAGGCGTTTTAAACAAAAATGAGATCTTGTTCAAAATGTATGAAATCTGTGCACTATAGTTTTTCCAAATGTCAAAATAAAACATAAAAAAACATACATTCATCGAGCTGGATTCGATCGCGTAACCTTCTGATTAGGAGACAAGGGCGATGCCCCCTGCGCCTTCTAGGCACACGTCAACTAACGTTTTATTTGCGTGATACCTTAGATCGGCTTCATGCCCGGGATATTATATTCAAAGTATACGTAACAATTATTAATTACAGAATTCGTAGAATTACCATTGAACCACATCCCACGACTGTTTCGGTCTTAAATGATGTCTTATGTTTACGTTTAAAGATAAAAGAAACTATTTTAGAATCATTTTTATAGACTTGGCTTGATTTTGTTTAAATTTCTGCTATATTATGCGACAGCATAATATATCTATTGTTATAGTTATAGTTTATTGTTATATAAATAGTACAAAGCATCTTACTAATAAGTCTAAACTTGTGGCTGCAAATGATGCAATTTAGACTAAATTTTAATCGAAATGTCAATTGTTCTAAAGTTCTGTCATCTGATTTCTAATCTCCAAAATTACCTCACCTCATTATGTACCATTACAATTTCCAGAAATATGGATGGTACTTGAAATCAATTTCTTCATTTTAATCAAAAACTTCTATATTTTAAAACTTGACTCAAATTAAATTCTATATATTTTTCAACAGAAATATTATTTTGACGTAACAAAAACTGTATTTGGGGCCGTTAATGAAGCTACAAATATGGTGTATTTTAATAATTGATTGAATCCCCCAGTTAAAGTTGTTTTAGTGCATGTCTTTGGGATTTTATTTTTAATTTGGAAAAAACTCTAAATATTGTGTACCAAATTGCTTAAAATTCACAACATAGGTTTATTTCTAGCCACAAGTAAAGTCTCATTCCAGTTACTCTGATACTTACAAAAATAAAGCGTTTTCAAAAAGTTTTCCTCGATTTTCCACCGGAAAAACTTGAGCATAAAGGCTGATTAATGAACTCGACTTCGGTTTTCACCCAAACAAGATTTTTGCCAAGTTTGATTGAAATTAGTTTAGTATTTTTTGATACATACATACATGTTTGGGTTCTAGGGACGCAAATTCACACTCATCTGAAGAAATTTTTTCAAAAGCTTTTCATCGTGACCTCTATTAGCGAATTTTTCTTAATGAAAATTCGCTAAAAAGATATATTATAAGCTACATTTTCGCATATACAGAAGAAAACATATTCCTTCATAAAGATATATACAAAATACTTCTGAAAAGAAAGATAAATGGAAAAAAAGGTACACAATTTTAAAGTTCCATCCACAGCCATATTCCTATTGGCTGTTTTTAATCCCATAACAGAAATTGAGTGTCAAATTGTAGGGTCTTGAATTTGTATTTTAAATTGCGTAGTAATTGAAGCTTGATATTAATTGTAGTAATCGAAATGCAACATATGATAGTTGTTAATTTTACAGGCATTTAAGTATTATTTTACTTTTAAACTAGTACATTTAAAGCACAATTAGCTACTCGTATATTATACTTGTGATAAATATAAATATTATCAAAATTCAAACACTTGTTTGTAATATTTTTTAATCTATCACATCTTTTTCAGGAACTAATCCTGGAAAAATCGCCTAACGAGAAATTAGGCATGCACATCAAAGGAGGCCTTCAGGGTCAGAGGGGCAATCCTCTGGATAGATCAGACGAGGGTGTCTTTGTATCGAAGATTAATTCAGTTGGTGCAGCACGTAGAGATGGCAGACTCAGGACAGGAATGAGACTAATTGAGGTGAATGGTAAATCTCTGCTCGGGGCAACTCATCAAGAAGCAGTGAATGCACTGCGATCGTGTGGAAACACTATCAAGTTGACAGTGTGCAAAGGATATGACAGAGCTGAAGTAGACAGGGCCATAGCAGAAGGTAGGCTGACCAGGGGTGGATCGGTCAGCAGCAGATCGCAAAGTGTTAGCTCATTAGATGTGCCAGATGAAGATAGTCAGCAGGTAAGATGAGAGGTGTGATGTTTATAAAAAAGTTTATAAAAAACTAGCAGACTCGACAGACGTTGTGACATTTGCACATGTAACGAAACATATCGGAAAAATTTTATTTTCCAGTTTTTCTTTCCCTAAAAACCTATTTCGGGGTGTTACGAACATTTTAAAAATATAATTAACCAAATCGGTCCAGCCATCCTCAAGTGATGTGCTTACCAACGGGCAGCATTTAATTGTTATTTATATAGATTATGTTTATATATATATATATATATATATATATATATATATATATATATATATATATATATATATACAGGCTGTCCCAACTAAAATTTTCTCCCCCTAAAATGTCTGATTTCGCTCAAGTGTGAGAAAACTGATAAAAGAGGTCAATTTTAACTTAAAAGGAACCAACTTTTT
The DNA here is from genome assembly GCA_964006375.1 of Tillus elongatus. Classification (NCBI taxonomy): domain Eukaryota; kingdom Metazoa; phylum Arthropoda; class Insecta; order Coleoptera; family Cleridae; genus Tillus; species Tillus elongatus. The sequence continues at coordinate 83,798,985 of OZ023262.1, read as the reverse complement.
TCTTGGTTTTGTAGTTATTTCTGCATCCCTCTAGTGTCCAGAGTGACCCGTTCGTAAAATGTAAATGGCAAGACTAGTCAAGTGGCACATCATTTTGAAGCTGTTTTCATTCTCTATGCAATTGTGTTTTTTTTTCAATTTTGAGCGATTGGGATGCTGGTGAGACATTGTTCAGAGATTCAGATAATCGGGCGGTAGCTATCAAATTATTTCGGATAATGCAGCAGATTTGAAATAGATGTTTGTTTCGGTTAATGCGGTGTTCTGGTTAATCGTGCTCCGATATATATATATATATATATATATATATATATATATATATATATATATATATATATATATATATATATATATATATATATATATATATATATATATATATATATATATATATATATATATATATATATATATATATATATATATATATATATATATATATACTGCGACGGCCACTTGGGGTGGCCGAGGGTTAATACTAGTTTTCCCTAATATGGGGAATTTTCGGGCTGACTCCCGGGACACGGCTTTACGACGGGATCCTGTTCGAGCGCCAACGCCTATAGAGTTTCTTTCAGGGAGTAGGCGTGCTCTCTCGGGATAGTCACCCCTTTCCCAAGTCACTGTCGACGGACACGCAAGCCCAGGGTAGATTCTAGTGGAGACAGGGTCCTCCTAAGTTAAGACGAAGTCCGCCGGGACTTCTGGTTATGGTCTTTATTAGAGATCTATTGTTAAAGGTTACTTCGGTGGATATTCTGGAGAGATTAAATGAAATATCGAGTAAATTAAAATAAAATCTATTAACTAACTATTTACAATAGAAAACAATGGAGTCCTGCTACCAGGAAATTATATAATTCTGAGGAGGCAGAGGTGGTTATTGGACTATCACAGCTACGTGCGGGTTACACGGGGGTTAAAGCAGCAAGGTTTAAGCGGTGCGGGGTTGTGGCAAGGTAGTGAATAATAGCGGATGTTCCCAAGCGGGCATGCAACATACAGCGTATGTCGGACACTACATCAAGCTAAGCTAGCTACGCTAGCTGCGTAGTAAAATATATTGCACTGAAGGGTATTATCTAGTCGCTGCGATACGAATCTACTACAGCCCAGGATTATCCTGGCTACGATCCTCCCTCCGGAGCACGGGGGCGACCACCCGAAGAGTTGTTTTTGACTGTCCCAGATAATGCAATCACTACAACACCCTTGTGCGGCCGAAGGCCTCCGCGATCCCGGGGGAACCGTAACTTCAAAATGCCGCCCCTAACTCCCAGAGCAGTCCGCCAACGGAGACAGGGAAGAAACGGTCCCCTCTAAGGTTCCCAGTGTCATTGCGGAGCGTTCAACATTTCTACCATGAGTTCGCTAAATAGTGTTAGGCTTTCACCTACCTGGTGTATTCTCCAGTGACGATGTTCACCAAACAAACCGTGCCGCGGTGGCCTTGTGAATCGGCGGCCTCGCTCTGCTTACTGGTATACTGTCCTCTCCCTGATGCGGGCTCCTTCTCTTAAACCTTACAATGCCACTTACTGGCCGACGGACTTGCTTGTTCGCAGTGACTCTAGAACTGACAACTCTCCATCGGCGTTCCATCCGGCCACAAATCTTTTACTATGACGGTAAATTAGGCCGGGTAATCTCTCCAGGATTAGTCACTTCGTGACAATACATAATTTATTTATAAAAAATTAAGCTCATTTGTTCAGTTGCTAACCTATGTTTTGTATTAAAATCCAGGAACAGAAAATGAAATCAGAACTGGTACAGTTTGAGAAAGAAGAGGCTGAAAAGAGATTAAGACTATATGATCAGTCTGAAGAAGATCTCTCTTTGGTCGAAGCAAAAGCTACCACACCAGCAGAGAAAGTATTAGATGTTGTCAGAGCTGTGGAAACACTGGCACATGGACCAACAGAGAATTCTGTTGCTCCGAAATCACCTGGTGGTCCAAATTCAGAACTGAAAACTACCACTATCGTCATGAGCAAGCACACGCTGGCACCCCAGCAGACCACAGTGAGTATTTACTGTGTTTAATAGTTAAATGTTTGTCTGTCGCAGAGCTTCACATGCTTTTGTATATATGTTATAGGTAAGCTTCAGTAATAAAATGAAAATTTGTGTAAACTAGAGATTGAATAATTATAATTCTTCAATTTGTAAAGTCATAATTTTATTACTCTTGATATCAAATAGCTTTTGCAGTTAACAATTAAAAATATGATACAATTTAAGAAATAAATGAAACGTTTGCTAAAAACACTGAAGACATTATACAGGGTGTAAAAAAACTGTGGAATATTGCCAATATTTTGAAAACTACTAAACATAGTTTTTTGACACTTGGTATAATGATGTGCTTAAATTTAATACTCTGTTGACAAGTAAAAAAGTATGTGTAACTATAGAGGGTGGTTGAGAAATAATACCAACTTTGTTATTTTAAATGGAACAGCCTGTATATTGTGCAGATTCTAATAAGCATTTAAGAGATAAAGTCAATGGTGTAAGGTTTTAAGTTGTTTATTCGTCTACATAAACGGAATTATGGTATTCATATTACAATAGCAATGTGTGTACATAATATCACATAACACAAAAAGCAAATTAATGATAATAAACAAGTAAAAATTGGATTTAGTTACTTTATGAGATGATCAAAATGTAGACCATTAGTTGCTAAACAATAGCCAAGTCTGTGTCTAAATTCCTGCAAGAAGTTATTAAAAGTATTCTAATGAATTTCATGAAGTTCATTCCAAATTATAATCTTCAAATATTCAATATCATCTGTACACTTTACTCTTTGGATTACCCCACTGTTCATGATTTGATTCACATCCACATATGTCGCTTCATATTAATTCTATAACATCAGAAGCTTCACGAATCTTGACTCTGATTATGAAAATAGCCAAACTGTTTAAAAGTGTAAGAGCTCTGATTATTCTTTATTCTTCAAAGGTCATCTGTTTTGGATTAGTGCTCTCTGATCTGGTCTCTGTTTTACTTTGTTCCTGTTGACAGTATTGAAAGAATCTAGCACAATTTGTGAAAACTTGGTTTTATAAGTTCCATTCGTGCTTATGATCTTAAGTGTGTTGTATACTCAGTTATTTTGGTCCTCATTTACCGAGTTCTAGTTATATTTGTGTAAACTGCTGTTTTATATATAAAGTTCTATAAATGGTTTAGTTCATTCTTCAGAAATATCTTATGTGGTTGAGAATCTGCTTACATGGTGTTCGTAATGCCAGCTTGCTTCAGAGTGGCTTTCACAGAACAAATCATGGAATAAATAGTACTCTTAACAAAGTTATGAGCTCTGCCAGTAGCTAGCTACTGCTTACAGGTGGATTTTTTCTTTTAATTTACATTCACTTTAAATCTGAAGTTTGCGGGGCATTGAACTCGTAGAGGGCTAATTTTCCAATTTTACTGTATATACTTTTTTTCCTTTTACTTTATTTCATAGTTTTGTTGATGCAGCTATATGTATTGCAAATATCCAGTGCATGAATAAATTATTATTGCAGTATTGTGAAAATTAATGTGAACACAGGCAAATTTACGTTAACTATTGTTTATTGAAAGAAAAATAATGCAAACAGTACTAGTTCATAAATCTTTTAGTATTATTCAATAGGGTATATGTCCCCCTTTCGCTTTTATTACAGCTTCAACTCGTTTTGGCATCGAATTAATAATTTTTTTACAACTCTCCTTGATTGTTATCATCGCAAATCCACAAATGACAGCCTCAATCATCTTTTTTTTTTGTACAATCTATTTTTAGCAATCTGGTCTTGCATATAGACCACAAGTTCCCAATAGCATAATGTCTGGTGAGTTTGCAGGCCAATCTAGAAGGGTAATCTATTTGTCCTTGAAATATTTCAACCTCTACTTAGAAACATGGCAAGGTGCTAAATCTTCCGGGAAGATTGGTTCGCTAGCTGGTTGAACTTCTTCCAGTTCTCATGGCAAACACGTTTCTAACATCTATTTATATTTTTCACTGTTCATTATGTCTCCGATGGGTATAGGTTTCCCTGTTTCCATATATGAAACACAGCCCCAAAACATCTTTTGGCTGGATCTTTCACTGTCTGGACCAAGTGAGCTGCAGTTAACTTTTCATCCACACCTTTTCGCATTAATTTTGATCTGTACCCCTGCACCAAAAAATTGTGTCTAATCTGAGAACAAGACATTTCTCCAGTGTTCTTCTTTCCAATGAACATATTTTTTTGGTGACAAAATCAGCCTTTTTCTCATTGTAGCCTGTGAAGCCCTATTGAGGTCTCACAGCTTTTCTTTCTTCCCCCGAAAGGCGTCTGCGAATTGTAGAGTTGTGAATTTTCACTCCAGCCTTTTCTAAGTCTTGCTGAATGTCATAGCTTTTCTTTCAGGGGTTCATCTTGCGGTTTATAAAAAAAAATCGATTTATCTCGAGAAGTTGTCTTCCCTTTTCTCCAACATTTCCCCTTCCACTGAACTTCAACTGATCCAGTCTCCCCTTTTTAGTGAATTTTTATTTAAAAAAATTCACTAATAGAGAGGTATCGATGCTGAGACTTTGCAAACATTTTTTCAAATGAGCGCGATTTAGGACCCTTAGAGCCCATATCCGGGGTCAGTTTCAAATTTTATATGTTTATATATATATATATATATATATATATATATATATATATATATATATATATATATATATATATATATATATATATATATATATATATATATATATATATATATATATATATATATATATGTATGTATGTATGTATGTATCCAACTAAATCTGACAAGGTTTTCCGGGAAAATTTTGAGTTTTCTTAGGGAAAAAATTTTTTATTACAAAGCTATTTTAATGAAATTTGGTGGATATGTTGCCTTGAGAAAAAACTTACCACATACCAAAATTAAACTTTGTATGTTTATAGAAAATTGAGTTTTTCAAATTTTCAATTTTTTTTAGAAAAATTTTTTCTCCGAAAATTACAAAATTATTTTAATTACACTTGGTGGATATGCTACCTTAGTAAAGACCTTACTACATACCCAAATTCAACTTTCTAGGTTATTGAAAATTGAATTATCCAAGTTTGAAGCATTTAATAAAAATTCACTACCATAACGCACTTACTGTGTCCCGAATTTTGTTTAATTATCTCATTTACGGCTCCCAAGCTCAAGGAACACTCACTGGCAGTGTCTCTTTGCCTCATGGATGTGTTCTCAGCAAGTGTAATTATCATTTCTCTTCTCCTTGGCGTAGTGTCCATGATGCCACAAACACACATGAGAAAAACTTGTCACAGCAGTGTTGCCATGTTGAAGTAATACAGAAACTCCCAATGTTCACATTAATTCACACAATACTGTATTGTGAATATTTATTAAGTAAAATAGGTAAGTAACCAGTTTAGTTTGCACCTGAGCCTACAATTGTATAGAAATCAGGAGGCGTAGAAAAAATGTTTCAAACAGAGTGAAACAAAAAGTATCCAAATTTGGTGTTTAAAAATATCAATTATTTGAAATCTAAGCCAAAACAAGACAATTTTAATAACATACATTCATATAGAAATTCCATAGATGTACAGGGAATGTTGGTTATAGGCAATAATTATGGAGTGTTAACTAAATTTAAAATTTAGAAAACTAAAACTGAAGTGTTGTCTGTGTCAGGAAAATTTTGAGTTATATTACAGTTTTTAATTATATTCAACCCAAAATTGCATCAATTGCAGGCACAAAACCTTTTGCAAGATGCTATATTGGTATATTAATAAATTGATAATAAACTAATAGCTAATAATATATAACAAAAAAAAAAATAGAAGGCAATTTTTCATTTTTACTGAAGCTTCATTTAATTCATGTTCACATAAAAGATACACAATATTACAATCGACTACATTTTTCAATTTTAATTTGTTCGCATGTGAGCCTTTTTAAAGTTTGTGTGTATTTTGAAGTGTAATTTCAAATAATTTGAATAAAGAATTTTATTTTATGTAGCGTGTTGTCCCTGCAGTATAATATCTGTAATAGTTACTTAGCTGAGACTGATAACCCAGTAACATTCCGTATTAGAAGCCCGCCCCTAAGACAGAGTAGAATTTAACATCATTAGGCAGCTTAATCCCCGAGTTATTGAGAGCATGACCCCTGTTCTATGATTTTCGCATGAGGCATGAAAAGTCTGCTGTTTAGTAAGAAAACTCATACGAAATTTTTGATTGCAGACAGGAAAATGCAGTAGTCCATAACGGTTAATCAAGAGTGAGATTTTACTTTAAATTTAATAAACAATTCTTGAAATATTTTGTAATCTATCGTGTTAATGTTAATTTGATGGTGAATTGAAAAACAACCAAAACAACAAAGTGGTGCTCATATTTTCATTACAGAGAGTAATAAAAGAGAGATAATGTGAATTATTTAGAGCTAAGATAAATGATAATTGATGCCAATTTACAATAACACATCTTGATGTATGTGTTTGTGGCTTATATGTTATAAATATACAATAATTGTTATAATGTGTTTATTATATGTAATTTATCATATCAAAAGGTACCAATATTGTCAGAGGTTGTAATGACTGCCAGAAAATGTGTCAGCATTAGTTTTGTATTTTGTATTTTCATAATATAAAACTATAACTATTCCTCCTGTGTGAAATCCTGCTTCAGGACACTAAGAAATATCCATATTAAGTAAAATTAATTGTTTAGTATTTGAAATAATTATTTACATAGTCAGAGTTAGTGACTCTACAGCTGACTGTCAATTAGACATTTACAGAGAACTAAATAGAGCTAGAGTTCGGAAAATTTACATTTACAGTAGAAGTTCGATAACGTGAACCGAAAAAAACCACGAGTGTTCGACCTAACGAATGTGTTCACACTAGTGGGGGTCTGATTTTTATTGCAAATTTGTATGCTCAAGGCACATAAAAGTGAAATTTTTGTTTCAAATTAAAATTAAACAAAATTTTTTTTAGTGGTCTTAAATCTTATACAATAAATTAACAAAAACTTAAAGATGTAATTACAAAAACAAAGAGAAATACTTTCACATGTATTATGTATGTAACATGTGTACATATTTTGTGTAAGTATGTATGTATACATATTATGTGCATATGTACTATGTTTATACGGGTGATTCATAAGTGGTGACCAAAAATGAAACCCCATGTTCCTTGAACAATTTTAGAGAGGGTATGTCCTATAAAATTTTTTCCTATAATGCTTCATTAAAAAGATACAGGGTGTTGAAGTTGAATTTCAAAAAATAAAATTTTCCAATTTTTTAAAAAGTAGCACATGTATTTTGCTGAAACTTCGCATGTGTAGGCTGTTACAGAAGGCGCGTATTCTACCATAACAATTGAATCGGCTAATCCAGCAGTGGCACGCGTACCCACATGTCATTGGTTATCCCTCAAGAAAAAAACGGGTACGCCAATGATATTTTTTTTTATTTTTTATTTTTTGAATCGTACTTTCATTCGTGAACAAAATGACTCTTGATAATTTTGTGTATGACACTTATTTTACGAATAAGCAATGAATCAGGTAAGTGTTTTAGAGCACAGTTCATGATTTTGAACCAGTCGTTGTTTGGTAGAAAATCGCAATGATACACTTTTATCAGGCTTATAGTAATTTATTTATTACAATAAATGTTCAAAAATGCCTCCATTGGCCTGAATACACACACGACATCTTTTTAATATGGCAAATTTAATGTCTTGAGGATTCATTGTTGCTTGAATATGACGAAATGCATTATTTATCAGTTGTTGTAGCTGCTCTGGTGTATTTATTTGTTCACTGTAGACCAGTCGCTTAAAATCACCCCAAAGATAGAAGTCAAGTGGGTTTAAGTCCGGTGATCTGGCAGGCCAATGTATTGGTCCAGTTCTGCCAATCCATCTTTCATTATAATGTTCATGTAGCCATGTAACAACGTTTCGACTATGATGCGCTGGTGCACCGTCATGCTGGTACCACATTATACCTCTTGTTGCTAGTGAAATGTCATCTAGAATGTTTTCTACACGGTTTTCTAGGAGCGCTAAGTACGAAGATCCATTTAAACGTTGTGGCAGGACTTCCATGAACAGTGAGCCGTTAACAATACCACACCATAAATAAATGGAAAATCTATGTTGAAATGTGCGAGTTCTTGTTGCATGTGGATTTTCCAATGACTAGACATGCTCATTATGAGAATTATAAATACCATTTCTTGTAAATGTTGATTCGTCAGACCAGAAGATTAGATTAGGGAATAAGATATTTTGATTGTTCATTTCCAACATCCAATCACAAAAGACTCGTCGATGCACATTATCTCCAAGTGGAAGGCAATGAACATTCTGTCGATGATATGGATGTAAGGCTTCTCGATGTAAAGTTCTCCAAACAAAGCTTTGAGAATATTGTAACTGCGTGGCAATCCTCTGAGTACTTGTAGAAGGTTGATCCATCACTGCATCCACCACTCTCTCTTCGTCTTCAAGTTGATGTTGTCTTCTACCATTAGCTCTAGCTCAGGACGTTGTCCAATACCGCACTGCCGAACTCTTGAAAACAATCAAGAAAAAACCCTTGGTGTAGGTTGACGGCGAGTGGGAAACCTACGTTGATATTCCTGACAAGCAGCTAGAGCATTTCCATCAGCATATCAGTAGATAAAAATTATATCTGCACACTCTTCTGAGGTGTACTCCATTATAAGAAGTAAAAGAGTAGAAATTTTTGCAATTTTATAAAGTTTACCACTTACACCTATTCAAAATAATAACTTGTTAACCTAAACGTCAAGTGACACTTAATGACAACTTTGGCAAACCAGACTACTACTTACTAAAATGGAGGCATAAAAGTGTATCATTGCGATTTTCTACCAAACAACGACTGGTTAAAAATCATGAACTGTGCTCTAAAACACTAACCTGATTCATTGCTTACTCGACAAATAAGCGTCGTACAGAAAATTATCAAGGGAGTAATTTTGTTCATGAATGAAAGTAGGATTCAAAAAATAAAAAATAAGAAAAAATATCATTGGCGTACTCGGGTTTTTTTTTTTTTTTTTTTTTTTTTTTTTTTTTTTTTTTTTTTTTTTTTTCTTGAGGGATAACCAATGGCATCTGGGTACGTGCGCCACTGCTGGAATAGCCGATTCAATTGTTATGGTAGAATACGCGCCTTCCATAACAGCATACATATGCGAAGTTTCAGCAAAATATATGTACTACTTTTTAAAAAATTGGGAAATTTTATTTTTTGAAATTCAACTTCAACACCCTGTATCTTTTTAATGAAGCATTGTAGGAAAATTTTTTATAGGACATACCCTCTCTAAAATTGTTCAAAGAAGATGGGGTTTCATTTTTGGTCACCACTTATGAATCACCCTGTATATACTCAAAAGAACAGTTTGGCAGTATAAACATGAACATAATATGTTTTAGTGGTTATTTTGTTGAAAGTATGATGTGATGCTTCTTCGTACCGTCTTTACAGACATGCTTGCTAACACAGCTTTCTCTTGCATACGTTTTAGATTTAAAATGTGAGAAATATCTATTTGATTTTGTTCAGCCCATTTTATGGAAATGTTTAAAGCTTCGACTGCGTCCCGATATGTAATTTTTTTGGATTGCTCTTCAACAGTTTCAGGATTACTTGCGTCTGATACTTCATCGTCATCTACATCAGTTACTGTTGTGACAGACTTTCATTTTCAGTTGTAGGATTAGCATCTTTATTCCCTTATTTGATATCATGTGCGGTAAATGTACCCTAAATAACATAAAATAACACATACAATCAATCAGTTTTATGTGTATCCATTATTTACGCTTACAAGATTAGGTGCTTCTAGCAGGGCAACAGTATCTGCTATTACTGTCTGGGGTTAATCTTGGTTCAACATTTGTTTCAAAACAGCCAAAGGAAGTTAGTCTTCATAATGATCTTCCCTATTCAATAAATTTCTCCAACATTTTGATATCATTGTTGGTTTTAGTTGGTCGCATGCTGCCTTTAGACCCAAAATTGCATCTCTTAGTGTCAAACTTTTTAGAGAAATTCCGGAATTTTCTGTTCTGACAACAAATGAACTCCTCTGGTAATAGAGCTTAGCTAATCTGAAAACATTTTGGTCAAGCGGTTGAATTAGGGGAGTTACATTCGGTGGCATAAACATTGTGAATATTGCCCTATTTGTAGTTCTTAATTCTTCCTTGGGCGGCTGTGATGGAGGATTGTCTATGATAATTCCTTTTCAGGAAGATTCCCACTTCTCAGAAAAGATTTCACCTGGAATAGTGAAATGATATGGAAAAAATGATTACACATCCACATGTACTGCAAGTTTACAAACCTCAAGAACAAACTGCTGGAAAAAACAATTTTTAAAAATTTCCGAAGTCATCCATGCTTTTTTTGTGTTTTTGTATACCACTGGACAATGAAAGTTTTAAAAACACGTCGGATTTCTAACCTTCCCTATTACAAATAATAATTTGTGAGATCCTAAGAGATTTGTACAGCCGAGAAATGTGATTCGTCGCTTTGCTGTTTTCATGCCAGGGGCAGTTTTCTCGGATGTTGAAACGTAACTTTCATCTGGTAAAAGCTGCCAATATAACCCCATTTTGTCTGCATTATAGATCTGATGATCGCATAAGTCGAATTCGTCAATAACTCTTTTGAGTTCTATTTGGAATGGATCTACAAGTTAGTACAGGCTGAGAAGACAACTTCTCTCCAGTAATTTTGAAAAATCGTATACCAAATCTAGACTTAAATAGCTGCAGCCATCCGTCACTGGCGGGACCTGACCTCTGTTCTCGTATAGATCTGCATATACACCTAGGGCCTTTTGTTTTAGCATGTCTCCACTTACTGGCATGTTGTTTCGTCGTTGGGTAAGGAACCACTTGTAGACTGCCCTTTCAACTGCTGGATATTCTGCCTTTCGTAAAGTTCGCTTTTTTGTAGGGCGTAAGGTTTTCCTTACCACTTATATGATTACGTCTCTTTTTGATTTTATTGAGCAAATGGTAGATTTTGCTACTCCATATTTTCGAGCCAAAGCACTGACACTTAAACCATTGTTATGTTATTCTAATATGGTAGCCTTTTCATGTAATGACAAGCACTTTACTTTACGTTTAGCCATTAATTAGCTTTCTTATTTTGGCACACTTTTATGCAGCTACGCTTGAAGCACCACAGTTGAAAAATATGCATGTAAATGCTTCCTACAATCAAATCTGCAGAAGGGAACTGAATTAACTAATGATGCTATGTGTAGTATAACCACAGTATGCCATACATGAGCCATACTTTGAAGAAGTATTGTTCACGTTATCGAGAGTGCATGCTGTTCACGTTACAGAGATGTCAATGTAAATAATTTGATGTTCACATCACCGAGCTCTTCACATTTACGCATGTTCACGTTATCGAGTTTCTACTGTATTTGTTTTCCAAGTTGCATACTTATCCAATGTTTATAGATTAGATAGGTTGTCTGGTAACTCTGAGGGGTGAGACGTGAGACGAGGGTAATATGTCGTGTATTCAAAATGCGGATATTTCCTATAGTTTCAGATTGCGTTTTGGTGTTTTGAATAACATTTATTAGAAGTTTGTGTAACTTTTAATGTGTTTGCAAAAAAAATTCGATATGATCAGGGGATCAGGAGATTTATTTCAATGTTGATTTTGTATGGAACAGCAGTTAAAGCGAAACTATTGTCTGAAGGACAATATTTTATGTTTTGCAGTGTTGTGTTGTAAACATAACTGCACGGTGAATATATGGTATTACGAATTGGACATTATTTATTCAAGATTATTTTTATATTCAGCAATTAAATCGATGAGTCGTCATAAAGGTAGATAAGTATGTGTTTAATGTACAGGCTGGCCAATTAAGCGAGGCATGCGGCTGTATCTCGGAAACCATTCACCAAAGAGCTTTAGGAAAAAATATCTTTAGTAAATATGGCCAAGAGAAATCGTTGGAAATTATTTTCCAAGTTCGTCAGATGCGCACTAGGGGGCGTACACCAAGAGGAAATGGAAAAAATAGGATATCTCAGTAATATGTCCACATAAACTTTACTGAAAATACCTGCAAATAAATGTCGTGTGTATCACGAACAATTTTTGTTTTGACTATTTTTCTCTGACTCTTGAGATAAAGTGGTGGGGGTAAGGCAAACATTGATTAGAAAAAATTAAAGATCTTGGGATCGCCTCATTGGAAAATATTGAACTTAGTGTCATTTAAAAGAGTATTTCTTGCTCTATTAACTGCATTGCAAGCTGTGTCTTTGTTATTGTTACTGTAAACACTAGATGGCGCTTTAAAAAAATTTAACACATTTAATAGTTTTTCTCAAGAAACCTAAATACAATGATATTACTACATAGATAGAAAGAGGACTAAAGGCCAAAGCAAGTGGTGAAAAGCCAAAGTCTCTATCTTTTGTTTGACGGGAGATATTAATGAAAAAGTGATACTGCAATCTAAAAATATATTTATTTAATTCCCTCTGTATGTAATTCTAAAAGATAAGCACTCTAGTGTCTCCTTAAATGCTCAGTGTCCGCCGTCACGTTCAACACACTGCTCGAGCCTATTTCGAGTAGAATATTACGCCACACCATACATTAAGACTCCAACGTCCTTGATGTTGAACTTCTCGCATCCAGTGGGGGTTCTTGATAGACAAATAATGCATATTATGCAAATTCACATTACCATCACTATGAAAAGTAACCTCGTCCGTCCAAAGAACTTGCGTTAAAAAATTAGTATTTTCATTGATCATGTCTAAAAGCTAATGGCAATAATCCAGCCTCCGATCATAATTTGGCTCATTCAGCGCTTGATTCAAAACAATATGATAAGGGTGTAGTCTAAAAATTAAAATAATTATCATTATATATTCAAAAGGACGTTGTAATAAAAATATGTTTATCTGCTGACATAATAGACACATTATGTTATCGGATTTAAGTAGGGTTAGGTTTGAATGTGAGTGGGCTTGGCCTTGGGATTTAAGTAACATAAAGCTGTTCATTATACCACAAGGGGTGTTCACTCAAGATAGACAGTTACGTCATCAACAATTCATAAAGCTTAACTATTACTACATTGAATGTTGAACAGTTGTGGTAATTTCAATGTTGTCAATAAACTTTGAGTAAAATGGTACTGATATACCAAAAATCAACTCTAAATTCGAGAAAACGTACTTGTTATTGGTATGAGAAGATTTTGGTGGTTTATGATGTAACTGTTGAGCTTTGATGAACAGCCCATAGTGCGATAATGAGATTCACAATAGCACTATTGCTACTATAACGAGAAACAAAACACGAATCTTTGGCTAACCAATTCAATAATAAATGACAAACAAACGCTACATTCACACCAGTGAAATTAAGTTTAAAATGTCAGTTTCATCATATTGCAAATAAAATTTAATATTTTTAAGGGTCTTAAGTTTTAATCAATGACAGCAGATAAAGTTTTGTATCTTACTCGGATCATAAACGATCATTATGGTAACACGTCATGTTATGATATCATAATTTTTATGACTGTCGTCTGATCATTTTCACAACTGTCATTATGATCCCTGTGAAAAAAATAACAATAACTATTTTAAATTTCAAGATATAATAAGCTTACCTATACTCTTTCAAAATAGTTTGGATGGTGATCTGCGAAATTCGCAAGTCAAGATGCAATGTTATTGTGCTAACATGAGGATTAAATTCAATATATGCCAAAATATTGATAATATTTTCTTCAGTTCTGGCAAAACGGCGTCTCTGCAGCACCGGTTGGCTTAAGCTTCCAATTTCACGTAAGTTTTGCACCAAGCGAGGAAAAACTCTTCTGTTGTAATGGTGGCAATTCGGATACCGCATTGTATACACTCTTTCACCAACTGCCATATTTTGAAAGCACTCAAAGTAAACACCAATCATATCAACGGCTTCATCATTTGTAAAAGGCATTTCTAATATTTAAATTATACAAAGAATTCAGAGTAACTAATTTGCGTTTCTTTAAAGTATTGTAATTTTGTCTTTTTTCCAAAGCCTACCTATTCAAGTTTTAGAGTATAATTATTGGACCGAATGAATAAGTTATAGTTGCGTTATGAATGCGTAAATAAGTCTTATTTTTAACAAAAAACTATAAAACTAAATTTTCAGATTAATAAATTTCTGTTTTCAATCTTTAAATTAGTCAATGCTGAAAGTGTTTTTGTTTAAATTCCAGTTTTATAAGTTTTTCATTAATATCTCCGGTTAAACAAAAGATAGAAACTTGGGATTTTCACCACTTGCCTTTAGTCCTCTTTCTATCTACGTAGTAATATTTATATCCATGTATTTAGGTTTCTTGAGAAAAATCATAAAATGTGTTAAATTTTTTAAAAGCGCCATCTAGTGATCACAGTAACAATAACAAAGACATGGCTTGCAATGCAGTTGATAGAGCATTTATTTGCAGGTATTTTCAACAAAGTTTATCTGGACATATTATTGAGATATCCTATTTTTTTCATTTCCTCTTGGTGTTACGCCCCCTAGCGGGCATCTGACGAACTTGAAAATAATTTCCAACGATTTCCCTTGGCCACATTTACTAAACATATTTTTCCCAAAGCTCTATGGTGAACGGTTTCCGAGATACAGCCGCTTACCTCGCTTAATTGGCCACCCGGTACAAGAACTCGATAAATATTACTTAACCTAAATATCGGTTTCGATGCCTGGTGGAGTTCTTTATAGTGTATTAATGTGCAAAAATAATTCTAAAAAGGCAATGGAAAGTGGAGGTGAACTTTCCTTCTTTTCTTTTCCAAAAGAAGTAAAACTAAATTATTAGGTAAATTTGCAGATGAGCTCACAGAGGGTTTTTAGAAAAAAATCACAGAAACTTGCTTAGAAACCGCCCTTGGATGCCTGAGCCACAAGAAAAAATTCGTGCAAACGACCCCTAAGAAATTCTTGTTCTGGTTAAGGCACTTATTACTCGTTTTGGCAACAATTTAATACCACTAAAAACAACATTATTTCGGTTTGTCCTCAAAATGTGTCCAAACTTCAGTTGTCCCCTCTTCTTCGGCACGGAAAAGGCGCCCGCCAAGTTCATTTTTCAAATTTCCAAATAGGTATTAGTCACTGGGGGCCATATTTGAACTATACGGAGCATGATTAATTTGTCTCGAACCCGCAGTCACGAATTGAGAATTGTGCAGTTCCAGCAGTGTGCACGAGAGCATTATCATGGAGCAAACGCACGCTTCTGGTCAGTTTCCCGCGTCTTTTGTCCCAAATATTTTGTCGTAATTTATGCTAGAGTGTTGCATAATATGTTGCGTTCTTTAAAGTCTATGAAAAGAAGACCCTCACAATCCCAGAAAATCGTAGCCAGCACTTTTTTGTCGACTGACAGGCCTTGAACTTTTCTCGGCAGTGCTTTTCCTTTATGCCTGTATTCCATCGACGCTCTTTTGCACAAAGGATCATAATTTCATTCCCTGTGGCAAATGTCTTCAACAGGTCGACAGACTTTTCTCGGCAGAGGTCCAAAAAGGATAGTGCACATTCAGCACGACGCTGATACTCAACTGCTGAAAGATGTTTAGCGACTTACCTGGCACTAACTTTATTCATGCCTAAATGTTTGTGGAGGATTCGGCGAGCTCTTGTATCTGAAAGCCCCAACATTTTTGTAAATTGTTTCACTTTCAAGTGTCGATAACCTAGATTTATGTCAAGCCGGGAAATTTTGGCGCTTACCACTATAACTCAAAAAATAATAGACCAATTTTTTAGAACTTACCATGTGTGTTCCTTTAATAAATGGCGTGGATAAAGTTCGTTATTCAGGAAAATCTAACCTGGTTTACCCTTCAGATTATGTTTGTATCTTCAGAAATAATAAAGCTATTGTAACCAATTTGGGCATGCAAGCTATGTATGTACCAAAACCCAGATCTGTAGGTTAGAAAAAAGCAAAGTTCCAACCATTTAAAGAAAAAATTATTGGTTGAACTGGAGGTCAAAGAAGACACAAGACTAAATTATCATATGTGTTTAGCAAAATCTATTCAGTATTACAGAGGAAGATTGGGTTTTTGATGCAGAAAAGTCAGGAAGTATAAAAAAAACTTGGAACTATGGTTTTTACTCTAAAAACATCAAAGTGACGATTTGAAATGTCACAATTGGTGATTCTTAAACAAATATTCTGAGACGAATGTGGTTAATGACAATAAACATGACCTTCGGTGTTTTAACAAGGTGTTAAATTTGTGTTTTAACAGCTACTGTTCTTCATTTCACTCAAATCTGCAGAAAAGTTATATGAAATAGACGCTTTCTACGATGTTTTGGCAGCAGCTGAAATTACCGAGTCTGATAAAATGTTATTCATAGGTGTATCGCAGAAAACATATACACTCTAATAGATTACCAGTTTTAAATGGGATCTGAAAAACTGTAATTAAGATGTTTTGGGGTTAACAGGTTTAATACAACTATTTAAATCAACAACAGTGCAGTGCGAATATGATGAGAATAACAGCCAATGCTTGAATCTTGAAAAAATAATGATAACAACAATCAATGTTAAGATACAGTCATCTTCCTGTACGGCGACTCACGCACGCTCTTCTCGGATACGGGCCCCATAATACTCTGTCCACAAGGGGTTGTACCTCTCCCTGGTTTGCTAATGCTGCATTGTCACATCTATGTAGGAGTGTTACAGTTTGGATTACTATACTTTCATGAAAATTCACTACCATGACATACTTGCTGCATCCAGACTTTAACCTTGAAGTTAAATGTCTCAGAAACAGTTCATTTTGCGAACAATGTTATGTCAATAAAATCACACTAAAATTTCAAGTAGAGTCAGGAAATGGTATAATAATATACAAGTGTTCTGTTTCAAATAAAAAAGTAGCCTCAACTTCTGGTATAACTGGAAGTTCTAGAAGACTGAAAATATTTTAGAGTTTAGAATTTTGAAACACTAACAAACCTTAATTCTAAGACCTCTAGCTTTATTAGTTTTCTGTAAATATCTAATGGATGGTCAATTACCCTATATTAGAGAGTCAAACGTACTGCTATAACATTGATTTTTATCACCTTTCACACCTAGTCTGAAGACAACTGGTTGCCAGGGTTCGTAACTCCTATTTTATATACAGCAAGGTTCAAAGAATGTTTCCTCTAAATATGAAGCTTGTTAACCTAAGTCTGGTGGCTTTTAGCTCATGGTCTATTAAGACTTAAATCTGAATTTACTAATATTATGATCAGAGCATGTAAGCTATGTGAATGTAATTACTGTAAGATAGTTAATATGGATGTTTCAGAAAAATAATTTAATACATCAAAATGTTTTGAACAATAGAATAAAATATTGTTTCGAAGCCTTACAATTGAAGTGCAATAAAATAAAATTGGGATATCTTAATGCATTGCAGAAATAATGCTGTAAAAGAAGATATTTTAACCTTAATATAATGTTTTCCTATACTTTCAGCTGTATTAGATTGTTTTGCTTTAAAAACTGCTTTACTTTATTTTAGTCTGCAATTTTTAAATTTAAATAATTTTTTAAAATATTGAACCAAATGCCCACATCAGTATTATTACATACAGGGTGGCCCATTAAAAAAGTTATCTGTTTACAAAATGCTCAGATAGGTCGATTTTGTTTTGAGGGAGATACATTGCTGCATGTATGTAAAAGCTGCTACTTCATCCTCCTGAATAGGATAGCTACTCTCTTCAAAATGTTAAATAGCAAGTGAGGTCAAGTAACACATCGTTGGAAAGGCTACTTAATTATTTATTCATCCTGTACTCAGTTTTGAAAATCCTTGAAAGTCTTGCAGAGAAAATTCAAAATCAAAGTTGAATGTATGAACTAAAAAAGTTTTGACATTGTGGAAACAAGAGGTCTTTGTAAAAGTCTGATACAAAAGCATGGGTTTGCTTAGCAGCTGAAATATTTCACTTTCTGAAGCATTTCGGGTGTTATCAGATGGCATTCAGCAACAATGTGCTGGCGCAAATCTTTCAGGTTCATGGGCTCAGTTGTTAAGATTTTGCTTTTTTACTGTCCCCATAAAACAAGTCTAATGACACTAAGTCCGGTAAGGCCCTTTCAATTTAGCTACGTCTTCCTATCCATCTGCTTATAAATCTTTCATCAAGAGCCGAAGGCCTTTGATTCTGTTGATCATTCTCTTTTACTTGTTAAATTGTTACGGAGTTTCTGGTCACCTTTTAGAATGGTTTGCCAGCTACCTTGGTGGTCGATTGCAGATGGTAAAACTTGATGACGGGGCTTGCTCTAAAGACTGCCCAGTATCGGTGGGAGTACCTCAAGCATCAATACTCTGTCCAATTCTTTTCAACTTGTTTACTGCTGATATGAATAGCATTCCTATACTGTCGACTCTTCACTGTTTTGCAGACGATATGTAATTATATATTTATTATTATCTCTTTCTTGAAACTTCCTACAATATTCTACAGGTCTAGAATCTTCAATTGTCTGTGATGTTCAGAGCAGATACCCTGTCCCATTCAGATCATCATAGAAATTTGAGATTTATATTAGATGTGGACCTGGAGTTCCCCAGGCATGTGGACCATCTCTGCCAGGCTGTATTATAGACTGCGATACTTGTGCCAGTACTGTGATTGCCTTCCTTCAAAGTGGGATTTTCAAAGTATGACTCATTAGGATAATTAATCGGAAGTCATTACACCTGCTAGCTTTGCTGGTTTTGGGTAGGGCTATGAAGATCGATTTCCGCCAGTCGCCGGGAAGTTTTCCAGTTTGGTAGACTTGGTCGAAGAATGCTGTTAAAACAGATATGCTTTCGTCATTCAGTAGTTTTATTAGTTCTATGGGAATTTCGTCGGGCCCTGGAGTTTTTCTTGCTTTTGATTGGTGTATTGCTTTTTGAACTTCGGATTTGAGAATGTTTGGTCCGTCTTCTGTCATATAACCAGTCAGTAGATTCTCTGGGGTTTCGCGGGTCTCGTCCTCGAACAGTTGTTGGATATACTGTTGCCATTCATTACCCTCATCTTCTTTTGTTAACAGTGCCTTTCCACTCTCGCTATGCAGTACTGTTGTGTTTTTTCTTCTGTATATGCCAGAATGTTCCTTTAGCTTTTTATGTGAGTTAAATTCATCATGTATGGATTGAAGATGTTCGATTTCTCTGCAGGATTCTCTGAGCCATATTTCCTTTGCTTCCTTAATTTTTTTGCGTATTATATGGTGCACTCTCTTATATTCACTATGATTGTTGTTTTTGTGTTTACATCTCTCTTCCATGAGATTCAATATGTCCTGTGTCATCCTTCCTTTTTTTCCTCTTTTTACTTTTGGTTTTACTAGGTGTTGAACTCTTCCATTTCTCAACGAATTTTTGATTTCTCGCCAATTTTCTTCGACACTTTTGTTATCAAGGGGCAATGACACAGTTGTATGTATATTTCCATTTATTTCCTGAGTTAGCTCTTTAATTGTTTCGAGGTCCTTTAGTATATGTTGTTGTATTCTTGATTGACCCTATACATTTGTTTATTTTCACTAATGCTTGACCAAGGGAGTGGGAAAAATATAGAAATGATTTATTGATGCAGGCAAGATGTCTCCAGGAATCTGTCTTGAATTTTATGCTTTTACTAGTAATGTCATTATATAATAATTTTTATCAGTTTGTGAGATTTCTTTATTTAAATGGCTTACTGTTTTAATCATTTGTCATTTAGTTTATTAAGATATAATAGGCGTTTTCTTATGTTTTTCGATTCAATCGTTCTTATATTCTTTATTCTTTTAAGACCTAGAACTGAGTGTGTGTAACTATTTAATGAATGCTGTACCTGTTGTATTTTCTGTCAACATTCCATTATCTTATTTCATAAATGGTTGGCATTTTTAAGAGGTTTTTTTTTAATGGTGGGGATTATGGGACACTAATATAGAATATTGGTACTGATCTTTTACAGTGTTAATTGTGCAATGTCTACTGTAGTTAGTATTGATGTTTTGTTATAATTTTTAATGGCCTGATCATTTTAATAGCAGGTTTTCTTTTTTTAAATGAATTTTTGAAGATATAACGGAATGAAATGGCTGCTAGTCCTCTTATTAACATTATTGATTAAGGTGGTTTTTACCTGGTAAACATACATCATACAACAGGTAGACGGCTCATGTTTATCCGCTAGTGTACAGGTGTCCCATTTTGGTTGCAATTCTTGGTTATTAGTAAAGACAGAACCTTGCGGTTTTCGCAAACCTGAGCTACTTTTTTGTGAAGCGAAAAATGCTGCAACAAAATTGTCATAGTCCTCTTAGTTTCCGAGCTATAGGGCGAAATTGAAGATATTGCATTTTCAGATTGTCAGACAACTTGTCAAAAAGGTAAAAACGAATCCTTTTAGAACTTTTAAGTAGAATCTAGTGGCATATTTAGTTTGTTTCTAAACATTACTGTTTCTAAATATTACTGTTTTTGAAATATTGACCAATGTTTTTTTTAATGAGACACCTGTATATTTGCCAAGAAAGTAAATTGCATTTTCAGAAATTTCTCAAAAATATATAACATTATGGGTGTATTTTAAAAAACAATGAAAAAAAACCTAATTTTCGTAATTAACAATAAAAATTTTGCAGTTTGCTATGCAAACAATCCTGCTGTTTATCATTTACTTGGAAGCAAGTGACACTATCCCAAAATTTGTTCTATGCCGTGTCAATGCTTGTCTTAGTTATATAAATTTTGTGTTTCATTTTCAAATTTGGCTGTTTTTTTTTTTTTGTATTTATATTTATTGTGTGCAGGTATATTTGTGACTATGATATTAAACCAAACTTTCCAACATTTTGCGGCATATGATATGTTTTATATACAGTAATAAAATTGTTGAAGCGGCATCTGGGATATATTGTAACAGGTAAATAGTTGGTTTTCAGTTATGTTTAAATACTATTGCTTTATTTTTATTTAGATATCCAGAAATAAGGCAATCCATTACATCCACTTTTTACTGACTAAAAAGAAATTTACTTGGTCAGGGTGGTTCAAAATATGTACTGGAGAAAATCGCGAGGTTGAAAAAGTCGCAGTTTTGGCCAATGTAGAAGCCTACCCTACAAACTCCTGTAGAGCCACTGAAAGTAGCGTAAAGTTCAAGAAATTCTAAGAGAACACAAATACTATCCATACAAATTTAGGCTTCTCCAGCACCTACACCCTGTGGATGCTCAACATCGGGTAGTCTTCTGCAATTGGTATCGGGAAAGATGTGATATGGTTAAGAATTTTGCAACGAAGGTTATATGATCGGACAAAGTTCATCTTAGTAATTCTGGTATACTTAATAAGCACAATAGCAGATTCTGGTCCCAGGAAAAGCACCACCAAATATTTCCCAGAAGACAGCAGGGCAGGTTTGGTCTAAATGTGTCTTGCTTCATATTAAGAACACAGATAACATTGTATGTATTTGAGTGAAACCTAACAGCCAATCGCTGTTGAAGTTCTAGAGACAGCTATACCTAAATTACTCGATGATGTTCCTTTAGCGCATTTAACGAAATTAATCTTCAACAGGACGGAGCTCCTGCACACAATTCTCAAATGGCGAGGTTATTTCTGGAAAATAATTTTCCAAATCAATAGATCTGAACCAATGGACCTATAAGATGGCCCTTTAGGTCCACAGGCTTCTCTATATTGGATTTCTTTCTATGGGGTATTTGGAGAATAAAATTTACGCAGTTCATTATGATAATATTCAAGATTTAGGAAACGTGATAAGAGAAAGTTTTTGCTACTTACAAAATCATCGTGTTGTTTTGCTTAATTCCTTAAAACGAATAGAAAAAGTATGTGAAGCGTGCATATGGCAAAATGGAAATCATTTTTAACAGTTCTTTTGATTTACTGGATTACTTTAGTACTAGTGCTACGATTTTCAAAGTTGGTGGTTCGGTGATAAGAATGTGTGCCTCTCAACTACTGGATTTGATTCCCAGGGGCCCCTTTTACTTTTTCATACTCTAACATTAACATCAACCAAGGTTGTGGCATTTTATTTGAGCAAGTTGAATATCTGAACGTTCCTCCTTTCGGAGGGGGCGTAAAGCCGTCGGTCCCGTGTCCATGCGATGTTCTTAAATACTCCTACCCTCCTTACAGAAAGGCGTGGATTTGGCAAAATTTCCAGGATAGTGGGGTGATTGGCCATAGTCGCGGAAATAGACGAAAGTTTAAGAAGCAAAAACACACACACACATGCTTATTGGGTAATAATTATTTATTAGCTTGTTTTGTGGAAAATTAGATATATTGATGAGCTGTTATTAAATAATTTTATCGATTTATTGTTAGCATATAGAAATCAATAACCAGCAGCATTTTTTGCATGGCCTACTGCAAACTTTTGATTGTGAATTATGAAAATTAGGACTTTTTTGTTGTTTATTAAAATACACCCATAATAAAACATAATGAGATGTACGACAGTGTCGCCATCGGTGACGTAGCCATGTAATACATTGTCACAGCTGCTCTAATAAACACAATGTGTTGTATAAACAGAGACTGTGTACAATTAACTAACGATTTAAAATATCGCTAGCCCTGGTATGTATCCATGTATCCTGGATACATGGATACATGGTCCTCAATTGGTGAAGAAAGTACCAGGGCTAGTGATTTTTTAAATCGTTACCTAGTTGTACATAGTCTCTGTTTATATAACACATTGTGTTTATTAGAGCTGTCGTGACAACGTATTACCTGGCTACCCCACCGATGGCGACACTGTCATACAACTCACTATGTTCTACGAGGCTGGCTACCTTTAGCCGAACTTGCTGTTGGGTGTATTCTGGCTGTAATGTGGTATAGCGCACTGATGAGCTCTAATGAGAGTGAAACCGGTATGCGTTTCCAATTATAGTCGGAATGCACCCGGCCTTATATGGATAGACCCATAATGTTATATATTTTTGAGAAGCTTGTAAAAATCCAAATTAATTTTTTGACAAATATACAGGATGTCCCGTTAAAAAAAAACATTGGTTAATATTTGAAAAACAGTAATATTTAGAGAGAAAAAAACTAACTATGCCACTAGATTCTACGTAAAATGTTATAAACGGATTCGTTTTTTAACTTTTTGACAAGCTGTCACACAACTGAAATACAAGGGGTACCTGAAATTACAATATTTTCAATATCGTCCTGTAGCTTGGAAACTAAGAGGGCTATGACAATTTTGTTTGCAGCATCTTTCGTTTCACAAAACAGTAGCTCGAGTAGTGAAACACTAAAACATAACGTAATGTGAAAATACTAGTCGGCCAATGTGTGGCTTGTTCTGTGTAAATAAACCTATAAAGCTGTTTTACCGTCAGCACTTAAAATGTCTGGTTGTGGCAATGTTTCTCGTAAACTAAGAACAAAAGTCACTGATATAAAATATTTTCAGTTTCCTAAAAATTAATTTCTACCAAAACAGTAAGTTACTCCATGTCAACGGGAAGGCAAAATAAATTTGATAAATGGTAAGTTTACTATAACATAATCTAAAAATTACATGTAATTACCATTGATTTATGTGTGTGTTCATTCATTTTGAGACAATCAGTTTCGAAATAACATTAGATTGCAATGTACCCCATCAACAATCAAAAAAAAAAAACCTAATGCTTGGTCTTGCTGGAGCTTCTAGTGCCCCAGAGACAAAATCATTAAAAAAAAGAACATGTAAAACATGTTTAACTGGGTCAATAGATATATTAAACAGTAGGAGACCGAGTATGGAACCCTGCGGCACTCCCGAAGTAATGTGATAGGTGTTAGATTTGAAGCCCCCAACCTCAACAAATTGCTTCCTTCCATCCAGGTAAGATATGAATAAGCCAAGCAAGCCCCCTGAGAATCCGATACCCTCATCCTGTCAATCAGAACAGAATGATTTAGACAATCGAAGGTCTTAGATAGATCAGTATACACAACATCAACCTGTGAAGAGCGGTCAAGAGCGGACGCAATGAACTGTCAACTAAATTCATGACAGTCGATCTCCCTGGAATAAAACCATGCTGAGAAATAGAGAGTCTGTTTTTAATGTGAAACAGTATTCGCTGAAAAAGGCAGGCTTCGAAAATCTTATAGAGGACACATAGTATGGCTATTGGTCGATAGTTTGATGGATCACCACTATCCCCCGCCTTGAAGACAGGGAAAACTCGTGACAGCTTCCAAATCGCGGGGAATGTTCCAGATATAAGAATCAATTAAAAAATTTTCTTAAGTGGAGTCAAGAAAGCATATAAGCAGTCGCGCACCAAGATGCCAGGAACTAGATCAGGTCCACAGGACATGTTAGCCTTAATTCTCTTAGCAGCTGTAATAATTTAATTATCTGTAAAATCATCAACAAAAAACACTAAGACGTCATCTGAATCCAGGCTGCCGGCTGTAGGTGATGAGGTAGAGGTGGAACCAGAACATCTTGCAAAATAAGAAGCAAAACTGTCAACTGGCTGTTGCTGGTTAGATGAATTCCCAATAGAAAAGTTTTGATGGCGCTGGGAAGTGCAGTTCCAGAATTTTTTAAGGATTAGACCTAACCTCTCTTTCAACCCTCTGGAAATAGTTTACTCGAGAAAGATAAATGTCTCTCTTAAGTTTTTGTCTCAGCTCCCTAAATCCATGTAGAAACTCCAAATTTCCAGACTTCTTAAACTTACACCACAATGAATATTTATATTTGATACTAACCTTAATTTCTTTAGAAAACCATGGGGGATTACTATTACATGCTCCAGGAGCAGTCATGGGAACATACATATCAAACAAGTCGTAAATTCTGGAATAGAAAAAGTCAAGCATAGAATCAACATCCTGAAGCTCATCCATACCATCCCAGCACAAGCCGCCAAGCTCTGCATACAATCTGACAAAATCACATTTTTGAAAATTATATGATCTCTGCCTAGTGTTACCAACAGGGGAAGAGACCACTAAACCTTTGACCAGAAACTCTACGATTAACGGGGGATGATGACCATCAGGAATCACGGGCGAATCAAGAGCCTCCTCCACCAAGCAAGTGTGTGTAAACAAAACCATGTCAAGAATCATGTTGTTAATATTCTCAACAGGATTAAATTGTCCAAGGAGTAGTAGATTACAGAAATTTTGAAAAGCAGATACACGAGCGGAGGGGTTGTTCGGATGACAAGAAGCATATTCAGGCATGTTAAAGTCACCAACTAAGAATGTCTCACGACCATATTTTATGCACAGGGATTCGAGAGCTTCAAACAAGAGGCGGTAGTCATTAATTGGAGTATTGGGAGGTATATAAACAACAAAAACATTAAACGAGGCCCGATGATTCGAGATTCTGACCCCCACAATGTCAATATTAGAAATAGCATCCAACCCACCATAGTCTCTCCGAATATTAAGGCGACGAGTAGCAAAGCGAGAATGCACAGCAAGCAGAACACCACCTCCCCTAGTCTTACAAGAGGAAGAAAAATCCCTATCTGATCTATAAACAATATATTGATCATCAAACAGTTCGCTACTACAAATATCACTATCAGTTCGTTTTGTTCCTATTTTGAGAAACATCGGCACAACCAGACATTTTATGCGCTAATTGGTAAAACGGGTTTTCAAGGGTTTACTATGCAGTAAAATACATGTACACAAATATTCACATGTGATGTTGTCAAATATCAGTCATTTATCTGCCTTAATGATGTGGGTTTATTTTGGTTTTAACTTGCTGTGTAAAGTTAGTAACCGTTGCTAAATACAGATATAACGACTTCTTATATTATTTTATGTGCTAAAATCTGTGTAACACTCATGGTTTAGCGCACATTTGTTGTTTTATAAATGTCATTTTTTTCTCTTGTCTTATTTGCATAAACTGCAGTTATAAGTATAATATTTACAATATTCAAACATGTCGCATATTCTTCAAAGGAATTCTTCGTTAAAAAAGTACCTGAGATTAAAATGATCCTTAGTATGATAAGAGATATATTTATTTACTGGTAGAACAGGTTAATAAAAAATGATATTGTTCATAAAGTATTTAGAGCAACAAAAAAATAGTAATGGTAATTTTCTGCTGCTCCTTTTTGTCATTTAATAATTACCAATTAATAAATGGAGCAATCTGTTAGGATAAATATCATTTTACTTTCATTTCAAATATTAACTCAGATTTTTTTATGAAACACACTTTCAAATTTTATCTTTAAATGTTATCCTTACTTTTGTGAGATTCTTACATTATTGTTGGGTCACTAAGTCCAGCCAGTAGTTATTACAGATTTTATATTTGATGTTATAACTCAGTAAATATGTCTATTTATTTATGTGAACATATGGAAAAGTAATAACTAACATTAATGTGATCTTCAATGGCAAATATATTTTTGGTATAAGGCCCTTGTTTTCATTTACCTCTTGTAACAGTATTTGTCTGCTAGCTGGTGATGGGTTTTGTAGATGTACTGATGAGTATACAGGATGAGGCACCATATATGCTACGGATTTTATATGTGAATCTGTTGCAGTTTTCAAACATTTTTTTTTTCAGCCACATACAGCGTCTTTAAAGGCACAATTTAGAATATTGTTGATTATACAGGTGTTCATAAAAAACGGATCCATATCAAAGTGATGTTTTTATCTTTTTATTTAATAGAATATTTTATTTTATGTATTTTTTTTAAACGCTGTGATAAGGTAAATGCAATTTACAATGAGATTCCCTATACCTAAAACTTATCTTTTTCTTTCTTGTTGATAAATTTAATGCGTGGTAAATTGCAGGCCTCAATCTAGATTATATTTTTGCTCTGTACTCCTTAATACCGAAATAATTTAACTAGAACCAATCTCACTAAATCAAGATTTGGAACCTGTGTCAAATTGTTAAGTAATTTTACCACTAAGCAAGCAGTGTATTCGTTGTATTCGGTCACGTGCTTAATATATCCTAATCCCACAAAAAATGGCCAATCTGAATTTTTTAGTAAACAAGTTAATTAATTTTCCTTTAAATAAAAATAGATATACCAAAGAATTAGGAGGATTCATTGCACCTCATTAAGGAATATTCGAGGCTCGGCTTGCTAAGGAATCCCAAACACTCTGAACATTCAAATAAATGTAAGAAAAGTGATGCATAGAACTAAATAGTCAAAGTGTGTAGTGGTGGCATTGAGGAGGCAAAGAAAAAAATGTCAAGCTTGTTGTAGTCTTTCAAAAGAGAGAATACCAAAGGCAAAAGCGAAATTTAGACAGGGTCCAACCAAATTGATGAGAACTTCAAAATCTTCTTTTGACATGCGCAGGAAATTGTAAACTTGTGCTGTTGCTTCATCAGCAGCTAACGTTTGTGGTATTTCACTATTTTGATTCCTACACAGAAAAGTTGGCTTGTCCAGTAATGTCGTTCCTTATTAATGTTATTAACTCTCTTTGTTCGATGTAAACAATCTGATACAATTATGAACAATGCACATTTTTTTAAGATAATTTATTTATGTATTTATTTATACATACACCATCCAACAGCTTAAAGCCAAACTAAGGATGGGCCGATACACAAAACATAATAACAAACAATAATCAAACAAACTACACAAAAGAGAGTCACAAATTAGATCGCTTTGAAAAACATTTTTATCACTGCTATATGACATGAGAAGATATCTAGGCTGTCCTGCAATACAGAGTAATCATTGCACATCTGGTAAATTGGAGACGATCACAGCAATCACGTACGAGCAGTCGCGAGATAGAATGTGCCTGGAAAACATGCTGCAATACGAGGCACATTGAAATTAAGTTAGGGCAATCGAACACAGAATTAACCAGTTTGTATAAAAATGTAACAAAACTGCACTGCCTGCGCATTGACAGACTCTGCAGACCAAAGCAAAGAAGTAAACCTTCCTGAGGAAAACCAATAGAAGGATATCGACAGTCCTCATGAAAGCTAAGAAATTTGAGAAATTTCCTTTGCACTGATCCTAGACTTGCCACATGTATCTCATAAGTAGGAGCCCACACAACTGAGCCATATTCAAGTCGGGACCTAACGAAACAACGAAAGAGCAGGAGGAGGGTGTCAGTCTGTGAGAAATTTTTGCTGTTTCTTATCAGAAACCCAAGAGTTTTGTAAGCATAACTGACAGTCTGCTCGTAGTGTGGTTTAAAAGATAGAGTACCATCCAAAACAATTCCAATGTCCCTAACTGTCCCGGGGCGATCAAGTGGAAGCCCTCTTATATTGTACCCGAAAGTAATTACGTGCTTATTTCGAGTAAAGGACATCACACAACACTTGGAAACATTCATAGAAAAACCACTCCGAGCACCATTCATCAAGGATTTGCAGACTGTTCTGGAGCTGCAAACAGTCACCAACACTCGAAATATTTACGAAAATCTTAATGTCATCTGCATACATTAAAAAAGGAACATGCAAAACATGTTTAACTGCGTCAATAAATATATTAAACAGTAATGGACCGAGTATGGAACCCTGCGGCACTCCCGAAGCTATGTGATAGGTGTCAGACTTGAAGCCTCCAACCTCATCAAATTGCCTTCTTCCATCCAGGTAAGATCTGAACAAGCCAAGCAAGCCCTCGGAGAATCCGATAGCCCTCATGTCAATTAGAACAGAATGATTTAGACAATCAAAGACCTTAGATAGATCAGTATACACAACATCAACCTGTGAAGAGCGCTCGAGAGCGGACGCAATGAACTGTGTAACATCAACTAAATTTGTTACAGTCGATCTCCCTGAAATGAAACCATGCTCAGAAATAGAGAGTCTGTTTTTGATGTGAAACAGTATTCGCCGAAAAAGGCAGGCCTCGAAAATCTTACAGAAGACACATAGTATGGCTATTGGTCTATAGTTTGATGGATCACCACTATCCCCCGCCTTGAAGACAGGGAGAATTCGTGACAGCTTCTAAATCGCGGGGAATGTTCCAGATCTGAGAATCAATTTAAAAATTATCTTAAGTGGAGTCAAGAAAGCATATAAGCAGTCGCGCACCAAGAAGCCAGGAACTAGATCAGGTCCACAAGACATGTTAGCGTTAATTTTCTTAGCAGCTGTAATAATTTCATCATCTGTAAAGTCATCAACAAAAAACACTGTCATGTCACTCAAAGCCAGGCTGGCGGCTGTAGGTAATGAGGTGGCGGTGGAACCAGAACATCCTGCAAAATAAGAAGCAAAACTGTCGACTGCCTGTTGCTGGTTAGATGAATAGTAAGGTCAGTCACTAAAAATTGCCATTTACGTGTTAAATATAACAAAAGTACACTGCACTCAGAGTCAAGTACACATTGACACAACTGTGCGACGCAAATCTCTCTGATGTTGACCAGAAAACCGACAGCATGGTGGATAGCAGACGTTGTTTGTCATGAAATTATTTGTGTGCATTTGCATGCGGTGCACAGTCTTCATAAATAAAAATTTTGCCGCACACAAACCAATTTGTGGCTCGCAACGCAAATATTTATTACTGTAGATCCATGTCAAAATGTCAACTAAATTACAATCGTAGCCAAATTTCTAGAGTTAACTGATGAATGTATTCTTCAAAATTAATAATTCAAAATAACTCCAAAACTGTTAGGGTTAAGTATAGGAAAACCTTGTATCAAAAAGTTTTAAAATTTTGCAACAAAAAGACATGTTATCAAATGCAGGATGTTCTTTTCAAAATAACGCAGTTATTTGTGATAACATCTACATAGAATTGAGTAGTTTTTGACCATCATATTTAAATAATAATAATAATAAGGTAGGTTCTATAATATATTAATATTTCTGCTAAAAATTGGCCCTGGCTAAATTACTCCAGTATTAAGGAGTGCATCAAATTTAAATTGATTAAGACCCGCAAAAACATAAAATGCCTCACGATACTTTTCAGGTATATAATCTTTATGTACTTGCTATTATTTTATCCTAGCATTTCAAACAATACATAAAATATAGGATGATTTTTAAAGAAACATGGTAGTAGTAGTAGCAGTAGCAATGGTGGGGAGGCTAACGGCAGGCAGGTAGGCCACAACGGGCCCTTTTTACCTACCCCGGCAACCTAGCAACCATGCCCTACCCATCCTCGATTCCGTCACCAAACCTCATCGGCCTTGAAATAAAGGCCATGGCAGTCTTTCATTGGACATAACTCACCTGGCTCCTCTGCAGAGTCCTCGAACCGAACAATTCTGTTCGAAGACTCTCAAAAGCCTCGCATTCACACAGGTAGTGGTAAGACATTTCTTCAGTCTCGCCACATTCTTGGCAATTGGGCTACCTCTCGACACCTACTAATATAAGGGGTCTTCTGAGAGCACAGTGGCCCGTCAGCACCCCGATGATGCAGCGAAGCGCAGAACGACTCCTGCCAAGAAGCCAGACAGTCCTGTTTCTGTCTGGCCTCTCTTCGAAATCCCTCACCTGCCTACAGTCACCGACCGACCTCCAGTGTTTCTTCGTGGCCTCCTCAGTCCATTTATCTAGGGCGTCTGGGACCACCTTCCGACTTATGGCGATAGCAGGCTCCGGGCCACAGAGCAGCCGCCAGGAACTAAGCCTTGCGAGGTCATTCGCCACTTCATTCCCCGCAACGCCACAGTGTCCCGGAACCCACACAAGTTGTACCTCCTTTGTCCTGGACAGTCCCGTAAGAACGTCAGCGCACTCCTGAACCAGAGTTGACCTAATTCTGGGCGTGCAGACTGCCTGGAGAACCACCTGACTGTCTGAGCAAATGTATGCACATTTGTCAGGGCTCATCCTCAAATACTGTCGATTAGCTACAGAGAAAATAGCATACACCTCCGTTTCGAATGCCATGGTATATGCGCCCAGAGGAATGCTCCTCCTCCAGCCGTGATCCGTCAGTAAAACAGACCAGGCTAGCGGGCTGGAAAGCGACTTCATTTTCCCTCCACAGATCCTGGCTGGGGATTCTGAGGATATATGTCCTAGTGAGCCTAATATAGTCCTGTGCATTTCGTACCTTGATGGTGGAAATGGGAATTTTCTTTTCCACCTCCTTGGCAACTTTTACGTGTCCTGTTATTGCTCCCTCTCCGCGTCAGCTTCCAGAGTCTCGCATTATGAGATGCGACGCTATATCCTCCCTTCTGATACAGATGGGAAGTGGTGGCAGCATCAGCAAGACCTCTAGCACTGCTGACTTGCCAGACCACTGCCCCATAAAGAACTCTCAGCCTGACGATCTCAGTGTAAATCCAATGAAAGATCAGAGGATTAAGTCCCCAGGTTTTCCCTATCACACGGCGCAGCTGCCAGATGATCGCTTCTCCCTTTAAAGAAACATAACTTTGATATGGATATTTTTTATGAACATTATCAATGTTATTTTGCAATTGTGTTTCTAAAGGTGCAGTAAATGCCTGAATAAATAAATGTTTTAAAATCCAATAGATTTTTTTTTACAAAGGCAGTGTCATATGTGATGCCATATCCTGTATACTTTCTAATAATTAATATTATCTAATAACAGGGTAACATGCATGCATCTACTCTACCGAAAACTGCCAAACCTAACCTACAAGTGGATACCGGTACTTTACCAATGAATCCTCCTGATAAACCCATGACTGCAACTCCCTCTCCCAAACCTTTACTCGAAAGAACAAACAAAATTTTTGATGAAGACTTGATAGATGAGTTTAATGTAAATAAAAGTTCACTTGAAAATCTGGTTATTCCACCTCCTTTAGAATATTCCGAAATATCATTTTTGTCCAAACTACCTCAAAAACGTTTACCTCCCCTAGACCCATTAATAATAGATAATGCAAAAACTAGTGACACTGGATCTCATCCATATAACTTGAATTCAGGGAGTTCACTTCAACAAAATAACAACAACAATCTAAATGTTGAAAATAATCAGCCTACAGAGAATATTAGAACATCTCAAACTCCTAATGAACCATTTCAACTCAATCTTCAAACTACCATAGATCCTAACAATCACACAATCTCTACACAGTACAAAACTAATTTTGATCCTAATAGTAGATTGTTTTCTCCATCTTCTATCACATCACAAATCAACATATACACTTTACCAACCAATCCCACATCTTTATACGTAAGCAAGCCATATAAACCAGTATTAACTACCACTGCGCAAGAGGCGATAGTTAATAATCAACCTACTTTCTCCCCACCTCCCACTTCAGTCAGTCTTCCTGCTTTACCTGAAAATATGACAAGTAGAGAAGTATTAGAAAATAATTTGGAACAAACCCCTTGCTTACCTCCTCCTCCAACTAATATAACTTCTGCCAAAA
Organism: Tillus elongatus; assembly: GCA_964006375.1. Taxonomy (NCBI): domain Eukaryota; kingdom Metazoa; phylum Arthropoda; class Insecta; order Coleoptera; family Cleridae; genus Tillus; species Tillus elongatus. Next base: position 83,766,422 of record OZ023262.1, on the reverse strand, counting down.
ATAACAAAACATGTGAACCAATATTTACAGCAGACAATGTGCAAGAAAAATATAACATATCTAACTCAGCTACAAGCAATGCATATAAACCAGTATTTACAAAAGATAATGTGCAAGAAACATTTATTGTTCCTCCTCCTTTACCAAAAGAACCCCCACCTTTTCTTCCTAGGTCGCATGATCCCAGTGCCAAAAGTGTAGACAATTTAGTTGATATTGGGAAATCATCATTTGCTTCGGATATGATGCCAAAGTCATGTTTAAAGCCCCCTGTGCCATTAAGACCACAATCCTTGATTATAACTAACAAGCATGTTGGATTTGCCAATTCAAATTTGGGTTACGCTGCTTCAGAATTTGGTTCTTTAGTAAGTATATTGTTAGGTCTCTTTCAGCTTTACTTTGTATTATATAGTATTTATTATTTATTTGTATTAGCTGGATCGTATTAGAAACTTACATAATTCTACCAAAAACAGTTTTATTAATTGGACTGCTGAATGGTTCTGGGTTGTTTGCCGTCGACGAACTCTTTTGGTGGGTTGCTAGACGTTTTGCCAATCATGGCTGCTGGCTTCTTCAGTAGATGGACAGTAAGTTTGACCACAGAAGAACAACCTGAAAGTCATTCAGCAGTCCAAACAGCACTGGCCATGGTAGTACAAAATAATCAGTTCTGTTAATGATTCTAAGTATAAGAAAACAACTTTTAAATCGTTTTCTGTTGCAACCAACGCTAACTTTAAAACTAAGAAGTGAAAATAAATAAAGGCTTTATTCACAAATACCATCATGGTGTGAAAATATAAAACAAGAAACACAACGTACATATACAATAAAATAAGACACTTTTCCAGCAACAACGATTTAATGTGTTTAACAATTAAAATAAAATAAATAGTCGCATTGATAAAAATATAATCTATAAAATTTGCTTACTGAAACCTTTGTCGATTGTTTAATGAGTCATATAGGCTTTTAGCCTCTCATCGCTGCGACCGCAATGGGTCTTTTGTGCATAACTCTTCTAATAGTTGCTCAAAAAGTTCTTTTTATGTGGTCTATCTTTTTGGAAGCTATTTTACCTATTTCTTGGGATGTTAAGGTCATCCCTCCAATGTATTTGAACCTTTTGCATGACTGAGATATTTCTGCTATAACTTCTGTTGTTTCTGCTGCTTCAGTGCAATATCTGGAGTTTTCACTGTCCACCTTACCAATCTTCATAAGGTGATACCTTACTGGGGAGTGTCGTGTGAAAAGTCCTGTGATTATTCATAAGTCATATGTGTTCAATTCAAGAAACAGTTCAGACTTCTCTCTTGATATGGTAATGATCTGTTATGCCTGCCTCAAGCCTGAAGTTTTCCTCCAGTATGACAGCATTTGGTTCTTCTCCCAAGTATCAAGTTCATGTCCTACATGGGTTTTTATTAATCCTCAGTAGAGCTCTGGACCATAAAATTGTGTTGTTGCACTTTTTGCAAGGCTAGCTGCTTCCTCATTTCCTCCAATGCCCTGGTGCCCTGGTACCAACATCAAAGTTACTTTGTTGGTCGTAGCCAGTTGCTTCAAGTATTTTTTGCAGTTCCAGGTCGGTGTAGACTTGGTTTTGAAAGATTTCTGAGTCTTCTTTGTATGCATTTTTATACACAGAAATGTATAGCAAGCATTTCCGCTTGGAAGATTGTGGGAGTTTTGCCTAGGGACTTGGTAAGTCTGAAGTTAGGTACTCTTATTCCCAGTCCTGCTCCCTCCATTTTTTTAGACTCGTGTGTATACCAAGTGGGACTATGATGTCCAGTTTAGCTGGTATTTGATCTGTTGGTTTGGGGAGTGACTCCAGTGGAATAATTTTTAGGATCTTCAAGTGGCCAACCAAGTCTCCTGGTTTAAATTGTCTGTTTGAAATAGTCTCGAGATACTGTTGCTACCTTTTCACGCATATCTGCAGTGGAGTCAGATTCAGCATTGCCTCTATTACAGCTGCAGAGCATGATGCCATAGCTCCCGTTATTCCAAGACATATCAGCCTCTGCAACTTTTGCAATTTGCATTGTGCTGAGGCTTTTATGGCCACCGTACTATAGATGCATATGTGACCATGGGTTTAGTATAATCAATATTGTGTCCTGTGATTCAGCCCCCATGTCTTACCTACGAGTCCATGCGTCTCATCGGTGACCCTACCCTCACCCAAAGGCTACCATCCCTTGCCCACCGACGTGCCGTTGGTGACCTCTCTCTTTTATAGATATCTGCACGGGCACTGCTCAGAGGAGCTTTCTTCCATAGTTCCTCCACCTGCTGTCCCCAACAGATCTAACAGGGGAACAGAGCGAATGCACCCTTCTACTGTCCAGGTCACCAGACATAGAACATCTTGTTATGCCCGCTCTTTTGTCCCGAGGACTTCCAAATTGTAGAATTCCTTGCCGGCACATGTTTTTCCTTCTCCCCCGAACCTCCAAACCTTCAAGTCCAGAATTAACAAGTTGTCTCTTTCCTCCTTATCAACACCCACAGTACGATAGTTTTTAGACTGTGAGCCCTCGTGGTGTGCTGTTGAAATTTAAAAAAAGAAAAAAAGATTACCATTGTGGCTTTTGAAAGGGTTTTTTTCCAAGTGCGTATTCCAGTTCAGTTTTTGGTCTAAGAAGATCTGTAAATATTTAACTTTACTGGAAAATTCTATTTGTGTTCCATTCAGAGTGGGAGCTTTTAAATGTATATAGTTTCCGTCTGTTCGTAATTGGGACAAATAGGACAAGAACTGTCGTATGAGGATTAACATTAAGCCCCTCTGTCTCACACCAGTTCCTTGCTACATTTAGAGATGTTTACATGAGCCTGAAAATTACAGCATCGTGGTTGCGCTTTGCTGTTATGGCAATATGAGCTGCGTATCCTTGGACTATAAATCCTGCTCTCACTAGTCATAAGTTTATCAACAACGAGCGACCACAGCTGAGGTGATAGCACTTCTCCCTGAGGACAACCTATTGCCGTCATTACTACTGCGTTGGTTTCATTTGCAGTAGATCTGATAACACAGCTGTTTAGAATTGAAACCTTAGAAATAGATTTGTGAAAACAATATGGAACAACGCATTTGTTAAAAAACAAACTAAATATGTTTGTATAAAAACTAATCAGTGTGTAATTACAAATCAGCAAGAAAGTCTTTAACAGCATAATATGCTTTTTCGTACAATACCTCCTTGACTAACTTTTAAACTCATCACTCAGTAACTTCCTAACTTGCACTGTCAAATGATTAAAAATCTCAGTGCTTGTATGACAATATTGATCTGTGCTACTGCTAAATATGTTTGTGGCAGCTTCAAATGCTGCGAGTGGAATAGCGATGATCTGACTGCAGTGCCTCAAAGAAGTTATAGAGAGCACATTCTAAGATAAGCAATGATCACATGGTAAGAATTCTTTTAGTTTTAAACGATTCTCCCACGGTGGGTCAGTCTGCTTCAGCCCATATGTAAGTGTCAGGATTTTCTCTAGATAATAAAGAGTAGCTCAGATTGAACAGATTCACCCCAAAAGGTGATTGCAACTTCAGCCCTAAACTTCTCTAACCGGGGCTCATTTTCTGTGTAAGGTTACTGAATGCAGACTGTGAGTCCGTACACCATTTTTTAAATGCATGTAAAATATGGGATTTGTGAGGCAAATGGCCTAATTGTAATATAATAATAATCTTTATTCATCTTTCTAGTTATCCAACTTTTGGAGTTATTTAGAAATGTTTGTTAGAAACATGTAGGTTATACTCACTTTGCGGCATTTTTTGTGGTATATTCGATATATACCCATATAATGCTTTGGTACCTTATTTCACATATTCACATTTCATAGTTTTCACGTTTCGTTTTTGAACAATTTTAATATAAAATTTTCCTTTTTGCAATAATGTCAAACTTTAAAATGTATGACATTAAGTTGGCTTTATATGTCAAATGTCAATTTCAACTTAGGATCGGTTATATGATGAAAAGAAGGGAAATTTTCAGAGACACATAAACAGGTGAGGGGGTGCACTATGTGAAAATGAATTAGAATAGTGGAATACACCCATCTTTAGCTTGATATAAAACAAACGACCTCCAAAAATGTGGAAAATATGACAAAAACATGCCATAAAAGTAAGTACAACTTACGTTTTTCCTACAAAAATGTCCAAATAACTCCAAAAGTTGGCTTCTGTACTCATTTTTACTGTCATTTTCGTGATCTACACCCTAAAACACGTCTGTATACAAAATTTCATAAAAATCTAATACACGCCCTGAAAGTAAACCTTTACCAAACTATTTGATTTCCAGTTTCCGAACGATTTCTGCACTTCACTAATATGCTTAATACACTGAATACAAGTATTGACACAAAAACTAGGTTATTTTATTATTCGACATACAATTCAAATTTTGCTTTAACTGGGCTTTATAACCTTTTGGAATTGGTAACTTATAATAAAATCGAGATTAGTTTTTATAAATCAAATATAAAATGGAATAGTTTTTATCTGACAAATATTAAGTGTCAAAAAACATAGACGTCAAAACCCTCCCAGAAACTATGATTAAACATAAAAAACTGGCAAGTGTAAACATATATTCTACAGAACTCCCCAAAATATGAAAGCCTCAGAATGTGGCTACTAACTGAGGTCCACAACTATCTAATCACAAAGGACAATTTACTTATTTTGGATTTTACATTATCAGCATGGTTCTCCAATGAACCACAATATTTGAAGTACTAAAATGTTAGATTTGTGTGAGGAAAAAGCCTTAAATAAAAGAACACAATATTTGAAGTACCCAAAATAAAACAGTACACATGGAAAGCACCAAGGGATACAATAACGTATCAAGTATTTTTCATTACTGCCAACAAATGTCACAGAAGTTTGTTTAGCTCCAGCTACGTATATCCGGGTGCAGATATAGACAGTGACCATAATCTGATACTGAACGAAGTGGAATGTGCAGAAACTAAAACATGCTCAGGAACTGAAGAAGAAACCAATAAGGTAAATTTCAGCGAAGGAATATCGGCCTGGGCAAACATAAAAAAATATTTAAAAGTAATTAATATAATACCAGGAATAAAAATTGAATTAATAAAGGACAAACAAATTTATTACTAGAAAACGAAGACATTGGCTCTAGAAAGCTTACTTAGATGAGTTATATCACTGAGAGGAAATTAATTTTGAAAAAGAGCCTATGGATGAAATTGGTTAGATAAACCCAGATGATCTTGGCCCATCTATTTCAAGTGAAGAATTTGAGAAAGCTCTTAAAGGACTTAGACTATGACAAACTCCTCATGCACAATAAGCCAAAGGCTGGAGTTCTATCGGGGCGGCAAATATGCGGATGAGCCCTAAGGGGGAAAATGACAAACTCCTGATGTAGACGAATTCACAGTGGAACTTTTAAAGATTTCTGGTGGAAAAGAAAAATGTAAGAAACATTTTTTCAACTGATTGAGAAATGTTCTACATTGGGAGAAGTGCCCAGTGAGATTAGGTATAGTAAAAGTATTAGTATTCCATAAACAGTAAATGCGCGAAAATTCAACCAGTACAGGACAATAAGTGTACAGTCATGTGGCGAAGATTCTGCTAATCATAGTAAAAAAATAGAATCAGAAGCAACATTAGGAGTTGTTGGATGAATACCAGTTAGGATTTAGACCTGAATGAGGAACTAGAGAAACAGTACTAGCACTTAAAACGGTAGGAGAAAGGCGACTTGAGAAAAATGTAGATATATTTATTGCTTTTGCAGGCCTGGAAAACTCCTTTGATAATGTGAATTAGAAAATATTATTTCACATAATGAAGACATCTGGATTAGGCTGAAGGGATCGGCGTATGATTCCCAATCTATACAAAAAATACAGTACATACCATAATAGATATTAACCCTTACACTACTATGTGGGGTCTTTCTGGGACCCCGAGATTACATTTTTCACGCTCCAGTTAAATAATAAATATTCTTATATATGAAATGTCAAGTAGCTGAGTTTGTTGCTTTTCCACGCAACATCTAGAACATTATTAGTGTACGACAGAGTCTCTATCTTTGTGCAGAATCAGGTAGTTTGTTATCGCGGCAGCTCTAGCAAACACAAAATGTTATATATAAAGACTGTTTACAACCAACTAATAATTTTTTAAATTGTCAACGCTGGCCCTTTCTCACCTAATACTGGGACAATGTATATAAGGCTAGATGCATTCTCACCATAATTAAAAACCCGTACCGATTTCACTCTCAGAGCTCGTCAGTGTGCTACACCAATTACGGCGGGAATACAACTAAAGTAATTCGGCTAAGGTAGTCAGCCTCCTAGAACGTTATGAGATGTAAGACATGGTCGGCATCTCGGTGCGGAACCAGGTAGTATGTTATCACGGCAGCTCTAATAAACACAAAATGTTACAAACAGAGGTTGTGTACAACCAACCAACAATTTTGTAAATTGTCAGCCATGGCCCTTTCTCCCCTAATACGCGGACAATGTAAGGCTAGATGCGATCTCACCATAATTAGAAAACCATACCGCTTTCGCTCTCATTAAAGCTCGTCAGTGCGCTATGCTAATTACAGCGAGAACACGCCTATAAAGTAATATGGCTAAGGTAGCCAGGCTCCTAGAACATGTGAGATGTACAACAGGGTCGCCATCTCGGACTGAAACTAGGTAGTATGTTGTCCTGGCAGCTTCAATAAACACAAAATGTTATAAATAGAGACTGTGTACAACCAACCAACAATTTTATAAATTGGAGGCTGGCTACCTTAGCCGAATAACTGTAGGTATATTCTCGCTGTAATTAGTATAGCACACAGGCAATCTCTAATGAGAGCGAAACCGGTATCCATTTCTAATTATGATGAGACTATATCTAGTCTTACACACATCTTGTAACTTCTACCTATTTTGAATAATTAAAATCCATGAAAACTGCATTTTTATCAACATGGTCCCTGTATATTGTGTTTTTGTTTTGGGTAAACAAAGCTCTTTTTCTAACAAAAAATATTCTATATTTTGGGTGAGTTGGGAGAATCTGAAATATCGATATATTATAATGATACTGTGTGCGTGCGTGCGCGCGTGTGTTGTATGTGTGTGTGTGTGTTCGTCGTATTATATGGCTGCTATCGTCAGACCATTCGCACATTTTTTCCCGCTTAATGATACTATTGAAATGTTGATAAAACAAAAGTTGATGCAGCGCTACTGACTTGTGCTCACCAGCAAGTGCAAGCTTAAAGTTTGTCTCATGCTATTATGCTACAAAAAAGGATCCAGTTCAGTCGGAGATCATTACTTTACCTGCGTTCAGCGATGCTCGCACCTGTTGGCACGTCAATCTGCACATTTTGATTTATGACATAATGCGATCCCTCATTTCAGCAGCGGCAGTAGTAAATTTGGTTTGTTTACATACTACCGTATTGATAATTGTTTACCAGCTACTTGGAAATAGTGTACTGACATTTTGTTATTTTGGTCACAAGTCCAGTTTTTGTAAAATTTATGTTTTATTGCCAATTTTTGGTATAAAACTGTATAATAATTTTTTTAAAATGTTTTCCTTTTAATAATAATGACAATAATTAATACATCTTCTAATTAATTTGTTTTTATAACAGCCTCCTCAATCCCCTAAGAGCACAACAGAAAAGTCTTCTGTAAGCGATCGAAAAAAATTCTTCGAAACTGCGATGGAAGACGTCCAGAAACCTAGGCCTGGTGAGGGTTTTTTTTTGTTCCATTTATTTTAGTGATTTATTTATTTCCTGATTTATTGAGGTAGAATATAACCAAGTTATACATGTTACTAAATTAACTCTTCTTGATTGTAGGAAAAACTTTTAGTTACTTAAGTGCAGATGAACTCGAAAAACTAAAACAAGAAGAAGAAAGGAAGCTTGCTAATCTCTCTGCTGCAGATATTAGTTCCATTCATTCCTTGGATCATTCAGATGATGAATCCATACTTTCAAATTCCACAAGGTAGGTATTGTTAATAATAAATTTATTTGCCATCCTGTATACAAAACATGTATATCTGGCACGTCAGTTATACATACAATATTGCAAAATAAAAAAACCCAGAGTATATACACAGTATGAAATAAGAAAATCGGGACGCAGCAAGTGCGTTATTGTAGCGAATTTTCATTAAATCCTTCAAATTTGCATAACTCAATCTTATACAAACCTAGAAAGTTGAGTTTGGGTATGTAATAAGGTATTTATGAGGGCAACATACGAACCAAATTTAAGTAAGTTTGTTATTTTTTGAGATGCACATTTTTTTTCAGAGTTTTTTTATTTTTAGAAAAACTGGTCCGATTGAGCTGGCTAACGAACTCATTCAAGCCATTAATAAAGAAAAGATTCTTGTCGAGTTTCATCAAAATCGGTTATTAACTTTTTGAGTTATCATGTGAATACATATATATATATATATATATATATATATATATATATATATATATATATATATATATATATATATATATATATATATATATATATATATATATATATATATATATATATATATATATATATATATATATAACATATAAAAATTCAAACGGAGCAAAGTCTCATCATCGATCCCTCTCTAGTAGCGAATTTTTTTAAATAAAAATTCGCTAATAAGAGCAAAACAGAAATGTCACTTCCTAAGAAAAAAAGGCAATAGCACAGTGTTCCTAGGCGGTCACCCATGAGCACTGACTGTCCCCGACGTTGCTTAACTTCGGTGATCAGAGGAGAATCGGTGTATTCAACTTGGTATAGTAGTTCGCTTGAGATAATCATTTATCCAAGGCTTATATATTCACAATTAATTTTTAAGTTTCTATTTCATATAAATATTTATTAAATTATTTTCAAATTTTGCAATATTTACACAATTTTTAACAGTCCCCTCATTGCATACGTATTGTTTCTTTGTGAAAGAATTTAACATAACTTATTTTATAGGTTAGGGTCTTGAACAACTCGCTTATTTCACATTATGATCAAACAACTTTGTTGTTTTCGGCAATGATTTATTTCACAAGCTTTTCATATTAACTAAAATTATTAATCGAAAAACAACTTATTCTCTCATTAACCTAAAATAAAAATTAATTGTTATGACATATGACGCTACATAAATCGAGCCATTTTGCTATGAGAATGCAAGTAACACGAGAAACCAATAACAATTTAATTTCTGACCACGTGACCAAGAATTGTCTCGTTGGTGATTTCATAATGCCAAATCTATAGATAAATCTCCCTAGACTAAATGCACAAAAAATGTTACAATTGTAAAAGTTTTATTCAACTTATAAGGTTTTTATTTAGTTATTGTTTGGATCACAACTTAAAATCAGGCTCAAACTCTTTAGCTGCCGATTTTACCATATAGCTTTTTGAATAACAAATCAATTCTAGAAATAAATATCAGCGTTAATTTTCCTAACGAAGGGAAAGTTCCCAAGAGTGTGTAATAAAATTTTAAAACTGACAACTCTGGCTATTTCAATTTATTAGGCAGATTTTCTAGCCTTTTAACATTCAAAGAAAACAAACTAAGACATCTGTTATGTCAACCGCTCCCGCACACATTACACAGAGCCTTAATAAACTTTTAGGAGCATGTCGTAGCTTTTAAATTTCTTTAGTTCAGGATAACTGAAATTTGTGTTGAGAGAAACATTTCAAAATTAATACATGAGAAGATCTTTGCATGCTTTATATACGTGAAAAATTTCACTCCACTCACTTTAATAATTAAAAGGTTCGGGACACAGCAAGTACGTTATAGTAGTGAATTTTCATAAAAATTGTACACTATTAGTAAGATATATTATTAAAACTAATTCTTTAAATTTAAATGGACCTTGGAGATAGGTGCCGTGGTATTACTGGGGTGGTTTAACAAAAGGGCGCTGGATAGGTTGGGGGCATAATCGCTTTAAGTGATGCAAATCAGACAAAGCGAGATGTGTAACTTCCCTGAATGATGCAAAAGTGTTAAATCAAAAATGATAGGGAACATAATGGGTGGTAAACACAATTAGAGAAGGATTTGGTTAGGTATGCTTCCCCAGGTGAAAAATCTAACATGGGGTGGCGACAGGCTGATGCATGCTCACCTCTAGTGATGAACATTTGACTAGGTGGGTCACGTATCATTTCCGAATGGTTTCCGAACGTTAGAGAGGAAACAAAGGGGCAGGCTGTGGTTTTCTTGTTGGTATACTGCTCTATAGAATTTACTGCATACATGTATCGTCACTTGTTAAGGAAGCTACTGATGATGAGCTTAAGCCTGTTGAGTTAATGGGGCTAGCGGTCGAATTTCATTGTCGCTCATAAAATTTACAACAGTTTGGTGTTCTAGGGTTAATAAAGTTGTTTTCAAGGAAAAAAATATGATTTTTTATAGTAATAGTACAAGTAAAAACTAGGATTTACATCAGATATGATTCAGAATTGGTATATGGGATTCCTGATGCGTTCTGAACAATTTTTCTTTATAAAGTCTTTCAAAATTTTGTCAATTTGACCTATTTTTAGGTGCCAGTGTCGACTTTTTTTTATTCACGGCAAACTGGCGATCACATGATATATGTCAAGGTGTTTGTTTTTTATTTTGTGGTCGGGCATGTCGAAACGAACCCCCTATGGAGTTTTTCAGAATATCAATAATAAAAAATGTTCCATCTGTGGTCAACTTTATGGTGGACACAGTATATAAAATGTATCTCATTCATATTTTTTTAACAAGTTGTAATGTGAAAGGTGGCTAAAAATGAACGCTTTATGATGTTTCAGACCTTCAAGCACTATCGGTATAATTCGAACGGTTAAAGCAGAAAAGCGTTTGAAAGATAGAATGCGAGAGGAAGGTCTGTTAACAGACGAAGATGAAGCACCTTTATCACCTGCTGAAGAACGGACGCTGAGGGCTGAGAGAAGAGCTGCATGGAGGGCAGCTCGTTTGAAATCTCTCGAACAAGATGCCATACAAGCACAAATGGTGATCAAGTCTATGACAGACATGGTAGGAGCGAGTGAACTGCCACATACATCGCCTATAATCGAATCGTGCAAGGAAGATGTAAGTTTAGTGTCTTTTGTTGCTTTGCATGCAAAAACGCCATGTACCATTTATTCGTTTTTACTTATTTTCAAATTTAACTCCTTACTAATTAATTTAATTACATTTTCCATAATGCCTTCCTTTATTTGATGTAACTAACCTTGAGATAACTTACTAACCTCACTGGACTTCATACGTATCCAGGGAGTCGGTACTAACAACATTGCATGTGTTCAGCTGAAGCCCTCTAGTGCCGATTTTCCAAAGCTGGCTGTGCGCAGTAAACCAGGGAACAGGACCATCAGGGAGAAAGAAAAAATCCTGGGAGAAACTGTTACGCAGCGGACGGAAGAATACGTTGATGTTGTTACGGGTGAAAAAAGGGTGCGAACTGTCGAATATATAGAGAAGCTGATCGAAAAAGAGGTATAGAAAGACAAAGACCCATTCAGCATGACACACTTGCACTATCTGGTTAGTTTAACACTTTTTCTTGTAGTTATCTGTTGATCTTTTGTTGCAGATATGTCTAATGCATGATGTGTTTGTTTGATCTATGATTTGATCTTATGTTTTTATTGTTCCATCATGTGTTACATGTATTCTGTTTTCTTATGTAAAAACAGTGAACATTTAGTCAATGTTTGAGCGATGGTTTTGAATATAGGGTGAACCACCAGGCACTGCATTGATTGATTGTGGGAAAACCATCATCAGGAAAAATCTCAAAATTTGGCAACGTACTAATGCAGTTGGGAGCACTCAGCTAAAATGATTTCAGACTAGTGGTATATCCGATTATACCGGAAGTAGCTGTCAACTTCCTTATTACAAATTGGTACCCAGTATATTATGACATTTTGAGGTTCTGCATACAAATCTGAATGTGTATAATGTACCTAAGTATTCTTTTTCTTGAGATATTTGAACTTTTATGTCAAAACGTCAATTTTGCCAGAAAAGTTCGATACCACTAAATATTTTAGCCCAGTGTGCCCCAATTGCATTAGTACAGTACCAAATTTTGAGATTTTTCCTGATGATGGTTTTCCCATAATCAATCGATGCAGTTCCTGGTGGTTCACCCTGTATAATAATTATTTACTTCTCATTGCTTTTAGTTCACTATTTTTACATCTTTAAATCATTGTATAAAGAAGTTTGTAATTTTCAAGTGTTTTCCAACTACACAAAAGTATATTTTTTCATCTTTGTGTATATGTATATATATATATATATATATATATATATATATATATATATATATATATATATATATATATATATATATCAATTTACATATTTAAAAGTATGCAACTGTGTTATTAATACTTATCTTTTTGATTTTAAAATTCTAGCAGTTGTGAGTATAATTTTTAAGAGAAAAATTGCATTAGAAAAAATTATAAACAAATAGCACAGCTCTAATTTCTTTGACTTCTCTTTTCTGTTTATGCTGGCACCTAGTATTATGAAATACTTATTTTAAAGTAATACAATGATTTATAAGCTTTTTGGGTGTGCTGGTTGAATCTGTTTTGCTTTTGTCTTGCCTACACATAAACTTTTTATTTTATACTTATACGATTGCACAGTTTTTGTTTATTTTCAAATATATTTAGTTTTTCATATTTTTTGAGTTGTGAGTATAAATAAGGGTGCTATTAAAAAACTGATGATGAATTCAAAAGTGTAAAGTTAGTCAACTTTCACCTTTTCTTTGGTTTTATTTTTGAGTGATTTTTTTTGCATTTATTTTTGTTTATTAAATTTTTTCCTCATATACGGTGCTTTTACAAACATATCAAGTTAATGCATAAGTTCGTGGAGTTTTTGTTTTCAGAGCTTGGAATTTAATTTGCTATAGTCAGTATCCAAAATAATAGAGAATCGCCGTTTTGTGCATTGCTGCATGTGACTTGTGCAAAAAGATATAAACAACTAAAAATCTATGTCAATATGTATGCATGTCTGTAATGAACGCGGGCATAATCTTATCGAGTTCTGAAAAATATTCAATATTTTAGATGAGTCTGATGAATCTGAAATATCGATAAAATTGTTATATTATCATACCAATATATCAAAACATCTATAAGACAAAACAGCTGTCCTGGCTCTATGTAGTGGTTATCAGACCAGTGATAACATATAGAACCATAGTTTGGTGGCCCAAGGCACTTCGTGGTATCGAGAGGGCCAAACTGGCTCATCTACAGAGACAAGCTTGTTTGATGATAACGGGAGCGATAAGCACCACACCATCAGTCACTCTGGAGGTCCTCCTTAATATTCCACCCCCTCACATATGGCTGGAGAGGGTGGCGAGGTGGACAACGTACAGATTAAAACAAACGGCCGACAGCATGCCGAAGGAAATCAGTCTGGTAGGGTCCGGACTCCTTGATGACATTGAGGGTCAAGAGATTCTGGGAATGGTCTCAGACTTGATCCCTACAAAGATCAGTAGAGATCTGTCTTTCAAGACCGTCCTCCCGGAAATGGAGGACTGGGAACGAAATCAAACAACCCTATTGAGAGCTGATCTCTGCTGGTATGCTGATGGCTCCAAAACCAATATGGAAGTATGAGCCGGCGCATATGGGGGCAACACCGATGCTAGCCTATCAACTAGCCTCGGCAAGTACGCAACCATACACCAGGCAGAAGTGTATGCCATCGAGATGTGTGCAAGGGAAAGTATAAGAAACCAGTGCACACACAAATCGATAAAGATAAATACAGATAGCCAATCTGCAATAAATGCTCTTGGTTCCTACCATTGCAATTCAAAAACGGTATGGAGCTGTAAATATGTCCTTAAAGAACTGGGCAGCTGTAATGAGGTATCACTGATCTGGATACTGGGTCACTCGGACCATGATAGCAATGTTGCAGCTGACACGCTTGCCAGGAGTGGTACCCAGAGGGACTTTATCGGACCAGAACCGGTGCTGGGGATAACATCATGCACAGCAAAACGCACCTTAAAGACCTGGACAGAAAGAATGACAAGCCAGCAATGGCAAAATCTGCCACTCTAAGGCCTTCATACATGGCCTGTCTGAGTCAAGGGCTAAAAAACTTCTAGAGTTAAACAGACAACAACTGAGTACTCTAGTCGGCCTGTATACAGGACACTGCCGCTTGCGTCACCACATGCACCGTATTGGAGTCGGTCAGGAGACTGAGTGCCGGCTGTGTATGGAGAGTGACGAGACAGCAGAGCACGTACTGTGTTCCTGTCTGGCGGCGGACAGGACTAGATACCTGCTCTTTGGCAAGACAAAGCTTGCTCCGGAAGATCTGGATCAACTTTCGCCCACAAAGATTATCGACCTCTGCAGGAGGCTTGCTTTGTTGGGCGAAATATAGACCATTAGGCGTGAGCCACAATAGACCTTATGGCCGCGGTGGAGGGAGCGGTATGGCCCACTCACATTCAAACCTAACCTAACCTAAACAGCTGTGATGCAACTCCACTGACTTGTGCTGATCAGTGAGTGCAAGCTTCAATCTTGCCTGAGGCTATTATGGTACAAGGAGGGATCCACTTCAGTCAGAGGTCACTACTTTACCTGTTTACGGCGATGTTCGTACTTGTCGGGACGTTAAATCTGCACATGTTAGGCTCATGTTGATTTATGACCTAATGCGATCCCTCGTTCCACGAGCGGCAACGGTAAAACTAGTTCGTTGACTTACTATGTATTGATATCTAGTTACTAGCTAGTTGGTGATAGTGTACCGACATTATTATCTATTATGTTGGGCAGAGTATAGATATATGCCAAAGTTTTAATGGTTGCGTTCCCTAGATGCCAACAGCGGAGTTTAAGTGCTCTCTATTGACCATACTGATGCAATGCAGTTAGAAATCTGATGAATGTCTTGTTGACTTCAAGCAGTATTATGATATTGGCCTGTCATTTTAAAATTGCGCTATAGTCTGTAGACATAGCATCAAATTAAAGCAACATTTAAAAAAGTTTAAATAACAAAAATAATTATCGACTTAGAAACCTCATTTAAATGGAATTAGCTGGTGATTTACTCGATATCACTGTGATAGGACTGGCGATAGAAAGTATAGCTCAATCAGTGGATATAGTGCTGCCTTCGATCGAGAAATGGAGATTATTACGAGAGTGTAATACCAAATTACACTCCAGGTAATTTTCATTAGCATTTCATAATCTCACAAACAATTTTCGTTGAATTGAGAATCATATAAAATACCTGTAAAAATAGACAAATTCAGTATGGCACGTGGCTACTTA
This sequence comes from Tillus elongatus, assembly GCA_964006375.1. Lineage (NCBI taxonomy): Eukaryota > Metazoa > Arthropoda > Insecta > Coleoptera > Cleridae > Tillus > Tillus elongatus. The sequence continues at coordinate 83,750,987 of OZ023262.1, read as the reverse complement.
ACTAGATCTGATCCAGCACTATGTTGAGTTAATCAGCGAAAATTAATTCCACTTTGAGTAATCGGCAACAGTTGAACTGGTAAATGCATAAATTGACTCAACTATTCAACTGTTGGCACTTATTGAATACAGTCAATGACATACTATTGTTTAATTTAATAGTCTTGAAGTTTGACTTACACCCAATTAAAGGACAAATAAATTTACAGATATTATGCATAAGTACAGTCACCAATTAGCAGTTATTTCAGAACCTTAAAGGATTAGGAACAGAATCATAAGTATAACTAAAAGGACTACAAAACAAAACTGGTAATGACGATTTCAAATACCTTAGCAAAATTATATGGAAGGGCAATTTGTCTGTAGTGGGAAATCAAGGACCTATCGCCATTCTTCAAGATGGGAATAACCTTCACTACTTTCAAACATTGGAAAAAGTCTCAGTCTTGAGCTCCAAGTTAAATATGCAACTTACAACTCTTGCTAGGACACTAGCGCAATTTCTAACCAAGAAGGATAGAGTTAAGTCGGGTCCAGTCTTAAATTTGTTTTTTGATTTGAGGCATTTGAGCAAAGAAGTCTGACAAAAAACTATATTTTGACTAGATTCACAAGAGCTGGGAGCACTATTAGAAGGTGGAAGGTATACAGTATATCAGAAATCACCCTTCATCAAGCCAGGAAGTCTTGAAGATCGCCTTTTATTTCGGATATATGACCAGAATGATTTACCGTCATCACTTATAGATGCCTCAACCCGATGCAGGTAGGCATTGTAAACCGCCGAGATCTAACACTTGATAACTGACCCCAAATGTCTAAATTCTTGAAGTTGGTATTCAGATCCACTATTTTTGAAATATGCAAAATGGTGAGCCTTTCGTTTGATGTTCCTAAGAATGGAAGTATCAAACCATGCTGGGTACTTACTGCTCTTAGGTTTGAATAAGGGAACATGTTTCTCAAAACAAGTGTACAGTTGATGATAAAAAATAGAGCATGCCTGATTTGTGTCAATGCATCCTTCAAGACACTACCAAGAAATGTCCAAAAGCGAGCGATAGAGTGCTTCAAGGTCAGCTTTTCTGAAGTTATATGTTTTACGGGATCTGTCAGTAACAAAAGGTGATTGTCTAAAAGTCTAATTCAAAAATCTTGGACGAATAACAAGCATGTTGATTCCTAACCTCAGCGGCAAAGGGCAGCTCATCCTGTTTTACAGAACACTCACAGTCTGAGAACTTGAAAAGAACAAAACAATCCACTGAGATAACTGAGGTGAACACACTAGCGTATTTTGCCGCGCATTCAAATAATTCAAATAGAGACCTATCTAAAGAAGCAGGTCTCCCTATCACTTCCATCCACAGAGTTTTGAGGAAAAGCAAATTCTTGCCATTCAACTATCATCGTGTACAAACACTTCATGATGGTGATCATATGAAAAGATTGAGATTTTGTCAATGGTGTATGAACGCTTGCCAACAGAATCAAAATTTTCTTAAGTCATATTTTGTGAAGTGATGAACCCAACTTTTCAAATAAAGGTATGTTCGACAGAAAAAATCATCATTATTGAAGGTCATGAAAATCAATTTGTGGTTCATCCTACTGGGCGACACAGTATTAATGTATGGTGTGGTATGATGGGATCTAAAATTATTGGGCCGTTTTTCTATCATGGTTCGTTGACAGGAGAACGTTACGTTTAATTTCTTGGAAACATTTTAGGGGATCTCCTAGACGAACTAAGTGTAGTAGATCAACAACTGACATTCTTCCAACATGACAGAGCACCTCCTCGTACAAGCCGCATTACAATTAATTTTCTACAACAAATGTTTAGAAGTCGATGGATTGGGAATAATGGACTTGTCTAGTGGCCGCCACGATCCCCCGACATTACACCGCTTGACTTATTTCAGTGGAGATACATAAAAGATAAAATTTATATGCAAAGATACAAAACACTTGATGTGTTGAAAAGACGTATAATCACTGCCATAGAAAGCATTGATGGAAGGACTATTCTGAAGGCAACAAGCAGTGGCCAATTCAGTGTAACAAAATGTATAGAACAGAATGGTGATGTTTTTGAGTATTTGCTCTGAGATTTTTTATTCAATTAAATTGTTTGAATTGTTGTGATGTCTAGTTCTTAAAACGTTTCTTATTTCGATATAACCAATTTCATTATATTTTGTCAATATAATTGTGAGGAAATCCTCAATAACTTCATTACTTTGAAGTTTTTCGAAATAATTTGTAAGAACCTTTTTGTTCACAATTCAATCTTCTTTCGAACCATGATAATATATATATATATATATATATATATATATATATATATATATATATATATATATATATATATATATATATATATATATATATATGTCTGGATGTTCCATTGAAGAAAGTTGTATTTTCTATAATGTCAAAAACGCGATGCTCAATTGTTTTTCTGTTTTCACCATCTTAATCCCCAGCACAAATGCTACTAATTTGCTCATTTGACCGACTTCATTGCTCCAATAATAACAAAGTTAGCAATGATGCGCATTTCATTTGGAACAGCTTGTATTTTCATTTCAATTCACGCATTTTGCTTAATATAAATAAATAAATTTTGAATTCAATAAAAATGCTACCAACTTATGCATAAAACTGATATGTACGCAAATGTTTCTGTACGTACTTTTTGGTTTAATTAGCTTTCTCAGCTCTCTCTCATTAATATACAGTTAATTTAAATTCAGGGGCCTATTAGCTGTTGTGGAAAAATATAAATATTAGAATTCTGAAATTTTAATAACAAATTTTCAATGAATAGGGCAGGTGCGGTTTTGTGTAGTTCATTGTTAGAATTGTTATCTTCATATCCAGTATATCTTTCTTGGAAAGAAGAGTTAATAACGACATGCAGTCTTTTTAAAAGCAGTTAGTGGAATTTTAATTACAAGTACTTTTGACTAAACACTGGAGAGGTTGTCTGTATACCTTCATAGAGGAGATTGTTTGTGATTGTCAATTAATCTATAAATACTATTTGTAGTTTTTATTCGCTTAGTTCATTCATCTCTCTGATGACGCTAACTTTATTAGCGAAACGATAGTCAGGTCTGAAAAATGTGCTATGGTGAATTGGTCTCTCCAAAGTGTATTTCCTCTGAATATTGTAATGGACGAGTCAGACCATTTTGAGACACGTGGTAATCAACAGACATGAGGGCCGTTATTCAAATTTTGTGAACAATAAATATTTATTAATACTTTTTTTTTTCTCCCTCAGGGCTCATCCGCGGCTTCGCCCCGATAGCACTGCAACCAATTATTAATACTTAATAAAATTTTAAGTTCACTAGATATGTATTTCTACTTAGGCTCAAAATCACTTTTTCAACTTAGGGAGGTAAGTGGCTCACTTACCTCCTGTCATCAATAGCAACCACTAATTTGGCAGTAGAATCAATTGAAAACAATGTGAAAGTAGTATACGGATCATAGTGGGAAACCCGTTTTTACCTTATTTGCTTTACAATTAAAAAACATAGTCAACAAAAATGACACAAAACATGTCAAATAAAACACAATAAAAATGGATAAATTATTGCCCGGTTGCAGAGAGCCTTGTCAAATATTTAATGTGATGTTAGCTAAAACAGCCAATAACAGCTTCAATATATTTGGTTGTCATGGCACAAAACCAAATCGCAATTTGTAGTTGGTTGTCTGAATCAATGGGTCATTCAACGGGCCCAACAGTTGAGTAGGTTACGTTATTTAGTCTGTTAAATGCTGAAAGTTGACTTGCGGTGACTCTTAACTGTTGGAACTTAAGGCACCAGGATTATTTACACTGTAAATTTTAACCTTACTTTCTGTACAAATGTTTAGTTGGTAGCCATTGACTGCGATGACAAAATCTTGTCATTTGGCATTTCAACAGTCAACATGTCATTTAGCCACATTCAACTTGTTTTGTTTCACCATAATAGAAACATATTTATATTGCAAGTCAACAGTTTTGTCCAATAAACATGCCCAATGATTAACTGACGTTACATTAAATATTTAACAAAGCTTTATGCAACCGGATATTTAAGTTACAAATTAAATCATACATCAAATGTATAAATTAGATCTGAAGAGTCAATATGCCACTGAATTTAAATTACCCTGTCTAATCTTTAATTTTATACATTTTCACTTTAAATGTTGCATACCAAAAGTAACAGAAAGGTTAAACAACCAAAATAAGATAAGATTGAATTATTTAAATTGTAAATAATATAGTCTGTCCCACCAGGAAAGGCCGCAATCGATTATGGAAAAGTACATACAGGGTGATTTCGAAAATTTGGTTATTTACAAAGGTCAGTGGGGCCTACCTTTTAAAAAATCACCATTCTGGCACTTTCGGTACACCGGAAGTCGACACCAACTTGCTTATTTTAAATCGAAATATATTTGTGCAGTTTTGGATTCTATGTTCAATTTTAAGTCAACTTTGTGTAAAGTTGTCTATACCTAAATTCAGTTATTTTCGAGACATCTCCATTTTTAAGACAAAGTGACAGTTACAGCACCATATTAAAAACCAACTTTTCAAAATCAGTGTGCATACTTTTCCATATGTTGGTCGCGGCCTTTTCTGGTGGGACACACTGTATAAAGTGGGGTTTGTTAGTTTGTTTATAATTTTTAATTGTTTATTTATTTATTGTCACATTCCATTTTTCAAATTTGAATTTCGCTCGAATGAGACATAATTAATGCTTTTATGAGTGATACTAAGAGACTAAAATGATTTATATCGCTTTAAATTAAAAATAAATCCAACAAGTTAAATAATTATACAAAAAATGCTTGTGCTGCTTTAATATGGTTTAAAGCTGATTTTTGCAACCTAAGTATTAAGCTTGCTTCAGTTGGCTGAAAACTTTTAATGATTTCACTATGAAATAATGGGGTGCAAAATTTCAAAAGTTTAAAAAATATTTTTATAATGATTATTGTTTTATACTGACTGATCAATGTTTATTGGAATTTTACCTTGTAATGGGCTGTTGGTGTTGATGTGCCCTTTTTAATGTGATTACATTTTATAATAACAAGAAAATTGGGGCGATTGTATTCAACAAATATAAAATTTAGTTTATTGTTTTAATTACAATATTGTGCAAATTAATGTGAACACAGTCAGATTTACGTTAAATATTATTTATTACCAGTTTATAAATCTTTTAGTATCATTCAGTGTGGTTTATGGGAAACCCCTCCCCCCATCCCCGTTGGCTTTTAATACAGTTTCAACTGTTTGTTCTGGCATAGAATCAATTATTTTTTTGCGATTCTCCTTGATTTTGTCATTCTAAAACCTCACCTGAATGACAGCCTCAAATATCTTACTTTTTGTTGTACAATCCATTTTTAGCAATCTGATCTTCCATATAGACCACAAGTTCTCAATAGGATTAATGTCCGGTGAGTTTCCAGGCGTCTAGAAGGGAACTATTTTTGTCATTGAAGTATTTCACCATCTTCTTGGAAACATTACTGTTTCTTGCTGGAAGATTGGTTCGCCAAGTGCTTAAACTTTTTCCAGTTCTCTGGACAAACACGTTTCTAACATCTTTTTAAATTTTCCAGTGTTCATCATGCCTTTGATAGGTATAAGTTTCGCTGTTCCCATATGTGAAAAACAACCCCAAGATATCTTTTTGACTGGATGTTTCACTGTCTGGACCAATTGAGCTGCAGTTAACTTTTCGTCCACACCTTTTGCATGAATTTTGATTGGGATCCTGCACCAAAACTGTGTCTCATCTGAGAACAAGACATTTCTCCGGTGTTCTTTTATCCAATGAGCATATTTTTTTGCCCAAATCAGCATTTTTTTCATCATAACCTCTGTCACAAGCTGTTTATTTTTAGTTCTAACAGCTTGTGATCCTCCCTCCAAAAGGCGTCTGCGAATTATAGAGTTGTGAATTTTCACTCCAACCTTTTCTAAATTTTGCTGTAGCTCAAAGCTTGTCTTTCTGGGGTTCATTTTGCTATATCCTGAAAGAAACGATTCATTTGGGCAAGGTGTCTTCTTTTTTCGCCCACATTTCACCTTCCGCTGGACTTCAACTGATCCAGTCTCCTTTTTTGTTTAATTATCTTATTTACGGCTCTCAAGTTCATAAACACTTACTAGCAATGTCTCATTGCGTCATGGATGTGCGCTCACTAAGTGTAATTATCCTCTCTTTTCCTTGGCGTAATGCCCATGATGCCACAAACATGAAAAACTAACCAAAACATATTTCTCCCAAAACCATAAAATCATGTGTTACTTACTCAGAATAACCGGCAAAGCGATTGACATAGACAATAACTTTATGCAGAATTATTATGCGATATGTCGAGAAACACATGTTATAATTGTCACAGCAGTGTTGCCATGTTGAAAAAATACAGAGATTCCCAATGTTCAGATTAATTCGCAGAATACTGTATATCATTAATTTTGGTAAGTGACATCAGCTTGTCAGGTATAAAAATAAAGTAAACAAATAAGGTTTGAGGAAACAGTTGCCTTACATTTTTATGGATGCTAAATAAATAAGTAAAAACTGAGTAAAGAAAGTATCAAAAATTATCTTATTCAAATGTAGTCATAAAATTAAAAACTTTTATTTTGGGTTTCAGGTATCATACTTTAAAAACAATTCTGTCAAAGTTTTTCTTATAAGTATTTTCAAACATTGCCGAAACAAACACAAACTGTGTTCCAAAATTCAATCGACTAGCCACAATTTTAAAAATAGGCTACAGTCCTATGAATTTTATACCCTGTAGTAAAAACAAATTCTAAAAACTGAGATTACAATATCAAGAACATTTCACCAGAACTGCTTGTTAAACAATGATTGACATAAATGGATGATACTAGCCAGTGGCGGCATAGCCTAGGTTGGCACCCGGGGCGGTTTTCTATTGAGCACCCCCAAAATAAAACCACAAATTAAATACTAAACGTGCTTACGTGACTTTATTTTGCTAAAATATTAGATCACATTATCAAAACCTACTTTCCTGTCCTTTTCAATGGACAATATGGAAAGATTGGTAAGTCGCGCTTGGCTCTCATTGCAGATTTTAAGTAAGATTTATCAATTTTAATTTTGAGAAAATTCTTTCACAAGAAGTCACCGAAACACAAATGGTTAAAAAAAATCTTAGACACAACGCTAGACTTGGAACAGGCTCTGAATAGTCCCATTGTACATTGAATTTGAGAAGCTCCAAAGTAGTCCATTGGACCGCTTCTTGGAAAGAAATGCTGGCGGCTTCCAAGTGGCGCCTTAGTCGTAAAATGTCCAGAATAATGCTCTCTGCAGAAAACTCATCGTAGATTTTTGTCAGATTTGGAACTATACCACATTCTAACATAGCTCTCTGCAACTCTTCTGGCAATTTTAGTCCAGCGTCTTGGGCCATTTCTCCTGGCATAAGTTTTGGAAATCTTATCCTTCCTCTTCTTTCAATCGAAATATCCAAGTCGTCACATTGTTAAGTTGCGTATAAAATAGCTCTTTCCACTATTTGGATACGTTGGTTTCGAAGAAAAATTTTTATGGCTTTGATTTTCATGACACACTTTTCCAGCGATAGCCCAGATGTTTGTATATACTTTTGTGTCTGGTTAACTTCTTCTAGGACTTCACACCAAAAAGAAAGGTAGCATAAAAAACTGAAGTCACACAAAGCTGGTAAGAGTGTGGATGCTGCTTCTCTTGTATCAGCGTTTTCTCTGCTGCTGCTGGGATCACACATGTCTTCAAGTGTTGATACAAGTTTCTCAAAATTATTCTTCAGTGGTTTAACAGCGCTGTGATGAGCACTCAATCTTGTCTCTACTAGTCTTTTGACCGATACGCCTACATTTTTCATTAGAATTTCCCGTCGATGTGTGGATGACGAAAAGAACGTGTAAACTCTTTATACTGTTCCGAAAAAAGTTACACTTGAACTAACACCCCCGAAAGAGTGCACTACATATAGATTTAGCGATTGATTAGCACAAGGCATAAACAACACTTTAGGATTGTGTTCTTTGATTTTTGCTTGTACACCACCATGAGCTCCTGCCATGGTTACAGCGTTATCATATCCTTGAGCCCGACTTAGATGTATGTCCAAGTTATCACCCACCAGCTGCGTAAGGATATTTTCAGGAAGTTCGACTGTAGTCTTTCCAGCTATTGGGAAGAAACCTAGAAATGATTTCTTTACTTCAACTTGATCGCCTTCAATATGAACATATCTGATTACATAACTGATCTGATCAACATGTGATATGTCTGGAGAGCTATCGAAAAGAATTGCGAAGTATTTTGATTTTCTTATGTCGTCCAAAATGTTATTTTGTACCTCTTTCCCCCAAGAGGCTGATGAACTCATTTTGAATGTCTTTGGCTAAATAGGAATCTGCCCGTGTCCTTTTTCTACAGGCGACAGAATGTTCAATTCTTAGCATATGTTCTTTTAGCACTGGGTCATATTTCGACAATAGATTAACTAATTCTAAAAAATTCCCTCTATTGTCTGATGACTGATGTCTATGGCCTCCAAGAGGAAGATTTTGACGTGCCAGGAAAAAAAATAACATCTAAATGGTGACTCAAAATGTCACGTCACTTCTTTTTTTCTTGGTCTAAAACCATTTGATGTTCATGGTCGGTAGTTTTTTGCAGCCTCAATCCATTTTCCAAGATTTTCCATTTATCAAAACAGAAGAGATGGTTCACAGAATTCTCGTGTTCAAACACTTTAGGATTTAGTTTTCACCATGAATTAAACCCGTTAAGACATAATCTTTTTTTAACACATTCATATAATCTTGGATATATATTTCAATCTGTATAAAAGGTTTGCGCTCTTGATCACCTCTTTTGTTTTGGTCGATCTTACTGAATGCAGTATGTATAAGTCACAGTCACACGAGACAGAGACCCATTGTGATTCAAGAACCCGTTCAAGGATTCGGATCTTCAAAAAGATCCGGAGCCGGTGATCCGACTCTTCGAAAAGAGGGAGGGGCTAAAATCATTTGCCTCTTCTGCCCGCGCCGTCCTAGTCGGGCAGATGCACCAGTGGCTGGCTACTAAGCTACGCGAGTGAGTTGTCACCCCTTGGTGCTTCGCACCCGGGGCGGACCGCCGCCCCCCCTTACGCCGCCACTGATACTAGCTGAGACAGGTATTTTAATATTGATGACTACCTTAGTACAGGTTAATGATGTTAATAGAAGTAATAATGGTAGTAATGGTAATATATATTGGTCATAAAGTTGTACAAAGCTTCTTACGAAATAATAACCATGATGAGGTTATGTCCCAGAGACCAAATTACAGGATACTTCGAAACATTGTAAGATAAAATTAAGAAATGGTAAAAAAAACTGCATGCAATATAACTCAGAGTTTTCAGCTTTACATACAGAACAAGAAAACAAAATAAACATATAAAACAACTATAACCAGTGGCGTATCTAAACTGAAGGTTCGACAATGAAAATATCTCAAAATCAAGGGAAAAAAATTGGGGTTGCGATTTAAAGAAAAAAATGTTAATGAAATCATTATTCTAAAACAAATGATGGTGGAAAATCGACTTTCGTGTTAAAATATGTATATTTTCAAATAAAAGGGACAGGTTCAAGGATTTTTTATATAAAAAGTTTATTGCACTTTTACTTAATCTATTTCGTGCACTATAATACCTCACACTGATGTCACAGTAGTAAGAAATCTTCTAGGGTAATACTTCCCACTTGTTATTATAGATGGTTTAGTTTTACAGACACCTAATATTGGAGCAGTTGTATGCTACTCAATTAAGTGAATATATAAACCTGTTAAACCTGTAAAAATTCCAATAAACATTGGTCTCGGTAACCTTTACCTATATGTAATATAACATGTATATAATAAGACTGTATTATGTTTCTTAATAGGTTGAAACATTACAAGAAAAAATTATATCATTGGAATTAACAAGACCCAGCGATTCTGTTGATGATACTGCTTTAAATGGAAATTTTACAACAAGAGATGACAACGTCGATGAAAACAATGAAACAACATCTGAACCTCAAACTCCCACAAGTGAAGATAAATCATTATTAGACGAAAATTCTTCTGCAAACAGCAAGAAAAAGAAACGAAAACGTTCAAAGAAGGGAAAGTAATCTGAATTGCCATTTACATCACGAGTATCTTCAGGGTGGATGGGTTTCTTTTTATTTTTAAATTAGCCTACATAATATTTATTGTTGTATTCTTGTACAAAGTATTTAATCTTACATATTTTATGTATTTTTATTATAATAGTAAGTGTATAATTTTTTTCCAGAGCTTTGAATAATTCGACATAACTATATGTATTAATGAAAATATTTTATATGTGGTGGTTATAATGATTATTTTATGCATTGAGACAATATACACTGAAGTGCTTTGGAAAGAGACTTAAATTTTAATATACAAATATGATTTTTACTTTGTTTTATTTCTTTACTTCTTAGGTGCAATGATCCCTTCCAGTTGAGTCTGAAACAGAAAAGATTTTAGTGGCAATTAGAATAATAAGATATGTCTGAAATTACTAGATGATTGTTATAGAATTAGTCTAATTTATTTTTCTTCTTTTACTGACAGTTTATGCTTCTTTTAGTTCAAATACCTGTTTCGCTAACACTTATACATGGCATATTCATAAAATAAGGGCCGTTTAGTCATTAAAAAGAATAAACTCATGAGAAAAGGTTTTTATTGACAGTTTTAGTTTACTACAGATATACTTCACTTTTCCACATAATCGCCATTCAGTTCTAAGTACTTTTCGTAATGCTGCTCTTTAACCTCTCTGTATAGAAGTTCGCCGCCTGGGCATTGAACCAGTTGATAACGGCAGTCTTGAATTCCTCGTCGTTTTCAAACTGTTGTCCACCAAGCAACCATTTGAAATGCAAGAGGAAGTAGTCGCTAGGTGCAAGGTTGGGAGGGTGGTCAGTAAATTCGCAATGAAAATCTTGAAACTTCTGTTTGGTTACACACATTGTCATAAAGAAGGATTACGCCAGACGACAGTTTCCTGCTTCGTCGGTTTTGGAGTCTATGTCTCGGTTTGGTGTACACGTACACGTCTCCTGTAATTGTTAATCCACATTCCGTGAAATCAACTAAAATGACGGCCTTTTCAACCAAAGAAACGGTAGCCATCACTTTTTGACTCCATTATGGAGCTGCGTAAACTTTTTCAACTTTGGTGAACTTGAATGGCACCACTGCATTAACTGTTGTTTCGATTCTCCATTGGTATAGGATATCCATATCTCGTCGCCTGTAACAATGTGAAGACAAATCATCTCCATCTTGTTGATAACAATCCAAAAACGCTCGTCCACTGCACATTCTTTGCTCTTTATGGTAGTTGGTGAGCATTTTTGGTACCCACTGTGCACACAATTTGTGATATTGGAGCGGAAATTAATCAGCCAGAGTACTAATCGTCAATCACCGATCACTTCGCAGCTTTCGATTCACTTGTCCAATGATTTCATTGGTCTGAATACTAGCCTACCAAAGTCTTAACACCAATTTCTAAGCTTTCCCTCACTCATTACTATAGGTCCATACACAAGACAAAACTCCCGATGAATATCAGCAGGTGAAGATACTTTTAAACAAAATTTAAATCACAACGTGCACTTCACAACTGACGGGAAAAATTATTGCCGTTGACATTGCTATATGCATTCACCGACAGGCAAATGCCTACTGAAACACGATAACAACTGCAGTAGCTTCGTATGTAGCCGATGGATGGCATGAAATTGTGTTCACACCCGCTAACATTTATATATAAGCCCAACGGCCTTACTTTATGAATATGCCTCGTACATAGTACTAGATATAAATGTAAATATTTTTGTAACTCCTGCATTTTATAATTTTTCGTGGTAGTGTCCAAATCAACAGTAATTTTGAGGAGTTAATGAAAAGCTACCATTACTAGTTTAGAAAAATTACATCACTAAAAAAGCCTTGGCATTTCCATTTGTGGTATATCTGTTAGTTGAGTGGAAAAAGATTCAATAAAATGAAAAGATCATTCTTAAAAAGCATTATGAGTTTTATAATTCTGGAAACTTTGATAGTGGTGTGTCCAAGATAAGAATGAACAGGGTGGGGATGTCGGTAACTGTAAAAGTTACAAGGGTGGTTGAATTACAAAAAAAAAGTGTGAAATCGAGTGGTCAGTATTATGCTGTCAAGAAATCCACAAAATTCTACTCCTGAAGATATTAGAAAAAAACTGAAATTTTGCGATTTGATTTTTTTTTACGAAGCTTTTTAAAAAGGTACAAAAAACACTTTTTCTGTTCTACAAGGTGGCATTTTCAAATTTGCAGTGTGTTTCGTTTTGAAGAACTTTATTTTTGTATGGTCCGAAAAAAAGTACTTTTATTTACATATATTAGAAGGTGCATCAAATATAAACTGGAATTTTTATTTTAACGCTTGTTAGATAAATGGAGTAGCACAGTGACTTGGTGTATATTAGGTGGGGATCTGAAGAGGAGGTGACTGTCTCAGTGTGCCTCGCTAATACTGATTAAGTGTCCTAGCATCATGTCTGAGCAAGAGGTACACATGTTCATTGAACAACGCATTATTATTAAATTTTGGTCACGGAGGACGTAAAACCTGCCGAAATTTAACTGACAGTTTGACGACAAAACAGTTTTGAAGGCACAAGTCTATGACTGGCATAACAATATTTCAAGAGGCCGTAAATCAGTGGCAAACGTGGATCATGCACGCGGACCCCTGACAAGCATCAGTGAGGCGAACATTTGTGCAGTCCATGATCTAATTGAAGCTGACCATCGCCTTGCAGTATCACAAATTGCTGCAGAAGTCGGACTATCATAAGAAACTGCACAATCGATCATTTTGAATGACCTGGCTTACGGAAAAGTGTCGGCAAAATAGATTCCTCCCCTTCTAATGGAAGATCAGAAAGCAAATTGTTTTGAAAGGTTTTCGGTGTGATATCAAGCAAAGGGAGATAAATTTTTTAAGTCGCATTATCACTTACGACAAGACATGAGTGCATCATTACGCCATGGAATCTAAACAAGCCATCATACGCCCGGACAAGTTTTGGCTTTTCGAGGTGGGGCTTGCTTCGAAAAACCATACAGTGAACACCGCCTACTACCTTTGACGAAGCAAAAGTGGCGTTTCGCGAAAAAAGATGAGATTTGCCTATCTGAGTGTGATTCTTCTCAATGACAATGATTGGCTACACACACCTGCTTTGACCCAAGGAAAACTAAAAACAATTCATTGGAAAACACTTGAACATCCGCCCTATTGCCCAGATTCGTCACCATGTGACTATCACATGTTTGAACCGCACAAAGAAGAACTTGGAGGATGCCGTTTTGATGATGATTGAGACTTGGAAGCATTTGTGCGCAATTGGTTTAGGCACGACAATTCATTTTTCGATAGCGACATTAATAAACTTCCAGTCCACTGGGAAGGAGTATTGATAAGATAAAGACTACGTTGAAGTATAAGATGTATTCAAAAATTTTCTTACTGTGTCAATAAATTTATTTAAAAAAAATCCGGTCTATATTTGATCCACCCTGGAAGATAGCATTTCCCATTACGAATTCAACAATGTACAGCAGAATATGATTAGTTATGTTTGTATATTATGATGGTCAAAGTATCTGGTCGTTGTTTTGAATATCTTCAGAAGTAAGTGAAATTTTATGTTTCTCTACAGCAGAATATTGACACCTGGATTGTGCACCCTTTTTTGTAATTTCACAGTTTCCAAGATCCCCATGATGTTTATTCTTATCTTGGGCACACTGTTTAGTCATAGGACCTTTCTCACAATAAGTATTTCTTTTGCTAGTCAGTAACTAAAATACTTCGAGAACTTATAAAAAATGTAGTTTTTGGATGGTAAAAAAAAAGATTTTAACACTAAAATTTTGGCTGATAATGCAACAAACTTTGGATTATAAGGCTCTATAAAAAATGTGGCAATATGAGCTTCAAAGATGGCATGCATCCAAGACAAAGACTAATAACTCAACAAATGATCAATATAAAATTAATGATGTTTTGATTGAGCAAAATTATGATCAAGTCATTCAAACTTAATATACTTCATATAAATATTAAGTATAAAATGTAAATTAAATGATTATTAGAATTCATTCTAAATAATGTTACTAGCTAGCCAAATATACTTTCACAGAATCATGACTTTATGCAAATATAATAATAATAATATAATAACAACACAGTACACAAAGGACACCACCCATAACGCATCACAAACCAGCCTTTCCACATTCGAGGGAAATAGACTGACTGTCTGAATATGGGACTCGAACCTGCAACCTCCTAGCCTGATTCTGGAGGTTACTCACCGCGCGAGCCGAACTATTCGGCCTGTTCAAAATGAAACAAAATACTATATTATTGATAGTTACAAAGGTGGTTCATGTAGAAAAATTCCAGGAGGTGGTATTTACAATGTGGAATGGCCAAATAGAATAAATTCAGTATCTCAATGATTGTGCATATTTATAAATTTACCCGAAACTCAATTTTATATTAAAAAATAACATCCTGCAACATGAAAACCACTTGTACAGGGTAATTCTTTATAGTGTCGCCCCCTTTAGCTTTGTTATTTTAAGTGTCCCAAAAAAAATTGAGAGTATGGTTATGTAGGTGCTAAAAAATACTTTTTTTATACGTATAAAAAAAATTTGAAAAATGATCAGTATACAGGGAAAACCAAAAAGTTCAATTTTTTTCAATGGATCAGCCTATATATGAATTTATTTTTCGATTCATCATAAAATTCTAAGCATAATTTGTATAACATACCATATACTTAAAATGAATAGTTTTTGAAATATTAGCATTTGAAACGTTATCATCACAAATTTTATTAAACGAAAACAACTGTTACAAATCAAGAAATCTAACAATAAATAATATAACAAAAACAGTTTCTAATTAAATATAAAGATGCTCTACCGGGCCTCCATTTTCTTCAACACATTGTATAAGGGTTCTTTGCATTTTCTCTAATGAATCTGTTATGAATGCTGCGTTATTTTCATTTAAATTAATAATTTCATTCCGTATCGCATCTTTAAGATGATTGAGGTTTTCAATTTGGTGGTCGTATACACGATTTTTAATATAACCCCAAAGAAACGCATCCATAAGTGTCAAATCGGGGCTGTTTGCAGGCCATTTAATTGGCGCATTTCTTCCGATCCATTCAGGAAACCTTTCATTTAGGTAATTAAGCACAGCACGAATGTTGTGAGGGGGTGCTCCATGCTGTTGAAAAATCATATTTTGTAATATATTTAAAGGCAAGTCGTCTAAATATTCTTCCAACTCGTTTCCAAGAAATCTAAATAGCGGCCTCCATTTAAAACAGTAAAAAAAAATACGGACCGATAACTCGATCTCCCAGGATACCACACCACACATTCACGGAATGTCGCCCTTGGAACTTAAATTCCCTATAAGAATGTGGATTCTCTCTTGCCCGTTGTCTGGTATTTTTTCGGTTAAACAGGCCACTAGTAGAAAAGGTAAGACTCGTCAGTCCATAGAACTGTTTTCAAAAAATTGTGATTTATGTTTATTCTGTCTAGACTCAGTTGACAAAATGCGACCCGATCATCTTTTTTCATTTGTGTATGCTTTGTAGTGGGTTTAATCTTATATGACTTTAGATTCCATTTTCTTAACGTTCTTTGGAGTTTACTGTATGAAGTTTGCTGAATATTTTCTTGTGTTGCTCGTAATGTCTTTGAAATGTTTCTTATGGAATTGTTTGGATTCTCTTCTATAGTAGGTTAGGTTAGGTTAGGTTTGTATGTGAGTGGTCCATATCGGACCTTCCACCGCGACCAAAGGTCTATTGTGGCTCACGCCTAATGTTTATATTTCGCCCAACAAATCCAGCCTCCTACAGAGGTCGACAACCTTTGTGGGCGAAAGTCGATCCAGATCCTCTGGAGCAAGCTTTACCTTGCCAAAGAGCAGGTGTCTAGTCCTATCCGCTGCCGGACAGGAACACAGCACGTGCTCTGCTGTTTCGTCACTCTCCATACACAGCCGGCACTCGGTCTCCTGACCGATCCCAATACGGTGCATGTGATGCCGCAAGCGGCAGTGTCCTGTATATAGGCCGACTAGAGTTCTCAGTTGTTGTCTGTTCAGCTCTAGTAGTTTCTTAGCCCTTGACTCAGACAGGCCATTTATGAAGGCCTTAGAGTGAGCTAATCCTGGAAGATTTTGCCAATATTGAATTGTCCTTCTATCTGTCCAGGTCTTTAAGGTGCGTTTTGCTGTGCAAGATGTTATTCCCAGCACCGGTTCTGGTCCGATAAAGTCGCACTCGGCACCACTCCTGGCAAGCGCGTCTGCCGCAACGTTGCCATCATGGTCCGAGTGACCCGGTATCCAGACCAGCGACACCTCATTACAGCTGCCCAATTCGTTAAGGGCAGATTTACAACTCCATACCGTCTTTGAATTGCACCGGTAGGAACCAAGAGCCTTTATTGCAGCTTGGCTATCTGCATATATCTTTATCGATTTGTTTGTGCATAGGTCCTTTAAACTTTCCCTTACACACATCTCGATGGCATAAACTTCTGCCTGGTGTATGGTTGCGTACTTGCCGAGACTAGCTGATAGTCTAACATCGGTGCTGCCCCCATAAGCGCCGGCTCCTACTCCCATATTGGTTTTGGAGCCGTCAGAGTACCAGCAGAGGTCCGCTCTCAACAGGGTCGATTGGTTCCGGTCCCAGTCCTCCCTTTCCGGGAGGACGGTCTTGAAAGACAGATCTCTGCTGATTTTTGTAGGCATCAAGTCTGAGACCATTCCCAGAATCCTGTGACAATCACTGTCATCATGGAGTCCGGTCCCCCTCAGACTGATTTCCCTCGGCATATTATCTGCCGTTTGTTTTAGTCTGTACGTTGTCCACCTCGCCACCCTCTCCACCCATATGTGAAGGGGGGGAATATTGAGGAGGACCTCCAGAGCGGCTGATGGTGCGGTGCTTATCGCTCCCGTTATCATCAGACAAGCTTGTCTCTGTAGATGAGCCAGTTTGGTCCTCGCGATACCACGAAGTACCCTTGGCCACCAAACTATGGCTCCATATGTTATCATGGGCCTGATAACCACTACATAGAGCCAGTACATCTGTTGGGGGTTTGTTCCCCAGTTGTTACCACAGATTCTCCGGCAGGTCCACAGGGACATTTTAGCCCTGCGGATAACATTTTCTAACTGTATGTCCCAGTTGAGCTTCTTATCTAGGGTAACTCCCAGATATTTTGCTTGGTCCGAAAATGGAATGTTTTCCCCCATAAGAGTAGGTGGTTTTAATTTGTCCAACCTTCTTTTTCTGGTGAACGGGACAATGATCGTTTTGCGAGGGTTCACAGACATCTGTTCCCTACGGCACCAATCATTGACTACATTTAGTGCTTCTTGAAGAGTACTAGACAGTTCCTCCTCAGATTTGCCTCTAACCATTATGACGAGATCATCCGCATACGCCTGGACCTCAACCTCCCAGAGTCCGAGGATAGCCAGCAAGTCGTCCACAAAGAGGGACCATAGCAGGGGAGATAGAACGCCCCCCTGAGGACACCCTCTCGCAGCTCTGACGCCGACCACCTCCCCCTGCAACGAGGCAACTTCTATAGTAAGTAAAATATTCAATTCTGCATTTTCATCTATGTTCACAGCAGTTCTTTTTCTCCTTTTTAAATTTGACGTTTCTTGAAACTTCCTGTATATAGATGTGAACGTTTTTCGAGTTGGGACATGCATACCGGGATTATCTTCTATCACATTTTTAATGGCAGCGTGACAATTTACATTATTTTTAATATAATAACTTAAAATAACTCTTCTTTCTCTGTCCGAGTACAGCATTTTTACTTCCTACAACCACAACAATATTTGCAGAATGTCACTGTCAGTTATTTGTTTTCAATTAAAAGCGTGGTATCCTAGGACTTCTTGATTTGTAACAGTTGTTTAATAAAATATTTGATGATAACGTTTCAAATGCGAATATTTCAAAAACTATTCATTTTAAGTATACAGTATGTTATATAAATTATGCTTAGAATTTTACAAGGAATCGAAAAATAAATTCATATATAGGGTGATCCATTGAAAAAAAAATTAACTTTTTGGTTTCCTGTATACTGATCATCGTTCAAATTTTTTTATACGTAGAAAAAAAGTATTTTTTACCACCTACATAACCATACTTTCAATTTTCGTGGGACACTTAAAATAACAAAGTTAAAGGGGGGCGACATTATAAAGAATCACCAGGTACATTCAATCCCCTTCGAGTGACAGTTGCAACCATCAAATTTTTAAATACGAATTAGGGGCTTGTGATATCCCATTTCAAAGATCTCGTCATTCGCTATTCAAAAATCTATGGTTTTCAAATTTATTGCAAAAATTAACAGTAAAAAAATAATTGCATCTGATTGGCTAACTTTGCTACAACGCACTACTAATTAATAACTAATCACCTTTCATTCTTGATAATGAGAAAGCAAGCAAAAACAATTTCAGTGTCCTTTTTGGACAGTACCAATTAAAAAGAAGACTTAAAATTTTATTAACATTCTTAGTTGGCAATGTTTTGTTCTGAATGCCTTAGCAACTTGCTCCGAGATGGTAACCGCATAACCCTAGTTGTCGGTTGTTAACTGTAATTCAGAAACATAAAATGCATAAAATAACAATTCTACATATGATTGGTTATGGAGATAGAACACAAGCAGAGATCGAAGTTGCTTGCATATTTCAAGAAAATTTTCCCGACTTGCTGTCTATATCCCAAGGACAATTAGTAATTTCACAAGCTTGGACATGTAACGCAGACACAAAAATAACCTTTTAATGCACTAAGTAATGATACCAAATTGGATGTTACCCATTCATCGAGTATTCGAAAATCAAATGTATTGGTATAAATTGATAAAAGCTCAGGAGCTCATGTAAGACGAATTTTATAAAAGAACATATTTTGTTTGCTGATGAGCACAGTTTTACACTTCATGGCCATGTTATCGCCAAAATTGCCGCTGCTGGTGTATAGAAAATCCACACTGGATGAGAGAAGAACATAGACAATACACTGAAAAGGTTATTGTTTGGACAAGAATAGTTGGAAAGCATGTCATTGATCCCTTTTTCATTGATGGCAATTTGAATGGTGATAATTATGTAACACTGCTCCAAAATAATTTGGCAATTATATCCGGATCAAGCAAACACACAAGTTCCAGTAAATGTGATATGGTATCAGCAGGATGGAGCACCAGCACATTACCAAATCAATATCCAACAGTACTTCAACTTAATATTTCCAAATCAGTGGATAGAGAGGCGAGGATTATTAAAATGGCCAGCATGATCACCTGATCTTATGCTATTAGTCTTGTTATTGGGATAGGTTGAAAGTATGGCACACAAAACTAATCCACGCGATTTAACTGACCTAAGAAGAGGAACAACGATTGCGATTAGGTCGGTCGCCCCTCAGATTTTTATTTACGATTAGGATGCTGCCAAGATGTTCAAGGCCTGCATTTTGAACCTCCTCTACATTAAGATTCGTGTACTTTTTAGTTCTTATTATCATCAAGAATGAAACACGATTAGTTGTTAATATTTTAGTGTGTTGTAACGAATTTGTTTTTTTACTGTTAATTTTTGCAATAACTTTAAAAACTATAGCATTTTTGAATAGAGAATGAAGATATATTTCAAATGAGGAATCACAAGCCCCTACTTCCTTTTTAAAAATTTAGGGGTTGATTGATAGTTTAGGGTTTAGATGTTAACCTGTAACAATAAGCTGTGTTCCGTATCACTCTTGTGTTTTTGTGTAATTTAAAAGTCGGAAGTCCCCAATCTAAGATATATATTTTTATATGTATTGTATACACAGTAGAGTAAGAGGTTAGCTAGTGTGCAGTGCTGGCAAGTTTGTGTGTTGCAAATACATGTAAAATAGCTGTATATTTTGTAAAAAAAAGTAGACTGCTACAAGTGCAGAAATTGTTATTCAGCTTTTCACAGAGTTGTGATTTACAAGCCAGAGTTCTAAACAAAGAAAATAAAGTAATTTGTTGCCTAGGTGAAAAAAGTGAGGTTAATACAGTCAAAAACATGAGCAATCTAAATGCAATTGAAATCCAACAAATAATCAGAAAGGAACTTGAAGTGCTACAAAGTTACTATACCAAACAAATGCAAGACCTACAAGTCTTGGCACGCAGCGCTGCTTAATAAACTTCTGGCTTATGGCCTACCACCCAAACTTTGTACCTGGACAGCAAATTTCCTCTCTAACAGGAGCATTTCT
The DNA here is from genome assembly GCA_964006375.1 of Tillus elongatus. Lineage (NCBI taxonomy): Eukaryota > Metazoa > Arthropoda > Insecta > Coleoptera > Cleridae > Tillus > Tillus elongatus. The sequence continues at coordinate 83,730,440 of OZ023262.1, read as the reverse complement.
GTTGTTGTAGATGGCCATTCATCTAAACTGTATCCAGTTAATGCAGGAGTTCCTCAAGGTTCAGCTTTAGCCCCTACTTTGTTTCTTCTCCACATCAATGACCTCCTCTCTAGCACATCCAACCCAGTTCACAGTTACGCGGACGACAGCACCCTCCACTCAAATATACAATATTCTAAGCCTGTCTCTTTAGCCCAATTAGATGAGGATCGCAGACTCATGGAGGGTTCTGTCTCCGTGGATCTCCAAAAAATATTAGACTGGGGAAGTAGAAATCTTGTACAATTCAACCCCACCAAATCTCAGTCTTGCTTTCTTTCTCATAAGAGATACACCAGCCCTAGACCCATCACAATGAACAACCAAGTTATTCAAAGTAATGAGTCCTTTTCTCTTGTTGGCATTTCTGTGGATCGAAATCTTAATTAGCACCAACATGTCACATCAATTGCAGAAGCGGCTGCTAGTAAATTAGGTTTCCTCTTCCGGGCTCACAAATACTTTTCACCAGCTAATCTCTATACCTTATATACTTCACAAATAAGGCCAAACCTCGAGTACTGCTCCTACATCTGGGGTGCAGCTGCCGCTTCTACACTCGCTATCCTGGACTCAATTCAAAAGAGAGCTATATGTCTCATCGGTGACCCTACCCTTACCCAAAGGTTGCCATCCCTTGCCCACCGACGTGACCTCTCTCTCTTTTATAGATATCTGCACGGGCACTGCTCAGAGGAGCTTTCCTCCATAGTTCCCCCACCTGCTGCCCCCAACAGATCTACCAGGGGAACAGAGCTAATGCACCCTTTTACTGTCCAGGTCACCAGACATAGAACATCTTGTTATGCCCGCTCTTTTGTCTCGAGGACTTCTAAGTTGTGGAATACCTTGCCGGCACATGTTTTTCATTCTCCTCCAAACCTTCAAGTCCAGAATTAACAAGTTGCCTCTTTCCTCCTTGTCAACACCCACGGTACGATAGTATTTAGGCTGTAAGCCCTCGTGGTGTGTTGTTGAAATAAAAATTTAAAAAAAAAAGTCAGCATGAAATACATGTCCGAGCACTTTGAAGAGCAACATCAACATATGCGGAACTAGTGAACACGAATGGAGAACTAGTGAAGAGAAATAACGAACTGCAAGAAAGAGTGCAAGCATCGGAGAACAGAATAAATCACATGGGACAGAATGGAAAAGCAAACAATATTGTGATTTCGGAGATACCACCACAAACAGGAACGATAAGGGAGACAGTTGGGCAGCTATTTACTGCAGTAAATTTGGACATGAAAGATAATGAAATAACAAGCTGCTATAGGATAAAAACAGGTAAATCAAGTGAACCAATTGTTAAGTGTGTATCACAAGAAACAAAACAAAAAATCTCTGCTCAGAAAAAGAAAATCAAAAGCATCCGAACCAACAATTAGGATTTGATGGGGACCGTAGATTTATTTATGTAAATGACGAACTCACCTAGTTTACTTAAGATCTTTTTACCAAAATTAGAGAATTCGAGAAGAATCACAGCTATAAGTGTGCATATTGTATGAGTGGAAAATTTTATTAAAAAAAAGGAGTTGCGGTGATAGGGGAATTCGAATGTTTTCTCTTAGAGATCTAGAAAAACTAGGTAGCTAAAGTTTCATTATAAATTGCCAATTATAGACGAAAAATGCTTTAAATAAATTCATGTTCAAACAGTTAAGATTTAATATGCTTTATACAAATATTAGAAGTTTGAGAAATAAAATAGATGATATAGAATTAATTGTAAATAATCTTGCTGACAAGCCAAACATACTTGTATTAATAGAATCATGGCTTTATGCAAAATAAACAAAATACTATAGTACAAAGCTGAACACTCCTGTAGAGATATTCCCAGAGGTGGCATATCTGTTTATGTTGATGAAAGGTTTTTATATACAGTTCAACTATATAAAGTACTAAATAAGTGCAACTGGTTAATTTTAAAATTTCATGATGTCAACATGAAATAAATTGCTGTTTATGAACCACCCGATTCGTGCATTTTAATATTTTTATAAATGACCTAGAAAATACTGTACAGCAAGTAAAAACTCTGGACGCAGCAAGTGCGTTATGGTAGTGAATTTTCATAAAACTATTTTTTAATAGCAATAATGTGTGTTTTTTTTAAGAAAGCAGGCATCAAATTTGGTTACCAGTATAACCTCTATAGTAAAAACAATGTGCCATGTTTCATCAAAATAACTTTATTGCTTGAAAATGTACAAAAATTTCCGAAAGTAAACTTAAAGTGTTCCCGAAAAAACTCGTTACTTCGTCAACCTTATAGGTTAATAGCAAATTGAGCTATTCAAATATTAAGCATTTGATCAAAATTCGCTACCATAACGCACTTACTGCGTCCAGAATTTTTATTCTTACAAACAGGCATTATATTTCGATGGAAAATGCAAAAATGCAATAACATAAGGCGTTTGATTAAAAAAAAAAAGAAAATTTGTATCACCAATGACTTATGGGCCACGCTGTGATTATAGAACTATTTTTTTAAGATGAAGCTCAAGACACCTTATAATTAATATATACATTTCTTTTTCATATCTTGTATAATAACAGATATATTGAGCTTTATTGATTTTTTTACGAAAATTCTACAAAAATTATATACCATTAAACGATAAACTCTGTAGCTAAGGCTACTGCCAAGCGTCAGAGAAAGGGTCTATTTGAAATGAATTTTCTGGAAATATTTTATTAAAATGAAGGACAATGACGGTTGAAACTAAGACTTCAGGGTTTGTAAAACATCCTGCTTGAGACATTTTATTTCCATAGACCGTATTAAATTCAAGTTCTTTTCCTAAATGTTGCCAATTTTGACGTTTAAATCGTAACTTTGACGTTTTGTGGAAAACCCCAATTTATTTTTCTTTAAATGCCTATAACTTTTTTGTCTTTTGACCTACAGAGCTAAATTTTGGTAGGTGGCTTACTTATAAGGATGTAAATCTGTGTACCAAATTTGGTTGCCCTTACTTTGTTAATTCCGGAGATATAAATTTTTTTCGAAAGAAAACACAAAATTTTCCGGGAAAACCTGGACCGATTTTCCTGGCTAACGAACTTATCCAAGCCATTTGCAAAAGGAATTTTCTCACCAAATTTAAGCAAAATCGGCCCATTATTTTTTGAGTTATCGGTGTGATACATATATAAATATATATATATATATATATATATATATATATATATATATATATATATATATATATATATATATATATATATATATATATATATATATATAAACATATAAAAATTTAAACTGACCCCGGATATGTGTTCTGGGGGGCCTAATTAGCGCTCATTTGAAGAAATTTTTTCAAAATTCAAAAGTCAGGATCTCATTAGTGAATTTTTTTTAAGAAAATTCACTAATAAAAAATGAGGATGTATGCATAATTGGGGACATAAACATAAATTTATTAAATAATAACAATGAAAAAACTGAGTATGTGGAATTGTTAAACACATATGAATATAAGGTTATTAATCGCTCGTCTGGTTCACGGACGGATCTGGCGGGGAGCGTGGGACGGGGGCAGGTGTTTACTCGGAAGGACTGAGGGTAAGTCATAGTATTTCCCTCGGAGCCCATGCAACGGTGTTTCAGGCCGAGATGTACGCCATCCTGCACTGTGTGCGGGAGAACAAGAGGAGGGGCTACACCAACAAGCGGATCCTCATAGCCACAGACAGCCAGGCAGCCCTTAAGGCACTAAGTAGCCCACGGGTAAATTCCTGGCTGGTGAGTGAGTGCCGAGACGAGACGAGCGACCTGGCTGGGCAGAATGAGGTGATCCTCATCTGGGTGCCGGGTCACTCGGGGGTTAAAGGCAATGAAGAAGTTGACAGTCTCGCGAAGAGAGGGTCAGCAGAACCATTTATGGGACCAGAACCGGCTCCGGGCGTGTCAAAGAGCACTGCCAGGGGAGCCATTAAGTCCTGGGTCAGAAACCAACACAAGGTGTACTGGGCGGACTGTCCAGGGCTCAGACATGGGAAGTCAATAATTGACGGACCCAGTTCAAAGAGAGCTGTGGAGCTGCTAAACCTTAGCAGAGGACAGCTCAGAAACACAACAGGTCTCTTGACGGGACACATGGCCGTCAAGAAACACCTGCATAAAATGGGGCGGTTCGAAGGGGACCTCGCATGCAGACTCTGCGGCGAGGGGGAGGAATCAGCCCAGCACATCTTGTGTGACTGTATAGCTCTGGACCGGAAAAGACAACTGATCTACGGTCACTCTAGACCGGAGACAGAGCAACATAAAACTTCACCCTACCAATCGCTGTGCAGACTAATTCAAGGCACAGTGATCTTGGAATGGGTGGAGTAAGACTAAGGGTATGCACAATCAACCAAGGGTTGCGGTGCTATCGGGGCGGCAAGGCCGCGGACGAGCCCTGAGGAAAAAAAAAAGGTTATTAATAAAATACAACCAACAAGAGAGGCAGAGAACACTGGCACACATCGACCATTTCATTATAAATAATCAAAATAGACAGATCAACATAAAATTCTATGTATCCGGTATCACTGATCATGCAATTCAGGAAGTAAAATTTAATGACATTCAATTAGATTATAAGAAAACTGCAAAGGAGTTGAAGCATTTAAATATTGAAAAGTTTAGGGATGGAGTAAAAGAAGCATTGTCTAAAACAAGCATATGTAATTTTTCAGAATTAATTGAAGTTATGCAAAAACAAAAAGAATTAGCCACAAAAGTTAAAGTCTAGAAAACAAAAAATAAAAACTGAATCAATAGTGAAATTATCTTGTTAATGAAAGAAAGAGATAAGTTATATGTTAAATTAAAAAAAAAAACAAATATTGGGCGAATTTAAAAAAATTAAGAATAAGTGCAATAATATGAGGAAATCTTTGAAGAAAAAATTTGTTCAACATAAATTGGAGATGAACGAAAAACTTGGCAAATAATAAACCATGTTTTAACAAATACGTTTACTAATTAAAATAATAAGAAACTTTAATATTTATTAATAGATGTTAACAAAATCTCTGATGGTCAAGAAATGACCGATAAGTTAAATGACTATTTTATAGATGTGGGGTACAAGATTGGCCAAGAAGTTGAGAAGGAAAAAACTGGTAAAAGTGTACAATTTGATAATCAGGCTGAAGAAAAAACTATATATCTTAAACCTTGTGATGAGAAAGAAATCCTTAAAACTATAAATGACCTAAATGATAATACAGCTCCTGGGATAGATAATATTACTACAAGAGATTGAAAATGTACCTCAGAATTTACATTACCAACCATTACTAAATTAATTAATGAAGTGTTAGAAGGTGGTGATTATCCAGAAGAGTTGAAGCAGACGCTAGTAACGCAGATTCACAAATCAGGAAATGAAAGACATATCTCTACATATTAGAAAGGGTCTTGAAGTCTAGAATAGTTGATTTTGTGACTAAAACATTTAAATTTAATGAGCATCAGTTTGGATTTCAAAAAAGTAGTAGTACACAAATGGCAGCTGTTGAAGTCTTGGAGTTTATTACTACAAATCTTGACCAGAATAAGTATGTGCAGCAATGTTTGTAAATTTAAAAAAGCATTTGACACAGTTAATCATAGCATTCTATTAAACAAACTGTATCATATGGGAATACATGGCATTGCACATAAACTTATATCTAGTTATCTATTTGGCAGAAGGCAAACAACTTTTGTGAGTGGTAAAAGAAGCACCTCAAAATTTGTAAAAACAGGGATCCCACATGGATCTGTACTTGGACCAATTTTGTATTTGTTGTATGTACAGAATCTATCATTAGCAAAATTAAAGGCTACACACATAACTTTCGCAGATGACACAGTGCTGTTGTATTCACACGACTCCCAGAATTCATTGGAAAAAATAGTAAATGATGACTTGGATACATATTACAGGTAGTTATTAAGTAATAACTTGAAAATAACCTTAAATAAAACAGTGTACATAATGTTTACGCAAAAAGCTAAATGCATAAAAGATATAAATATTAATATAAACAATCAAAAAAGTAAACATGTAAATAACCATAAGTACCTTGGATTAACAATAGACCATAAGTTGAATTTTGGCGAACACTTAAATAATGTAAGGAAAACAATATCTAGCCTGACAGGAGCTTTAGAAGGTGTCAATATTATTTAACAAAGAGATTGAAGGTGTGAATATATAATTCATTAATAGAACCACATATGAGATAGATGACGGTTGTTTGGGCTTCAGCCCCAAAGGTGAAATTACAACCATTGCAGAGAACACAAAACCGGGTACTAAAAGTATTATATGGACTGAACTGGTTTTATCCCACTAAATGTTTGCATAAAACATTAAACTGCTTACAAATTCATAACCTGATTACGAGGAGCATAAGATCATTCAAGACTATTCCAGAAGAACTAAGAAACATCAGATGCAAAGATTCACAATGAACCTAAAAACACATTTATTAAATGGACGAAAGAGTTTCTGGTTATAGAGTATATAGTTTCTAAAGTATCTACTTGACATTGATATAGTTTAAGATTAGTTAAGTTAACCTCAAAATCATATGTAACTTTATGTTATTAATTATAAAACTTGTTACCAGTGCAAATGTATTGTTTTGAGTTCGTAAATAAAGAGTATTGAAAAAAAATATTAGCAGGATGTTATAGTCTCATGAAGTATTTTTATTATTGATAGGTAAAACGAGCAATGGAAAAAGGTGCAGACAAATGTGTATTTCGCATAAACGAAAAAAGGGCTCACTGTTAAAAATCAGTGTGGAATTATTTTTAAACAAAACCAACGCCCAAGCAGCCCAATGCAAAAAATGTAAAGCTATTTTAAAAACAAAATATGGGTCTACAAAGGCTCTTCATGTTCACTTGCCTAGTAAACATTAGATAAATCTTCGGGACGTTGATATTAGTAAACCGTCAACTTTAAAATCTAAACAACAAAGTTTAGAAAAAATTGACGAATCGATCCCTAGCAAGAAACAAGAGCTGACAGATTTTTTTTCTTTCAAAGGATGATAAATGTCGGAAAGCTGTGCTTGCCCACATGAAAACAGAATTATTCCATCTATCTATCACTATTTTTAATAGAGAATGAATCTAAAATTTCCAGAATCCCTGATATTTTCGGTATTGAATACCGGGATACCGAAACGTTTTATTTGAATACGGAAATCCCGGCATTGAAAAGTTAGTCCGGTATTAGATATCCTATTGTTTAACCCATTAGTACCCAAAGTATATTTTATCCTTGTTTTTTTGAATAAATGTCATAACTCTAAAGAATGCAGATGTAATAGTTAAAATCTACCTAAATTTGATGCATTATATTGCCAGATTATATATTATTTAATGTCCCTCCAAGGGGACGCTAAGCACTGTGGCCGCTTTAGGTACAGAAACAACATTTTCGTTAAAACAATTTAATTGTTGGAAATCAAATAGGTATACCAACGTATGTATTAACATGTATGATATGATTTGAAGCAAAACTTAGGATGAAGGGCTATGTTGCATTTTTCACAAATAAAGTTGCTTTTCTTGCTACAATAGGCACATCGCCGATCCGTCTCATTATATATTATTACGTATCCTATATTGTCATATCGTACTTCAGATAATGGCCTTGTTTTTGTCTTGTTCTGACTTAACTCCATAAGAACCCAGCAAAGTGAGTGCAATATATCTTCGAAACGATAATAACGTTTAACTGAACTGGCGAGTATTCCCTAGTTTTCTGCAAAGCAACCACCCGTTCACAACAGATACATCTACTAAATACAGGAATAAAGGCCAATACCACTTTCGCTGTCGAATTCTGAATCTGTATGCTGCAACTAGCGCATTCATCTTATCCACCCCGTCCTTATATTTATTATAGTTTGCGATCATTTTTGGCTGCTGTACATTTTTTTTTAGAAAGTGCAATGCGGTCCCAACGCTGAGTGCTAGTAACCTCATCACTATCATAATTTGAGACAACATTTACAACTTTATTGTCTTTCCACTGAACAAGAATGGTAGCGTTATTCCTAAAAAATTTGAAGCTACCTCTGCTAAATCATTCCATGATTTTTTCGTTGGAAGAGGGCACTGCTCTAAATGGTTCTCACGTATTGTTCCCCTTGCACAATTGTTTTTTTCAGCTAAATAGGCATATAACGGCAGACCAGTGAAATAGTTATCCATTATTATTTTATGTCCATTTTTTGATGGTAGCTGAACCTGATTGAGTAGACAAAACCACATCTCCACACAGGCCAGAGTACTTTCTATTATTTGCGTTTTTTCCTGTATAAATTTAGAATCCGTACATGTATCCATTACTAGAGCATAACACCCAGTTCTTGTAACCAAAACGAATGGGCTTTCCTTTTATAAATTGTTTAGCATGCTGTAATACGGAACTATGCTCTCATCGACGCAAACACACTTATCAAAGCCAGCATGTTATCTGAAATTCTTATTTAGTGTATTTATTAGTGGTCTCAGTTTGTACAGTCTGTCTTCTTGAGGCAATTTCGAATTGTCATTGAAATGAAGATATTTTAGCATGTGGTCAAATATGTTTTGACGTATGCTATTCTGGAGTATTTTTGGTACATCTTCTCCACTTGACCAGTAGAGTCTTCTATTAGGGTATTTACCATATTCAGATAAAAGAATTCCTCCCAAAATAACATACAATCTTCTATGGTCAAAGAGTGATCAACATTTTTTTGGTGAGCATATGTGTTGCTTTGTTGAACTATGGAAAGAAGTAGATTGTTACCAAAAATAGTTTTAAAAAATCTACTGGGCTATTTGAATTTTTCTTAAAAAGATGGTTCTGTTGGAGTAAAGCTGATAACCATATCGCTATTACTGGGTTCACCTGCATCATTTTCTCGCCAAACGGACCTTTGGTATGGTCGGTGTGCGGGGTTAAGGAGTCGCGGGCCAAAGGACTCCAGGGGGCAAGCTGAGGAAGTGGAAATAACAACATAAACTTTCGATGAAGCTTTCCCCAAGACCGTCATGCGCGGTAAAAATCCGCATCCTGCACGAGGTGACCCTGCTAATAACTAAACATAACGGATATAGACAAGGAGGTCGAACTAAACTCCCCCAATCTACGGTGTCACATGACCCGTGCCTGTGGATGGATGACACCAGGGCGATGGTGTCGTGAACGGAACCTCTGGAGTACCAGGCAACCCTCCAGAGTAACCCGCCTTGCACCACACAGGGGGTTCTGATGGTGTGGACAGTATTTCCCCCATTCTCGTGGAAACAACATGAAGATAACAAATACAAAACCAATGAGGCTGGAGGAGTGGCTCCGGCTACAGACTTGTGCCTTGAGTCTATTCCGGAAACGGAGACGACCCAGGGGGCGGCAGCGGACTCTGGAGGTCTCACGACTGGCGTAGATACAAGGGATTAGGGGGTAGCTTCGGCCAGAGACCTGTCCCCGACACCCAAGCTGGAGGCTGGGTCCCACCGGAGGGCGGTGAGCTCCGGGGGCCCCTTCACCAGTGAGGACTCTACTGTAAGAGTAGAGGGACTGCCCGGCAGTCCAAGCGTCCTTCCGGGGCGCAAAGAAAGAAGTTCCGAAGGGCGCAGAAAATGGCGACCGGGACGTGGACGGTCGAGACACCTGTAAAGGCGCAAGAGGGGAGTGCGAGTCAGAAGAGGACGCGCTCGAACTCTAGCACGCCCACTACAGACAGACGTCCCAAAAGGGCCAGGGCACCTGTAAAGGCGCATAAGGAGAGTGCGAGTCAGAAGACGCCGCGCTCTGGCTCTAGCACGCCTAATAGAGACAGACCTCCCAAAAGGACCAAGGCCGGAACACCGGCGCAGACTGGCTCGTATAGGGAGGCTGCGGCTGCGGAGGGCCTCGGGTGGCGATGATTGACAGACGCTATCCTGAGGTCAAGCTAGACCAGGGGAAGGCGGACCTGATCAAGGCTGCGGTGGACTTTCTTCAGGAAGGGGAGAGCCCGCCTCAGTTCCACCGGGCGCGCCTGACGGGGGGCATCCTCTGGATAACCTGTGCCGGCCCGCAGTCGCGGCACTGGCTGCGGAAAACGATCGGGGGCCTCGGTCAGATTTGGGAGGGGGCGGACTTGACAGCCGTCGAGCCCAAGGAACTCCCAAAGAGACGCAAGGTCCTCGTACGGATCCCTGACACCGTCCCGCAGGAGACGGTGATCAGTAGACTTAAGATCCAGAACCCTGAACTGGGGACACAACACTGGTCGGTTCTAAGCAGGAAGGCAGAGGAGAAAGGACAGAATCTCGCCTTCTTGATCGACCAGACGTCTTACAGAGCCCTTGAAGGAACCTCCTTCAAGGCATTCTGGGGCTGGAAAGGGTTAGCTTCCGCCCACTGGGGAAGCAACTAAGGGTTAAAGGGACTTAGGTTCCTTCAGGTCAACCTCCAACACAGTAGGGCAACCACGGCCGGACTACTGATGGCTCTAAGGAACACGGATGTGGCCCTCATCCAGGAACCGTACTCCTATAAAGGAGAGATCAAGGGACTCGGCGGAGCTACTGGAAAGCTCATCTATAGCAGATCCAGCGAGAACCCGAGGGCCTGCATTTTTGTCAGGGAAGGGATAGAGTTTCTGCCTCTAATGAATTTCTGTTCCAGGGACCTGGCAACGATCAAAATCCGATGTGGAGGAGCGTATAGGCTGAGGGACATTACTGTCGCGTCAGCCTATCTGCCAGGGGACAGCACGGACCCTCCTCCACCCAACGAATTGGAGCAGCTGATTGTGGGTAGCAGAGCAGGTGAATGGCAGACCATCATCGGCATGGATGCGAATACGCACCATGAATTGTGGGGTAGCTCGGACACAAACTTTAGGGGTGAGGCACTTTTACAATTCTTTATGAAATTTAATTTAGACATATTGAATAGAGGTAATAAACCGACCTTCGTCACAACACGGCGTGAGAAAGTTTTAGATCTAACAGTTTCCACCCAGTTTCTGGGTGACTTTGTTAAGAGCTGGGCTGTGTCTGGGGAAGTGAGGAGCTCAGACCACAGATACATCCGGTTTGAAATCGCCAAAGTCGAAAGACAAACGGTATGGTACCGGGACCCCCGCAAGGCGGACTGGGAAGCCTACAGGTCAGACCTAGCTGTGGAACTGCGGGGGGTTAAGAGTACCATAGACAATTCAATAGACCTCGAGATTGCAGCAGTCCAATTGCGAGACGCAATCACCTCGGCCTATAACGCCAACTGCCCCCTGAAAATGAGGGTGTCCACCAGGAACGTCCCGTGGTGGAACGAGGACCTCAGGCAAAGGAGGACGCATGTTCGTCAGCTGTTTAACGCGGCCAAAAGGTCGGGAGCATGGGATGAATATAGACAGGCCCTAACGACCTATAACAAAAGACTGAGGGACGCCAAGAAGGAGTCGTAGAGGAGGCACTGTGAGGAAGTGGAAAATACGTCCGAGAGTGCTCGACTACACAAGATCCTGTCCAAGGGCCCTCAGACTAACATAGTCTCCCTTAGAACATCCACGGGAGGCTTTACAAGCTCGGGGGAGGAAACTATGGAAATTTTACTCCAGACACACTTCCCCGGCTGTAACATAATAAACCAATCCGCTCCGGACTGGGAACACTCAGAAATAGAGGCGCCTTATAGGCGGGCATCTAGAGTAGACTGGACAGTCGCTAAAGAGGTGGTTACCTGAAGCAAAATCAGATGGGCCATTAACAGCTTTAAGCCATACAAATCGCCGGGATTTGATGGAATAATGCCCATCATGCTCCAACAGGGGATAGATATACTGGCGCCGGTGCTTACCCTCATTATGGGGGGCAGCCTGGCTCTGGGGTACATTCCGGGGGCATGGAGACTGGCCAGGGTTGTATTTATTCCTAAACCTGGGCGTCCAACAGACCAGGCAAAGTCCCTGAGGCCAATAAGTCTCATGTCCTTCTTGCTAAAAACAGTGGAAAACTGCTCGACCGGTACATTAGGGGCGGTGTACTGGAAGCATATCCCCTACACTGCGGACAATCTGCATACAGAGCAGGATTCTCAGCAGAAACAGCACTGCACCAACTGGTGCTGAAACTGGAGAATCCGCTGGAGAACAGGGAGGTGGCGCTAGGGGCCTTCCTAGACATAGAGGGGGCCTTTAGCAACACCTCGTTCGGATCGGTTCTGGCAGCTGTCCGGGAGCGTGGAATAGAGGAGACCTGCTGCAGGTGGATCGGTTCCATGCTCAGGGACAGGGCGGTGTTCATCTCACTCGCGGGAGGGACTCTGCTGGCGGGGGTCGCGGCGGGGTGTCCGCAGGGGAGCGTTCTGTTTCCCATGCTCTGGTGCCTAGTCGTGGACGGCCTGCTGGGGAGGGGGGGGTATGAGGTTCAGGGCTATGCGGACGACATTGTCATCATAGTCCAAGGAAAGGTCACACAGGCTGTGTGGGAGCGCATGCAGACTGCACTGAAAGTGGTGGAAGGTTGATCAAGGGCTCGGGGTGAGCCCGAGAAAGCAACCGTCGTGCCGTTTACGGGGAGGAGGAAGTGCGACAGCCACAGAACTCTGACTCTCTACGGTAGAAGCGTTCCAATGGCCAGGGAGGTAAAATATCTTGGGGTCGTATTGGACATTAAGCTAACCTGGAATGGTCACATTGGAAAAATACTGCGTAAGGCAGCCATGACCTTAGCCGTCACTAGGCGGCTATATGGAAAAAAGTGGGGACTAAGACCTAGTATGGCCCACTGGCTGTACCCAAGGGTGGTCAGACCATCGTTAACATATGCGGCACTGGTCTGGTGGCCTAAGGTGACACAATCCAGCGCTAAACAAAAACTAGGCAAGATCCAAAGGATGGCTTGCCTAAGCATCACAGGGGCCATGTCTTCAACCCCAACAGCCGCCATGGAGGTGTTGCTGGATCTGCCCCCCCCCCCCCCTACACTTAGTTATTATGGGGGAGGCCAGGCTAGGACTATACAGACTAGCCTGCAATGGTAGACTAGAGATCAACCCAGGCTTCAGGGGCCACTGCAAAATTCAGGAGATCGTGAAGGAGCCCATGCTTGAAATGAGGTCAGATTTCGCGAGCCCGCGAATGTGCAGGGAAAACTTTACAGTGGAAATCCTCGACCGCGAGGCATTGCGGGAGGAGACGGCGGGCATACCACGGGGCGCGCTGGTCTGGTTCACTGACGGATCCGCCGGGAGGCGTGGGACGGGGGCAGGTGTTTACTCAGAAGGACCGAGGGTAAGTCATAGTATTTCCCTCGGAGCCCATGCAACGGTGTTTCAGGCCGAGATGTACGCCATCCTGCACTGTGTGCGGGAGAACAAGAGGAGGGGCTACACCAACAAGCGGATCCTCATAGCCACAGAGAGCCAGGCAGCTCTTAAAGCACTAAGTAGCCCACGGGTAAATTCCTGGCTGGTGAGTGAGTGCCGAGACGAGACGAGCGACCTGGCTGGGCAGAATGAGGTGACCCTCATCTGGGTGCCGGGTCATTCGGGGGTCAAAGACAATGAAGAAGCTGACAGTCTCGCGAAGAGAGGGTCAGCAGAACCATTTATGGGACCAGAACCGGCTCTGGGCGTGTCAAAGAGCACTGCCAGGGGAGCCATTAAGTCCTGGGTCAGAAACCAACACAAGGTGTACTGGGCGGAGTGTCCAGGGCTCAGACATGGGAAGTCAATAATTGACGGACCCAGTTCAAAGAGAGCTGTGGAGCTGCTAAACCTTAGCAGAGGACAGCTCAGAAACACAACAGGTTTCTTGACGGGACACATGGCCGTCAAGAAACACCTGCATAAAATGGGGCGGTTCGAAGGGGACCTCGCACGCAGACTCTGTGGCGAGGGGGAGGAATCAGCCCAGCACATCTTGTGCGAGTGTAAAGCTCTGGACAGCAAAAGACAACTGATCTACGGTCAGTCTAGACCGGAGACAGAGCAATATAAAACTTCACCCTACCAATCGCTGTGCAGACTAGTTCAAGGCACAGTGATTTTGGAATGGGTGGAGTAAGACTAAGGGTATGCACAATCAACCAAAGGTTGCAGTGCTATCGGGGCGGCAAGGCCGCGGACGAGCCCTGAGGGAACAAAAAAAAGGTCGGTATGCTGGATCTGAATGGTCTTGAGATGGTTTTGCCTTTTCTTCCCGCAGTTTATTCTGAATAACCGATAAAGGTAATAAATCTTCAGGATTATATTCCTCGGTATCATTGACAAAACCCATTTCACATTGTTGTAATATTCCACGAGGCAAGTGATTTAAATTTGCCTCGTGTTCGTACGTAATACTGAGCCTAATTTCAAAATTATTGTAATACAGGAATCTGTCCAAAAGTGCCCCAGGCGATGTCCAAATGTATCCAGGGTAGGGGCATATTTGTACAAAATTTTAAAAAATCTTAAAATGCTAATAAAAGATTTATTTACCTTACAATAATATCAAACAGCATATGAAAGATGTACCTTTAGCCATGCAATTATATCATGAATTTGATTCTACCCAACAACAAATATTTGTAACAATATCGTAATTTGAATAAAATTGTCCATAGCTGCCCCCCTGTCCCCTATATACATTCTGCCCCGCCACATATTTTTTATAAAGTAACATTTTTTTAAGCGAGGAAGAAATAGCTAAGCCACAAAAAAATAAAGATACCTTTAATTGCTGATTAGTCTTCTTTAAGAAGGCAATTTCTTCAGTGTGTTTTCTTTCTTCTGCCAGTCTCATTTCAGCTGCCCTTCTCTCTGCCTGCTCAGCCTTCTGCTTTAGCTCAATGATTTGGTGTTCTAATTCTACTTTCTCATTCTTCAGTACATCAACATCTATCTGCAGATCCGATTTACCTTGTTCAGCTTGAAGAGCTTTCCTCATGCCAAAGGCTACACTACTACAATATAAAGCTTGATAAGCTTCTATAGTCATTCTCATTTCATCTCTTATCCTGAGAAGCAGTAGTCCTCGTTCTGCACAGTTTATTGTAACTTGTCTTATAATCTCATCGAAACATTGTGTGTATAGTTCTCTCCTTACTGGACATATACCTGTTTCTCTAGCCTAAAAATCAATAACTATATTTCATTTATTGATTTTTCATAAAGGACCAAATTAAAAACCTGTCTCTGCTGAAGTCTCATATCCAGTTGTTCTTGTAGATTGATGACATCGAGTCTTGTTGCAGGAGTGGTTGAGACCTGTTGTCTCCATAATTGACCTTCTTCTTCCCATTCTTTAGGAGGAAGGATTGAATTTAAGATTTCTTCAGTTTCTCGCCTAGCATCAGCTGTTAATACTGCACTTTTTAATTTTGTTGTGTCTTCTTTGGACTGTATGACATAAAAAAATCAACATTTTAGTGAACTTTCATGGAAAACCTTCACTATTTCGTGACTTTTCAATTTTGAAAAAAAAAAAGTTTTCAAATGAGCCATATTCAAGTGTCAATGTTGTAATCGACAAAGTGAAGAGTATGTGTATAAAAATAATGTAAAGGATACCAAACTAACAGATCTACTATCATGCAACTGTAGAAAAATTATTTGAATTAATTAATGAAAATGAGGTTTATAAAATATTCAAAGTGTTTTTTAGAAGAATTTTACTTGGAAGCAAATATGACAGTTATTAATTATGTAAGGAATGGTGCTCAAAAAACATTCAGTTACAGTTACCTCTCAAATGTTAATGCTAGAAAGGTAACGTATTTAAGTATATGACCCCAGGAACTTTTTCTGTTTCTGAAAGAGTAGCTTGCGTAGCAATAAAAATAGACAAGGCTTGTTTAGAGGTCTAATTGAAAAATATCAAAAAACTAAGTCTGCAAGCTAGTTAAATGACCACAAAAAAAATGGAACTAAACTTATTCCTTCTGTTCTTCACTGTACTCGATCCTGTTCTAAAAAAATATTTGAACCCAGTATTAAATATTTACAGGATGTATAACCTATATTATAACCACCTCCAAATGTTCAACCACCAACAGTCCCCAATGTCACACATAAAATGACTGATATCATTTTCAAAACTAAAAAGGTACGAAAGATGCTCTCTCTCTTAATACCAGGAAAGCCTCTGGCCTTGACGAGATCCCAGCAATTGTTCTCAAAAAATGCGCACCAGAAATTGCTCCTGTCCTGACTCGTCTGTTTCAGACATCTTACAATAGAGGCATATTCCCTAGTAAATGAAAAATTGCTTCAGTACAACCCGTCCCCAAGAAAGGATCCAAAGCGCTTCCTAGCAACTACAGGCCTATTTCTCTTCATTCAGTCGTCTCTAAATTGATCGAAAAGTATATGAACACCGAATTACTGTAATTTCTTGAAAAACACAGTCTAATCCACGACAGGCAGTATGGATTGCGTCAGCGCAGATCAACTGCCGACCTCCTCTCCTTTGTCACCCATTCTTGGAACAAGTCTATGGAACTACACAGTGAATCCCATATTGTCTCTCTAGACATATCCAAAGCATTCGACCAAGTCTGGCACGCAGCGCTGCTTAATAAAATTCCGGCCTATGGCTTACCACCAAAACTCTGTACCTGGACAGCAAATTTCCTCTCCAACTAGAGCATTTCTGTTGTTGTGGATGGCCATTCCTCTAAACTGTATGCAATTAATGCAGGAGTCCCTCTAGGTTTAGCTTTAGCCCCTACTTTGTTTCTTCTCCACATCAATGACCTCCTCTCTAGCACATCCAACCCAGTTCACAGTTATGCACGACGACAGCACCCTCCACTCAAATATAAAATATTCTAAGCCTGTATCTTTAGCCCAATTAGATGAGTATCGCAGACTCATGGAGGGTTCTGTCTCTGTGGATCTCCAAAAAATATTAGACTAGGGAAGTAGAAATCATTCAACTCCACCAAATATCAGTCTTGCTTTCTATCTCATAAGAGATACACCAGCCTAGACCCATCACAATGAACAACCAAGTTATTCAAAGTAATGAGTCCTTTTCACTTGTTGGCATTTCTGTGGATCTAAATCTCAATTGGCATTAACATCAATCGCAGAAGCGGCTGCTAAGAAATTAGTTTTCCTCTTCCAGTCTCGCAAATACTTTTCACCAGCTAATCTATATACCTTATATCCTTCACAAATAAGGCCAAACCTCGAATACTGCTCCCACAACTGGGGTGCCGCTGCCGCTTCTACACTCGCTATTCTTGACTCCTTCAGAAGAGTGCTATACGTTTCATCGGTAACCCTACCCTCGCCCAAAGGCTGCCATCCCTTGCCCACCGACGTACCGTTGGTGACCCCTCTCTCTCTCTCTCTCTCTCTCTATCTCTCTCTTAAAGATATCTGCACGGGCACTGCTCAGAAGAGCTTCCTTCCATAGTTCCTCCACCTGCTGCCCCCAACAGATCTACCAGGGGAACAGCGAATGCACCCTTTTACTGTCCAGGTCACCAGACATAGAACATCTTGTTATGCCCGCTCTTTTGTCCCGAGGACTTCCAAGTTGTGGAATTCCTTGCCGGCACATGTTTTTCCTTCTCCTCCGAACCTCCAAACCTTCAAGTCCAGAATTAACAAATTGCCTCTTTTCCCCTTGTCGACACCCACGGTACGATAGTATTTAGGCTGTAAGTCCTCGTGGTGTTGTTGAAATATTTTAAAAAACACTGGGTCTAAGAGGCAGCAATATAGCAACAAAATGTAGCGAAGTCTAGTATGTACAGATTTATATTTTGTAAATGAATCTTTTAAAGAAATAAACATTAGAATTTAATAAAAAGTCTACTACTATTACAATCTGCCGCAGGTACTCTAAACGCGTATTAGAAATAATAAAGCAAATATGAGTATATAGCTAACTGATGCTAATATGAAGTCCAACAATCGACAACCATCACTATATTAGGTGTTAATGGCTCAATTGACTTACGTTTTAGGCCAGACAAAATAGGCAATAGAATAGAATATTTCGTGGGGAATTTAATGTTAGTTTCAAAACACTTTCCTTGGGTACATGTGACATTTGCGATAACTTCGAAATTAGCCTGAAACATTCAACTGATGAAATATTAAAACAGACATTTAAAAATGAAACGAAGACCATTTGGATAAAGCTGAGAAACGATATTTACTGAAAAGGCTGGACAAAGATAAGGCAAGACAAGAAAACTCGTTAAAGTGCGTTGCAATGATGGATTTTCAAAAACGTTTGCCAACTCCTCTATTGACAAATGCTAAATTAATTTACCTGAGTCCGACACGGACTTTTTTATCTTTATAATATGTGATAATACTTCGTTGCAGAACCATTCATTTTGTCCGAGACTACACTGAAATCCGGTTGACTGCAAGCAAGCAGCTTGTAAGTTCCACTGTACAGCCTTGGACGGTTAACAAACGTAGGTATGCCTAATTTTAAGCGGGAGACTGTACCTGTTTAAAAGATAAAGTATGTGAACTATTCTTTAAAGTGCTCTAGATTAAAAAATGATGGACCTATTAACTTAGCTAACAGTAGCCTTCTCATTTTGTAAGCAGGATTTGATAATTGTAAAGAACTTTGACCCCCGTGGTACTAAATTGAATACAACAGACCTAACAAATATTACCTTCCGTACGGAGACAAATAATAAAAAGTCTGGACGCACCAAGTGCGTTATGGTAGTGAATTTTCATAGAAACATTTTCTCATTGCTTATAACTTTTTTTCTTATAACATAGATATATAAATTTTAGTATACAGTTTAACTTTTATAACGTAAATCTATGTTCCAAATTTGGTTACCACCGCTTTATTATTTTCAGAGATAAAATTTTGTTCGAAAGAAAACCCAAAATTTCCCAGAAAACCAAGTCCGATTTTCCTGGATAACAAATCTGTCCAAGCCACTCACAAAAGGAAGGTACCTGCCAAATTTCATCAAAATCGACCCGTTCTTTTTTGAGTTATTGGTGTGATACACACACACACACGGATATGTATATATGTGTATATATATATATATATATATATATATATATATATATATATATATATATATATATATATATATACATACATACATATATATATATATATATATATATATATATATATATATATATATATATATATATATATATATATATATATATATATATATAATTGAAACTGACCCCAGATGTGGGTTCTAGGGGTTCTAGTTCGCGCTCATTAAAAAAAAAATTTAAAAGCTGGGACTTCTCCATCAGTGAATTTGTTCTACGAAAATTCACTAAAAATTCTGATGCTGTTACTACAAAATGCAATAGTTATTTTCCCTCTTATGTAATATGGTTGTCGGGTTGAACCGCGTCCAGAATTTATGAAAACTCGTCGTTTCGGCTCCTGTTTTGGAGCCATTTTCAAGAGGAAAAGGAAATATGTAAGGACACTCTAAGGCCTCAATCTGGTTACTCCTTAGAGCAGTGGACAAAGGTGGGTTGGGTTGTTGTAGCTCGATTACGGGGCCTCAATCTGCCTACTCCCCAAATCTCGCCAGAGATCATCTGTGAGGTCTCAGTGTGTTCAACCCTAGGCCTCAGTCTTATATATGTCGTTCCGTCTACCTGCTTCATTATCAGTGAAAGTAGTAGGGTCACGGTCAATTAAGTGGGGGGCTTTGGTCACGGTACTTGGAGGATGAGGAGAATTAAGAGGGTCACCGGCATTTGTTGAGACAGATAATGGGGAAATAAAATTCTCTGGGGAATTTATTTTCTTTTTGTGTGTTTGTAATGAAGATATAATAGGTTTCCAAATAGTCGGAAGGCGAAGACCATCATCTCTATTATTTAAACAATCGGGACGTTTTTCAATCTCGATTGCTTCACGGATAATTCTCGTTTTGAAGTTGTAAACCGGTGCTATTGTTTTGACATTAACGAAGTCTATTTTGTGTCCTGTATGAATATGATGCATGGCCAGCGCCAATGAGGGGTCGGATTTTCTAACTGCGAGGGTGTGTTCATATATTCTATTGTGGATGCGTCTATTTGTTTGTCTTACATAAGTTCGGGAACAGTCGGAACAAGGAATTTTGTAAACTCCGTGGGATTCGTTTGGAATCATATACTTGGGAGTTTTTATCAGATTTGACAGTTTTTGCTCTGATGTGAATACGGTTTTGATATTATGGGTTCTGAAAATTCGGCGATTTTGTCAGTGACACCTTTAATGTATGGTAAAAACGCTGTGTGTTGTTGTGTGGACTATGTTTGTTCTTGTTGTGGTGTAGTGGTTTGTTGTGCCTTTCTAATGTTTCGTAGTATGTGATTGTTGTGGTATTCGTTTTCTAGCAATGTCTGTCTTAAAAAGTTTAATTCTCTCTGTTTGTTGTTGTTGTCCGTTAGTCTAAAGGCGTTAAGATAACGATTAGTGTGGGTTGGTTTTCGGTAGACAGTGTAAGAAGATCCTCTGACTGGGGTTTTAGTGATGCGTACATCTAAAAAAGGCAAAGAAAAATTATTTTCTATTTCCATAGTGAACTGGATTTGGGGGTTGATGTTATTTAGGTAAGAAAGGAATTCGTCTAGAGATCCTTTACCGTGTGGCCAGACAGCGAAAATGTCGTCAACGTATCTTAACCAACAGGTTGGTTTAAGTTGGGATGAATTGAGGGCTTGTGTCTCGAACTTTTCCCTGAAAATGTTAGCCAATGCAGGAGAGAGTGGTGAACCCATTGGAGCACCTCGTACTTGTTTGTAAAATTTGTTGTGAAAAAGAAAATAAGTGTTAGATGTGCAGTGTTCTAGAAGAGCAAAGGTATCGTGTGAAATATTGTGTTTATTTTTGAGAATGTCAAGGGTTTCGGATAGAGGTATATTAGTAAATAAGGAAACTATATCAAAGCTAACTAGGATGTCGTTTTGAGAAATGGTGTTGTTTTGAAGAAGGTCAATGAAATAGGTGGAGTTTTGACATAGGATGTAGCGTTTTGTACTAATGGTTGGAGAGTTTTGGCTAGATGTTTGTCAAGTTTTTGTGTGGGTGAACGGTGGGCACTTACAATAGGGCGAAGGGGAATATCAGGCTTATGGATTTTCGGGAGACCGTATTTTCTAGGGATGCGAGATTATTTTTCGCGGGGGATTAGTTCTTTTTTGAGGTCAGCACTGAGTTGGGAGTTGTTGATGATAGTTTTGGTTTTCTTTTCAAGATAAGTTGTAGGGTCATTAGTGATTTGTTTGTAGTCTGTGCTGTTTAGTATATTGTCCCTCTTTTGTATATAGTCTGTTTTGTCGAGTATGACTGTAGCGTTGCCTTTGTCTGCTGGTAGGATTATAATTTATGTGTTTCAGTTTAGGCCTCTGATTGACTGTCGTTCGTGAGAAGAAAGGTTGGAAGGTGGAGGTTTAGCAGAACGTAATATCCTGGCAATGTCTTGTTTTGTAATTTCAGCTTCGTTAGTCGGTAAAGTGTATATATATATATATGTGTGTATATATATATATATATATATATATATATATATATATATATATATATATATATATATATATATATATATATATATATGTATGTATGTGTGTGTGTGTGTGTGTGTGTGTGTGTGTGTGTGTGTGTGTGTGTGTGTGTGTGTGTGTGTGTGTGTGTGTGTGTGTGTGTGTGTGTGTGTGTGTGTGTGTGTGTGTGTGTGTGTGTGTGTGTGTGTGTGTGTGTGTGTGTGTGTGTGTGTGTGTGTGTGTGTGTGTGTGTGTGTGTGTGTGTGTGTGTGTGTGATCAGAAAGATTTCCGCGGTCTTTAATGTGAGACATACTTGGTTCTCGGGTTGAACCGCGTCCAGAATTTATGAAAACTCGACGTTACGGCTCCTGTTTTGGAGCCTTTTTCAAAAGGAAAAGGAAATATGTAAGGACACTCTAAGGCCTCAATCTGCCTACTCCTTAGAGCGGCGGACAAAGGTGGGTTGGGTTGTTGTAGCTCGATTACGGGGTCTCAATCTGCCTACTCCCCAAATCTCGCCGGAGATCGTCTGTGAGGTCTCAGTGTTTTCAACTCTAGGCCACAGAGAGATCTGGCAGTTCGTAAGTAAGTGCTCACCGTTCACCCACACAAAAACTTGCAAAACATCTAGCCAAAGCTCTTCAACCATTAGTAGAAAACACTACATCCTATGTGAAAAACTCCACCCATTTCATTGACTTTCTTCAAAACAACACCATTTCTCAAAACGAGATACTAGTTAGCTTTGATATAGTTTCCTTATTAACTAATATACCTCTATCTGAAACCCTTGACATTCTCACAAATAAACACAATATTTTACACGATACCTTAGCTCTTCACTGCATATCTAATAATTATTTCCTTTTTCAAAGCAAATTTTACAAACAAGTTCAAGGTGCTCCAATGAGTTAACTACTCTCTCCTGCATTGGCTAACATTTTCATGGAAATCTTCGAGACACAAGCCCTCAATTCATCGCAACTTAAGCCAACCTGCTGGTTAAGATACGTTGACGTCATTTTCTCTGTCTGGCCACACGGTAAAGAATCTCTAGACGAATTCTTTTCTTACCTAAATAACATCAACCCCCAAATCCAGTTCACCATGGAAATAGGAAATAATTTTTCTTTGCCTTTCTTAGATGTACGCATCTCCAAAAACCCAGTCAGAAGATTTTCTTACACAATGTACCGAAAACCAACCCACACTAATCGTTATCTTAACGCCCAATCTAACCATCAACCATCACAACAAAATTCCGTGGTTCGAACATGAGTAACACGATCCCTTAGACTAACAGACAACAACAATAAACAGACATATATAAACTTTTTAAGACAGACATTGCTAGAAAACGGAGATGACAACAATCACATACTACGAAACATTAGAAACGCACAACAAACCACAACAAGAGCAGACAGACTCCATACAACAACACACAGCGTTTTTACCATACATTAAAGATGAAACGACAAAATCAGACGCATTTTGAGAACCCATAATATCAAAACCATATTCAGAACAGAGCAAAAACTGTCAAATCTGATAAAAACCCCCAAGGATACGATTCCAGGCGAATCCCACAGAGTTTTCAAAATTGCTTGTTCCGACTGTTCTGAACTTATGTAGGACAAACAATTAGACGCGTCAACAATAGAATATATGAGCACACCCTCGCACTTAGAAAATCCGACCCCTCATCGGCGCTGGCCATGCAGCATATTCATTACAGGAGACAAAATAGACTTCGACAATGACAAAACAGTAGCCTCGGCTTACAACTTCATAACCAGAATTATCCACGAAGCGATCGAGATCGAAAAACGTCCCGATTGTTTAAATAAGAGAGATGATGGTCTTCGTCTTCCGATCACTTGGAAACCTATTATATCTTCATTACAAACACACAAAAAGACAATAAATTCAATAGACAATTTTATTGCCCGATTAGGTACCTACTGACTCAACGAATACCTGCATTCCTCTTAATCCTTTAAGTACCGTGATGAAAGCCCCTGACTCAACAAATACCCGCAGTCCTGTTAATCCTTTAAGTACCGTGATAAAAGCCCCTGACCTAATTGACCGTGACCAGACTAATTTCACTGGTAATGAAGCAGGTAGATGAAACGGTACATACAATACAAGGCTTGCAACGAACTGCCGGATCTCTCTTAGGCCTAGCGAGTTGAACACACTGAGATCTTAGAGACGATCTCCGGCGAGATTTGGGGAGTAGGCAGATTGAGGCCCCTTAATCGAGCTATAAACAACAACCCAACCCACCTTTGTCCACCGTTCTAAGGAGTAGGCAGATTAAGGCCTTAGAGTTAATGTCCTTACATATTTCCTTTACCTCTTGAAAATGGCTCCCAAACAGGAGCCGAAACTTCGAGTTTTCATAAATTCTGGACGCGGTTCAACCCTAGAACCAAGTATGTCTCACATTAAAGACCTCGCAAATCTTTCCGAACACACACACACAAATATATATATATATATATATATATATATATATATATATATATATATATATATATATATATATATATATATATATATTTATTTATTTATTTATTTATTTATTTCATCCTGTCCTAAAACTGTATTGACGACTAGACGGAACATCATATTCATTCATATACCTGATTATTCTAATTTTAAGAAGCTTTTCAAAAGTTTTTGAAAAACATGTCAGCTTAGAGAAATAGGTCTGTAAATTTTTAACTTTATCTTTAGATTAAAAAAAGGCTTAGCAATAGCAGCTCTCAATACAGTGGGAAATATACACTATGCCATACATGAGTTTATTAAATAAGTCAAAAGTTTCACGATGTACCATACAATCTGTTTAACAGTAGTTGTCATCTTGTTTATTTCACTTTCATTCGCTGATGTCCGAAAAATATCTTTAAGATTTATTTGCTGTAGTTTCTTTATCAGTTGCCATACTTCCATTATCGTCCTCCACGGTCTTAATCTCGTACTACTACTTTCTTCTTGCTCTGTAACTGATTATGCTCTTACTGTATTTGTATGTAACTGACTTCTTTTCAAGAAAGCTAAGTAGGAGCTCTAATCACCACAATAATATAACAAAGTTGCCAACTATGCAGAGATTCACAAGGAGTTTTACTACAAAATCTATCATTGAGCGAAATAAATAGCATAATGTAACATTATTAAAAGATAGCCAAAATTTATTTAATATGTAAATTGTTACTTTGTAAGTGGAATGGATTTACCTTATCTTGAGATGTTGATGGCCTTTTATCTGGATGCCGAGTAACTAAAACTGGATTATCATATTTAACTAATGTGTTGGTTGATATCACTATTCTTTCTGCCATAATTTGCTTCAACTGAAGCTAGAGTTTGGCAGCTGTACACATTATTGTTTATTTCTATGGTTACCGTGTGTCATCACCAAGGATTTGTTTATGATTATTGATTTTGTGCAGTTTGGTCACTAGCCATATTGTGTATTGTATGTACCTATGTATTTTGTTTCTTTAAGTTCGCACTAATTTCGCAACAATGGCCAATCACCGACGGCCAGAAAAAAATCTTTCACTTCACCATTCTGAACATTTTGCCACATCCCTTCCTTTGTATGGGCAGGGCAGGTATCTTTAAGACGCCCAACATTGCATGGTACATGGTACCGCCGGCTTTATGTCCCTTAGGAAGGGCGAAATGTGCAGACAATCAGCCAACTGTTTGACAAATTAGTAATTTGACAAAGAAGGTGTGCGCTTTGTGGCTAAAACGAGTTTGTAGATAAAAAATCCCAAGTGGAGGAAACAACGATGCAATTTCTGAGAAGAAATATAAATGGTAGTATCGATGGCAGAGGTACTTCCTCATGTATTGTAGAAAAGTGAGATTGACTATAAAGTCAACACGTTTCTGAAAGGACTCTAGGAGAAACAAAGTCACCTATTTAGGGCAGCACCTGAGAAGAACATTCAAACTATGGACGTAGTATACAGAGTGTTCGGTAACTGGAGGACCAAAATGAAATGTCATATTTAAAATTAAATTCTAAGCATAAAACGAAAGTCTGGACGCAGCAAGTGCGTTATGGTAGTGAATTTTCATGAAAATATGTTTAATGGCAAATATGTCTTTTTGAAATGAAACACATGGAATTTGGTATAACCTATGTATATATAGTAGAAACAAAGTACAATAATTTTGCGAAAACTTAAAATGTGCCCGAAAAAACTGGTCCGATTTTCCTGCTCCTCTTCAAGCTATTCACACACCTGCTAAGATATAATTATCCACAAAAGGCTTTTTCACAAAATTCAAAAAAAATATTTGCATGAAAATTTACAAACAATTTCTTTAACGAAATTTTTTTTACAAAAATTGGTTAAAGTAATGTTACAGGAAAATTATGTTTTTTACGAAAATGTGAAATATTTTTTTACAATAAGTTATTGAATATTTTGTATTACCAGCAACACAAACATATTCCAAAAAATGAACACAAAAATATTTATTTTTGATATTTGTTATACTTCTTTTATAGTCACTGTTAATTAGTAATAAGGTTCACCAAGTCTTTGTTAAACAATTTATTGCATTATTCAATATTGTAGGTGCCAATGACCATTCATGCTGAGGCACCAATTTTTCTTTATATAAAAAAATTACATAATAGTTTTTATGCAAAAATTTGCTAAATAAATCACAATACATAATTAAATTACTTATATATCCAATATGTATTTGAATTTTCGTGTGTAATTCACACTCTATAATATAAAGCCGCATACCAAATTTTGGTTGCCATAGCTTTGTTATTTCCAGAGATCTAGGGGGCCTTTTTTTCCCTCTCCCTCAGGGCTCGTCCGCGTCTTTGCCGCCCCGATAGCACTGCAGCCTTTGGCTTATTGTGCATGCCCTTAGTCTTTCTACTCCACCTATTCCAAAATCACTGTGCCTTGAACTAGTCTGCACAGCGATGGGTAGGGTGAAGTTTTATATTGCTCTGTCTCCGGTCTAGACTGACCGTAGATCAGTTGTCTTTTGCGGTTCAGAGCTTTACACTCGCACAAGATGTGCTGGGCTGATTCCTCCCCCTCGCCGCAGAGTCTACCTGCGAGGTCCCCTTCGAACCGCCCCATTTTATGCAGGTGTTTCTTGACGGCCATGTGTCCCGTCAAGAGACCTGTTATGTTTCTGAGCTCTCATCGGCTAAGATTTAGCAGCTCCACAGCTCACTTTGAACTGGGTTCGTCAATTACTGACTTCCCATGTCTGAGCCCTGGACAGTCTACTCAGTACACCTTGTGTTTGTTTCTGCCCCAGTACTTAACAGCTCCCCAGGCTGTGCTCTTTGTCACGCCCAGAACCGGTTCTAGTCCCATAAATGGTTCTGCTGACCCTTACTTTACGAGACTGTCAGCTTTTTCATTGCCTTTGACCACCGAGTGACCCGGCACCCAGATGAGGGTGACCTCATTCTGCCCAGCCAGGTCGCTCGTCTCGTCTCGGCACTCACTTACCAGCCAGGAATTTACCCGTGGGCTACTTAGGGTCTTAAGGGCTGCCTGGCTGCCTGTGGCTATCAGGATCCGCTTGTTGGTGTAGCCCCTACTCTTGGGGGTCTAGTTCGTTTGAAGACATTTTTTCCATATTCAAAAGTGGCATCTCCTTACATTAGTGAATTTTTTCTACGAAAATTCACTAAACGTAAACTTTCAATTATTTCATTAAATTTGTATTTCGTTTTTTTGGAACTGAAAAACTGAAAGGCTCATACTGTCATTTCTATAGTTTTCTGTCAGTTATCACAGAACGTAGCATATAGAACTCTGCCAATTATTTAAAACCTAAAAACTGTCCTATTTTGTGTCAATTTTTCGCTGCATAGAACACATTCTATTTTCCTTTTATTATGAATGACAATTTTAAGTAAATTCATAAATTTTCTTAGCCCACTGTGTTAATAAACATAAAGTAACGAATGCGAAACGGGAGAGGGAATACTTAGATTTTATTGTGATCGAATCTTTACATGTTCCTGCAGGTAATGAATAGTCAAAGTCATCTCTTTTGGAACATGTTCATATATATAATCCTATCTAAATCATTGTAATATTTAAGTGAATTTCAATTAATTATAACTAACAACACAAAACATTTTTTGAAATTTGCGAACATTCATCACCATTTGTGGTTTGTCTAGATTATGCAGCTTTTTAAATTGTTCCCGTAGACCTACTATTTCGAGAGATAATTACAATTTAAGGAGGCCTTGTTTCCCTATTTTAAAGTGATAGCTAAATGCCACCCTTAAAGTTAAAATAATGAAGAGAACTTTATTCGACACACGGGCGTTGTTTCCATTTTTAGTGAATTTTATTTTTAAAAATTGACTAATGAGGAGATCGCGACCTTTGAATTTTGGAAAACTGTCTTCAAATGAGCGCGAACTAGGCTCCCTTCCTTTTATAAGTGACTTGGATAAGTTAGTTAGCCAGCAAAATCGGCCCAGGTTTTCCCGGAAAATTTTATGTTTACTTTTGGAAAATTTTTATATCTCGGGAAATAACAAAGCAATGGCATCAAATTTGATACGCGTATTTGCATCATAAAACATGAACTATGTACCAAAACTTAGGTCTGTACGTTAAAAGACAAAAAAGGTATAGGCATTTAAAGAAAAAAGAATACGGGTTATGTAAAGAAAATGTCGCAAGAAGGGTGTTTTGCAAACCCTTAAGTTTCAGCTTCAACCACCATTGTCCTTCATTTTACTAAAATATTTCCAAAAAATTAATTTCAAATAGACCCTTTCTCTGATGCTTTGGCAGTATGTAGTTTTAGTTATGTTTATGGTTTAACAGTCTTTAACTTTCAGCCAATTTGCGTAGAAAAATTTCTAAAATGAGGAGGCCGCCACTTATAAATTTAGAAAATATTTCTTCAAATGAGCGCGATCTAGGCCCTCTAAAACCCATATCAGGGGTTAGTTTTAGCTTTTATCTCTTTCTATATATACAGGGTGACACATTTCTACGGTAAAATAAAGGCTCAATATATCTGTTATTATAAAAGATACGAGAACAAAATGTAGAGAATAATTATAAGGTGTCTTGAGCTGCATCTTATAAAAATATTTTTACAGTTACAGGCTGGCCAATAACTCGTTGATGATACAAATCTTCTTTTTTTAACGAACACGCCTTATATTATTGCAAGTTTTCATTTTCCATCGAAATATAATGTATTATTTTGAGAAAAGAAATTCGGAGCGAAGTATTATGGTAGCGAACTTTCATTAAATGCTTCAAATTGCAATAGCTCAATGAGCTATTAACCTAAAGTTCGTTGGCCAGAAAACAAGTTTTTTCGGAACATTTTTGTACATTAGTAAGTACAATTTGAAGAACCCAATTCATCACAATACAGTGTTTAGACCTGGCGATAGTTTCGCTAACAAAGTTAGCGTCATCAGAAGGATAAATAAACTAAGTGAATAAAAACTCCCAGCTAACCTTTACTAATGGCCCAGTATTGGCGTCATAGCCAGTACCCAGCACTTGCATTGCTGGAGAAGTGCTTGAATACAATGCTGGGCCGGTAACTATAGGAAACTTCCGGCCAGCAACCGGCCAATGGTCAATGGTCTGTTAGCTAACACGTGCACAGAATTACTTGATTTCAATGTCAAATCTGCATTTCGTAGGCACTTATATCAGGTGCTCAATTTTAGGTGGCCCACTACTTCTACTATGAAGGACCAGCACTAATCTGCATTGACACATTACTTATTAATATATATATATATATATATATATATATATATATATATATATATATATATATATATATATATATATATATATATATATATATATATATATTCACAAAGGAGTCTTCTTACAGATTTCTCCTTTTATTTTACACAATGTTTTTACGATACCTATGCGTATTTTATGAAAATTATAATTTTTAATACTATTAAATGACTTTAATAGTTAGTATGAATAAGAATTTATACTCAATAACTCATAATTAGAATTAAAGCTTTGGCATTTCTCAAGCACAAAGCATGCAGATGCAGGTAATCTTTTTTAGGTGCCAAGATGGCTTATAGCTTTAGGGCATTGACCTTGACCATGTCATCTCTCTACTTTGTAAAAGTCACGTACGAGACCCTAATCGGAATCGACCCATTCTTGTTGCGACTCCATTCTCAGTCTTAGATCTCCAATTCAGTCATGAGATGAGTCGGTGAGTGGTGAATCAGTGAATCGGAATCGGAATCGGTGAGTCGGTGAGCGGGAGCGGTGACCAAGAGTCCTGAGAGTGAGTCGGAGTCGGGAGTCGTGCCCAACACGACTGTCGTGATTCAATACACTGAAATGAGTCGACTCTTTATTTAATGATTTGTTTGAACACTGGGAGCAGGGATGTTAGATTTATTTTTTTTAAATCGATTTTTGACTCGTGAAGAATCGTTTGTTCAAATATCGATTCAATAAAAATCATAGCTAAAAGAATTGATTTCAAATTACACAACTTGCATTGAGCCTCATAATCACAATTACTTTTATGAAATATTTCCATACCATACTTTTCTTTCTTACAAAAGGCATGCTTAAACGTTTAAGGAACATACGTTTGAATGATTGATAATAAAAAGACCCGAAGCAAAATCTGCAAATTAATATTACAATAATACCATCCATCCAAACATCAAAAACAGGAAAAACTTAAAAACAAATGATAGGTCAACAATTTGGCGGATTGGATGGCAAATGGCAATAAGTGACAATAACTAACAATCCACGCCACTGTATTGAATTGGCATATTTCTAATGTGCACCCCATTTTTTACCACATGCCATATATACATCATATTCTGTGGCATTAAGTAATACTATATTAAAATTGTGGCACAAAGAATGTGCTGTTTTTTGTTTGAAAATTAATTAATATCATTTACCTATTATGTAATTTTTTTTTCAATTCGATCTATGGGAAAATGAATCGATTTTCCTGAAAATCGACGGCTGGTGAATCGATTGTACAATCGAAATTTTGCAACACAAATAATCGATATTTTCGAAAATCGATTTAGAATCAAACATCTCTAACTGGATGATATCCTCATTTCCCCGGAATAAAGGTAATAAAATTTAAAAGAATAGACTAAATTTTAGACGCTATGGAAATACAAGTACTGTAAAAATCCACAGTAAACTAATTACAGGTACAAATATATATAATATAAATAATTTGCAAATAACAACACAATGTTTATAAATGTTCTATGTGACTTCCGTTCTGCTCCAGGCATCAAATGATTTTTGAAAGAAGTCCATTGGCGGTAGCGTTCCTAATCTGGGTTGCATACAGCTCTGCAAAAGCAGTTCTCACTCGTTCTCATAGAGTTCTTCCCTAGTATGGACTCAAGTAGCATAGACCTTATTTTTAATATAACCCCACAAGTAAAAGTCAAGTGGGATCAGGTCAGGTGATCGTGGGGGTCCCGATCATGGACCATTACGCACAATCCAACGATCCTCGAATATACGCGTTACTTCGTAATGAACATGTCGAGAGGAGTGTGACTCAGCGGTCCAGATAATCTTTTGTAGAAAATGCGGATGTTCTTGGTTCTGAACTAAAAACCTTTCACAGAAATCAATCCGTCTCATATCACCCTTATCAAAGTGCTTGAACTGTTGTGAAATAGTAGTTATGCATTTTATGATTCTTTAGAATTCTTTGTACTGGGAAAGAAAGATATTCCTAGGTCTTGTGAAGCAGATCTTATTGAACTATGCGGATAATCATTATTATAGGCCAGTATACTTACTTCATTATGTTCTGTACCTGTAATTGGTTTATTGTGGATTTTTACAGTGCTTGTTTTTCTATTAGCGTATAACATTTAACTATATTCTTTTAAATTTTGTTACGTTCAGTCGGGGCCAATGAGGATATCTTTCATTGAATAATCGAAAAGTTCTTTCTGTTATCTTACCACCTTCCCCTTGCAAATAAAGCAGGTTCAAAATACTTGTATTTTATTTAAATAGCTTCTATAGTTTTCCATGATGCTCAGAATTAAATTGAAGAGTACTTACTAGGTATGTACTTATTTTGCAACAATCTATAACTGTTAACAATAATAGAAACAGATGGTTTGTAAGCTATTATCACAACCGTAGTGGACACTAATGTCAATAGACTACTATGCAAAATACTTAATTTCAGCTTAAACCTTAAATATAATAAACTAGAAGAGATAGGGATAGGGAACTCATATATCACTAGAAAGGTTATTCAATCCAGGAAACCATGAGGTCATAAAATACAGGTTGTTTCACTTAAAATTTCTGACTTAATGTGGTTTGAAATTTAAAAAAAACAGTGTACAATTTCAAACACCATGTGTTAAGAAATGAAATTCTGCTTTGATATCTCGAAAAAATACTATCACTTGTTGGTATGTACCAATGTATATAATGCTTTGTTGCTAAATGGCCGAAATACAGTTTTTTTTTAACTGAATAAACTTGAATAACCCAAATCCTATTTTTTTACCAATAATGTCCCAAATGAATTTAGAGTAGAATTTTACGTACGATTCAAGAATGTTATTAGGGTGTACTATTTAAAATAACAGAGTCGATGGCATCTTCCGGCAAACCAGAAGAGCAGCCATTTAAAAACTATTTCATTTGGATAGGACTTCAGCCATTTATAATGGCTACATCCATATTTTTAGAAGAGAAATTTAACTGGAAGTAAGAAAACTTTTAACTAACAGGTTTCGTGTATCATCCTTTATAGCAACAGAATTGTTAATGATGATTAAATTATTTCACTAACCACATCAATTTATTACAGACCAATAATTATACATACTTAGCGAAGTAATTTGGCGAAACATTATAACACTGCAAATAAATAGTTGCATATGATTAATATTTAGTCAGTGGATCAGAATTCCTGAAGTTTATACAAAAACACCTCTTGTCCCTTTATGATGCCCTGGTGCGAGATGCTCCAATTTGAGACAAAATCTAGTGAGCGAGCAATAAACCCACACAAAAGCAACTTGGCCTATAGATTTTTTGCGGCTTAAAGAAATAAATTTATTTTCCACATTTGATCAAGCAGTTTTATTGAACATAGGTCCAATTAATACAGGTATTTTGTTAAATATAATATAATTAAATGAACCGAATTCAAATAAATACGACGATGAATTTACACCCAGTATAATATGAAATTTTTAACTTTTCCAAAAAATGGTGTTCTTCTGCATAATCTAGTGTGCTTTTAACTTTTAAAAAAGTAAAAGCTAATTGAAAATGGTGCCAAAAAATGCTTTTGCCGATCTTTTTGTTGATCACTTTATTTTTGGAAGTATTATTACGGATCAGGACAATTTTAATATTAGTTAAAAAATTCGGTGTTATATTGGAATAAGTTCTATTATAATGGTAGATGAATACTAGTGGCAGCTGCAGGAGTGTTATTGGTAGAAATGCTGAAAAAGAAACATACGCTGAACATAATTTTTAAAGTGACATTTTATAAAAATATTTTGGCAGTTTAGTTGAGAACATCAAACAAAATTGTGTTAACATGCAAGCACAAGCTTATGCTTATTTGTGGAACATACTGTAAAATTTAAATCAATAAACATATTATACTATACTATACATATGTAGCAAAGAAATAGATAAAGAAGTAAAGCAAGCATTTGAGAAACAAAATATGCTTCGCGTTAAAAAACATCGTTGGTCTGCCGTACATCATACAATGTTGGGGGCGTATGGATTCGTACCATCTTTACAGCAAGGAAGAAGGTTTGGCAAGACTTCCAGGCTGGTAAGATTAAACCGCTTCCTAGCGTCGGTGATTGACCATATAGTCGATGAAGTAGGCAAACGTTAAAGAAACAAAACATATTCTACTACCATACTATAATCAATATCTTAATTTGATCCCGATGAAAAGGTTTATCATATGATTCATACGTATGAATTTTTGTAATGTATGAGGTCGAACGCTGGAATTCAAATGAACAGGACCTGAAGTGAATGGAAGTAATTGATATGTGGACATCAAGAAAGATGAAAGACAAAGTACACCGATAGAATTACGAACAAAGGAGTTCTAGAAAAGGTGACAGGCGAAAGATTACCTGCCTAATGAAGGACATAAGAGGATAAAGTTCAAATTCGTTCATATTCTGCGACATAATAACTTTCTGACATCATTATTTAAAGAACAAATAATTAGAAATAAAGCGTAGGTCAAAAGGAAATCTTACAGAAAATCTTGTCCAACTGATAAAAGTGCGAAACTCACAACGAAGTGAAAAGAAGTGTTGAAGACAGAGAGTCACGATTGCCCCGAGAACGCGACATTGCCTTTAGACTGCGATGATAAATATAATAGGTAGCTTTAAGATTATTAACTTTCAATAATTGTAGTGATAATTTATGCAAATTGCTATTGTTATTATTCTTACAAATTTATACTTTGTCATAATAAAATATAATTATCATTCTTAATATGATTGTTATGCTCAATATTCAGATATTAATTCAATGTTTTAATTTTTACAGTTAGATGTACAAAAAAATTTACTTATTTAAAAATATTGTACGTTATACGATTATATGTAGTGAAAATTATACTTATATTTATGATAATAATCGAAAATAATGCGACTCGATTTATATTTTTATCACAATAGCAGATAAGTACAAATTACACCCTGTAATTTGGATCAAATCGTCCTAGAATAATCGATTATACACACAACAACTAACTAGTGATTTTTAATTAATCAAGTTTCATATCATATCAAGTATTTTATGTTTGAATACACAGCACAGTTCTCTTTAAATAACCGCAAAAATAACTTCGCCTTTTAAATCAAACAGAAAAAGGAAAAATCATTGTCAGGTTTGAGCTGCGCTTGACAAAGCTACGAGAATGCACTAAATAGTACATATTGCTGAACTAGATGGCGTACTAGACTACAAGCAACAGTTGCGCGATAAACTCAAATAAACTCTAGCAATGTGGAAGTCTTAATGTAATATAACAACACATCGTCACTAGACATATTATATTGTGAACTCACAATTCACAACTTTTTCCAGGAAGGGGAGAAGTTTGATGGCTGGAGAAGTCTCTGACAACTTCTTCCCATTAGATAAATGAACAAGTTGATTTACACATTGATGTATCGTGATTTGTAACTCTCAAATCTTAAATCTTGAACCACTCCGTGACCGTGAATCTACAATGTGTAACGTAACGTAAAACGAGTCTTAACTTATTATAAATCAAATCAAGTAAAATACAAAATAAGTCGACAGTATTCAGTTAGCAACTATTATTTGGTAATACATTTTAAAATTAAAATCAATATAAATTTTTAAATTATAATACAAAGGGTTACTGTTTTTTAAATTCACAATAATTGTGTTACTATAAATTTACATATATACATAATGGAACTAAATAGTAAGCAGTCTTTCAGTGCTTTATATAGGCAGAGCAAAGAAACATTTTCTAAAACTTGCGATTTTCTTTTGTTTTCCTAATAAAGTTGATACCTAGCTTATTATAAATCGAGTAAAATACAAAACAAGTCGACAGTATTCAGCTGGCTACAAATATTATTTGGTAATAAATTTTAAAATTAAAATCAATATAAAAGTTATAGAAAAGGGGTCAATGTTTTTTTTTTTAATTGACAATAATTGTGTTGCTATAAATTTACATATATAGGTACATAATAGAAATAAATAGTAAGCAATCTGTCAGTGCTTTATATATGCAGAGCAAAGGAACATTTGCTAACGAAAATGGCGACTCTCTTTTGTTGTTCTAAGCGAAGCTATCCAAAAAAAAAAAAACATTACAGAAGCCATTAAAAATATACACTATTATACCCAATGGATGGATAAGCTTAAATTTTAAAACCAGTTTTTCTTTTTTTCAGAAACAAAGATTTTGACAAAAATACATAATGTTTTAGCGAATTTTTGAAAAAAAAAGTCGTTAACGAGGATTGTAACGTTTGGAAATTGGAAAAATTTTGGCTGACTGGGCAAATTGCTGATATCAATTAGATGGTGCTCCAGCCAACTGTACCGTTGTAGTGGATCATGAATGTAACCAAATGTTTCAAGACCAATGGATTAAGCGACTAGGTGCTTGGTTGTGACCAGCAAGATCCCCAGACTTAACCCCGCTGGACTTTTGTTTCTGGGGAAAAATTAAAGCGGGGGTGTATGAAACTCCTATTAGCAACCGCGAAGAGTTAGAGGCTCGTGTAATATTAGCATTCATTAATTTAGACCCCTTAGAAATTAGAAGAGCGACAGTACAAAGTGTCGAAAGCCGGGTAATTATGTGCTTAGAGCGTAATGGTGGTTATTTTAAACATTTGTTATAACAGTGTTTTAAACTAGCAATGTTTTAAAGTAGCTTGGCTACCTTTCCTGGTCTTGAATTCATGATCATGGCAAATAACCAATTTAAATACTTAATTGCAATTAACTAAAAAACAAGAAGAGTTAGGTATAGGGAATACTAGTGCAAGTTATTGTAGGGTTTAATTTTGCATCTAACAAGCTTATAACATACAAGGTGTTCCATTTGAAAAAAGTGACTTTTTGGCACTTTTATGTTGCCCCAATTCAAAAAATTTTTAGACCACCCTGTGAATGATTTTCAAAATTGAATCAAACAAAAATAAACTTATATGTTTCGACTGTCTATTGCCGAAATTTTGTTGTTCTATCTTTGTTAGTTCCACTGTTACAAATCTTGGTAACACTGAATATTTTTGTCAGTTTTGACATCAAACAGTTTTTATCTCCGAAAGTTGACGTTTTAGGTTAGCAGTATGGCCCATAATGTCGATCTGAAATTCAACACAGAATGAACAAAACAATTTAAAAAATGGTCATTATATTTAAAATAACCAAGTTGTTATCAGTTTCCTGTACACCCGGAAGCTCTGACGTTTTGAAATTATTTTAAATCAATAGATAGTGGCTCAAAAGGCTTTTTCCCAAATTTTGATTTGCTGGTTTTTGCGGTTTTCTAAATACTTCTAACCAACGACGACCGCGGGACACCTTACAGACAACAATAATAAACAGACAAAATCAAACTTCTTAAGACAGGCATTGCTAGAAAACGGATACGACAACAATCATATACTACGAAACATTAGAAACACATAACCACAAACCACAACACGATACCTTAGCTCTTCTAGAACAACACTGCACATCTAACACTTATTTCCTTTCTCAAAACAAATTTTACAAACAAGTTCGAGGTGCTCCAATGGGTTCTCCACTCTCTCCTGCGTTGGCTAACATTTTCATGGAAAACTTCAAGACAAAAGCCCTCAATTCATCTTAAGTTAAACCAACCTGCTGGTTCAGATACATTGATATTTTCGCTGTCTGGCCACACGGTTAAGAATCTCTAGACGGATTCTTTTCTTACCTAAATAACATCAACCCCCAAATCCAGTTCATCATCGAAATAAACAAATATTTTTCTTTGCCTTTCTTAGATGTATGCATCACTAAAAACCCAGTCAGAGGATTTTCTTACACTGTGTACCGAAAACCAACCAACACTAATCGTTATCTTAACGCCCAATCTTACCATCACCCATCGCAACTAAATTCAATGGCTCGAACACTAGTGACCCGATCCCTTAGACTAACAGACAACAACAATAAACAGACAGACATAAACTTTTTAAGACAGATATTGCTAGAAAACGGAGATGACAACAATCACATACTACGAAACATTTGAAACGCACAACAAACCAATACACCACAATAAGAACTGACAGATTCTGTACAACACACAGCGTTTTTACCATACATTAAAGTTGTTACCGAGTACCGAGAACATCAGCCGAATTTTTAGAATCCATAACAGAGCAGTAGCTGTCAACTGATAAAAATTCCCAAGGATACGATTCCAAACGAATCCCACGGAGTTTATGAAATTCCTTGCTCCGACTGTTCCCCAACTTATGTAGGACAAACAGACGCATCCACAATAGAATATATGCACACCCTCGCAGTTAGAAAATCCGACCCCACAACGGCGCTAGTCATGCATTATATTCATACTGGACACAAAATAGACTTCGACAATGACAGAACAATAGCCCCGGCTTACAACTTTAAAACCAGAATTATTCGCGAAGCGATCAAGATCGAAAAACGTCCCAATTGTTTAAATAAGAGAGATGATGGTCTTTGTCTTCCTATTACTTGGAAACCTATTATATCTTGATTACAAACACACAATAAATTTAATAGAAAATTTAATTGCCCTATTATATGTCTAAACAAATGCCTATAATATTCTTAATCCTTTAACTACTGTGACTAAAGCCCCTACCCGGTAACCTAACTACTGTCACTGATATCAAAGCAGGTAGACGAAATGAGTGCGTATCGTTCGATCGACAGCGCGTACATATGTATGCAACCCCTGCATACACCAATCCATTTAGGCGGACGTACACTAATTTATTGGTCGACTGTAATTCATCATGAAAATGCTGAAAGTTTATGCAATAGGCAATTTGCTTAACACCTTGGCGTGTTGATATAGTATACCTATGATTAAGTTAGAAGAACTCTTGTTTTGAATTTATAAGACCATTTTAAACAAACCTATATTTGAAAAAAATAATAAAAGGCACCTAATAAGAGTTATCCATTTGCAATAACAAAATAGTGTTGACGCAGTAAGTGCGTTTTGGTAGCGAATTTGTTGTGGTAGCAAGTTTTAATAAAAAAATTGGTAATCAAATAGGTAGTAAATACAGTACTGAAAACAGTTTTCCATTCATTTCAAATCTTAAATCCTTCCCATTCAGCTAGAATCCTCAAAAATTTTGATACATATATAATGAAGCCTTCAGAAAAGCACACATTTATTCCGATACTTGAGAAAAATTAATAAAAGGCACTTGATAATATTTGTTGATTCGCAATAAGAAGGTGTGGGCGCAGCAAATGCGTAATGGTAACAAATTTGCATAAAAAATTCCTGTTGTTAAACAGTAAATATTTGTTAAAAAACTTGTATGCAGCAAGTTACTTGTGGTAGCGAGTTTTATTTCAAAAAATAGTAAACAGTAAATAAAAGTATAAAAAAATATACATACAGCAACTGCTTTGTTGCAGAGTTATAAAAATATTTCAAGTGTTAATAAGCGAGAATCTTGAATAATCTTGATGCATATATATAGTCACACCTTTACAAAAGCACACATATATTGTTATATTTCAAAAAATTAATAAAAGTCGCCTTAATAAGGTTTGTGTATAACAAAAAAAAATGTGGCCGCAGCAAGTGCGTTATGGCAGCGAATTTTCATAAAACATACTTAAACTAAAAAAGTAAATGTATGTCCAAATTGAAATTAAAATGTTTAAAAGTTTTTGAGACCATTTTAGTTCCAACCTTATTTATCTGTCAGTTTATTATTAATAACCGGACGATTTAATTTGTTATCAATTAATATTATAAAAATGTGCAGATTGAGAAATGTTATATGTCGGGAGAACTGCCCACTGAGTTTATAAAGAATTAAAGTATTGCTAGGTATTACAAAAACAGTGAATGCGCGAAAATGCAACCAGAATAAGAAAATAAGTGTACAATCATGTGGCGAACATTCTGCTAATAATAATAAAAAGTCTGGACGCGACAAAGTGCGCTATGGAAGTAAGTGTTCATATAAATGATCTAAAATTTTTGTTATATATATATATATATATATATATATATATATATATATATATATATATATATATATATATATATATATATATGTATATATATATATATATTATTATTATTATTTTATGGCAGTTAAATATTTTTAAAACCTTTCGCCCTCGATAATAAATTTTGAAAAATATATTTGCAGCAAATAAGCATTAAAAAAATAATATAAAAGACAGCTTTTTCCTTGTTTATTTTGATCATTATTTAAAAAAAAGGCATAATAAATTTTGAAAAATAAATTTGCCGCCAATAAAGGCATTAAAAAATAATGTAAGACAGCTATTTTGAAAATAAAAGATACTAGAAAGTTTATGAAAATCTGGTTTTTCTTTAAATCAAAATGTTTTAATAAAAAAATTGAATAAAACATATTCGATTTTTTTACGACAATAACAGAACTGCCTGTCATTCTCCATAGTTTCTTTGAGTGTGGACATTGTAATTCAGGCTTGCAATTATTTATATCTTCTTCAAAAACAACGATTTATCCATAAGTATATTTACTTATATCTAACTCAACATTTTTTTACACAAATAACTTTAAAGGCATGACCACATATTCAATCTCCAATGATTTTTTCTTCATTGCCTATATACATTTATAAAAAAGAAGTACTTAACCTTCTGCCCTCGCAACCATAAATTTTCAAACAATTGTGCAGCCATGCATTAGAAAATGTGAAAAAGTAGATGCCATCAAAGATAACTTTCTTGAAAATAAATGCTTAATAATATGTGACTTCACTTTAAATCACATTTTTGTAATTAAAATATGGAATAAAATCTTATATCAATCGATTTTTTTAAAATTAGAAAATGACCTTTTCATTAAGGCGAGTCAGGATTGAGTTTCATACATATTTACATATATAACAATCAATTACCCATAAGTATGTTTATTTGTATCTAATAACTCAACATATTTTTTTTACACAAATAACCTTATTATGTAAGCCATCTTAAACATATAAAGAGTGTGTATTGCCCCGCGTGCATATAAATTGGCATTTTTATTTCAATTTTGCAGAGATCAATATTGGAGCCAGTCGGCCAGACAAATACTAAAAAAAGTCTGGACGCAGCAAGTGCGTTATGGTAGTGAATTTTCATAAAAATGTTTTTTTAAATAGCAAATATGTTTTTTTAAGAAAGCAGGCACCAAATTTGGTTACCAGTATAATCTATATATTAGAAACAATCTGCCATGTTTCATCAAAATAACTTTATTGTTTGAAAATGTACAAAAATTTCCGAAAGTAAACTTTAATTGTTCCCGAAAAAACTGGTTTTCTGGTCAACCTTATAGGTTAATAGCAAATTGATTCAAAATTTGAAGCATTTAATGAAAATTCGCTACCATAACGCACTTGCTGCGTCCCGAATTTCTTTTTTTACAAAGATGTATTATATTTCGATGGAAAATACAAAAATGCAATATCATAGGGCGTGTTCGATTAAAAAAAGTCACTAAAAAAAGAAAATTTGAATCACCAACGACTTATGGGCCACCCTGTAATTGTGGAAATATATTTTTAAATGTAGCTTAAGACACCCTACAATTAATGTATACAACTTTTTTTTGTAACTTGCATAATAACGGTTATATTGCGCTTTAATGATTTTTTACGAAAATTCGACAAAAATGATATACCATTAAACGATAAACTCTATAGCCAACACTACTGCTAAAGCATCAGAGAAAGGGTCTATTTGAAATGAATTTTCTGGGAATATTTTAGTAAAATGAAGGACAATGACGTTTGAAACTAAGAGTTCAGGCTTTGTAAAACATTATTCTTGAGACAATTGCCTTCCATAGCTCATATTAATTTCAGGTTCATTGCCTGAATATTAACAATTTTGACGTTTAAAATCGCGACTTTGACGTTTTGAGGAAAACCCAAATTTATTTTTCTTTAAATGCCTGTAACTTTTTTGTCTGTTAATCTACAGCGCTAAATTTTGGTAGGTAGTTTACCTATAATGATATAAACCCGTGTATTAAATTTAGTTGCCCTTACTTTGTTAATTCCGAAGATATAATTTTTTTTCGAAGGAAAACACAAAATTTTCCGGGAAAACCTCGGCGGATTTTCCTGGCTAACGAACTTATCCAAGCCACTCGCGAAAGGAAGGTACTCACCTAATTTTATCAAAATCGGTCCATTATTTTTTTAGTTATAGGTGTGACACATAAATATATAAACATATATATATATATATATATATATATATATATATATATATATATATATATATATATATATATATATATATATATATATATATATATATATATATATATATATATATATAAACATATAAAGTCTGAAACCGACCCCGGATTTGGGTTCCAGGGGTCCTAAATAGCGCTCATTTGAAGAAATTTTTTCAAAATTCAAAAGTCGAGATCTCCTCATTAGTGAATTTTTTTAAAGAAAATTCACTAAAAAGCGGTATTCTCGGTGGAATCAGCGTTCTATTGTAGTGTCGACTTTACGATGTGTCAGCCCAATGAACTGTCGGCCCAACGATACACCACGGACGAAATGATACATACAAGACTTAGAACGAACTGCCAAATCTCTCTCAGGCCTAGGGTTGAACACACTGAGACCTTAGAGACAATCTCCGGCGAGATTTAGGGAGTAGGCAGACTGAAGCCCCGTAATCGAGCTACAACAACCCAACACTCCTTTGTCCACCGCTCTAAGGAGTACGCAGATTGAGGCCTTAGAGTTCATGTCCTTACATATTCCCCTTACCTTTGCGGTTCAACCCGAGAACCAAGTATATATATATATATATATATATATATATATATATATATATATATATATATATATATATATATATATATATACAATCTTAAACTGACCTCTAATCGGAGTTCTAGGGGCTCTAATTCGCGCTTATTTTGAAATTTTTTTTTTAAATTCGAAAGACGTTAACACTCTATAAGCGAAATGTTCTTCATGAACATTCACGAAAAAGGAAAACCAAATTTAAAAGTAGTTATAATATTTATTAATACATAAATGCATTTTACATAAAAATGTAATATATTCAGT
Source organism: Tillus elongatus (assembly GCA_964006375.1). Lineage (NCBI taxonomy): Eukaryota > Metazoa > Arthropoda > Insecta > Coleoptera > Cleridae > Tillus > Tillus elongatus. Next base: position 83,687,988 of record OZ023262.1, on the reverse strand, counting down.
ACCACCTTTACTTGCAAATAGAAACATGAAACATATTGTGCAGTATAATCGAGAAAGTGACTAGAAAATAATGTTACTTTGGTTTTACAGAAGTGTTGAGATTGTATATTGATTTTTAATATCTAAATAGGTACATCATACTCTATATAACAAATTAATATATTAGCTGCTTTTTAAGTTGAAGACCCTTCTATAAAAATGATAAATCAGCTAGAAGCAAATGAAAATATACATTATAAAAACGAATACATAAGAGCAGATTCACATTTTTATAGAATCAACTTGTCTAATAAATTCATAAGTTAAAAAAGCAAACTACTTAAGGTTACTTATTCTAATGTTCCTCCATAATAATTATGGATTTTTATTGGATATCAGCACTTTCATATCAAATAATCATTAAAAATAAAATTGACTAAGTAAATAATAATTTTATGATGGCACAAAATAGTCTTGTATATTCATAAATATCTTTATCCAGGGGATTGATTTCGTTTCCGGTGTAATTGACTTATAAAAATATTATTTGGAAATGGTAGAAATACAATTTCTTCAATATATACTGACAAATTCAAAACTTTAACAAACTGTATGTTACTAGTAAGTTTAATAGTAGAAAATAATTTTTTTTTTGAAATTTTGCTGTTATAACTAAAAAATAAGGCAACAGAATTTGTCAGAATATATTTTAACATGGACTGAGCAAAATCTTTACAGAGAAAAAGTTGACAATGCCAAAAACAAACAAACAATGTTAACACTTTGATTTTTTCTTATTTAAGACTAGTTTTAGTCACTTAAATGAAGAAATATTTGTTAATAAGTACAGGGTGTTTCTTTAATACAGCAAAAAAGTTTGAGGAGCGATTCCGCGCAAAAAATAAGGGGGATCTTCTATATAAACTTATTTCCAAAAACATCTTCCATCGAAGTTACACCCTTTAAAGGGGTAAGTTAGAGGTCCGGGTTCGATTCCCAAGTAGGCAAACGAGAAAAGTAGTCAAGTGCCCATACTTGCAGCATTTTGACATTTCAATTTTATAAGGTTGGCTATCCTGACATGCTTTTTGTAATGTGGTTCTGTTATATCAACAAAGCCAGTGTATGGTTTGTAATCGAGTAAAGTGCAGACTAAAAATAAGTGTTCTTTGATTGTATTTGATGGTTTGATTTAGTTATTGAAAAAAAAAAAGACTACAGTAGGCATTCGATAATCCGAACTGATTAATGCGCACAGCGATCCGAAATTTTAAAACATCCGAATTACCGAAGAGTAAAATAATTTAATTTACATATATATGTATTGAACACAGGGTACATGCTTTTCAATAGGTAATATGTATATACATATATATGTATGTATTTACATACGTTTGCATACAATTTTATCAATTTGGAAAAAAATACAAATTCTTCAAAATTTACTTAAACAAAATTTGTCAATATATAGAGTAGGGGTTATAAAAAATATAATTTTTGATCACTTGTCAGTTATCACTAAATAGTTGGTTATATAATAATCAATCAGGGACTCCTGGTGAAATGTACTGTTCAGATTTTGAAGAATGGGACTGCACCGGACAGCTGAATCCGAATTACAACATAGAGACAACCTTCCCGGGTCCAAATTATAACATGCAAATTGAACAAAGTTGTAATTAAAATTAAATTTTAGCAATCCGGATTATTGAAGCATGTAAAATCCGAATTATAGAATCCATAATAGAAAGAAAACTCAGTCCAGATTAGCGAAGAATTAGGATTTCTGCAGATCCTCATTTTCAAGACTCTACTGTGTCATTATCGGTATAACTTCATGTACCCATACTTTCTGACAAATTTTGGGAGTTTTGCAGATTCGATATATTAATCGTATTATGTTTTCTAAAGATTGTAAGCAGTATTTTCCTTAAACAATGATTGTTTTTTTAACCGGGCGACAAAAAAATATGGTTCAACGGTTCCTTACTTAGGACACCTTCCCAGGTTAGGATACTGCCCTAAGTTCAGATAAAGTTCCAAACATGGCTCATCACAAGACGAATGATCAATTCAGTTATGCCATTTTTTTCCCGGTTGAGGTAAAAGAATTCCAAAAATGAATTGTGCCAAGAAAAGCTATCATTGTTTTGACGATAAATTGCTTGATCGTACAGCCGACGTTGTAAAGGATGGGATCTCGTACCGAAATGCCAAAAAAAAGTTTGTGGTTCCAAAGTCGTCAATCTAGAGAAAGTAAGAAATGTTCAACAAAATTCATTCGGCAGGACACCAGTTTTTAACAAACGAGAAGAGGAACAACTCTCTGAATGTTTAGCATTCGCAGCAGAGTGGGGGTTTCCCCCTCACCTCATTTAATGTGAGATGTATTGTGAAACGGTTCGTACAGAAGGGTGTAGTGGAGTCGCCGTTTCAAAAATAACATGCCAGGTAAGAAATGAATTGAGGAATTTTTCAAAAGACAGTATCTTGATTTAAATACTCGCATGTGTTATAACATCAACAAAGCTAGAGCTGCTGTGTCTCCAAATATGATTGAAGCATACTTCAAAGAACTTTCGGAATATCCAAAAGATGTTCCGATCGAAGCCCTCATTAAATATGATGAGACAAGCAATTTGTATAACAGCTGGACAGAAGGCGGACCTGCTGGATCAAGATACAACAGATCAAAGGCTGTATATCGGAAGATTGGCTTGAAACCATTGCTTTGCCGTATCTGAAGAAACTTGGCGATTGTTGCAAAGCAAAACATTGGTGACAACCTTGCCAGCCATGCATCAGTCACTAGTTTGAAACAGTGCATTGATAATAACATTCGATTTACACTACTGCCTCCAAACAGCTCCCATTTATGCCAGCCACTGGACTTTACTTTTTTGAGTCCAATGAATGACATTTGGATGACGAACAGAAATGGAAGATGAAATATAAGGGTTTCTTGAGGAAAGATCAATTCCCAAGGCTGTTGAAGAAGACCATGTATGAACTCGGAGAATGTGCAGCTGAAAACTTGAAAGCGGGGTTCAAGAAAATTGGAACTGCACCCATCAATTAAAACAAAGTGCTTGAGTGTTTAACAAAAGTTTCTTCACAAGAGAATAGTCCGATTCAACAACAAACTGGACACCATCATTTGAAGAATTTCTCAAGGCCACCCGTAAAAAGGAACCTAAAGTCACTCTAAGGAGGAAGAATGTAACGGTGACTCCTCGAAAAAGTATAGCTGAAGAACTAAGGAAGTAAGAGGCTGAAACTCTTAAAAAGCCAGGAAGGAATCAAAAACTGCAAAAAGTGACAGATGAAACTGGTGAGACTAAGAACGATCCTAAACCAATTCTTGAAAAGCGTAGTAAACCAATTCCTGAAAAGCGTTGTTAACCAATTCATGGAAAAGGTAGTGAACCAATTCATGGAAAAGGTAGTGAACCAATTCCTAAAAAGCAAGAGAATACGAAGTAAGAAGGATGAGTATGATAGTACAGATGAAAGTGATGTAATGTCACTCCATGACAGTGAATCACTTGGCGATGAAAATTGGTCAATATTGTTCGACGATGTTGTTCCAGAGGAATTGGAACAGCAACTGTATGCAGATTTCAATGCGGTTAGCACTGAAATTCAGCCATCCACCTCAGTTAAGTGAATAGCAGTGCATTCAGCCCTCAACGCCCGTTGAAGGGAATAACAGTGACATTGAGCCTACAACATTGACCTGTGAAGAAAATGATTTTGTTGTTGTAGAATTCATTTATGACCTCGGCAAAAAATAGGAGTGAAAAAAGACTTTATAGGAAAGATCGTTAGCAAGACCTCTTTATATAAAGTCAGTTTTATGAGAAACTACAAGGGGTTGACCAATGTCTTTATTTACCCCATTATAGATAATATTGATGATACAGTTTCATCATATCGAATTAAAATAATTATCAAACCTACTTCCGAGTCCAAAAGACGATATACTTTTGATCTGTAAAATATTTTACTGATATTTTCATATGTTCGGATGTGTCTACTTCAAAATGTCATAAATAAGAAATAAAACCCTTTTCTGAATTTGAATAAAGGAATTTTCACTTGTCATGTATAGTATAATATAGATAGATTGCTTTTTTTAGTGTCCCCAGTAAGGAACCATGATTCTAATATGGTACAAACGCTGAAAACACGTTGTGTCCCAAGTTGTGTACTAGGTACCCTAACTTGGGACAAAGAACATTAAAAAAAAATTAAAAATCTCATGCAGCAATGAAACTCGTCATTGGTGTGGTAAAAGTAAAAAATCGAAACCAGTATTTGTACTTATTTACTGTTTTTCCCATTTAATTTTATTATTTTATTTACAGTTTGGAATTTGAAAACTGTCCCAAGTATGGACACTTGACTGTAATAGTTTTTCCAAGAACGCATTTTATGACCCATATGATACATGTAGCTCCTGCTGCCTTAGGACTAGTTAATGTCAGTGGTTGGATGACGAGTCACCTTATTGTTGAAGTCATGAAAGATTTCATAGAACACACATCGTGTCTACTAACAGATTTACTCTATTGATTATGGATAATCATGAAAGCCATTTATCTATAGACTGCATAAATTTGGTAATATTTCATGGAGTCACCATTTTAACACTACCACCTCACAGTTCAAATATATTACAACCTCGTTCTATAATGCAACCATCGACACATGGACGCTGAGACATCCCGGTGTTCCAATAAAATAGCTGAATATGTGGGTGCCACGTTCGAAAAATCCAGGACTCCCACCAATATTAAATCAGGTTTCCAAAAAAACAGGAATCATCCATATGGTAGGAATGTCTTGCCTTAGGATGACTTTCTACTGTTACGGACAAAGTAAAATCCATGACTCACACCAACGTTAATTAAATCAGGTTTCCAAAAAAACAGGAATCTACCAATATGGTAGGAATGTCTTGCCTGAGGATGATTTTATACTGTTATGGACAAAGAAGCGCTAGTCATATCAACACCTGTCAACATTAGGGCAGAAGGCGATACAGAAAAAGTTGAATCACAAGAAGTTGTTGAACAACAAGCAGGCTACTCCTCAACAACTGATTGGATACCCTAAAGCAGTGCCGTGTAAGATGAACTAACATAATAAGAGAAAGGCAGCAAAATCAACCCTGACACCCCAAAGAAATTGGCATTAGACGAAAAGCAAAGAAAAAACAAACAGGTTACTCCTCAACAACTGATTAGATACTCTAAAGCAGCACCGTGGAAAATGAACCAACATAATAAGAGAAAGAAAAGCAGTAAAATCATCACTGACACCACAAAAAATTAGCATTAGACGAAAAGCAAAGAAAAAATAACTTCCAGAAATCAAGAACGAACAAAAAATATTAAAAACTCGATGACTTAGAAACAGAAGATGCAGAATATTTGGTTTCTACTGCTTTTTTGGTAACTTGGGATCTTCTCCAAGATTTGGAAGAAAAACAAGAATTTTTATAGAACCCAAAAAGACTATTGCGTGTTTGTCAAATTTAATGCCAAAATTTTGTACATCGTAAGAATTTCACAAGTTCAAGACGATACACAAGAATTTGAGGTGAACTTGAGAATTTTGACATTTTGATGATTATTTCCCAGTTTATTTATTATTGCTCAATTAAACATGGAAAATAATTTTAATGGGCCAGTTGATATGTTGTTAATTTTGGGGGCGTGCAGAAGAACTACATAAAAGCTGCAGTAGTGTGGGCAGAGAGGTTTCCTAATAATGCGAAATCTCACATGAAATTTCAAGGGCTAAAAACCCAGTAGGTAGGTGTAATACTGGCAGTATAAAATCGAAACCACGAGTTCGAAAGAGAACTAAAACTGACGAATATAGTGCAGTTCCCGTTTTAGGAGCGGTAGCTGTTGACTCGCATGTAAATAATAGGGGGCTTGCTAGAAATGCTGGAAGTCAAAAAATCAGTTTTGAACATACTGCGTTTGTACACGTTTCATCCATATCACATTGCACTGCACCAAGAGCTATATGGACCAGATTTTGAAAATCACGTTACATTTTGCAATTGAGTCACCAGACAAATCCAAGGAAATAACAGGTTCCTAAACAATGTTATTTTTTCTGGCAAAGTTACTTTCCATAATTGTGGGCAGGTAGGATTTTAAGATCCTTTATCAGCAGAAATACATTTTTTTTTAAAGGTAAATAGACACAATATGCACTACTGAGCGGCGTAAAATCACCACTGGATAAGAACTCTGCCAAATCAACATCCATGGCCAATTAATGTCTGGTGTGGTATAATTGGGGATAAAGTTATTGGTCCGCATTTCTTTGAAGGGCATTTTAATGAAGAATTTACTTTTTTTTTAACCACTTACTTCAGTTGTTTAACCCAAACATATGGTTTCAACAGGATGGAGCCCCACCCCATTATGCAAATGCAATACAGGCCCGTAATCATTTGAATGCAATATTTGATAACAGGTGGATTGGTCGAGTAGGTCCGGTCAACTGGCCTGCTAGGTCCTCGGATTTGACCTCCCCTTGATTATTTATTTTGTGGTTTTATGACGGACAAAGTGATTGCGATTGCAACTACAACTTAAAATTATATGAAAAACAGAATCTGCTTCGCCTGCTCATTAGTGGCACCTGAAATGCTGCAGTATGTACGGGATTCATTTAGAGAAAGAGTGAGAAAGTGGAAGGGGGACATTACGAACGATTTCTCACGCATGACAGACGATAAATAAGCTGAAATTTAATTGTTAATATCGTAATATGGTTTTTGTATTTTAATCTAATAAATCTTAATTTCCAACCAAAAGAGGAAACCAAAAAAGATTTTTTACGTAGATTAGAATTTTATAAAAAAGACACCACACCATTTAAAAATCCAAAGTTATCCCCCGCCCTTCAAAATAGAGAGGGGGGGTAAATGTCAACAATATGTCCCCGTCTCTCTATTACGTCACCAAAATGTGACACCAAAAAAAAAAAACGTTTTTGAGATATCCCCTTGTAAGACTTCAAAAAACTCATCTGTAGACTTATCATTCCACAATAAGTTTATAAAGAGATAAACAAACCAAGTTCTGTGACTCGTACATAGAGCAGAGTTTTTTCTATTAATACACCACTCATACCTATATTATTGTGACTAAAACTAGTTTAAGACACACAAAAATCGAAACGTTATATAATTCTTTGGTCTATGATATTGCCAGCTAGCCTACAGATAGTCAATAGATTTAATATAATCTAAACATCTAAAAGAGTAACAAGTGAATGCTAAGCCAGTAAATGTTAACTGGCATTCATTCAACTCAAGAGCACATAAGAAATATTTATGAACACAATGGCCGAGTTCACCAGGTGCCAACAGCTGAAATGCACTGTTGCCTTCAAGCATTATTTCCGCTTTGATAAATCGGCAACAGTTGAGTTCCAGCATAAACGTGACCGAATACATTAACACAACTATTCAACTATCGGTGTCTGGTGAACTTGACCAATGTTAATTAGACAGAAATATTTAATAATGATAAAGATATATAAAACTTTTTTCAGGTAACACCGTATTGTACCATATTTTTTAATAGGGAATCAAACATTTTCACTTAAACTTAAAATAAATAATGAGACCAGCAAAAATTTTTACTAGATCTTTCATTAGCAAATTTCAGAAAGGCCAGACTGTAAAAACTGAAATGTCAGATAATTGATGCACAAATCAGTTTACTATTTATATTCAACAACTATTTAACTCTTTTTTTCTTCTCTACTGGATCTGCATTTTTAATTATTCTACTAATAGCTTAAAAATTGGAAAAACTTTAGACAGATCTAGAAAAATTAGTATAATGCAGTGTTACCTGTGATAAGACAATAATAATCCAACGATCATTATTGTCTCTTGTCAAGGAATATCCCTTCTTTCATCAATGAAATATACATCAAGTTGCATTTGAAAATAATAATTTATAATTTACGATTTGTGTATTACTTTAGGGCTAGATGTATTCTCACCATAATTAGAATCTTAGCCAGCCTCCTGGGCTACCATAGCCGTATTACTTTATAGGTGTGTTCTCGCTGTAATTAGTATACCGTATTAATGAGCTTTAATTAGAGCGAAACCGGTCAGCGGCTCAAATTATGGTGAAAATACATCTAGCCTTACATAGATTGTTTGTCCCTATATTAGGGAAGAAATGGGCCAGGGCTGACAATTTACATAATTGTTAGTTGGTTGTACACAGTCTCTATTTTATAACATTTTGTGTTATTTGGAGCTGGCGTGCCAACATACTACCTGGTTCCGCACCGAGATGGCGACCCTGTCGTATATCTCACAGTGTTCTCTGGATAATTATTGATCTAGTAGGTTTATTAGTTTAATTAGTTTAAATAAATGGAAAACTGAGCAATAACATTTTTTGGTTCAAATCTTGGTTAAAAAAATTGTAAATTTCATATAAAAAGACTTTATAAAACAAATTCAAATCAAGTGTGATTTGAAACTTAATCAAAAAAAGGTTAAACAGTTATGAAAACATTTTGAAATAAATTTGAGACTTCATCAAATATGAACTCGGTAATAAAAACATTTAAATAATTATAAATTATTTTTTTCAGTCTATTAACATAATTATCTAGAGCAGTCGGTTAACTATTTCAAATAAAAGAATACAGGGTGCAGCACCTAAGACAATACCCTTTCTTATACTTTGCAGGTTTGAAATTTAAAAAATTCTTAGCTATGTAATTCCTTTTAAACTTGGATATACAGGTGTGGTGTAAAATTGTGTTTCTACTATTAGATAATATGCCTGTGGCGTCAATCAAAAAAGCCAATTTGCAATTGTTACAGAAGTTACTTGCATATTTATTTTATTTAAAAACTGTGTGCATCAACCTTATATGTTATTTGCGCGATATAAACTTACATATTTTTGTGACCTTAAATATTTTTTTAAAATAATGTTTTCACTCATATGGATTTGTGGCTTATATCTAAATCTTAGTAATGTCATTACTGGCTGTAAGATAGTCACTAACATTTCGTTCATTACACTGTTCGTTTAAGGCGCTACTTATTGAACTTGGGATTTTAAAACGGTTTCTTTCACAGCGAATGGATTACATATTGTATATTACTAATTGATGTCCATTCTTTAAAAGAAAAAGCCAATGTTCTAGAACCAATAATAACGGAGATTACAGTGGGCGAGAGCATACAGATTTTACAAGAAATAAAGACCAAACTTCCAAATAAGCCAAACACTGTTAATATTCAAAGACCTATATTGCACTTATACGGGTGCGTAAATGAACCAAATACTTTATAATGACAATACAAGACACTCCGGCTGATTTCGTAATCAGCGCCCCTAGCGGATAGAACTGATGTTATGTCGTTTTAGAATGTCTAACACTAGCAATTGCTGGTGTTTAACTGTGTATAATTAAGTTTTAGCTGTGTTTTTTACAATTAAGGTTAGTGGTTGGGTGTGTGCAATCTATAATTCTTCGAATCATAACGTGCTAAATCTATCAAAGACATTTCATAGGTTTCCAAAGGATGGCGAAACGTGAATATGATTTTTTGTGTTTTTTTTTGCTACCAGCGAATTTTTTTTACAAATTCGCCTAATAATTAATATTAAACAGTAACTATAACATGGATTGACGATAATTTTGTATTATAGATACAAGAAAGGGTAATGTTATCAAAAAGAACTGATTTGGATATAGTATTGAAGACACAAGGTGCATTTTACATTTCAATGTCACTTCCAAAAGAATTAATTTGTTGAAGCAGAAGATAAATTCAGAATCATTTTATGCCACTATGTATAGTATGCAGAAGATAATTTATCGTGTAATATTTATATATATATATATATATATATATATATATATATATATATATATATATATATATATATATATATATATATATATATATATATATATATATATATGTAATGATGAAATTTGGTAAGTACCTTCCTTTTGCAAGTGGCTTGAATAAGTTCGTTAGTCAGGAAAATCTGCTTTCTTCAAATAGATTAAACAATGTTTTATTTTGTTTTAATTAGATAGTCGGATTCCCCCAGTCCGTGCCAATACTGAGCTGACCTTTAATGTATCGAATTTCGTTCACGAAATTATAATGCATGTTTGTAACAAAATAAATTCGGGACGCAGTAAGTGCGTTATAGTAGCTAATTTTTATTAAATGCTTCAAATTTAAATAACTGAATTTGCTAAAAGAGTTGGGATGCTAGGATATACAAAAAAATTAATTTTGTGATTGTTAAACGGCTCTGTCATGTCTCAATCTGTCCCACCAACCGTCAAAAATATGCACGAGTAAAATTTCCTGAAATTACACTATCGACTCAATGAGACTGCTAACATGTTTAAAGCGCTACCACCGTGTTAATTGGGGCTGCAACGTCGCTACCTTTGGGGGATTTGAATGCCTGTAAAGTTAAATTTCGAAGTATCTTTGAACAACGAAGTTCGAATCAAACTGGAGAGTTACATATTTCGAACTACTTTAACATTGCCTAGTGCGAACAATTTTTTGTACTGAAAGTTCGGTTCGAGTTCGAAATATATATATATATATATCTCTCTCTCTCTCCCTCTCTCTCTCTCTCTCTCCCTCTCTCTCTCTCTATATATATATATATATATATATATATATATATATATATATATATATATATATATATATATATATATATATATATATATATATATATACTTTTTAGCGATGCGAAGGTCCACATATCACTCGTTGAGTCATAAATTCTAAGCTTCACCAAATGTCTATTGGAAACAATTGGACTCAGATGCTGAAACAAAGGTCAGATTTGGATGATGTAGCTATTCTGAGTGATCATGTTACAGATTTAGAAGTGTCAAATGCTAACAGTGGAGAAGAATGTATTGAAGTATTAGAAGAAATTAAAATAATTTTACGGAAAAAATGGATGAATTGGACCTCTGGTGAACAAAATAGAAACATAGGAACAGCAGCATCGAATATTCTAAAGCTACCTGCGCTGCATAATAAATTAAACAAACAAGCGTTGGTCACTTTTGATGATAATATGATAAATATCGCTTAAAGTTGACCAATAAAAATTTAGTATAGTTCTTTAAAAAAATATTCTGATCAAAGTAGAAATTATCTGCAAGATTTTTCAGTTACTAAGCTAAAATCTTCTTTTAGACTATTACCACAGTTTGAGCAACTACATCATAACTTCTTGGACAATTCACTAAAAACCCTGAGAAATTATTTGTTAGCAAACTGCATCGTTAACAAAGTGCTGATATCTTTTTAGGAGCAAAAATCTGTCAAATATGGCATGAAGCTACAATGTTCGACTGACACAAATAGTGACATTGCTTTTAAAGAAATATTGAAAAAATATATGAAAGGAAATGCCGAAAAGGTTCTAAACATTGAAAAAAGACAATTGAACTGATACACTATGGATTTACATAAGTAATGCATTTGGCAAGCAGTGCTGATGTTTTCTCGATTAATGATTGAAACGAAGCTGATGTATTGAACAAAATTAGATGATAGATAATCAAACCAAATGTGTAGATTCTGTGGATCAGAAAGGTGGAGTATTTTTAGCCAGTTAGAGAAGCAACTTTTATGGTTTATAGTCATGTTATTTCGAATTATTCACATGAGTGCTCTTAACAGATAAATCTAAACAAAAACTGTACAACAACTAAAAGCAGCTGTTAGACAAGCAGGTTTGGGATTTTAGTTAATTTTCTTATAAAAAAATCACTAATGATATCGCGACTTTTTTTAAAAATTATTTTTCAAATGAGCCGAAACACATATACGGGGTCAGTTTCAATTTATACATGTATATCATAAAAGGTAAACTATGTACCAAAATTTAGACCAGTCGGTTAATATAAGAAGAAATTATAGCCATTTAGATAGATAGATAGATAGATAAATTTATTTGTCATGAGCTGATACAATGTTTCAGATAGACACGTCAATAAAATTATAAAAACATCAGAATCAATAAGTAAAATAATGTACAAAATATTCACACAAACACAAACAGTCACACACTATATCACCACGAAATAACAAACAAGACATAAAAAAGACTAAATATATGCGACATCACAACAACTATGATGACCTTAAGTGATTTTCGAACTCATCGACAGAATAAAAACACTGCGAATACAGATACTGCTTGAGCTCTCTCTCGAATTGCGCCACGGTACGACAATCCCTAATATGATTAGGCAGCAGATTAAAATAATAAGAACCCGCATACAACGGCGACTTTTTATAGAATGAATTATTAGGTTTATTCAGATATATATTATCTCTAAAGCGAATGTTATAGCTATGTAAATTGTAATTGTGTGGCAAATCATTTCTCTTCTTAAATACATAACACATTAGCTTCAGTAAATAAACCCCAACAACTGTCAGAATTTTATTATTTTTGAAAACCTCCCTACAAGATTCCCGAAACTCAAGGTTAAAAATCAGGCGCATAATGCGTTTTTGATGTAGGAGAACCCTAGCTGCATCCGTCGCCTGACCCCACGAAACTATGTTATAATTTATAGCTGAATGGCCAAGAGCATAGTACGCAGTCAACAGGCCATCTAAATTAAGGTAGGACTTTAAAGTCTTTAGAATGTAAAAACATCTGTTCAGCCTTGAGCAAACTGCGTCAACATTAGTGGACCAGGAGAAAACTCTGTCAATTACTGTTCCCAGAAATGATGTGGAGACAACAGAAGTTAAAGAGCTGCCATTGAAGTTAACACTGATGTCAACACGCGGACTTAACTTAGTTTGGAAATGCAGCAATTGCGTCTTGTCATAGTTAATAATCATATTGTTTTTTGTACACCAGCTGCTGAATTCATTTAAAACGTTATTAATTTTTTTATAGAGAGATGGAAGATTTGAGGCTGAGACTAAAATTGACGTATCATCAGCGTACATGAATACCAATCCATTTGATATATGTTTTGGCAAGTCGTTAACATAAAGCAGGAACAGCAGCGGGCCTAAAATGCTTCCCTGTGGGGCGCCAGTGTTTATGACTTTTGAGTCTGATAAGGCATCGCCCATCCTAACAACAAGTTTTCTGTTAGACAGAAATGACCGAATCCAGTTGTTCAAATTCCCTCTAATTCCCATATAATGAAGTTTGTCACAAACAAAGCCAGAATTTATCGTGTCGAACGCACGGGACAGATCAAAAAATAACCCCACCGTGTATTCCTTCAAATCCATCCTTTCCAGTGCCGCCTGCACAAAATCAGTCACCGCTGATTCCGCGGAGAGCCCCTTACGGAAACCGTACTGTCGGTTCGAGATTAAGTTGTTTCCGTCCAAGTATTCTTGCATTCTTTGCGAAACTATTTTTTCGAATATTTTGGAGAAAATACTTAGCAACGCAATAGGCCTATAATTCTCGATGTTGTTTTTATCTCCCCCTTTATGTAGAGATATGATAGCAGCAATTTTCAATCGTGTGGGAAATTCACCCCGAAGCAACGACAGGTTAATCACTTTAGTTAGAGGCATCAGTAATTCATCACACAACTTAAAAATAAACGATGGAATGCCATCCAGCCCAGCCGATTTTTTATTTTTTAAGCCCAGAATAATATTTCTAACTTCATCCTCAGTAACTGGACGTGCAAACATTGATGACTGGGGACAATTAACCGACACAGTACAACGATCCGAAAGGCGACCCTGGAAATGACTGTTTAACTTAAAAGCAACGGCAGTAGAAAAATAATCCGCAAACATATTACCCACAACCGTGGGGTCACTTATTTCAACACCATCATGGGTGAGGGAAACTTCAGACAACTTAGGTTTTTTATTTCTTACTAAATTTACTAAATTCCACAGCACTTTAGGCTTATTATCCGAATTAGACACCAATTGTGAAAAATAGTTTCGCTTTTCATCATTTATTAATTTGTTCAGTCTTATACTACTGATCTTATAGTAATCCCTGAGCTCTTCGCTGCTATGTTTTTTACGTAATATATTAAGATCTTTAAGGTTCGCAGTTTGAACTCTGACATTGATGCTTGGACAATATCGCAGACCCGTGTTACTCCTAGTTTTTACCTTTTTAACGGGAAAGGCTGCATCAAACGCAAATTTAAAATGTTCCCAGAATACCTCAAATACGTCATCCACCGAAGTGTGTTCGCAGAAACCATCGTCATCAAAAATATTTATATTAATAAGTAGCCTTTTGAACTGTTTAATTGCAAGCTGTGAGAATGATCTTTTAAACTGAAACACATTACTGTGTCCATTAGTTATATTAACAAGAGGCAGCCAGTCAAAACTAACAGCATTATGATCCGAGAAGCCAGGACTAACATTCCTGCAATCTACACAATTCTGAACATTCGTCAAAATATAATCAATACATGAACCACCTACCTTTGTGATCCTTGTCGGAGAGTCCACGACTGAATGCAGGTTGTATGACTCAAAAATATCATTTAATAAACTGAGACGCGGGGAGCTTTTCAATGCGTCAACATTTAAGTCCGCTGCAACAACTATCGAGGAATACTTCAAGCAAATCTTATTTAATAATTCAGAAAACTTCAAAAGAAACAAATCAAAATCTCCAACAGGTGATCGATAAATTGACACAATACACGTATTCCCGTCAAACCGAACAGCACAGCATTCGAAAGAGAGCTCAACTGACATTTTTTTGATAAAGCTAAGTTCACTACAATTTACACTAATGTTTCTCTTAGCAAACAAAGCACAGCCACCATGCGAATGAATGGTTCTCGAAAAATGTGACACCAGTTTATAGTCAGGAAAATAGACTGCCTCCAATTGCTCCGAATACATCCAGTGTTCATTTACTGACAAAAACGATGGATCCTTTTCAGAGAGGAAGTTTTCCATAACGTTTATCTTATTGCTCAATGACTGAACATTTAAGTGCAGAAGTCTTAAGCTTGTCTGTTGTACGGCATTATTGATGGAGCAGTTGTCATTCAATTCAGTCTCACTACTATCCGGAAGCGTTCTCATAACTGCGACGAAAAAATTTATAGGGTTTTATGATAACTCCTCTTGGCCACAATGAACCATCTAAAATAGTATGTTTTGCTTCAGAGTTTATACCAACCCTAAAGCTGCTGTTTTGTCCCTTGCTGTTTAACTTGACACATCGCATATCGATGAGAGGCCATCTTGTTTTGAAAAAACTATTCATGTCCTCTTCAGACACCTGTCCCTTAATTCGCCCCACATAAAACCATGAAGTCGCTGCAACACCCTGTATAGTAGTCTCGTCTGTACCACAGCCTGTGACTATATCATGAGAGATGTAATTCAAGCTAGCTTTGTTTTGCTTTTTAACTTCACTAGGTCTTCCCTTCTGATCATTAATATGTCGAGAATGTTTGTTTTTATTTTTGTTTATTTTCTGCCAGATATTATCTTCCGGTCCAGTTTCATTATTTTTATTTACATGTTTTTTTGCTGGTGCTGTCTCGGCCGATTTATCAGAATCCGGCTTATCAGTGACCACCGAGATAATGGTTTCCGTTGATGAACTTGACCTGTCTAGAAAACTTTCACTGTCGCCGTTTAATTGCATGCTGTTATTTACCTGCAAATTAGTAGACGAAACACCAAATTGAGGAAGATTTCCGCTCAGTAATCTAACAAGATCAATGTTAGATTCTTTCAAGTTAACCACTTCCTGTTTAAGTTGAATTATCTCGTCCAGAAGTTCACTAAATGTTATACACACTACTTTTTTAACAGTAGACTCCAGTTCTTCGAGTGTAAACAAACTTTTTAAATTTTTCTCCTCTTCCTTACATAGACTGTTAGTCTTATGACGTAAATTATACACTGCTTTTTGATTTTCTGGAGTTAAACCCATTATTTTCACTTATAATTAACGGAGATCAACGAACAGGTTTACACTGCGCGACGTCTACTGTAGAATCAATTTATCAATCAATCAATTTAATGATACAAATTTTGGGCGCCACTGATGACCAGAGAAACGGATTAAAACAAGATATGTTGTGGGATAACAAAATCTATTGGATATTACAGGCGCAAAAAGATCAAGAAAGACCTGAAAAAGTACTCAGAAAATTATATAATTCTTCTTCTTAGAACGTCAAAGTCGCGATTTGAAACGTCAAAATTATCAATTTTTATGCAAAGAACCTGAAACAAATACAGGTTATGTAGAGAAAATGTTGCAACAAGGGTGTTTTACGAACCCTCAAGTTTCAGCTTCAACCGTCATTGTCCTTCATTTTACCAGAATATTTGCATAAAACAGTAGTTTTAGTAATAAAGTTTATGGTTTAACAGCAATACTTTTTAGCAAATATTCATAGAAAAAAAGATTTGTTAATGAGGCCGCAACTTTTGGATTTTGGAAAGATTTTTTCAAATGAGCGTGAAGAAGGCTCACTAGAACCCATCTCTGGCGTTCATTTCAGTTTTTATCTGTTTACATATATACAGGGTAACGCAATTTCTACGGTACAGCTCAACATAACCGTTATTATACAAGATTGGAGAAAAAATTGCATATGTTAATTATAAGGTGTCTTGGGCTGCATCTTATAAAATTATTTTGGCAATAACAGGTGGCCTATAAGTCGTTGGTGATACAAAATTTCAATTTTTTTTTTAGACAAACACCCATTATATTATTGCATTTTCCATATAATTATAATGTATGTTTGTAGGGAAAAGAATTAGATAGCGTTCATCGTTTCCAAGTTATTTCAATTGTTTTGCAACTTTTCACATTTTCGGTACATATCAAAATTATTCGTTTTTACCAATAGATAGGGGAACCACATCAAAATTTTTGTACTTTTTCAAACAATAAAGTTATTTCGATGAAATGTGGTATATTGTTTCTACTATATAGGTTATACTACCAAATCTGATGCTTGCTTTCCTTAAAAAAAAAAGAAAAAAAGACATATTTGCTATTAAAAGCATTTTTATGAAAATTCACCAGCATAATGTGTCCAGATTTTAGCAATTTTTTTTAAATCAGCTAATGAGGAAATCTATATATATATATATATATATATATATATATATATATATATATATATATATATATATATATATATATATATATATATATATATATATATATATATATATATATATATATATATATATATATATATATATATATATATATATATATATATATATATATATATATATATATATATATATATATATATATATATATATATATATATGACCGGTAACTCAAAAAATAATAGACCAATCTTGATCAAATTTGGTGAGTACCTTCCTTTTGCAAGTGGCTTGGATGAGTTTGTTAGCCAGGAAAATCGGACCAGGTTTTCCCGGAAAATTTTGTTTTCTTTCTAAAAAAATTCATATCCGGAAATAACAAATCAAGGGCAATTAACTTTGGTACGCGTGTTTGTATTATAAAGAGTGAACTCTGTACCAAAGTTTAGGTCTCTAGCTTTAAAGACAAAGAAGTTATGGGCAGTTAAAGAAACAAATTTTGAAGTTTTCCTCAAAACGTCAAACTCGCAATTTTAAACGTGAAAATTAGCAATGTTTAGGCAAAGAACGTGAAATAAATATGGATTTTGAAAAGAAAATGTTGCAAGAAGAGTGTTCTGCAAACCCTTAAGTTTCAGATTCAACCGTCATTGCCCTTCATTTTACTAAACTATTTACAGAAAATTCATTTCAAATAGACCCTTTCTCTGATGCTTTGGCTGTCGGTTTAGTTAAGTTGATGCTTTCGCTGTAGGTTAAGTGAAGTTTATGGTTTAACGGTCTATAATTTTTAGCTAATTTTCGTAGAACAAATTCGTTATTGCATTTTAGCATTTTTTATCGAAATATGATGCATGTTTGTAAGAAAAAATTCTGGACGCAGTAAGTGCGTTTTGGTAGCGAATTTTCATTAAATCCTTCAAATTTCAATAACTCAATTTGCTATTAACGTAAGTTTTGTTGGTTAGGAAACCTACATTTAACTTTATTTTCGGAAATTTTTTGTATGAACACAGCAAGGGAGTTTTGGTTGCGAATTTTCATTAAATGTTTCAAATTTCAATAACTCAATTTTCTATTAACCAAAGGTTAATTGGCTAGGAAACCAGTTTTCTCGGAAACATTTAGTTTACTTTTGGAAAATTTTTGTACATTTTCAAATAATAATTATTATAAAATATGGCACATTGTTCCTGCTATATAGGTTATACCGGTAACCAAATTGATGCCTGCTCGCATTAGAGTGATATATTTGTCATTAAAAACATTTTTATGAAAATTAACTTTGGATGCAGTTGATGCTTTCGCTGTAGGTTTAGTGAAGTTTATGGTTTAACAGTCTATAATTTTTTTTAGCTAATTTTCGTAGAACAAATTCGTTAATGCATTTTTGCATTTTTTATCGAAATATGTAAGAAAAAAAAAACGAAAAAAACTGGACGCAGTAAGTGC
Source organism: Tillus elongatus (assembly GCA_964006375.1). Lineage (NCBI taxonomy): Eukaryota > Metazoa > Arthropoda > Insecta > Coleoptera > Cleridae > Tillus > Tillus elongatus. The sequence continues at coordinate 83,669,420 of OZ023262.1, read as the reverse complement.
GTTTTGGTAGCGAATTTACGGTAAATTTGCAGTTTAGTTCCCGAACGCTTTTCAAAAAACTGTTTTCAGAAACCTGCCTAGGGCCCCCCCTTAATCCACAAACCCCAAGAGAAATTTCTTGTTCACACCCCCCAAGGAAGTTACGGGACCAGGAGTGAGTAGGGGTGTATAATTTTTTTCAAAGTTAAATTTCGTAGAACAAATTCGTTAATGCATTTTTTATCGAAATATGATGCGTTTGTAAGAAGAAAATCTGGACGCAGTAAGTGTGTTTTGGTAGCGAATTTTCAGTAAATTTGCAGTTTAGCTCCCGAACGCTTTTCAAAAAACTGTTTTCAGAAACCTGCCTAGCCCCCCCCCCCCGGATCCACAAACCTTAAGAAAAATTTCTCGCTTACACCCCCCAAAAGAAGTTACGGGACCAGGGGTGAGTAGGGGTGCTGGGCGGGGTAGGTAGTAAAAAGGAAATATGAGCAGAAAATTTGAATAAAGCGGGCTTGAAAGGCTGTCTTTTTCACATCTTGAAGCCATATCCCCCTTAAACCCTGCCTACCCCACACAGCACCCCTATCCCCCCCAGTCCCGTAACTTCCTTGGGGGGTGTGAACAAGAAATTTTTCTTGTGGTTTGTGCATCCAGATGGGGTCCTAGTAATGTTTCTGAAAACAATTTTTTGAAAAGCGTTCGGGAGCTAATCTACAAATTTACCGAATTTTCATTAAATCCTTCAAATTTCAATAACTCAATTTGCTATTAACGTAAGCTTTGTTGGTTAGAAAACCAACATTTAAGTTTATTTTCGGATAATTTGTGTATATTTTCAAACCATAAGTAATTTAGATAAAATATAGTAGATTGTTTCTACCACATAGGCTATACCGATAATCAGATTGATGCCTGCTCGCATTTGCTATTAAAAACATTTTAATGTAAATTCACTTCCATAACACATATGCTGCATCTAGACCTTTGAAAAATGTTTATATATTTTCAAACAATAAATTTATTTCGATGAAATATGGTACATTGTTTATACTATATAGGCAACCAAGTTTGATGCCTGCTTTCATCAAAGAAAGACATTTGCTATTAAAAATATTTTAAAGAAAATTCGCTACCATAACGCACTTGCTGCGTCCACAGATTTTTTTATGCTGATCTACCACATCAACATACTTTTAATATGAAGTATACAACCATGTTACTTATTTACTTATTATATTTCTTTTTTATGTTCAAAGCCTCATTTGTAATTTTAAAAAGTGATAATTCTAGGTTTTAGTTTTTTGTAATATTAAAATAGAGAGGAACATCTTTTTAGTTTCAATAAACTCAAAAACTTACTGTTTCTGGTGAGTTGTTTGCTCACTTCTATAATTTGGTAAACTGCAGATACAACATGTGCAGTTAAGACGACAGTTTATGCTTTATACGAATACACCTCAAAATTTTTCAGGAATAAAAATATCAAGGAAGGGTAAACATCTCAGTGCACCCTGTACAAATATATGTTGAAACGTTTCTTAGTTATTGTGTAAAAACTTACAACAAAATAATTGTAAAATAATTTTTGCTATTAAACAAAATTCACTGGCACATAGGCAGCTTAAAAAATTAATACATAAACAGAAACAATATTGTGTATGCCAGAAAAACACCTGTTTCCAAGTGAGACGTGTACCACAAAAAAGGTACAAAACCAAATTAACCTTGGCAATCAAATGCTTAAAAAATGTACATTCGGTGCACCTTCAACTTTTTGTTACAGACATCAAAAATGTCGGGAAACTTGCATGATACTCTCAAACTATTAAAATTAACAAACAGATTTACTCTTCAGCATTTAGACTTCAAGTGTGTTTGTTTTGTATTATTTTCAAACATACAACTAAAAACACAAAAAATTACATTACATTATGATATTCGATTAAAAAATAAATTACAAATCTACAATAAATGCTAGAATATTTGATAAAATAAACAACACACCTAAATTTTAAAATAAATATCTCAAAAATAATATCAAATCAATAAGCAATTCTTAACAAACATGTTTTGTTATTTTTTATATATTTTTTTACGTATTAAACATAGATGTCATTGACTGGTATGCCCTGAATTCCTTACAAGGTAAGTTTTAATATTACTTGTGACTTTGCAAATTAAGTATTCAGTCGTTGAGAGATTCGATAGTAACAGAGAGATTGTGTTTTACATTAGAAGACACTTGCGTTGACGTCGTTTCTGTGGTTCGGGCCGTAAAACAGCACGCACAGCTTCATCAAATACCTGCTTTAATCCACGCTGGGTAAGTGCAGAGCATTCCATATACTTTACGGCTCGAATTTTGTTCGCCAACTTCTGACCTTGTTCCCTTTTTATAGGACTCAGGCCCTGGTCTGCTAGAGCATTTAACGTTTCTCGGTCATCTCTTAAGTCTATTTTAGTACCTAAAAACGTAAAAAATTCATTATGGAAGCTACAACAATATTGAATATTAAGATATTGGACATGGGAAATAAATAAAACAAAACAATTGTAGGCACACAACAAAATAATTTATTTTTTTGCAAAAAGGCAAGCATTTTGGTCAACAAGACAGGGTATATTATTCTAGGCTCAGATACAATGTGTCTGTTCATAGAACAGAAAGCTATATAAAAGGGCATTTCCAATCGTGAAAATATATTTGTTAATATCATTCAATTTATAATTAAAAATGTAGTTATAGGAAAATTCGCTACAACAATTTATGTAAGATTTCATGTAGTAGATCACACATGTATCAATAACATTGGCATTGAAAAACTATTACATATTTATCTAAATAATAAACAAGTTGAAATTGCAGCCTACAGTACAAGGAATGCTGACTGCTGAGATCTGCAATTATGTATGATGTAAACCAAGTAAAAGTTATAAGTAGTATTGTTGATAAACATTAGCGAGACTTTTGATTAGATTCTTAAGATGTAAAGACGCGAGGCTTTGATTTTAATCATGTAAAGAGAAGTAGAGACTTTTCAATTAAGATTCAGTATGTAAAGATTTCAGCTTTAAAATTCATTCGGTTAAATTAGTTGTAAGCATTGTTAAAGTTTAGTTATTTATTAAAGTTTATTACATCGTTACTAAGTCTAAATTCGCCTAGTTTGAAAAGTTATTCCTGAAATATCCTCCGCTCCTTAACAGTGTCAGTCTCATGATGATAACCGATTAGCATACAGGGTGATTCACAACGCAATGGGCACAGATTGTGTGCGTGCAGATGACTTCAAAACATGCCGATCTTTTATATACAATTTTTCTGACGCCCATGGTTGCTGAGATATTGACCTCAGAAGATTCTCCTCATCATCCTATCAATTTTTCGATAAACCACCCGTTTTCGAGAAAAATGAGATTCTTAGAGTTGGGATCAAAAGAAAATTATGTCACTTGAAAACTTTATAAAACATTAACATATCTGAAATTTCACAAACGCTATTAGAGGCTTTAAGTGACTTTATAGAAACATAATTTATTTTTGGCTGATCTAATTAGTTTTGCCTTCATTTCATGACATTGATAAAAGAAAACAAGGTGCCCAGCAGAAATAAAAAATCAAATTCCCTGACATTTCCAGACGCAAGTGATTTTTTCATAATACTCGTAATGAACATCACACATCTCTGAATACTTTTTCATTAAAAAAATAACAAAAATCCTTAATTTTTAAAAATCATTATCAAAAACATAAATATGGCTAATTCTGTAAACTATTACAGAAATGCGATAAATTTCTACCTGTCAAATTACTGAACTACTTAAGAAAATCATGATATGAATTATTGAAAGTTCGCGTCAGCTTATCGTTGATTTCTCTATTTCCCACTTCTCATAATTTCTTTACACTATCATACACAATGTGTTGCAATGATAAGCTTTATTCTTCTGGATTACAATACGAATGCCAAATATTTACACTCCAACTTCAACTCTATGTTACATGATCATAAAGGTTAAAATATAATAAACACATTTACACATCTTTACGTCGCCAATAGCTAGAACGCATTTTGCATTTTACGCATTCAAGGCAGAGCATTCCAAGAGAGATAAACGAATGAGACATGTATGAGCTAGATAAAGAAGACACTATATTATATTGCCATATGACATGTCGCGCGTTCATTGGCAGTTTCAATTAATGTACCAAACAGCAGCCCTGGGAGAAAATATTTATGTAAAAAAACTTCATATAATATAAATATATTAAATAAAAATAAATCTGCTAGTGACACAATTTTACAAATATATAATTCCCAGGTCTGCTGAACGTTTTCCATGACATTTGAGCAAAATCACGAATTTCCCTGACATTTCTCTGACATTTTAGGGGTTATTGCAAATTCCCTGATTTTTCGAGGTTTTCCAGGTGGCTGGGTACGCTGAGAAAATCATCTACCAAATTTGGTTGGTTGTTCTATGTTGGGGCATTGCTGCAATACAGCTGTTTCTTATAATTATTAAAGAATCTTCTAAGTTCAATATCTCGCCAACCATGGGCGTCAGAGAAAAACTTTATATAAAAATCGGCATGTTTTTGGAAACTAAAGCTCAAGGCATACATGGACAAGCAGAAAAAGGCTGCTTCATAATAATAATAATAATAATAATAATATTTATTAATCCACTTATAACAGATGTTATTGGATACGTCAAATATAACAGAAAAAATATACAGTCAAAATAATATAAAACATGACCCTATAAAGGGCAAACAAGTCAAAATAACAAGTATTAATAGTCACTTAAAAGTAGACAATTGAACACAGTGAAAATATACATAAAATGCACCACCCTACACAAACAGTATATAAACAATAAACAACAAATAAACTATATATATATATATATATATATATATATATATATATATATATATATATATATATATATATATATATATATATATATATATATATATATATATATATATATATATATATATATATATATATATATATATATATATATATATATATATATGTCAAGTCTATAAAAAACAAGATACAAGAGGCAAAGCTCACAGGCAATATACAAAATTATCAGCCAAAAGTCAAAACACAAACTGTACTTTACAATTATACTCCCTAAAAATCAATTCCGTAAAATTCGTCTATGCTATACAATTCTTTTTCAATTAAAATTGATTTCATTTTTAATCTGAATTTATTTTTCTTTCACTCAAGTAGGAACTTAGCAAATCTTGTGTTAGCCCATAAAAACCTATAGCTTCCAATCTCCCCAACAGTATTCCATGCTCCACGCTGTCAAACGCTCTGGAAAGGTCCATAAAAACCCCCAAAACCTTCTCCCCCTTATTAATTCCATCCATAACTTCCTCAATCAGTTGGTAGATCGACCTCACTGTCGATCTCTCCCTTAAGTAAGCATTTTGATATTGATTTATAATATAATTTTTCTCAAAAAAATCAAGCATCCTTGTAGCAATTACTTTTTCTATAACCTTAGAGATGTTTGGATTTATAGAGAAAGTCGATAATTAAGCAACTCCGTCGACGTGCCACTCTTGTGTAACAAAGTCACAACTGCCTTCTTCAAATTGGTTGGATAAATACCCTGTTCAAACATTTTATTAATTAGCTCTGACAATGGGTCAGCTAGGGTCGGTGTACAATACTTTAACAATGATACCGGCATCTCATCAAAACCAACCGCCAAAGTGTTCTTAAGCAACATAATTGTACTTTCTACCTCTTCTCTATCGGTGGGTTTTAAAAACATGGTGTTGCCCAGTGCACTAGGACTCCTAGAGTCCAAGCTCCTTTCCAATGCAGTATATTTTGGACACATATTCACCAATTTACTATTCAACGATGTCAATGTGTTCACATAATCTTCCCCGTCTGCAAAATTCCGCACATCAAACTGTTTATCTCCCCCGTGCTGCCTTCCAGTTAATTTGTTGATAAGTTTCCAGGTTGTTTTTGCTTTGTTCTTTGAGTCCAAAATATAGTTGGTATTGTTTCTCTTTTTTGCCTCCTCTATTTCACGAGTCAACTTATTTTTAAAGTGAAGTGTTAGTAGTTCCCTACTAACACTTCCCCTCTTAAGCCCCTCAAAAAGCTGCCTCTTTACCCAGCATTTATGCCTTATCTGCTCAGTAATCCACACTGAATCATCCCCACTGTTTCTCAACTTTCTCATTTGCTTAGGGCATACTTTATCCATTATTAACTTTAAATTTTGATATATCACGTTGTAGCAGTCTTCAGCACTCGATTCTCCATTATTTCATCCCAATGCCAAAGAATTTAACTTACAGTTTACAATCTCTAGATTACATTCCGAAAAGCTTCTACACTCTGCTTTTCCAAGAACTTTTAAATTAATGCACATGCCTATTTTTTGTGCCAGGTGGTCTGATTGCAAAAAGACCATGTTGTTAGCATTAAAATGGACTACATTTGTGAATATGTTATCTATCTATATGAAGTAATAACACAACAACATCGTCCACATTGTGCAGCTGAAGATTTACTGTACTTCTGAAATTTCTAATTATTGCAGCCAGAATTCCAATTTCCATTTTGTACAATAGGTTTCGCATGTGGTAGTCTGTAATTAAAAATTATTTTTTCTCCGTCTAAATTTATTTGACTGAATGGCTTCAAAAAATGTGTTCTCACTGCAAATGCTTTGTTCCCTACAAATATGTAGGGCAGCGTTTCCGCACTAGTACTAGTTTTTTCCTCCATAGGTAACTTAAATTGATTATTTCTGAGTGTTTCATAAAATTGTGTGGTATCTACTCTATAACACCTGCATTCTTTCATTTACTCTGAAGTCACACATAATAAACTCATAGTTCCCATTAACTACAGACATTAAAACTAAACTGTGCATACATTTATAATTATAGAAGTATAAACCACTTCCCGAAGGAGAAATAATTATTGCAACATGGTTTCCATCAACTGCACCAACACAGTGAGGAAAATTTCACTTGGATTCAAAAAGACTTGCAATGCTTTTCCACTATTTTATACTAGAAAGTTATTATTGAAAAGAATATACTCTTCAGTGTGTATTATTATTTCAAGAAAATGAGACTAACCTTTTACATATATATATATATATAGTGCCGGCCTTAACCACCCAGGCCCGGGCGGACGAGTCAATCATTTGGCGCCCTTTATTATATGATAATGATATAATACTTATGTATAATTAAATATTAAAATAATAAAAGAAGTTAATAGGGTAGCACATTTGTTTTAAATTTAAGATAACTCTAAGCTTGCCTGGCAGTTTGTTGAACTCGAAACATGTTAAAACTTTACTTTTTTAGCTTTTTTGTCAGCAAATTCTCTAATAAGACAAGCAAAATATAGGTTTTCTGCAACTTGATTTTCCATGGATGTTGCTTGATTGTCTTCAAGATATAATGTTGCAGGCCTAAAATTTCATCGCACAACAAATTGCCATCGATATCTGATTTAAAGTTGACAGTTAACTGTTCCTGTAATTTAGCAGAATGTTTTAATAATAGTTCTTTATCTTGATTCTTTTTATGTTAAACATGAAGTTCCAAGTCGTAGAAAAATCTTGCATCTGTTCAAATCTTTCTTTTATAGATATAAGCACGGTATCCAAAAGATCATTAAAAAATTCGTGGCGCACCTGTGCTTTGGGCGACCGCCCAGGTCGACCCGCCCTAAATCCGGCGCTATATATATATATATATATATATATATATATATATATATATATATATATATATATATATATATATATATATATATATATATATATATATATATATATATATATATATATATATATATATATATATATATATATATATATATATATAAATTATAACAACAGAAGCGACTTTTACACCAACTATATACATATACAGGATCTATATGTAATTGTACCAGTCCTGTACCTCAATTTTAAATTCATTTAATAAACTGACACGTGAAAATTTTAATCCTTGCAAAAACCAATCTTTGCACCACTTTTTCATCTCTTTGGTAATAGATTTATTAAGTTTTAATTTTACTGTTGCAGCCAACGTTGCCACACTGACCAATAACAATTCCTCAGAATTTATTTTATTGCACATGTAAGAATTAAACGATTTCACATAGTCAGAATTTCAAATAGACTGATAAAATTGCAATTTTCATACAAACACGTGGATGCATAGATCAGCTCTGTGCAGGCTGAAGGAGAAACCTCCTGGTTGTGTGTAGGGCCTTTTAGCCTTATATGCAGATTTATGAAACGGATACTGTTAAAGACTGCAATATAGAAAGTAGTGATGGGAAAAACGGTTATTTCCTGTTAACAGTTGAAGCCGTTAACATTATTTAATAATAACTGTTGAAAATAACGGCTTCAGTTATTTTAAACTGGATAGTCGATCGATAGTATCCTACATTCCCAAAGCTATGAGCGAGAGCGAGCACACTAGTATAAATGCATTGTATTTTTACCCCGTTATTTCACGTAGTGTATAAATCTCAAATTTTGTCGATATTAAAAGGAAACAAAGGGTTAAGAAATTATAATAAGCGTGTCGTAAATCTTTTGCCACTCTGAAGTGAAACTTTTAGAAATCAGAAAGGAGTCTTATATTAGTATTTACTTAGATGTTTTAGGAATTATAAACTAGTCATTTCTAACAAATTTATTTTATGAGTGGTCTTTACGTAAATGTCAATGCCACAGCAAGAATCAATAAATATAATTATTTATCACGTCTTGGGACGTTAGACATTAGAACTTTTATTGCTACACAGGGAGTGATTCTAAGAACTCCATAACATAACGCAGCTCATAAAATTTCGGTAAAGAAATTTGCCTTTATTCTGTACATATGGTTTGTTATTACATTATGCTTTTATTCTTTCTTAGAAAGATCTCTATCTCTAGTTACATTTTCGGTTCACTGGTCATCTTTATCAGTCCACTTTTAAAAAATGTGCAAACAACAGCCAACAGTATAAAAAATTGAGTTTGAGTTTTAAAAAAAATTGGAAGATATATAGTATTAATTGTTTATTTACTTATTTTAATATTCGTTGTTTTAAAATTAGTTTCAAAAATTTCAAAGGGCTGTAACTTGGAGGAGAAGGGGTTTCAAGAAAAACTTAATAAAAAGACACCCCTTATTTTTCGCCAAAGGATCACCCTGTAAAATTTTTCGCATCAATTTGGAAACACCTGTATATATATATATATATATATATATATATATATATATATATATATATATATATATATATATATATATATATATATATATATATATATATATATATATATATCATTTAATTTTTTATATTTAAATGTATATAGATATTAAAAAATGTTGTATCATTATATTTTTTTAATCAATTTGATAACTATTATCAGCCAAACGAAAATGACGTGTTAACTGTTTTCTTAGGTAATGTATATAAATTTAAATAAATAAGTACTTTAATTTCACGTGAAATAACCCTATTTTGCATTGTCTATAGTGAAAGTAATAACACGTTTTTACAGAAATTCATCTTTTCACCCAACATTTTTTATTATTAAATATTTGGCTGCACATACTAGTGGGAAACTCAACTGTTTCAAAAATAACAGTTTCTCAGTTTAACAGAATAACTCTATGTAGTAGTGTCCGTATGCCGTATCCCCATCAATAACCGGTTAAAGTTAAAATTAAAATTAAACCGTTTTATTGTACCGAAGATCGTACGTCCCTAAAGCTGTGAGCGAGAGCGAGCACACTAGTATAAATAATAATGTTATGAAGTACAGTCCGCTCTATACTGTATACCCATATATATATATATTTAGCATTCCCAATCTCAAGGCTATTCATCCCGTTAAATGGTTAAATAACAGTTGCCGATGAAAACCGATCTTTATTCATCGAACCTAGTTGCAGTAGAACTGAAACAGACACGACTCCGAATTCTAGTTTAGTGTAAAAAGCGTTACTTTTTAAGCTGTTATTTTTATAAATCCATAACTGGTGGTTACCATTACGGCTCGGTAACCGTTTAAAAATAGCTGACAGTTAAATAACGACCCATCACTAATAGAAAGTGCATACATGATTCTGAAACAGCTAAGAATTGGATGTGCAGAAGAAGCATGTGTGGAGGTGAAGACTGAGTTTTTGAAAAGGAGTGCATAATGATATTAAAAAGAAAAGAAAGTTGTAGATGACAATTGTAGATACAGAGGAATGGTTAACGCCAAATATGTGAAAGTAATGTTAAGCAGAGTACAGAAAATCAAGAAGAGAGTGCAAAAGAGTAGTTAGTGGCAGTAAGTCAGACTAGAAGTTAAAAAAGCTGGATTTGTATAAAGACAAAGGAGGCATAAGATTAAAAGTTATCTTAACAACTTGAAATCTACAATAATTTGATCTTTTAAAGCACCTATAAGTAAATCCTGTCTAAATATAAACATTCTCTATTTTAATTTAAATGTGATATGTGTAAAAACCAAAATTATAATGGGGTGCATATCTGATTAAGTTTCTATGTAGGGGTTTCTTTAAATAAAATATCCAAGCCGGTAAGTAAAATGTATGGGATTTCCCCCATTTCTTGCTTAGACATTGGGAGCAAAGGAATATTCTGTTAGTATTTGGTATTTTATTATTGACTAATGATAAGAGATAAAGATATGAATCAAAAATCTATATAACTGTGAACAGACCAATTAGTCAATGCTTTCAAAAGGAGGCCTACAAGTTGGTAATCGGTAATACATAGATACATGATATTAGCAATTCTTTTGAGTATCTGCTTCCACAGAACCTACCTATCACTAGTGATTACGAAGTACTGAATCAAGATTAATGAATATCGGATCCAAAAGTGACAATTACATAAGTAATAATGAGTCCTATCTATGATAGTAGTCAAATTCTTCCAGCAAAGATACTGTATTGTGCGGACAAGAAATATGTGAACATGAGTAGCATAGAAGTGCTGTCAGCAGTAAACCTTAGAAATAATTTCATCACAGTTTAATAAATTTTAAGACAGTTCCAAAGAACATTATTATGCATTTACCAAGAATTTTATGGTAACAACTTTAAATTATCAAATTACTGGTAAAAGAAAGTTAATTACATAACCAATAAAGTGAAGCTTTATGATCTGTGCTGAGCACTAATAAGTAAATTTGAGCAAAATCTAAAATAACATTCACAGAATTACAGATGCTGTTCATATATCTAACAAAAGATCAACATCAACTATGTAATTATAAAAAAACACCATTGAAATTTGCACTTATTATTTAATAACTAACAACCCCACTTGGTTATAGTAAACAATTGGTTACAACATACATAGTGATAATTAATACAAACCTTGCTAAGTAAAATAATAATAGAAATAAAATTAACACATACCAACTAATATCATGGGTGCATCAGGACAGTGATGTTTGATTTCTGGATACCATTTAGATGTTACATTTTCAAATGATGAAGGTGATGCTACACTAAAACAAATAAGAAACACATCGGTTTGAGGATAAGACAGAGGTCTCAGTCGGTCATAATCTTCTTGGCCTGCTGTGTCCCAGAGACCCAAACTAACAGATATTCCATCAACAACCATAGGTGCTGAGTAATTGTCAAAGCTGAAAAGAATTTAATGCATTTAGAACAAGTCATAACATGTACAATAATTTAACTTACACTGTTGGCACATATTCCCCAGGGAAACTGTCTGTGGTGTAAGATATCAACATGCAGGTTTTTCCAACGGTACCATCGCCGACAACGACACATTTAATGGGGCGGCCCGATGACATATTTATTGCTTCCTAAGATAGAAGAGAAGTTGTAAGACGTCCCTAACCTAATGCAGTGGGCTTGGCCGGTGATTACTTTGTGACAATACCGTTCACGATATATTTATAAAATTACTGGTGGATTTTTTAGTTGTACTTAACTGATACTATATATAAAAATGTACAAAAACGGATTTATTAACATTAACTGGACACATTTATTTAATTATAAAATATTTTACAAACCTTTTATTTATATGTCACTGTCAGACTTACTGTCATCTGTCGTTGTCGTTAAGTAATGTCAAATGTCAAACTTTAGTAGTACCAATACCAATGACATTCTACTATGTCATTGGTAGGCAATATCTTTGACTATCTACCTACTGATATATAGTCAAAGGGCAAGATCTATAAATTAATTTTATAAATCTTGATTGGTAGGTACCATAGATATATAAAGAATATATAAATCTATGGTAGGTACCTTTAGGCATTTTCGCGACGCTCGAAAAATCTCTCAGCGACCGAACTGAGATCGGGCAGTGAGGTCATTATTCCATTAAAAGTCGATATGAGCCAATGATCGAGAGATTATGGTGCATATTAATCGAACACAACAAATTATATTTAGTTTTTATTATTGTTTGTCATACAATAAACAATTTGTTTCCTGATTGCTTAAATAATATAACACAATAGTGTTATACAAAATAATATATTCTAAGTGTGATTGTCCTGTTATAACTATCATTATAGTCAAATATATTAGGCATAACAAGAAATGCCCAGTGAAGGATTAACAATTTAAATACCCCTCTCTTTCCATGTTTTTTTTTTTTGGAATGTCGCCAAAAGCGAAGAGTAAATTATCAATGTATTACTGATAAGTACTGTTTACAATAAGAACAACTTATAACTTTGAGGTTATATCAGAATTGATCCCTCTTACGATTCAGATCAGCAAGGCAGAGCGATATCAAAGCACTTTCACACTGAGCAGTTGATGCAATCGAACAGCCAAATCTCAGTCAGAGCAGAACCCATAGAACCAACCGAACAAAGAATTTCATAGAAGTTGCTCTGAGAGCGCTATTACACTCTTGAAGATATTTTACATATTGAAATGTAACCTTGAATTGGAATGGAACCCTAACATATTGAGGCAGAGTTTAACGGACGAGATAAGGCATAATAGGTGTTGCTGCTTTTTTTCTTTCTCGTATTAACCTTATGGTAATATTTAACAGTACCAATTTTTTTTGAAATTATTTTAAAGCTCTTGTTAGCCTCAGCAAACGTTCTAATCTACGGCTAAACCAAAACCGGGTAGAAAAATTAGAAAATTATACACTGCCAGGCTCCTTCCAGTTCAAGATTACATTTCAATGATTTTACATTGGATATTCGTAAACTTCATTGTTTTTCTATAGGGTATTTATAGGGAACTGTTGTTATTTCTTCCTATTTATTAAGTTTTTATGGAAGGCAATGGAAAACGGATTTCACCCTTTTCCAAAAATAATAACGATGGCAGACACAATCATGGTTGCAACGATAAAGACGGGTTCATATAAACGCGAGTTTCGCAGAAAAATGATGTTCATTTGTTTATAGATCCTATACCTACCTAAAAAACTGTGTAGAAATTATAGCGATATCCTATTCCTTATTCTGACAAACAATATTTATTGGAATGAGGAATTTTATAATTCCTAAATCTGATATTATTATTTGATTTTACCATTTACAACATTACGGCATTAGTATAAAAATGCACAAACGATACATTCAACAATCCCATAATGGTGTCTGCCTAATACCCCGGTTAAAAAGCTATATCACCAAAAATGGTTTTAGTTTTCTGAGGTATGTAATATTATTCAGTATTTTATATAAAATCCAGCGGTATTATTTAAATTGGGCATAGCTCATTCCAATAACATAAAAAAATATCGTTTATATACTCATTATTATTTGGGAATTTGAATTAACCGGCAGCATTTATGCTGCGAAATTTTTTGTCACCAAGCCACAAACATTCTATTTACGTCTAGGCATTCTAGTAAAAACTGACAACATTGTACTAATGCAAAAAAACATACAGCCACATCATAGGGATTTGTAGTGGCCAATCAGAGTCCAGGAAGACACGGAATGAAATATATCTACCCTATCTCGCAATATTTAATTCAAAATGCATTTAAAATATTAAAATAAGTGTTTACAATGAAACAATGGATACTACTAATAATTTTTTTCATACGTTATGACTTTAGATGTGTATATTGACAGCACTTATAGGTATAGGGTGAAATGTTTAATTTAAAAAGTCTGGACGCAACAAGTGCGTTATGATAGTGAATTTTTCATAAAAATGTTATAAATTTCAAATATGTTTTTTTAAAGAAAGCAGCCATCAAATTTGGTTACCAGTATAACCTATATAGTAGAAACAATGTACCATATATGATCAAATAAACTTTATTGTTTGAAAATGAACAAAAATTTTTCGAAATTAAACTTAAAATGTTCCCGAAAAAACTACTTTCCAACGAACCTTATAAGTTAGAGGGCAAATTGAGCTATTCAAATTTGAAGCATTTAATAAAAATTCACTACAATAACGCACTTGCTGATTCCCCAATTTATTTTCTTACAAACATGCATTATGATTTCGTGGTCGAAATTCAATACATTTAAGGTCAGCTCAGAACTGACACTGATCGGGGGAATCCGTCTGTGTAATTAGAACAAAGCATTGTTTAATCTATTTAAACTGAGCATATTTTCCTGGCTAACGAACTTATCCAAGCCACTTGCAAAAGGAAGGTACTCACCAAATTTGATCAAAATCGGCCCATTATTTTTTGAGTTATCGGTGTGATATATATATATATATATATATATATATATATATATATATATATATATATATATATATATATATATATATATATATATATATATATATATATATATATATATATATAAATTGAAACTCACCCCGGATATGTGTTCTCGGGGGCCAAATTAGTGCTCATTTGAAGGAATTTTTTCAAAATTCAAAAGTCGGGACCTCCTCATTAGTGAATTTTTTAAAAGAAAATTCACTAAAAAGTGAAAGGGTATATTTATTTATTCTGACCTCATCCAATATAAAATGACATACCTATACCTATTTCACTTATAAACGTCACACAGTCTGGGATAGACATAATTAAATATTCAATTAAAGGCTTCTTTCCAGACAATCAAATTTTTTATTAAAAAACCCTACGCGTTTCGGCCAACTAAGTAACCATCTTCAGGGGTAAATATAAAAACACACAAAAAAGGTCTTTCACAACGTTGTTTTTTTGGTTGGCATTTGTGCTGGTTGAAGCACATTGATATAGACAATCAATACAGAAATCGTCAAGGTTAAAATCCAAAGTCAAACAGTAAAATAACCTAAAAGCTTACGGTAAAAGCTAAGTAACCTACAGTAAAAACTAACGAGCTACAGCAAAACAAGCTTAAAAGCTAATATAGAGTCAAAACATGCAGTCAAAGTAGGTTAAAAGCAGTAGACTAATACATAGCCAGGCTATAATGGCAAAGTATACAAATTTATAAAATTTAAAAGAAAATTAAAAGCTATGGAGTCAACTGACGAAGCAGAAACTCCATGAGAACTCTTAGGGAGTGTAAAATTATGAAACAAATCATATGACAGAAATGGCGTCCATACTTAAACTTCAATTCTTGAAAATTGAATCAAAACTCTACGAAAGGTTGACC
Source organism: Tillus elongatus (assembly GCA_964006375.1). Taxonomy (NCBI): domain Eukaryota; kingdom Metazoa; phylum Arthropoda; class Insecta; order Coleoptera; family Cleridae; genus Tillus; species Tillus elongatus. The sequence continues at coordinate 83,653,805 of OZ023262.1, read as the reverse complement.
AAGTTGGAGTTTCATCTATTGCACTAGAGGTCCAACAAAATTACATCAGAATGTGCCAGAAATCGATTCACAATCCAAACCTAATCAATATAACTCCCTTTCTGCTGTTTGATTTAATCGCCGTTTTATATTGATTGTGATTTTTATGTGTCGGTGAATTTTTTTAATCAAGGTCCCTAGGAACTTTCGAGTACGGTAAAAAAAACTCGGGACGCAGCAAGTGCGTTATGGTAGTGAATTTTTATTAAATGCTTCAAATTTAAATAACTCCATTTTCTATAAACTTTGAGAGTTTAATTTTAATACGTAGTAAGGTCTTTCCTAAGGCAAGATATCCACCAAATTTCATTAAAATAACTTTGTAATTTTCGGAGATTAAATTTTTTTCGAAAGAAATTTTAAATTTGAATAACTCAATTTTCTCTAAACCTAGAAAGTTGAATTTTGGTACGTAGTAAGATCTCTCCTGAAGCAATATATATAGTAAATTTCATTAAAACAGCTTTGTTACTTTCGGAGAAAAATTTTTTTTCGAAAGAAAACTCAAAAATTTTCCGGAAAACCCTGTCCTATTTTTCTGGCTAACGAACTCATCCAAGCCATTTATAAAAGAAAGGTACTTGCCAAGTTTCATTGAAATCGGTCAATTATTTTTTGAGTTATCAGACGGATACATATATATATATATATATATATATATATATATATATATATATATATATATATATATATATATATATATATATATATATATATATATATATATATATATATATATATATATATATATATATATATATATATATATATAAACATATAAAAATTGAAACTGACCCTGGATATGGGTTCTAGGGGTCCTAGTTCGTACTTATTTGAAAGAATTTTTGCAAAGTCTCACCATCGATACCTCTCTATTAGTGATTTTTTTTAAAATAAAAATTCACTAATTATGCATATTGTGCTTTCTCAATATTCTGTGTATTGCCCAGATAGATAAACCCAAATCTTGAGACCTACTTCTTAACGAACTTTGTAGACATGCTTCAAAATATGCAAGAACTATAATTTCATTCATTTCATTGTCTTCAATTTTGAAACGTTTAACAACGCGTCGTGTCAGTATTATTCCATGACTTGACGTCTTACTTTTCATTCTACTGAATTTTGTTCTATTCATTGGAGCCAAATAAAGGAATCTGTTGTTAAATGTTCGAACTGTTGTCTCAACTATTCTGTTACATTGACCATATATTAAAAACAAATTGAAAACATAATCCGCAGAATATAAAACTAGCATGTACAACATTAGTTTTACACTGCCACTGCCTATCCTCTCATGTGATCCTGATACTAGAGACGTGAAAATCGTCTCGTCGTTTCTACGATTTCTGTGGTAAAAACTTCATGTTAAATATTAAATGTTTCAAATTTGAATAACTCAATTTTCTATAAACTTAGAGAGTTTAATTTTGGTGTGTAGTAAGGTCTCTCCTAACGCAAGATATGTAACAAATTTCATTAAAATAACTTTGTAATTTTCGGAGAAAAAAAAATTTTCGAAAGAAAATTTAAAATTTTAATAACTCAATTTTTTATAAACTTAGAAAGTTGAATTTCAGTACGTAGTAATATCTCTCCCAATGCAATATATATAGTAAATTTCATTAAAACAGCTTTGTTACTTTCGGAGACAAATTTTTTTTTCGAAATAAAACTCAAAATTTTCCCGGAAAACCCCGTCCGATTTTTTTGGATAACGAACTTATCTAAGCCATTAATAAAAGAAAGCCACTTGCCAAGTTTCATCGAAATCGGTTAATTATTTTTTGAATTACCAGACGAATATATATATATATATATATATATATATATATATATATATATATATATATATATATATATATATATATATATATATATATATATATATATATATATATATAAACATATTGAAATTGAAACTGACCCCGGATATGGGTTCTAGGGGTCCTAGTTCGCGCTCATTTGCAAAAATTTTTGCAAAGTCTCACCATCGATACCTCTCTATTAGTGAATTTTTTTAAATAAAAATTCACTAAAAAGGAAAAAAATGAACCTTTTCGAAAAGGAAATTTCGTTTAGCTAGCTAAACAAAATTTTCTGTTTGAAAAATGGTCACTTAGTGGAGGTCAAAACCCTCTATAGTTATGAATACAATAACTATATCTGGTTTGGTTACAGAGAATGTTACGATTTTTAAGCTTCGGCCCAAAAATCTCAATTAAAAAATTTCTTATGCAAAATTTACTCAGTCAACACGGTTTTCTTTTTTCATAATTGTGAATGCAAAATTTGTTATGTAGACTTGCTGAACAAACACCCAAAAGTTTTTTAGTAAAATAATTGTAATCTATTTAATTATACTTTCAAATTTTTTATACCTATTAATTATCCACAAATACTTCTTTGAAATTGTATAGTTTTAGTTTGATGTACATATTTTACTACTTAATTCTTTTAATTAAACGGCAGTTTCAAAAGTGACTCCCCGTATGGGTAATTTACGCTATATTCTTATGTAATTTGATAAGTGAAGTTGTGTTATTGGAAACTTAGTGTGGCAACGCCGCCCAGTTATGAAGTTGTGTTAGTTGAAACCAATGATATAGTAATATCAAAGAGGTTGACTTCCGCCTACTGGGGAAGCAACTGGGTTGATGGGACATAGGTTCCTTCAGGTCAACCTCCAAGTAGGGCAGCCACGGGCGGACTACTGATGGTTCTGAAGAACACGGATGTGTCGCTCATCCAGGAACCGTACTCCTATAAAGGAGAGATCAAGGGAATCGGCGGAGCTGCTGGAAAGCTCATCTACAGCAGATCCAGCGAGAACCCGTGGGTCTGCATTTTTGCCAGGGAAGGGATATAGTTTCTGCCTTTAATGAATTTCTGCTCCAGGGACCTGGCAACGATCAAAATCCGATGTGGAGGAGCGGATGGGCCGAGGGACATTACTGTCCGATCGGCCTATCTGCCAGGGGACGGCACGGACCCTCCTCCACCCAAGGAATTAAAGCGGCTGATGGTGGGTAGCAGAGCAGGTGAATGGCAGACTATCATTAGCATGGATGCGAACGCGCACCATGAGTTGTGGGGAAGCTCGGACACAAACTCTAGGGCTGAGTCACTTTTACAATTCGTCATGAAATTTAATTTAGACATATTGAATAGAGGTAATAAACTGACCTTCATCACAACACTGCGTGAGAAAGTTTTAGATCTAACAGTTTCCATCCAGTTTCTGGGTGACTTTGTTAAGAACTGGGCTGTGTCTGGAGAAGTGAGTAGCTCAGACCACAGCAACATCCGGTTTAAAATCGCCAAAGTCGAAAGACAAACGGTATGGTACCGGGACCCTCGCAAGGTGGACTCGGAAGCCTACACGGCAGACCTAGCAGTGGAACTACTGGGGGTTCAGAGTACAATAGACCTCGAGATTGCGGCAGCCCAATTGCAAGACGCAATCACCTCGGCCTATAACGCCAACTGCCCCCTGAAAATGAGGGCGTCCACCAGGAATGTCCCGTGGTGGAACGAGGACCTCAGGCAAAGGAGGGCGCAGGTTCGTAAGCTATTCAATGCGGCCAAGGGGTCGGGAGCATGAGATGAATATAGACATGCCCTAACGAGCTATAACAAAAGACTGGGGACGCCAGTCGTGGAGGAGGCACCGCGAAGAAGTGGAGAACACATCCGAGAGTGCTCGACTACACTACATCCTGACCAAGGGCACTCAAACCAACATAGGCTCCAACAAATACGGATTGTGAAAAGAAAATGTTGCAAGAATAGTGTTCTGCGAACCCTTAAGTTTCAGCTTCAACCGTCATTGCCCTTCATTTTACTAAAATGTTTACTGAAAATTAATTTCAAATAGACCCTTTCTCTGATGCTTTGGCTGTCGGTTTAGTTAAGTTAATGCTTTTGCTGTATGTTTAGTTAAGTTTATGGTTTAACGATCTATAATTTTTAGCTAATTTTCGTAGAACAAATTCGTTAATGCATTTTTGGATTTTCTATCGAAATATGATGCATGTTTGTAAGAAAAAAATCTGGACGCAGTAAGTGCGTTGTGGTAGCGAATTTTTATTAAATCCTTTAATTTCAATTAACTCAATTGCTATTAACGTAAGGAAATTTTCAATTTTTGTTTTTTCGTTTTCAAGCAAATACCGAAAGAACTCGACCATTTTAACTGCGAGATTGTTAGGACACTTTTTCGTGGGCAATGTAAATAAGTCATCATATTTTCCAAGGCGTTCTTGATGCAAGGGTTACAATACTTAACATTGATTTATCTCATGGACGCCATATTGGATTTTTGCATTTTTTTATCAGTCTTTTTTTTCTGACTACAGTGATATATCACACGATACAATCACATCTTACCTGCTATCGAAATTTGGAAAAAATTGTTTTTGCGAAGAGTGCGTTGGAAGGGACACCATTAATTTGTTTAACGATCTAAATATTCACAGTTTAGCGAAACTTTGATGTTTATAGCATTTCTGTACATTGTGTCTGTCGCATTTATTCAAAAATCTCGAGTGTTATAAATGAATAAAGATAAACATGATAAAAATGTATTACCCACCTAAATAACAGAAACGCTAGAGTTCCTAGTGAAAACTATTTAAATGAATATCCGGAAAGGCGGCAACCACACTATTTTTATTTTCATTTTAACGACTAGGTCGTAATGAAATAAATAATAAAAGAAAATGGTTCATTTGGAAAACCCAAAAACAAGTATATGGTAGTAGAATAAGTGAAGTTGACGAAAATCTAGTACTACAATCTAGTCCATTAAAATAAGAATGGTGTGGTTGCCGCCTTTCCGGATATTCAGTTAAATAGTTTTCACTAGTAACTCTAGCGTTTCTCTTATTTTGGTAATACATTTTTATCATGTCTTTCTTTTCTTTATTTCCAAAACTCATGATTTTTCAATAAATGCTACAGAACAATGGACAGAAATACTATAAACATCAGAGTTTGGATGAACTGTCAATATTTAGATCGTTAAACAAATTTATTGGCGTCCGTTCCAAAGCACTCTTCACAGAAACGATTTTTTTCAAATTTTCTTTAAGATAATTGATCAACATCGAAACGCGTAACTTTGTCCCCATTTAACCATCCTCGTATCTCTTACGGTTTCCATGATCCCAATTGTGAGGCTGGAATTTGAACTACCCTATATATATATATATATATATATATATATATATATATATATATATATATATATATATATATATATATATATATATATATATAAATTTCAACGGACTTTGGTTTTGGGTTCTAGGGACACAAATTCGTTCTCATGTGAAAAAAGCTTCTCATCGTGACCTCTCTATTAGCGAATCTTACTTAATGAAAATTAAGTTAAAAAAGACGATTATTGTACTGATAGCTACTATAAAGCGGGCAACTTTATGACCACAAGGTTGTGTCACAAAACACTACTTTATGGGTAGTGCAATCATACATAAAACACATTATTTCTGTGTTTGCATTAAAATAGCTTTGTAATTTTCGGAGAAAAAATTTTTTTCTAACGAAAATTTAATATCTGAAAAAATCAATTTTCTATAAACTTAGAAAGTTGAATTTTGGTATGTAGTAGGGCCTTTCCCAAGGCAACGTATCCACCAAATTTCATTAAAATAGTTTTGTAATTTTCGGAGAAAAAAATTTTTTCCTAAAGAAAACTAAAAGTTTTCCTGGAAAACCTTGGCCGATTTTCCTGACTAACGAACTCATTGAGTTATCGGCTGGATACATACATATATATATATATATATATATATATATATATATATATATATATATATATACATATATATATATATATATATATATATATATATATATATATATATATATATATATATATATATATATATATATATATATATATATATAAATTAAAACTGACCCCGGATATGGGTTCTAGGGGTCCTAGTTCGCGCTCATTTGAAAAAATTTTAGCAAAGTTTCACCATCGATACCTCTCTATTAGTGATTTTTTTCAATTCACTAAAAAGTTATAGGCATAAAAAAAATATTGGAGTTTTCCTCAAAACGTCAAAGTCGCGATTTAAAACGTCAAAATTGGCAAAATTTAGGCAGACAACCTGAATCTAATACGGGCTGTGGAGAGAAAATGTCTCAAGAAGAATGTTTTACAAACCCTGAGTCTTAGTTTCAACCGTTATTGTCCTTCATTTTACTAAAATATTTCCAGAAAATTCATTTCAAATATACCCTTTCTCTGATGCTTGGCAGTAGTCTTAGCTATAGCGTTTATCCTTTGTCTTTTAATAGTATATAATTTTTGTCGAATTTTCGTAAAAAATCAATAAAGTTCAATATATCTGTTATTATAAAAGATATGAAAGAACAAATGTATACATTAATTATAGGGTGTCTTGAGCTACATCTTAAAAAAATATTTCTACAATCACAGGTGGCCCATAAGTCGTTGGTGGTACAAATTTTCTTTTTTTTTTAAATCGAACACGTCTTATGTTATTGCGTTTTCCCATTTTCCATCGAAATATAATGCATGTTTGTGAGAAAAGAAATTCTGGACGCAGCAAGTGCGTTATGGTAGCGAATTTTGATCAAATGCTTCATATTTGAATAGCTCAAATTACTATTAACCTATAAGGTTGACCAAGAAACGAGTTTTTTCGGGAACACTTCAAGTTTACTTTCGGAAATTTTTGTTACATTTTCAAACAATAAAGTTATCTTGATGAAACATGGCACGTTGTTTTTACTATATAGGTTATACTGGTAACCAAATTTGATGCCTGCTTTCTTAAAAAAACACACACATATTTGCTATTAAAAACATTTTTATGAAAATTCACTACCATAATGCACTTGCTGCGTCTAGCCTTTTTTTATTGTAAACAACTATTTTAATAATTTTTTCGAGTTGCATTTTACAATGTTGAGAGATATGGCAGATATATTTCTTTGTTTTCCTGGAATCTGCTATTCCAAATCTATATGTTGTGACTGATGTTACTTGAAGTCTGGTTCTGTTGCAGTTTATCCATTGGATATTTCCACTTTTCACTATCATGAATTCTGCTAATTGTTGCACACGAACTTCACGTGAGCGAAATTTGGTTCCAGTCACGCCAACTTATTTTATAAGCTTTGGAATTTGGAATTTGGAATACATTTGGATGTATATATAACAGTTCTGTTTCGACAGTCGAGTGTCTTGTGTGTGTGTTGTTGTTTGAAGGAGATATTTGATAGAATAAAATTAAAGCAATTTAAAATGACCTTTAAAAAAGTAACACATGTTATTTTCGATATGGATGGAACTCTTATTGGTAATAATAATAATAATAATATGGTTTATTTATCATTGTATGAATACAGTTGAAATATTACAATAATTATAAGCTGTACGATTACAGTTAAGGTACATTTATACTTAGCTATCTATCTTAGCTAATGATAAATAAAAGGCCTGGACGCAGTAAGTGCGTTATGGTAGTCAATTTTCATAAAAATGTTTTTAATAGCAAATATGTTTCTTTAATACCAACAGGCATCAATTTGGTTACCGGTATAACCTATATAGTAGAAACACTGTACCATATCTTATCAAAATAACTTATTGTTTGAAAATGTACAAATATTTTCCTAAAATAAACTTAAAATGTTTCGCAGAAAACTGGTTTCCTAGCCAACGAACCTTAGGTTAATATCAAATTAAGTTATTGAAAGTTGAAGCATTTAATGAAATTTCGTCACCTAAACGCACTTACCGCATCTCGATTTTTTTCTTACAAACGTGCATCATATTTCGATAAAAAATGCAATAATATAAGGGATGTTCGGAAAAAAATGTATGTAGCACCAACAACTTATGGACCAGCCTGTGATTGAATTTTATAAGATGCAGCTCAAGACACCCTATAATTAATGTATACAATTTTTCCTCGTATCTTGTATAATAACAATTTTATTGAGCTTTACCGTAGAAACGCGTCACCCTATATAAATGTAAACAGATAAAAACTGAAACTAAACGCGAGGGTTGGTCTAGTTTGCACTCATTTGAAGAAATTTTTTTAAATTAAAAAGTCGCGGTCTCCTCAATGACGAATTTGGTATGAAAATTAGCTAAAAATTATAGGTCGTTAAACCATAATCTTAACTAAAACTACTGCCAAAGATCAGAGAAAGGGTCTATTTGAAATGAATTTTCTGGAAATATCTTAGTATAATGAAGAACAATGGCGGTTGGAGCTGAAACTTAAGGGTTTGCAGAATACTTTTCTTGTGACAGTTTCTTTACATAACCCGTATTTGTTTCAGGTTCCCTGCGTATATGTTGCCAATTTTGACGTTTCAAATCGCGACTTTGGAGTTTTCAGAAGAACCCCTTTTTTTTCTTTAAATGCCTATAACTTTTTTGTCTGTAAGATCTAATTTTGATTCATGGTGCACTCTTTATAATACAAACATGCATACTAAAGTTGGTTGCCCTTACGTTGTTATTTCCGGAGATATAATTTCTTTCCGAAATAAAACACAAAATTTTCTCGGAAAACCTGGGCCGATTTTCCCGGACAACAAACTTATTAAAGCCACTTGAAAAAGGAAGGTACGTACCAAATTTGATCAAAATCGGCCCATTCTTTTTTGAGTTATCGGTGTGATATATATATATATATATATATATATATATATATATATATATATATATATATATATATATATATATATATATATATATATATATATAAATTGAAACTGACCCTGGGTATGGGTTCTAGGAGGCCTAGTTCGCGTTCATTTAAAGACATTTTTTCAAAATTCAAAAGTCGGGATCTCGTCATTAGTGACGTTTTTTAAAGAAAATTCACTAACAAGTAAAGAGTATTAATGCTCACAGTGCTTGTACGTGAGTTTAAAGAGAATTAAAAGCGAAAAAAATTAAAACTTATTCTAAAAAAACTCTGGACGCCGCAAGTGCGTTATGGTAGTGAATTTTCATAGAAATGATCTGGCACAAAATATTATTATAACTTTTTTTTCTTGTAACACAGAAATCTAAATTTTGGTGTATAGTTTACTTTTTATATCGTAAACCTACCTACCAAATTTGGTTATCATAGATTTTTTATCTTTTAAGATAAAAATTTTTTTCAAATGAAAACTCAAAATTTTTCCGGAAAACCTCCTCCGATTTTTCTGATTAACGGACTTATCAAAGCCATTTACAAAAGGAAGGTATATGCCAAATTATATCAAAATCTGCCCATTATTCTTTGAGATAAACATTTTTTTCGAATGAAAACTCAAAATTTTCCAGGAAAACCTCGTCCGATTTTCCTGACTAACACACTTGTCAAAGCCATTTACAAAAGGAAGGTACATGCCAAATTGTATTAAAATCGGCTTATTACTTTTTGATAAGAATTTTTTTCGAATGAAAACTCAAAATTTTCCCGGAAAACCTCATCCGATTTTCCTGACTAACGAACTTGTCAAAGTTATTTACAAGAGGAAGGTACATGACAAATTTTATTAAAATCGGCTTATTACTTTTTGAGATAAGAATTTTTTTCGAATGAAAACTCAAAATTTTCCCGGAAAACCTCATCCGATTTTCCTGACTAACGAACTTATCCAAGCCATTTACAAAAGAAAGGTACATGCCAAATTTTATCAAAATCGGCCTATTATTTTTTGAGTTATCGGTGTGATACATATATATATATATATATATATATATATATATATATATATATATATATATATATATATATATATAAATATATATATATATATATATATATATATATATATATATATATATATATATATATATATATATATATATATATATATATATATATATATATAAATATATATATAAATATATATATATATATATATATATATATATATATAAACATATAAAAATTGAAACTGACCCCGGATATGGGTTCTAGGGGTCCTAGATCGCGCTCATTTGCAAAAAAATTTTCAAAATTCAAAAGTCGGGATCTCTCCATTAGTGAATTTTTTCTACGAAAATTCACTAAAAGAGAGAAATAGTTATGACGATACAGAATATAAAGAAAAACAAAAGAGATAAAGTGGCTTATTAGACCTAGCAGTAAACTTGATGGAAACAAAAAATATATATACAAAGTTTTAATTAATTTAAATATATCACTACAAACATATATTTGTTGGTATTGGTTATTGCACGATTTAAATTAATTAGTCTAAAGTTTTTATTAGATTAGAATTAAAATTCATCACTACAAACAGGCGTGATATGAGGTTCTTCTTAACTTGCTGTATATGGAATCTAAGAATTTTGGAAATACGATTGAAATACTGGTCTTTCTACATTTAACACCCAACCGTTCAGTTTTGATTTAAATATCTGTTACCTATATGTTGTGGCATATTAGTGAATTTTTATTTAAAAAAAATTCACTAATAGAGAGGTATCGATGGTGAGACTTTGCAAAAAATTTTTCACCCATATCCGGGGTAAGTTTGAATTTTTATATGTTTATATATATATATATATATATATATATATATATATATATATATATATATATATATATATATATATATATATATATATCCGTCTGATAACTCATAAAATAATCAACCGATCTCGATGAAATTTGGCAAGTGCGTTTATTTTATTAATGGCTTGGATGAGTTTGCTATCCAGGAAAATCGGACGGGGTTTTCCGGAAAAATTTTGAGTTTTCTTTCAAAAAAAATTTTCTCCGAAAATGACAAAGCTGTTCTAATGAAATTTAACAGATATATTGCCTTAGGAGATACCTTACTACGTACCAAAATTCAACTTTCTAAGTTTATAGAAAATAGAGTTATTCAAATTTTGAATTTTCTTTGGAAAAAAATTTTTTTCTCCGAAAATTACAAAGTTATTTTAATGAAATTTGGTGGATATCTTGCCTTGGGAAAGACCTTACTACACACCAAAATTAAACTTTCTAAGTTTATAGAAAATTGAGTTATTGAAATTTGAAGCATTTAATAAAAATTCACTACCATAACGCACTTGCTGCGTCGCGTTCGTTTTTTTATATTCTTTCTGGAATAGTGTTGAAGAATGTGGGTCCCAAATATTGTATCGACTCTTGGCCTATATGCTTCTTCATTCTGTTGCTTGGTAATATATTATGTGTTTTTGATCTTGTATTACAGCTATGGCTTTGCCTTTGATATTTGTCTGTTTTTTTAAGTAATTTAGAATACGAATACATACTTTGTAAAATAGTTGCCATGGGTCTAAGATGTCTATCTCCTGGTAAATGAGGTCGCACTACTATACTACGGATATGTGATCTTTTCATTCAGCATCAGTTTTAAAAATCTCTTTTGTAAAATACATATTTCATTGATTTGTTTGTCTAAAGCTGTTTCCCAACCAAGAATGCCTTATCTGATTCGGCGTTCCATTAGACAGTAATATATTAGCCTGCGATTATTTATATCTAGGATGTCTTTTGTGTTTATAAATATATATATATATATATATATATATATATATATATATATATATATATATATATATATATATATATATATATATATATATATATATATATATATATATATATATATATATATCCAAGAGGGCGGGTCAATAATTCCGCGAGTTTTTGAATGAAACACAGGTTTTTTGACAAAAAATCAATTTATTTCCCAACATAGTCTCCCTTCCAAAAAATAAGATTTGTCGAGGTTCTCAAAATAGGTATTTTTTTGTGAGATGATTTCATCATTGGAGTCAAATCCCTTCCGGCCGAGCCATTTCTTTAAGTTTGGAAACAAGAAATAGCCACTCCGGGCTAAATCCGGAGAATAGGGCGGATGAGGGAGCAATTCGTAGCCCAATTTATGCAATTTCGGCATGGAGACTACACAGGTGTGCACCCTTGCATTGTCTTGGTGGAAAATAACTTTTTTCTAGGCCAAATGCGGTCGGTTTTTCTTCAAATTGTCATTGAATCAGTCCAATAAGTTGGTATAATATTCGCCATTGATTGTTCTTCCCTTTTGAAGGTAATAAATGTGGATTATACCGCGTGCATCCCAAAAACGGTCGCCATGACTTTATTGGCTGACAAACCCACCTTGGCCTTCTTCGGCGCCGATTCGCACGGAGAAACCCGCTGTTTTGACTGCTGCTTGGTCTCTGGTGTGTTGTGGTGAATCCATGTTTCGTCCACAGTTACGAAACGGCGCAAAAACTCGTCCCTGTTGTGGTTGAACAACGCCAAACACTCCTTCGAAGTTGTCACACGATTGCGTTTGTGGTCGATTCTGAGCAAACGCGGCAGCCATTTTGCGGATAGCTTTCTCATACCCAAGTGATCATGCAAAATCGAAACCACTGAGCCATGGGATATGTCTATGGCTTCCACAATCTCCCGCAATTTCAATCTTCGATCGACCAACACCAAATTGTGAATTTTTTCAATTGTTTCGGGTGTAGCGACCTCAACTGGGCGTCCAGAACGTTCGGCGTCATTTGTGCTTGTACGGCCGCAACGAAAATCAGTAAACCACTTTTTACCATGGAAATTGATGGTGCAGAGTCCTCATGCTATTTATCAAGCTTAGTCTTGGTTTGAGTGATGGATTTTTCCGCAAAAAATAATGTTTGGTGAGCACACGAAATTCACTTTTTTCCATTTTCGTTATAACTTAAGAGGTTGTCTGCTTTCAATGGCTATCTAACACAAACTAAATGAAGCAGCGTGTTCAAAATTTGACAGGAGTCAACTGACATATGCTTGTTGACAGGAGCAGTGTTGCCCTTCCTGTGAAGAGGTGGGAAATTCAAAAAGTCGCGGACTTATTGACCCGTCCTCGTTTATATATATATATATATATATATATATATATATATATATATATATATATATATATATATATATATATATATATATATATATATATATATATATATATATATATACTGTTTGTTTTGCGGTAAACTTTTGTTGAAAGATGAAAAGAGTACCCATTTAGTTTTTCATAGTTTATTGTTAAAAGCTTATAATCAAAACAGTCCTTGATAATTTTTATATCTTCTTCCACTTTTTGTAGCATACTATAATCTCCTTGGAACATATTACGGTATCGTCCGCAAAACTTATTAATTTACCCAAAGTTTTTATTTTTAAAATATCATTTACATACAGTAAAAAAAGGCTGAAAACAGTTCCCTGTGGGACACCACAAATGAGCTGCTTGCGTTCGCTTTCAACACTATCAATCCTTGTCACCTGTATTCGATCTGCGAGATCACTCTTAAAAAATTATGTGCAATTCCTCTTATTCCTGCATTATACAATACTTCAGGTGGATGGCCATGATCAACAGTATCAAACGCTTTACCCAGATCCAAAAAGGCTGGACGCAGCAAGTGCGTTATAGTAGTGAATTCTCATACAAATGTTTTTAACAGCAAATATTTCTTTTCTTAATGAAGGCAGAGGCATCAAATTTAGTTACCGATACAACCTATATAGTAAAAACAATGTACCATATTTCATCAAAATAACTTTATTGTTTGAAAAAGTACATAAATTTTCCGAAAATAAACTTAAGATGTTCCCCAAAAAACTTGCCACCGAACCTGTTCAAGCCATTTAGCCACCTAGCAAAATATGATTATTCACAAAAGGGTTTCCGACGTAACTCCCCAAAAAAAAATGAACACGGAAATTTGCAAACAATTTTTTCACGAAAATCCGAAAATACTTTTCTTGCAATAACTTATTAAACATTTATTACCAAAATGTCACAAAAATCTTACAAATAATGATATCTACGAACACAAAAAAAAATCTGCGAAAATTGACTATTTTTTTTACAAAAAATTTGCATAAAGAATACATAAAATTCAAATTATATACCTAATCTGTAACTAAGTTTAAAAAAAACTTCTGGACGCAGGAAGTGCGTTATGGTAGTGAATTTTCATAAAAATGTTTTTAATAGCAAACATGTTTTTTTAAGAAAGCAGCTATCAATCTATATACTAGAAACAATATGCCATGTTTGATCAAACTAACTGTTTGAAAATGTACAAAAATTTCCGAAAGTAAACTTTTGTTCCCGAAAAAAACTGGTTTCCTGGTCAACCTTATAGGTTATTAGCAAATTGAGCTATTCAAATTTGAAGAATGTAATGAAAATTCGCTACCATAACGCACTTGCTGCGTCCCGAATTTCTTTTCTTGCAAGGATGTATTATATTTCGATGGAAAATGCAAAAATGCAATAACATAGGGCGTGTTCGATTAAAAAAACAGAAAATTTGAATCACCATCGACTTATGGGCTAGGCTGTAATTGTGGAAATATTTTTTAAGATGTAGCTCAAGACACCCTACAATTAATGTATAACTTTTTTTTACGTAACTTGCATAATAACGGATATATTGAGCTTTAATGATTTTTTACAAAAATTTGACAAAAATGATATACCATTAAACGATAAACTCTATAGCTAAGGCTACCGCCAAAGCATCAGAGAAAGGGTCTGATACACACACACACACAAATATATATATATATATATATATATATATATATATATATATATATATATATATATATATATATATATATATATATATATATATATATATATATATATATAAATTGAAACTGACCCAGGATATGAGTTCTAGGGGTCCTAGTTCGCGCTCATTTGCAAAAATTTTTTCAAAATTCAAAAGTCGGGATCTCTCCATTAGTGAATTTTTAGAAAATTCATTAAATAGGAATATGCAAAAAAATATTTCTATAACTAGGGTATGTAGGTGTAGGGAGATGTTCAATTTGAAAAAAACTGAGTTATGATAGTTCTCAATGTAGTCACTATTTGAGTGAGCTCTGTTTACGGCATCTAGATTTTAGTGAATTTTCGTAGAAAAAATTCACTAATGAGGAGATCCCGAGTTTTGAATTTTGAATTTTTTTTTGCAAATGAGCGCGAACTAGGACACCTAGAACCCATATCCGGGGTCACTTTCGATTTTTATATGTTTATATATATATATATATATATATATATATATATATATATATATATATATATATATATATATATATATATATATATATATGTGTGTGTGTATCACACCGATGACTCAAAAAATAATAAGCCGATTATGATAAAATTGGGCATGTGCCTTTCTTTTGTAAATGGCTTTTTTTTTTTTTTTTTTGTTCCCTCAGGGCTCGTCCGCGGCCTTGCCGCCCCGATAGCACCGCAACCCTTGGTTGATTGTGCATACCCCTAGTCTTACTCCACCCATTCCAAAATCACTGTGCCTTGAACTAGTCTGCACAGCGATTGGTAGGGTGAAGTTTTATATTGCTCTGTCTCCGGTCTAGAGTGACCGTAGATCAGTTGTCTTTTCCGGTCCAGAGCTATACACTCGCACAAGATGTGCTGGGCTGATTCCTCCCCCTCGCCGCAGAGTCTGCATGCGAGGTCCCCTTCGAACCGCCCCATTTTATGTAGGTGTTTCTTGACGGCCATGTGTCCCGTCAAGAGACCTGTTGTGTTTCTGAGCTGTCCTCTGCTAAGGTTTAGCAGCTCCACAGCTCTCTTTGAACTGGGTCCGTCAATTATTGACTTCCCATGTCTGAGCCCTGGACAGTCCGCCCAGTACACCTTGTGTTGGTTTCTGACCCAGGACTTAATGGCTCCCCTGGCAGTGCTCTTTGACACGCCCAGAGCCGGTTCTGGTCCCATAAATGGTTCTGCTGACCCCCTCTTTGCGAGACTGTCAGCTTCTTCATTGCCTTTGACCCCCGAGTGACCCGGCACCCAGATGAGGGTCACCTCATTCTGCCCAGCCAGGTCGCTCGTCTTGTAAATGGCTTGGATAAGTTCGTTAAAATTTTGAGATTTCATTCGAAAAAAAATTTTTTCTCAAAAAATTAAAAAGCTATGCTAAACAAATTTGGTAGGTAGGTTTACGATATAAAAAGTAAACTACACACCAAAATTTAGATTTCTATGTTACAAGAAAAAAAGTTATAATAAAATATTTTGTGCCAGATCATTTGTATGAAAATTCACTACCATAACGCACTTGCTGCGTCCAGCCTTTTTGTTTACCGGTTGGATACTTAAAAAAATTTCAATGTCATGGTATGACATTTTTACTAAGTTGGAATTATCGTCTTGCTTTCAATATATTTTTGAGTTGGAACACCATACATACTTAATGATTCCTTTGCGTTAAGTTCTCTAGCTTCCTTGTAAAGAAGGTCAGGTCATCATTAAACATATTTGTGAGTTCACATCAGCTGTTCTGAGCCCACACTGGCCAATAAATAATTTACCTGTGTTTTTTTTTTGCACAACTTCTTTTGTCGATTTATTAGTGAATTTTCTTAAAAAAAATTCACTAATGAGGAGATCTCGACTTTTGATTTTTTTAAAATTCCTTCAAATTAGCACTAATTAGGCCCCCCAGAACACATATCCGGGGTCGGTTTGAATTTTTATATGTTTATATATATATATATATATATATATATATATATATATATATATATATATATATATATATATATATATATATATATATATATATATATATATATCTGTGTGTGTGTGTGTGTTTTGTTTCTTTAACGTCGGCCTATTTCCGCGACTATGGCCAATCACCAACGGCAGGGAGCAGTTTCACCTCACTATCCTGGAAATTTTGCCGAACCCCTGTCTTTCTGTAAGGAGGGTAGGGATCTTTAACGTTCCCAACATCGCATGGACACGGGACCGACGGCTTTACGCCCCCTCCGAAGGGCGGAACGTGCAGACATTCAACTTGCTCAAATACAATGCCAGAACCTCGGTTGATGTTAATTTTACAGTTTGTACTGAAAAAGTGAAAGGAGTACGCCGGGATCGAACCCAGTACCCTTCGGTTCAAAGGCACACGTTCTTACCTCTGAACCACCATATATATATATATATATATATATATATATATATATATATATATATATATATATATATATATATATATATATATATATATATATGTATGTATGTATGTATGTATGTATCACACCGATAACTCAAAAAATAATGTGCCGATTTTGATCAAATTTGGTGAATACATTCCTTTTGCAAATGGCTTGGATAAGTTCGTTAACCAGGAAAATCTGCTCAGTTGAAATAGATTAAACAATGGTTTCTTTTAATTATACAGACGGATTCCCCCTCTCAGTGTCAGTTCTGAGCCAGCCTTAAATGTATGGAATTTAGACCACGAAATTATAATGCATGTTTGTAAGAAAATACATTCGGAACTCAGCAGGTGTGTTATGGTAGCGAATTTTTATTGAATGCCTCAAATTTGAATAGCTCAATTTGCTATTAACCTATAAGGTTCGTGGCCAGGAAACTAGTTTTTTCGGGAACATTTAAAGTTTATTTTCTAATTTTTTTTACATTTTCAAACAATAAAGTTATTTTGATTAAATATGGTACATTATTTTTACTATATATGTTATACTGGTAACCAAATTTGATGTGTTTTCTTAAAATAAAATAAAAATTTGCTATTTAAAACATTTTTATGAAAATTTACTATCATAACGCACTTACTGCGTCCAGGCTTTATTTTTAAATTTGATCACAATGGGAGTTTTTAGATTTTTTATTCAGTCTAGAGATCTCTTCGATATTGTTTGTAGTTGGTCCTATCTTGTCATGACTTTTCCTATAACCTCATCTGTAGATTCATTATCTTGATTGGTATACCGCTTATGATTAAATTTTAAAAGTCTGGACGCAGAAAGTGCGTTATGGTTGCGAATTTTCGTTAAAATGTTTTTAATGGCAAATATGTCTTGTTTTTAAAAGGACATTTGGTTGGCAGTAGAACCTATAAGGTGCTAACAACGTACCATATTTCATTAAAATAGCTTTGTTGTTTCAAAAAGTACAAACATTTTCCGAAAATCAACTTAAAAAGTTCCAGAAACAACTGGTCCGATTTTCATGGCGAACGAGGAACGAGCCCTCTTCAAGCTATTTACACACCCGACAAGATATAATTATTCACAAACAGCTTTAGGACCAAAATCGAAATAAAATTACGAAAATTTGCAAACATTTCTTTTGTAAGAATTCACCATTTATTTTTACAGAAATTGCCTTCAGTAAT
Source organism: Tillus elongatus (assembly GCA_964006375.1). NCBI lineage: Eukaryota > Metazoa > Arthropoda > Insecta > Coleoptera > Cleridae > Tillus > Tillus elongatus. The sequence continues at coordinate 83,635,513 of OZ023262.1, read as the reverse complement.
GTTACACTAAATTATATTTTTCACAAAAATTCGCCAAATTTTTTTTACAATAATTTACCAATCATTTATTATTAATTACTATTATATAAAAAAAATTACAAAAAAGTATTTCTACGGAAACACAAAAAAAAATTCTGCGAAAACTTTTTTAATTCAGCCACTATTTGAGAATGGCCCTGTATACGGCATCTCGATTTTTTCGACCAGTAATACCAACAAAAAGCTCCCCGAATGTGTCATTTCCATGGGGATCCGCTATCTATTAGTAAAAACGCCCTATCACAATTTGTGATATGTGTGTTGTGGTATGGGCCCAAAACGTGAAAAGTTGCAAAACAATGGAAATAACTCAAAAACGATGAACGATATGTTTTTTTTACTTTACAAACATTCATTATAATTCGATGGAAACTACAAAAATGCAATAACATAAGGGGTGTTCTATTAAAAAAAGAAAATGTGTATCACCAACGACTCATGGGCCACCCTATGATTGTCAAAATAGGTTTATAAGATGCACCTCGAAACACCCTCTAATTAACGTATATATATTTTTTTCATATCTTGTATAATAACGGATATATTGAGCTTTACCGTAGAAATGCGTCAATCTGTATATGTGTAAACAGACAAAAATTGAAACTGACCTTGCATATGGGTTTTAGAGGTTCTAGATCGCGCTTATGTGAAGAAAATTAATTAAAATTCATAAGTCGCGGAGTTCTCAATAACGAATTTTTTCTAAGAAAATTTGCTAAAATATAGACTATTAAACCATAAACTCTATAGCTCAAATTACTGCCAAAGTATCAGAAGGAAGGACTATTTGAAATGGATTTTCCGAAAATATTTTAATAAAATGAACGACAATGATCGTTGAAGCTGAAACTTAAGGCTTTGTAAAACACACTTATTACATTTTCTATACATAATTCGTATTTGTTTCAGATTCGTTGTCTGAAAATTGCAAATTCTGACGTTTCAATTTGCCGCTTTGACGTTTTAAGAAGAAAAATTATAAATTTTTCAAAATATTTTTTCTGATACTTCTTGACCTTTTTGCGCCAAGAAAACATAACCATTGTATGTCATATTCAAATGGTTTGGTTAGTCATACAAAATATTTTGTTCCAGTGCTGTCCTCTGATCGCCAGTGGCAGCCAAAATATTTTTCTTTTAATGCCTATAACTTTTTTTTTTTTTAACTTAGAGACCTAAATTTTGGAATGTAGGGTGAGTTTAATAGTATAAACATATGTGCGAAATTTGGTTGTCATATCTCCGTTATTTTTGGAGATACAAAAATTTTCCGAAAGAAAACGCAAAAAGGTACGCGCCAAATTTTATCAAAATCGGACCATTATTTTTTGAGTTGTCGGTATATATATATATATATATATATATATATATATATATATATATATATATATATATATATATATATATATATATATAAACACAGATCTCCCCATTAGTGAATTTTTCGTTTTACGAAAAATTCGCTAAAAGGCAAACATAAGTTCTCTAAACCGAGCGCCGCCACTGATTTATAGTCCGTTGTTTGCCCTCTGTCTCCAATACAGATAAAATATTCCGAAACTTCCCTTGCAAAGTTATAAAGAAAGTTTAAAAACGTCGTCCGGCAATAGAAATACAATACACAGAAAATTTGTGTGCGATTTAGTCTCCCTCTCGGTATCCGTCTCTATCTAAAACTCAGTATAAAAGGTGATGTTTAGTAGTAAGAAGTTTACAATTTTTCATCCTCTGATGACGCTAACCTTGTTAGTGAAGCGTTCGTCAGGTGTTTAAAAAGATGATGTGGTGATTTGGGTTCTCCAAGTGCACTTATCAGTGCTCATCACATGTTCCAGTTTTCACTCAGTATGTAGTATATAATTCTTTTTTTTTTCCGCGTGTTAAAAAAATTCAAATTTGTAACGTTTAAGATTGCTAATTGTATATGCAATCGTAATATTACGCTTATAATCAATTTACACTTTATATTCGCTTTAAAATAGGTGCAGATAATTATATATATATATATATATATATATATATATATATATATATATATATATATATATATATATATATATATATATATATATATATATTAACAAATAATTATTAAACCTCTACATAGGCGTGACAAAAAGCAATTCTTTAAACTACATGTCAATTAGTACTTATTTACTTTTATCCTGTGTAGAATCTCGGTGGTTCAGGGGTAAGAACGTATGTCTCTGAACCGAAGGGTACTCCTTTCACTTTTTCAGTACAAACTGTAAAATTAACATCAACCGAGATTCTGGCATTGTATTTGAGCAAGTTGAATGTCTGCACGTTCCGCCCTTCAGAGGGGGCGTAAAGCCGTCGGTCCCGTGGCCATGCAATGTTGGGCACGTTAAAGATCCCTCCCTTTCTCACATAAAGGCAGGGGTTGGGCAAAATTTCCAGGATAGTGAGGTGAAACTGCTCCCTGGCGTCGGTGATTAGTCATAGTCGCGGAAATAGGCCGACGTTAAAGAAACAAAACACACACACACTTTTATCTTGTCTATCAATAAACTGTTATTTGCTTATCTTTTTTGTTTTGTAGATTCTGAAGCCATATTAAGTAAAATTATAAGCGACATTGCAAGACAATATGGTAAAGAATACACTAGGGACATTAGATTGAAGGTTTTGGGGACACCTGAACATGATACCGCTACTATTTCTGTAAGAGAAATGGGGTTGCCATTGTCACCTGAAGAGTTTTTATGTGTCTACAAAAGAAAAGTACATAAGGAATTGCAAAATCCATCACTGATGCCAGGTATTAATTTTTTTATATATAAGTTTTAAATTAGTATATTATTATTTAATTGATGCTGTAAAAAACCTAAAAAGTGTTAACAATAAAATTTTGTTCAGTTATAACTTCGGCATCAGGTTTCATCTTCCTGGCAGAATCTTTGTATGCCAAATTCATTTGTTTCATGTGTTTCATCAATAGACCTTCTGTTATTCAAATGGCATTTCTGATCATTTCTAGCAAGTCTCTTGTCCTCTTGTGAATTTAGGTGAGGGTTATTTTATGAACTCCTTTGCCTGTCTTTGTCATTGAAAGTTTTTCCACCACTCCAATTTTTTGTTTTTGGCCTATTCATTACGCCGGCTCCACACATTGGGGCCAATGGTGGGGGCCAACAGCGTTCGTCCCATGTGTTGGGGGACGTTGGCGTTCGCGTTGGGAGTAACCCGTCGGTTGTCGGTTTATTTAAAAAGATCAAAGGGATTTGCCTCGTCGTTCGTCTTGCCGACCACATATTGGTTTCGTATTCAGTTGTAGTAAAGACGTCAAGGAGTATAAACATATGAAGTGGAGCATTATTAAAAATGTCTTCGTGTTGGACAAATGAATTAGTTTTGAAATTTATAGAACTGTATCAAACGGAATCGGTTCTATGAAACCTCCGCAATTCTCAACACAAAAATAGGAATGCTGTGATAGACGCATGGCACAGTATACAAGTTGCCATGAACTGCCAATTTGCAATTGCCGAACTAAAAAAAAGAGAGAGTCATTGATCTCCACTTATAGACTACACAGCAGAAAAATACAAAAAGCCTTACATAGGGCTTCGCAAACGTCAGGTACTATCAGAGATATAACTTAGCTTGAGATTTTAAAGAGAAAATGAAGGCTTCTAAAGCTATCTCCTGTTGCAAGAAATCTTAGTGTAACTGCCAATCGTACTTTTGCAGCGATAGCTTTTTTCCAAAAAGTACCTTTTTTTCTGTATTTCAGGTTCAATCAGCTGAAGAAGAAATCTACTGAAGACAGACGGCAAAAATTGTTAAATTCTCCCGAAGATTCATGATTTAAGTTATTTAACAACTGCCGTCCGTCATATCTGAAACAAAATTGACATGAAAAATAGTGCATATAATGGAGGAAAATGGTTCAAAGTATTTATCATTATATGTACGTCGTTATACTTACTGATTCCGTAATCTATGAAGAGTTGTAACCCAGCTTCTCCTTTTACGAGGACTTCTGTTTTTGTAGAATCAAATTTAAAATATAATTGTTAGCACTCATTACGACAAATGCACACAGCGCAATTTCTTTTTCACGCCCTGGCATATTGACGTTGGCCCTGTGCTCTAAGGAATGAGCTTGGCGTCAATGTGTAGGCACTCTAATAAAACTCATCGCCAACATAGTCAAGTTGGTCCAAACGTTGGCCCCAACGTGTGGAGCCGGCGCTAGGGGGCTCCTTATGCTCAGCTTGACTAGACCTCAACATGGTTCGGAGCTTAGCAGGGACTTGGACGTGCCTTCGTGGCCAGTTCATTCATTCCCTTTATGATACTCGTGTGCTTAGAACCCATGCTAGTTTCGCTATATTTTGACTGCCTAGCTCTATTTGGGTTTTGAGGCAGTCCCATACTATATTTGAAATAACCTCCGTAGAACCTGGTGACTTAAGAAACACCTTAACACATACTTTGTATTCAGTACTTTGGAATACCAGAAGTAGCGAATACGCATTTAGAAAAGTAAGCGTAGCTTTGTAGGCCAAATGAAGAATAAATAATATTTGTTTCAAGCCATTTACCTTAAAAGATAAGTATTGTTACGAACAAAAGAGCATGAATGGACGTCAACATAATAATTATAAATTAATTGTGCTTGCCCTTACTTGGTGAAACCGTTCTATACTAAATGTAACCGTAGAGACTTTCGCCGCTTTACTGCATCATTGTACAGGAGTATATTGAATTTATTTATACACATTCATAACCACTGCAAATAAAAACCCGTTGCTACATTGTGGTATTTTGATAAAAAAAATAGGGCTGCAAATTGAATCAACTTCCACATAGCTATAATAATCTACTCTCCTCAGAAAGACATTCTCATGAAATGAATTTCGAGCCCATGACGTGACCACAAAGAGAATATTCCTATTCCTGTATCCATACACGTCCGAAACGTTCTATTACTCAAGTTTTAACGATAAAATGTAAATTTTCTTCAAATCACCCCTCATTTATCTCCTACCCCATGAAGCGACCTAACCCAAAAACAACTCGAAGTGTAAATTTGTCGCGTGCTAAAAGGTAAGATGCTTACTGACAATTAGGCCATTGCTGACCCTTTTTGCTCATCTAAACTAACCTACCCTCCACCTTGGACTCGATCTCAACGACGACAGTGATTTTGAAAAATCATCCGCCGCTGGTGAGGCTCGAACCGTCGACCCCCGAGTCCGCATTGGAAAGTCTCAATCGACTTTCCCGCACGGTCACGGAGGCCCTAATTGGATACTAAATTTGAAGATCATATCTCAAATCCTTCGAATGTTATTGCGCCTACTAACAGACAGACGTACAGGCGGACAGGCCGACCGACAGACAAAAAAAAGTTCGTTCCAGAATCAAGTTTTCTATGTTTTGAGACTTTATTCGCCGTTTTAGCAAAAAACAATTTCTAAATTTCTATTCCACCCGCACATATTCAACCCTTTATTTAATTTGAGCACAGAATACCAGATGTTTGATGAAATTGAAAGTTTTCTAATAAACAAACTCTAAAACGTTATATTACTCGAGTTTTAACAAAAAAAGGTCAATTTTCACCAAATCATCCCCCATGCATCCCCTACCCACTGGAGGGGTTTCACCCAAAAACACTCCGAATTTTCTTGGGTGCTAACTGTGGGTATACCAAATTTCAAGACGATATCTCAATTCGTTCTAAAGTCATCGTGGCTACAGACAGGCATACAGAACGACAGACCAACAGACACAAAACAATTTTCGTTCCCGAATGATATTTCTTATATGCTATACACGTATTGACGATGTGGAAGTAATTCTTTAAAAAATAATATATAATTTATACATGACGTCTCTAATATGGCTATGTGATATATGTCAATATTTAACATGTAAATAAAATCAACGTAAATAATAATGACCATAACAACAATTATAATAATAAATAACCAATTAACAATAACAGAAATAGAATCAGGTTATATACAGGGTGAATCTGACCACTCGTACCAGTCGTTTATAAGCCTACTGGATGCTCCAAAGGAAAAAAAATAGGGTATGTTTGCTTACCCAAATGGGTCACGCTCTATCGATTGGTGACAACTTCCGGAACAAACCAGAAATGGGTCGTTCTGACCCAAATTTTGGATTTTTAAATGGAACATTGTATTTTTTATTACAGATTTAGGTTATATATAGAAAAATAAAAAACTTTTATCCGAACCACTTTCCTGATAGATGTCACAATTAACCTTGAAAATAAATTGTAACTGCTCTTAACATAAACCAGACGCAAGGACGTGGCTGTTGTGTGTAGGGGGAATGAATGGCAAAAAATATAAGCGTTCATAAATGTTCAAAGTGTCTGCCAACAAAAATTTAATGAAAAAAAAAACATGAAAATAGGTTAACAGATCAACCGAGTAAACACACAATTATAGTAGCAAATGAAAAATCAAAGTAATTGTTCGAAATGTGCGCCGTTGCTTTGGATGCCTAGACGTGTGCGTTTTATAATATTGTTTGTTGCGTACAGCAAGAAGTCGCTGTTGATATTATGACAAGTTTAGATAACTCTTGACTTCAGATCTTGTAGAGTGTGGAGTGGCTCCTTGTAAACTTTATTTTTTAGGTCTAACCCCAAAGGAAATAGTCAGGACATGTGTAGTCAGGTCACCTAGGAGGCTACTGCACAGATCCACTAGTACCAGCCTAGTTGTTGTCAAAAACACTATTAAGAAAATGGATCACGATTTGTGTATTATGAACTGGTGCACCGTTTTGTTGGAAAAGGAGGACAATTGATTATTTTTGACAAAAATTGGGGCAAAACACCATATAGTGATACATCATTGTAATCAGAAGAAAAAACAAAATGATTTCGTAAAAAAAAATCAATATGTCGTCCATAAGAGAGAAAAAGTTGACTATCGCGACTCAGAAAGTAATAAATTGAAACAAATTTTAATGACAACTGGCAACCACAATGGACAATTATGTCTCTGTACAAAAATTCATGTTGATAGGCAACATATTTTTGAAAATATTGAACAAAGAAAAAAATGACAGTTTTTGGTATTTCACTTATATCTAGGAAGCTATGGAACTCTTTTGAAGTGTGCAAGAACCTTCGAGTTGCTCTTGTAATTGTGCAACTTTTGTCTGTCTTAACCAACTTTGTATCTCTTGCGGTTTCGGAGTTCCCAAAGACGTTGAGGGTCAAAATCCCTTTCAGTAAATATTTGAACAAATACAAATGTTCAATGGAATTATATGACCTTCTCCAAACTAAATTGCCAGTAGATTAGTTTGAGGAGAGCCGTATTGGTGATCAGTAATAGTAACATATAGTATTAACGGGTCGTGGCTTAGACTCCTAGATACTTTTCAGTAAACATTTAAACCAATAGAAATGTTCAATGAAATTATATGACCTTTGCAAATTAAATAGCCAGCTGATCAGTTTGAGTTTGACGGAAGCCCTATTCGCGATCAGTAATAGTAATACAGGATTCTGAGTTTCACTCATACATAGGGATAAACTTTCACCAAACATTTGAACAAATAGAAATGTTCGATGAAATTGCCTGACCTTCTCCAAATTAAATTATGTTGCCAGTAGATCGGTTTGACGAATAAGCTGTTTTGGCGATCAGTGATAGTAAGATATAATAATACAGGGCCCTAGGTTGGAATTCTAGATAGGCATAAATTTTCAGCAAACATTGGAACAAATATTTTAAAAAGGTACGAAAGATGCTCTCTTCTCTTAATACCAGGAAAGCATCTGGCCTTGACGAGATCCCAGCAATTGTTCTCAAAAAATGCGCACCAGAACTTGCTCCTGTCCTGACTCGTCTGTTTCAGATATCTTACAATAAAGGCATATTCCCTAGTAACTGGAAAACTGCTCGAGTACAACCCATCCCCAAGAAAGGATCCAAAGCGCTTCCTAGCAACTACAGGCCTATTTCTCTCCTTTCAGTCATCTCTAAAGTGATGGAAAAGTATATAAACACCGAACTACTAAAATTCCTTGAAAAACACAGTCTAATCCACGACAGGCAGTATGGATTCCGTCAGCGCAGATCGACTGCCGACCTCCTTTCCTTTGTCACCCATTCTTGGAACAAGTCTATGGAACAACACGGTGAATCCCAGATTGTTGCTCTAGACATATCCAAAGCATTCGACCAGGTCTGGCACGCAGCGCTGCTTAATAAACTTCCGGCCTATGGCCTACCACCAAAACTTTGTACCTGGACAGCAAATTTCCTCTCCAACAGGAGCATATCTGTTGTTGTGGATGGCCATTCCTCTAAACTGTATCCAATTAATGCAGGAGTTCCTCAAGGTTCAGCTTTAGCCCCTACTTTGTTTCTTCTCCACATCAATGACCTCCTCTCTAGCACATCCAACCCAGTTCACAGTTACGCGGACGACAGCACGCTCCACTCAAACATACAATATTCTAAGCCTGTCTCTTTAGCCCAATTAGATGAGGATCGCAGACTCATGGAGGGTTCTGTCTCCGTAGACCTCCAAAAAATATTACACTGGGGAAGTAGAAATCTTGTACAATTCAACCCCACCAAAACTAAGTCTTGCTTTCTTTCTCACAAGAGATACAGCAGCCCTAGACCCATCACAATGAACAACCAAGTTATTCAAAGTAATGAGTCCTTTTCTCTTGTTGGCATTTCTGTGGATCGAAATCTTAATTGGCACCAACATGTTACATCAATTGCAGAAGCGGCTGCTAAGAAATTGGGTTTCCTCTTCCGGGCTCGCAAATACTTTTTACCAACTAATCTCTATACCTTATACACTTCACAAATAAGGCCAAACCTCGAATACTGCTCCCACATCTGGGGTGCAGCAGCCGCTTCTACACTCGCTTATCTGGACTCCATTCAAAAGAGAGCTATACGTCTCATCGGTGACCCTACCCTCACCCAAAGGCTTCCATCCCTTGCCCACCGACGTGCCGTTGGTGACCTCTCTCTCTTTTATAGATATCTGCACGGGCACTGCTCAGAGGAGCTTTCCTCCATAATTCCCCCACCTGCTGCCCCCAGCAGATCTACCAGGGGAACAGAGCGAATGCACCCTTTTACTGTCCAGGTCACCAAACATAGAACATCTTGTTATGCCCGCTCTTTTGTCCCGAGGACTTCCAAGTTGTGGAATTCCTTGCCGGCACATGTTTTTCCTTCTCCTCCGAACCTCCAAACCTTCAAGTCCAGAATTAACAAGCTGCCTCTTTCCTCCTTGTCAACACCCACGGTACGATAGTATTTAGGATGTAAGCCCTCGTGGTGTGTTGTTGACATAAATATATATATATATATATATATATATATATATATATATATATATATATATATATATATATATATATATATATATATATATATATATATATATATATAGAAATGTCCAATGAAATTGCATGACCTTCTCCAAATTAAATTATATTGCCAGGAGATCAGTTTGACGAATAAGACGTTTTAGCAACCAGTAATAGTAACATATATTAATACATGATCCTGGGTTCAACTCCTAGATAGGAATAAAATTTCAGAAACCATTTAAACAAATAGAAATGTTCAATTAAATTGCCTGACCTTTTCCAAATTAAATTATATTGCCAGTAGATCAGTTTGACGAATAAGCCGTTTTGGCGATCACTGATAGTAATACTATAGTAATACAGGGTGCTGGTTTAGACTCCTAGATAGGGATAAATTTTCAGCCGACATTTGGACAAATAGAAATGTTCAATGAAATTGCCTGATCTTCTACAAATTAAATTCTATCGCCAGTAGATCAGTTTGACGCCTTATTTGACTGGACTATATTCACTAATGAGGAGATCTGTGGTTCATTAGCCCTGAAAATCGAACCAGTTTTTCGGGAAAATTTTGAGTGTTCTTTTGGAATATATTTTTGAATCTCCGAAAAAAACGAAGCTGTGGCAACCAAATTTGGTACCCAGATTTCTATTATAAAATGTGTACTATGCACCATAATTTAGGTCTCTTAAGTTAAAAGAAAAAAAGTTATACACATTTAATGAAAAAATGTTCCATGATATGATATATTTTTATGAAAACTGGCTATCATAACGCATTTGCTGCGTCCCGAGTTTTTCTTAGTATCGTTCAATAAGTATCTCTCTTGTCCTTTTTATTACTATACATTGTTTTTGTTGTCTTTCCGTGTTTACATTTCACAAACTCTATTTTCTTCATGTCCTGCCCTTTAAGAGTGCAGATTTCCCCCCCATAAACATACATTAGAACATTCGTCATGCATATGACTCGATGAACATCCTTCTCATTCCAAGTTAAAATGTTTATTAGTGAAAAGAGTATTTTGCCTATTGTGTGCTTACTTTGTCATTAATAATTTACCTTAATTTTTTTTAATTTATCACCCTATATATCATAAGCTGCACATTTTATGGATATATTTGTTATAAATTTTCTATTAACTTTTATTAATCGCATAAGAGAAAATTTATACAATTTCGGTAAACAGTTTTTAGAAATTATTAGTATCTTATGCAGACAGAGTAATTTGCAATATTTGACCCTGAAAGTGATTAAGCTCTGGAAAGTTTTGTTATGATGAACTTGAGAAGAGTTGAGTGTGAAACGGAAAAATATGTATACTGTTAAAAATTCCTTTCTTTATCTAGATAGTCATTACAATATATATTTGATAACAATGTTATGTTAGCAAACTAATAGTTCTCTGTATTGCAAAATCTTGGGCGTTAAAATGTATTATTACCTACATAAATCATGGTGGTTGGATTAATTACATCATAAAGATCAATAGATGACTTGGGAGTATGTAATGGATTATAAGTAAAGTAGTTTAAAAATACGCCTGTAGATTTTGATAACAATACAAAAAGGTGCAAACAAAATTTGTGAATAATATGTTTAATATACACTGTAGCGAATTGGTATTATAAAGTTCAATATATTGCTATGCAAAATATCAAAAACGTTATATACAAAAATTATAGACAATTCCAAGGCCAATGTTTAAAAATTACCTAAACTATACAGAGTGTTCTTTCTATATTTCCAGGGCATATCAAACATAGATTTTTTACACTAAATGAGATGTGAGACACGAAGCACGTGCCGCCACCTCGTTGCGGAACCAAGTAGTATGTTATCACGGCAACTCCAAATAACACAGAGTGTAAAAAATAGAGACTGTATACAACCAACTAAGAATTTAGTAAATTATCAGCCCTGGACCATTTCTACCCTAATATAGGGACAAAGTATCTAAGGCTAGATGCATTCTCACCACAATTATAACCGTAGATCGGTTTCGTTCTAATAAGAGCTCGTCAGTACGGCATACTAAATGCAGAGAAAATACACCTATAAAGTAATATGGCTATGGTAGCCAGCCTTCCAACACTAAGTGAAATGTAAGACACGAAGCACGTAGTATGCCGTAGCAATTAGTATGCCGTACTGCCGAGCTCTAATTAGAGCGAAACCGGTCTGCAGTTCTAATTGTGGTGAGAATGCATCTAGCCTTACATTCTTTGTCCCTATATTAGGGTAGAAATGGGCCAGGGCTGACAATTTACTAAATTGTTAGTTGGTTGTATACAGTCTCTATTTTTTAACACTCTGTGTTATTTGGAGCTGCCGTGACAACATACTACTTGATTCCGCAACGAGGTGGCGGCACGTGCTTCGTGTCTCACATCACACTTAGTGTTGGAAGGCTGGCTACCATAGCCGTAATACTTTATAGGTGTATTTTCGCTGCAATTAGTATGCCGTACTGACGAGCTTTAATTAGAGCGAAACCGGTCTACGGTTCTACTGGTGGTGAGAATGCAGCTAGCCTTACTTATACATTTTTTAAATTAAATACTCCATGTTTATTACTTATTACGTGTTTTGCTTGGTTTTATGCTTGAGTGACTTTTTCTATATGGATGGGCTTTTTAGTGAATTTTTATTAAAAAACTTCGCTATCACAGAGATATCGATGGCGAGACTTTGCAAACAGTTCTTCAAAAGAGCACGACTTAGGGCCCGTAGAACCGAAAATCAAGGTCCGTTTGAATTTTTATATGTATATACACAGTGTGTCCAAGATAAGGAGGGATCTCCAAACTGGTAGCAGATACAGACTTGGTTGAATGGGATAAAAGTTGCGCATTCAAAGGCCCAATAAAATGGCGGTTAGACATCTCCGAACATTTTTTTGGTTTTTGAGATATTTTGAAAAATGTGGATTTTTCGATTTTACACATTATTTTTTTCTGGCCTTAATGGTGAACCTACACCAATACCGATGACACTTCTCCACAGCAATTTTTCATTTTCTTTAACGTGCCATTGCTAATTTTTGAATCCGACGTGTCGTCTTTACGGGATCATCATGAACTATCCACCATTAAGGCCAGAAAAAAATAATATGTAAAATTGAAACATCCTAATTTTTCCAAATATCTAAAAAACCAAAAAAAATTTCGGAGATGTCTAACCGCCATTTTGTTGGGCTCTTCTGTGCGCAACTTTTCTCCCATTTAACCAAGTCTGTATCTCTACTGTTGGTGGTGTTGCTTTTATTAGTATAAGCTTGGATGAATTCCTTAGCCAGCCAGCTTGGACCAGTTTTTCAAACAAAAATAATAAATGTTTTTTGAAAAAAAAATGTATCTCAAAAAATAAAGTTATTTTAATTGTGTAGACACGTTGCCCTGGTAGATACTTTACTATGTACTAAAATTCAACTTTATAGGTTAATGGAAAATTGAGTTATTGAAATTTGAAGCGCTTTAATGAAAATTCGCAGCCCTAACGCACTTGTTGCGTACCGAATTTTTATTTAATATGTAATTTCTCTTCTCTTTTAATTTCCATATTTTCATGTAGATTTATGAAAATGTCTCATATACATTATTTTTAGGAGCCAAAAAACTGGTGGAACACCTGAGCAAACATAAAATCCCAATTGCTGTAGCTACTTCTTCTTCCTATGACACGATGGTACTCAAATCCAAAAGTCATCCAGAGTTTTTCAAGTTATTTGGCCACATTGTATGCGGTTCTACTGATCCAGAAGTAAAACATGGAAAGCCAGCTCCTGATATATTTTTAACGTGTGCTTCACGCTTTCCAGATAAACCCAAACCAGAAGATGTAAGTAAAAATGTTGGTTTTAATAGCACAATTTCTTATATATTTTTTGTTTTCTATTTTTTTAAAGTAGCATGTAAGACTCTATTTTGTCTGAAATGAAAGAAAACTAAAGAATGAACTTAAAAATACATCTCTGTTTAGTCAACAGGAAAAGAAATATCTTTTATGTAAAGTCCACAACTACCAAATATATATGGCTATCTAAAAATTCACAAACCAAACATTCCAGTGAGACCAGTGGTTAGCTATGTAATACACCTAATAGCGAGCAAACTAGTTTCACTGATTAGAGACATTCCGAAATATTCAGTTAAAAATTCTCATGAACTAACACAAACTTTATATAATTCAATTATTCCTCCAAACAGTAAATTAGTTTGATGTTTGTGGTATGAATTCTAAAATACACCCTAGAGAATGTTTACCTCTACTAGAAAGCATAGTTTTACTAGAAAAGAACGTAAATGCCATAAAAAAGACAAGAGATAGTGAATAGTTTTAATGAATGTATAAAACAAAACTATTTTAAGTTTAATGATGAAATTTATATGCAAAATAAAAGCCTTCCTGTGGGTAGTCCATTGTCTCCATTATTAAATAACATATTCGGGGAAAACTTAGAAAACCAAATTTTTAACATCAGACGTTTCACATACTATTTATTGTCCTTTGGTACATATATGTAGATGATATTTTAGCATGTTTTCAATGAGATCCTACATAATTAAATAAATTTTTAAATTTTATTTATAACCACCATGCAAATATCAAGTTTACTTTAGAAGAAGAAGCCGATAGTTGTATAGATTTAACTATTTGAAAGTTAGATAGTAATTCATTTGACTTTTCAATATACACGAAACCTACTTATGCAGACACAACTATACCACACGATTCATGTCACCCTTTTCACAGCTTATGATTCAATAATACATCGTGCATTTTCGATACATATGTCCAAAACTAATTTTCAAAAATAAATTTCAATAATCAAGCAAATAGCATTGGAACCATCTCAGAAAACATTTCAAAAATTTTAAATGCCAGTATAAATACAAAGGTATCTTTTAAATCTTACAACACGACGCGTGATTTTTTAATTTAACATGAAAGGGGAATCATGTTTCTTGACAAAACCTGGAGTTTGTCAATTAGCTTGTACACACTGTAACCCAATCTGCATCGGTAAAACTTCTAGAAATTTTAATACCAAATAAAAGGAATATATTTCTGCACTTAGAAATAACTACGCTGACAAATCTACATTTGCAAAGCATATTATTGATATTCAACATGAACTCACAGTAAATAACCGCATAGAGCCACTACATTTTTTGTAATGACAAGCGCAAACTTGACTTTTTTGAAGCTTTAGAAGTAAGAAAGCACATACATAACAATAGCTTCCTTGTTTTAAATGAACAAACTGATTTGATGGATACCCATTTCTTGGAGATTCTTCTTTCCAAATAAATACATCAAAGAAAATACATCTATTTTTCAAAAAAAGTTGTAATAAGGTAATGAGTTGATTTATGTCTATATTTTCATTGTATAAAGTCTGCTCTATTACCGTTATTGTTTAGTTTTTTTTTATTGTTGTAATTGTTGTTATAGGTTGACTCTATTTTGTGTTAAATATTGATGTTCATTACGTAGATATCTTGAAGACGCCATCTGTCATTTTTATTTTATTTTTACTTTTAATGAATTTTTTGATCAAAACATAACGTAGCAAAAGATTTTTGTTCATAGTTGTCATGAATTCGTATAAATTAAGTTCAATTTTTGCCTGTCTGATGATACTGTCAAACAGCGAAACTGGTTACAGTGAAGAAAACAAACATCTGTGAAGCGAGAGAAATAGTATTTACATCTTTTCATTTCTGAACGTCACACCGTCTGGGATTACCATAATTAAACGTTGAATGAAACGGCTTCTCATCCAGACACCAAAATTTATTTCAGATTTCTCCTACTCCCGACGCGTTTCGACCTTCCAAGAGGTCATCTTCGGGGGATAAATTTGAACAATTCTCAAAAAATTGAACTCGAAACTGGACAGGAAGGTTCAAGAGGTCACAGCTTCATCCATTGTGCCAGGGGGCATGCAACACTACTACTACATCTGCAGGTTACAGGTGGCGCACTCTGTCAGCAGTGTTATTAACAATAACATATTTCAATTTCTTGCCCTCGAAAACCCCCACATGCCAATTTTCAGGTCAAAATTTCAATTTCACTCGGACTTATTCGTGCAAAACTGACAAAAACAAATAACTTTAACATGCTGTATTTAAAAACTAAGCATTTGCGGACCCATATGAAAAAAATACTCTTCTTTTTGCTGAAGGTGCACCTGTAACATAGACCATCATGTTTGAAACACACTGTATATCGCTAAATATAGTAATATTAAGACGTGTATTAATCTCGCTCCGCCGCATATGGGTAGTTTCCTGATAGATTACTTTAAAAATAAATACCGGCATAAGCACGTCCGATAGATAGACAAAGAATACAGATATTTCCGCCAAAAGAAATGTGTTAATTTATTTTGTCCTTGAACCTCCCTAAATCGTTAGTGACCGACTTACCTGCATATAAATATAGTTGTGGATATAAGATATTTATAATTATTCGTCCTCTGATGACGCTAACTTGGTTCGTGAAACGATCGTCAGGTTTTTTAAATGTGTTGTAGTGATTTGGGTTCTCCAAGTGTGCTTAACATATTTTCCTTTTAGTGAATTTTCTTTAAAAAAATTCACCAATGAGGAGATCCCGACTTTTGAATTTAAAAAAAATTCTTCAAATCAGTGCTAATTAGGCTTCCTAGAACACATATTCGGGGTCAGTTTGAATTTTTATATGTATATATATATATATATATATATATATATATATATATATATATATATATATATATATATATATATATATATATATATATATATATCTGTGTGTGTGTGTATGTATGTATGTATCACACCGATAACTCAAAAAATAATGGGCCGATCTTGAACAAATTTGGTGAATACCTTCCTTTTGCAAGTAGCTTGGATAAGTTCGTTACCCAAGAAAATCGGCCCAAGTTTTCGCGGAAAATGTTGTGTTTTCTTTCTAAAAAAAATTATATCTCCGGAATTAACAAAGTAAGGGCAACCATATTGGGTGCGAGGGTACGCGTATTTGTATTATAAAGAATGAATTACGCACCAAAATTTAGGTCTATAAGTGTAAAGACAAAAAAGTTACAGGCAGCTAAAGAAACAAAGTTTTCCTCAAAACGTCAAACTCGCAATTTGAAACGTCAAAATTGGCAATGTTTAGGCAAATAACGAGAAACAAATACGGATTGTGAAAAGAAAATGTTGCAAGAAGAGTGTTCTGCGAACCCTTAAGTTTCAGATTCAACCGTCATTGCCCTTCATTTTACTAAAATATTTACAGAAAATTCATTTCAAATAGACCCTTTCTCTGATGTTTTGGCTGTCGGTTTAGTTAAGTTGATGCTTTCGCTGTAGGTTAAGTGAAGTTTATGGTTTAATGGTCTATAATTTTTAGCTAATTTTCGTAGAACAAATTCGTTACTGCTTTTTAGCATTTTTTATCAAAATATGATGCATGTTTCTAAGAAAAAATTCTGGACGCAGTAAGTGCGTTTTGGTAGCGAATTTTCATTAAATCGTTCAAATTTCAATAATTCAATTTGCTATTAACGTAAGTTTTGTTGGAAACCAACATTTAACTTTATTTTCGAAATTTTTTTGTATATTTTCAAACAATAAGTAATTTTGATAAAGTATAGTACATTGTTTCTACTACATAGGCTATACCGGTAATCAGATTGATGCCTGCTCGCATTTGCTATTAAAAACATTTTTATGAAAATTCACTTCCATAACGCACTTGCTGCGTCCAGACTTTTTTAATAAATGTGAATTTAGTCTTCTTCTGGAAAGCTTTTGAAACTTTAATGAAATTCGTGATAGAAGTTTTTTTTCAAGAGACTTATAATATATATATATATATATATATATATATATATATATATATATATATATATATATATATATATATATATATATATATATATATATATATATATATATATATATATATATATATATATATATATATCGCTAAATATAGTAATATTAAGATTATATATATACCAAATTTTAATTTTCTAGCTTCATAGAAAATTGAGTTTTGGGCTTTTATCTCAAAAGGAGCTAGAACACAGGATTTTTTTGTTAGTAGAGAGATAGCAATGATAACATTTTCGAAAAAATTCTTCAAATGAGCGCGTATTAGGACCTCTAAAACCGTCTCCAAGGTCTGTGTAAGTTTAGAGTATTACTTTTGGTACAATGGCATACTAATAGTGTACAATTCTTATGAAAAATCACCACTATAATGCACTTGCTGCGTCCAGAATTTTTTTATTTAGGGATGTTAACATACTTTTCATATTTTTTTTCCTTCTAATTTCAGTGGTTATGCCATCCGTGCATTCTTCATTAATCGTAACATTGCTTTACTGGTATTTTAACTAGGATAGCTTGATCAGATCAGTAGGCTTTACATGAATTGTTATTGTACCCCATGTATCAATATATATATATATATATATATATATATATATATATATATATATATATATATATATATATATATATATATATATATATATATATATATATATATATATATATATATATATATATATGGAAGATTTGATGCATTTTCGCAACAATTAGAACCGTAGTAGTCTTACATACTTTGTCCCTATATTGGGGTAGAAATGGGCCAGGGCTGACAATTTTCTAAATTGTTAGTTAGCTGTATCCAGTCTCTATTTTTTAACACTTTGTGTTATTTGGAGCTGGCGTGACAGCATACTACTTGGTTCCGCAACTAGGTGGCGGCACGTCCACCACTTACTAAGTATATATATATATATATATATATATATATATATATATATATATATATATATATACATATATATATATATATATATATATATATATATATATATATATATATATATATATATATATATATATATATATATGAGTATAACGTTTATAGAATTTTATAATGAAGTTTGGTTATTTTTCCTTATTTAAAATTTTTCTAATTATATATAAGGGTAGACAGGGACACACGCTTCATGCATTAGGGGACTAACTAGGCAACTTTAATATAATTTTCATATAAAAATGTGATAAAAACCAGTTAAGATTTTACACATGCCTTAGGGGACTAACTAAACACTCTTATATATTTCTTGCTTTTAGTGTCTGGTATTGGAAGATGCCCCAAATGGTGTAATAGGTGCAGCAACTGCGGGTATGCAAACAGTTATGGTACCTCCACTGGAAGTCAATGAAGAACAGAGAAAAGTGGCAACAATTGTTTTAAAGTCTTTAAGTGATTTTGACCCCACTTCATTTGGTCTACCTGCACGGAGTAATTGACAATGACCTGACTTGATCCGACCTGACCCAACGCAACTTTATTTGATCTACCTGCACGTCATTGTAATATGTCTTAAGAAAATATTTAATTATTTCAAACCTTAGCAAATTCATTTATATAAGTAACTCATACATTAAGCTTTATCATATTAAATACCAGTATTTACTTGTTGTAAGCTTTGTTTTTCTTCATACTCTGTTACATGTTCTTAACTGCTATAGTAACTATAGTAGGGGATTTGTTTTCTTATAAAATTTACGCCCAAAATAGATAACCATCGGTATGTAGTTATGAATATTAGATAATTGAAACTCATATATGATATAGTTGTGTGGAGATTAATGCCAACACAACCAATAAATTTGAAACCATAACCTTGATAATTATTGTCATATAAAATATGCACCCGTTTGGCTTCAACAACTCACTAAAATTATTTTGTTTTTTTTTATACAGGAGGGGCAAATGCTCATGCAGACCCCATTCACGGCCCCGCAGGTGCCGTGGGATATCGAGGTACTGTGAGACTGTACTCACTAAAACCCACTCCCTGGGAGTACCGGACCTTAGTCCATACCTCCGTCGGAAAGATTTCACACAATGACTTTTTGGGTATGAATGTTTCCATTCTGTTTTTGCCGCGGAGGCGTTAGCGGGTAAGTATAAGCTTTGGACGCTTATGCTTATGTGGACGTTGCTCATCGTAGTCGGTGCCACTACGGAGAAGAGCATTTGGGTGAGAAGCGGCTTTTGCGAACTGAGTTGTGGATAGTTGAGTTATGAACTCAAGTATCGAAGGCATTTCCAGATCAGAGTGAATCTGACTGTTTCGGACAAACCATGGGGCTCCGGTTGGAACCATTCACAGAATTTTGTTCTGGATGATTTGAAGGCTTTTGATGTGTGTTGCGGCCGCGGTGGCCCATGCAGGTGATGCATAGGTCAAGGCTGGCCGGATAATGACTTTGTACATGAGCAACTTATTCATGGACAATTTGGAATTTCTATTTAGAAGTGGGAACAGCCTTGAGATGAACATCGAGGCTTTTTTTCGGGCGTGATCGACATGGGGGCGCCATGTTAAGTGTTTGTCGAGGAAAACCCCGAGGTATTTGGCGGAATCTTGCCAGGGAATTAGACGGTTGTCTAATGAAACGTGTTCGTGAGGTGTGTGTCTCCTCTTGGAAAATAGGACAGCTGAACATTTATCGGGGTTTATGGCTAGAAGGGATTTCCTATACCATGGCTGCAGCTCGACTACGGCGGTCTGAAGTCGTTCGGTTATTATCCTCAGCTGAGTGGAACTGCTGATGATGGTAGTGTCGCCTGCGTACAGTACGTATGTCACGTTTAGGGGGGCTGTCGGAATGTCTGCGACAAATATATTGTACAGCAGAGGGGAGATAGCAGAACCCTGCGGGAGACCAGCCGTGGCTGGGTACGTTCTAAATCTGGATCCCAGATGTTTGACCTGGTACTTCCTCTGTTGTAGGTATGACCTGATTAGCAGAATCAGAGAGAGAGGATAATTAAATGATAGAAATTTGTTTAGGAGGCCCGCCTGCCAAACCCTATCGAAGGCTTGAGCAATGTTAAGAAATATTGCACCAGTTGACTTGTTTTTATTAAATCCTTCGGTGATGTTTTCCACCACACGAAGGACTTGGTCTGTGGTGGAGTGCTGGTGTCTGAAACCGAATTACTCATCCGGGAGGATATGATTTTCTGATGTGAAAGAAGCTAGCCTTTTCTGAATCAGTT
This sequence comes from Tillus elongatus, assembly GCA_964006375.1. Classification (NCBI taxonomy): domain Eukaryota; kingdom Metazoa; phylum Arthropoda; class Insecta; order Coleoptera; family Cleridae; genus Tillus; species Tillus elongatus. The sequence goes on along the minus strand of OZ023262.1, from coordinate 83,615,015 downwards.
TTTTGGCGATTTTGCCGATGACTGGTAGCAGGCTAATGGGCCTGTAGTTCTGAGGGAACAGCGGATCTTTGCTGGGTTTCGGGATGTTGATAATGTTGGAAAGTTTCCACATGGAAGGAAAATGTTGAAATCGCAGCATGGCATTCATAATCGTAACTAGGAATACCACGGCTTTGCGGGGGAGGTTTTTCAGGGCTACGTTGGAGTTTCCATCGTATCCCGGAGCTTTCCTATTTTTTAATTATTTGATTATTTGGGAAACTTCTTCGAAAGTTGTGGGCTCGATAGTTGTGTCTGGGGTGGTGCGAAGCGCATTCCTGACGTAACAGTGCGTTCTTGCTACATGCGACAGATCAACGTTGTTATAATTCGGGCTGAATTGCAACTCCAGATGATCCGCGAACGCAGTAGCTTTCTCCGCATCCGTGTATACGACACCGTTACGGCCGTGAAGTGGGGATATCGGAAGTTTTTGGGAGCGAAGGGCTTTTGCCATTTGCCAGATGGAGTTGTCTTGGGTAGACAGGGTTTGCAGGCGCTCCTCCCAACGATTGTTGCGGAGTTCTTGTTGGGCGGATCGTACTTGTTTGATGAGTCTGTTTGCGTCTCGTTTGTCGGTGGGATTTCCGGTGCGTTGAGCTAGTCTACGCACGCGGTCATTTCTCTGATACTGGACGGATATTGTGGCAGATTGCTCTGGGCGGGGTACGTCCTTGATGCATATTCGATAAAAAATTGAATTTTGGACTGTAGATTATCCCTCCAGTTCGGGGATGCTGCGGATAACCAGAATATTGCCAAGGGTAATCTTTTTCCTTGGGAGGTCGAGTTCGTCGCTGACGTCACCGAGCTGCAATATGACTGGGTTATGGTTCGACGAGAAGTCGTTTTGGGTTGATATTTCATGGAGAAAGGTGGTGTTCGACATGATTTCTATGTCGAGCACGTCGGGTCTACCCGCACTGTCGAAGTGTGATTATTTTGGTATGAGACCTACAAGTCTTTTGCAGTTTTTCAATTTGGACGCACCTGAATTACTACTCCAGATTTTGATTGTGTAGTATCTTCCACAACGTGTGGATTTTTCAGTAGCCTACACATTCCTGGCCAGCTTAGACTACAGTGGCTATATAAAGACAGTGTGGCCATGCCATGGCCGCCTTGTTTCGAAGCATTTTTGTGTTAATTTATTCATCACAAGTAATAACGACTCATGTGATATTTCATTGTCGGAGTGTGTTCTTTTAATTAGAAAATTTTAATTAAAATATCATTCTTGATTCCTACAAAATTTCAAATTGACTGTAATGTCACTTGTCATATTAGTTTGAAAGTTGACATCACCTGAAAAGTAGTCCCGGCAGGTTTCTTGCCAATTTCGTGGAGAAATGTATGCAATTGTGAATATTTCACAGAATGTTGACGAGAACATTGTTTAAAGTTTTGTTGTGATAGTTTTTGGGTTTAGAAGTGCTCCATAGTTAGATCAGTTCATTTGATTGATTACCTGCTCAAAATTGAAAACCTATTAAATTATATGAAGTAAGTAAGGCTAGATGTATTCTCAGCATAATTAAAACCGCAGCCCCGTTTACGTAACGTCCGATTTACGTTATAGGTGTGTTCTCGCTGTAATTAGTATATCGTACTGACAAGTTCTAATTAGAGCGAAACCGGTCTGCGGATCTAATTATGGTGAGAATTGTGATACAGAAGACATTTTCTTAAATACACGCGGCAAAAAAATTAACATTTTTTTAATGTTGTACACCTGTTATGATGTGTTACGTGTTAAATGTATCCCACTTTCATCCTAATAATATGTTTCTCTGATCCAGAGGTGCCCCGCTGACGCACCGGGGAGGGAAGAGTTATATTATTTTCATATGTTGTGTTACTATCCTTGTACTTTTATAATATCTCTATTTTAGCATGGTATGAGTTAATGGAATTAACATTTGGGCCATAAAGAATGTTTTAGACACACATTAGCAGGTGTAGCCCAAATAATAAAACCATCACTCTCTGGGGAGTCTATGTAGCTAAGGCCAATACAAACATGCTGAACATTGAATACACTAAACTGAGCTTGTGCCAATATAACCTATAGCCAACACAACTGACATATGACATAGCACTTTTACCAGGGGCAAACATATATAAGATAATAGGTAATACAATAATTCGTACATTATTGTAATATAAAAAGATCTGTGTGTTCTAATGCTTGCTACTATTTGTGTAACTTTGCCTACACTCTGTATAATGGATGGAAGAAGGGGAGGCAAATAAAACGAGATATATATCTTGTTAAATATTTATGTAAATCAAGGAGTATACTGCAATAAATAACTTTATTATTAACACTTATAAATTCTTTCAATATTAGAATTAATTAACAATCACAGTATATATATATATATATATATATATATATATATATATATATATATATATATATATATATATATATATATATATATGTATATATATATATATATATATATATATATATATATATAATATATATATATATATATATATATACATATATCGTTTTATTTGCCTCCCCTTTCTTCCATCCATTTCAAGTTAAAGCTATAAAAGTAGGTAGTGCACTTTTAGTTTCTGAGGAAAATTAAACGACAGGTCTTCCTAGTATGACCATATTTTATATTCCTTTGCAATTCTGAAAATTTGGGTTTAGAGCCAAGTTGAGGCGTTCTATCGCCTTTAGATATTGGCAAGCCTGTACCAATATATATATATACACGGTGTTCAAATAAGGGCACGGACCGGCTATATCTCGAAAACCGTCACAGCTGCAGCTTTCGGAAAAAAATTAGCATAAGTAAAGTAGCCATGAGAAAATGTTGGAAATTATTTTCAGCTTTCTAAATCTGCCGCTAGGTGGCGAAAATGCCATGGCATACCTAAAATCACTAATTTCTCGAAAATCTTGACGCATAACATAAACTGGTTTTAGGTAATTTGTAATGAACGTTCACTCACCTACAACTTCTGTTAAAAAAAAGTTTCCTTATAGACCAGTGGCGGAGGTAACGGGCGAGGATTTTTTTTTATAAACAAATGCCTATAACTTGATAACCAGTAGAGATAATTTCAAGATTTTTGGCTTGTTGGAAAGAGATCTCATAAGAAATTCCACGTATTAGTATTTTAAATTCACAGTCACACATGCACAAAATATAGAGGGCGTTAGAGTAGACGAGTCTAGTTTTATTAAATTTTATGAAAAATTTCAAATGGCCGCATAGTATTATAATATAACTATCGAAAAGTAGATTAACTTAGAAAGAACTCAGTGAAAACCCAAAACGAATATGTTTTTCCGTTTCAGAGATAACTCGAATTTTATGTATTTTGGTGCTTCTTATGCCATTTCTCAAAATTAAATATGAATATAGCAAAATCTCTATAGAATATTTGTTTTCAGGCATCGTTATACAAATTAACATAGTTACCAATAACAATTAATCACTTTAATATGAAATATATTTATTACCTTATCATAAAACTAAGATACAAGAGGCAATAATCGAATTTAAGGTTATATTCGTAAATTAAGTGATTGTATTATGAAGACGAAACTATATGAATGTAAAACACCTAAAATTTAACTAACATCTGTACACCCTACGCACTAAAGCAAAGTACGATAAATATTATTTGATTATATCCCTGAAGGTATCTACTTTAAATTAGAATACCATGTCTGCCAAGTGGACACGGACACGGAATGAACTCAAACTTCATTACAATCGTTATACAAATTAACGTACTTACCAATAGCATTTATATCACTTTAAAATGAAATAAATTTATTACTTTATTAAAATTACAATACAGAAGTAATGGAGAAGTCATGAAAAAATTAATTAATATTATGAAAACGAAACACTTTTCATTAGGCGTTTAGAGAAAATGCTAAGTATTTATTTTGAAAATTCATTTCATACATGTCTCTATCATAATATAGTAATAAATACAAGCATTGTCTACAATCATTTAAACACTTGTTAATACACATGTAAAATTCATTTGCAGTTTTGTACTTCAATCAATGTGGTGCATGTGTTTTTTATTGATAGTTAGTATTTTACGTTTTCAGGATGTCTTATTCCAACGAGGAAGCATCTGATATGTTTGAAATTTATTTACAATGTTTTCGGAATTCTGTTATCGCATCACGAGGTACCCCCATAGAGACATTACTCAAGAGAGGTGTCTAGTCGCATTGCAAGATATATGCGGGAAACTGGATCTGTAAGGCACACCGGGAGACAAGTCAGAGCTCGTAGGATTAGAAATGAAGAAAACATTACTAATGTAATTGCTCTTGTTACCATAAATCCACATATTAGTGTACGACAAATTTCTAGAAACTTAGGTGTGACCATAGGATCTGTATACAATATTTTAAAAGACCATAATATGCACCCATATCACATAGTATTGCATCAGGCGCTAAATGAAGCTGATTGTGACCACATACTGAATTATTGCCATTGGATGCTGAGCATCCTAGAAGAAACACCACCATTTCTATCCCAAATACTATGAACAGATGAAGCAACATTTTCAAATTGTGGATAAGTAAATCTCCATAATATGCACTATTGGTCGGACAGTAATCCCCATTGGATGAGAGAATTAGATCGGTAAAATCGATGGACTCTAAACGTATGGTGTGGTATAGCTGAAGGGAAATTTGTTGGACCATATTTTTTTACGGAGATCTGTATTTAAATTTTTTAACTCAAAGCTTAAAAATGTTATTGGAAGACATTTGCCTAGAAACAAGAATAATAATGTGGTTGCAACATGACGGGTGTCCAGCACACTTCGCGCAAATTGTACGCGAATATCTTAATGTTCAATTTCCAAATCGGTGGATAGAAAGAGGAAGCTTATTTCCATGGCCACCCAGATCACCTGATTTGACTTGCATAGATTTTTATTTATGGGGGAGAGTGAAAGATTTGGTATATCAAACTCTAAAAACGACTAGAGAAAATATGATGGATACAAGTTGCTGTTAATAGCATATCTACGGCTGAAGTTCAAACGGCGGTAGCCTCTACTCGTCAGAGATTAGTTAAATGTATACATAAAAACGGACAGCAGTTTGAACATTTGTAAATAATTATATGTTAGTTAAATTTTAGGTGTTTTACATTCATATAGTGTCGTTTTCATAATACAATCACTTAATTTACGAATACCTATAACCTTAAATTCGATTATTGGCTCTTGTATCTTAGTTTTGTGATAAGGTGATAAATATATTTCATATTAAAGTGATTAATTGTTATTGGTAACTATGTTAATTTGTATAACGATGCCTGAAAACAAATATTCTATAGAGATTTTTCTATATTCATATTTAATTTTGAGAAATGGCATAATAAGCACCAAAATACATAAAATTCGAGTTTTCTCTGAAACGGAAAAACATATTCGTTTTGGGTTTTCACTGAGTTCTTTCTAACTTCATCTACTTTTCGATAGTTATATTATAATACTATGCTGCCATTTGAAATTTTTCATAAAATTTAATAAAACTAGACTCGTCTACTCTAACACCCTCTATATTTTGTGCATGTGTGACTGTGAATTTAAAATACTAATACGTGGAATTTCTTATGAGATCTCTTTCCAACAAGCCAAAAATCTTGAAATTATCTTTACTGGTTATCAAGTTATAGGCATTTGTTTATAAAAAAAAATCCTCGCCCCTTACCTCCGCCACTGGTCTATAAGGAAATTTTTTTTAACAGAAGTTGTAGATAAGTGAACGTTCATTACAAATTACCTAAAACCAGTTTATGTTATGCGTCAAGATTTTCGAGAAATTAATGATTTTAGGTATACCATGGCATTTTCGCCACCTAGCGGCAGATTTAGGAAGCTGAAAATAATTTCCAACATTTTCTCATGGCCACTTTACTTATGCTAATTTTTTTCCTAAAGCTGCAGCTGTGACGGTTTTCGAGATATAGCCGGTCCGTGCCCTTATTTGAACACCCTGTATATATATATATATATATATATATATATATATATATATATATATATATATATATATATATATATATATCACTGTGATTGTTGATTAATTCTAATATTGAAAGAATTTATAAGTGTTAATAATAAAGATATTTATTGCAGTATACTCCTTGATTTACATAAATATTTAACAAGATGTATATCTCGTTTTATTTGCCTCCCCTTCTTCCATCCATTTCAAGTTAAAGCTATAAAAGTAGGTAGTGCACTTTTAGTTTCTGAGGAAAATTAAACGACAGGTCTTCCTAGTATGACCATATTTTATATTCCTTTGCAATTCTGAAAATTTGGGTTTAGGGCCAAGTTGAGGCGTTCTATCGCCTTTAGATATTGGCAACCTTGTACCAATACCGGTTATCCCAATTTCCTTATTTTCGGTAAAAAACACCCGGTATATTTTTACATTTTTGAATTCATCCACTAACTTAGATATACTTTGTGAAGCACCCTGTAACCTATCTTCGGCAGTTTTTAAGATATTTACATTTGTCAAAATTGACAGTTGCCTTGCAATTTTAAAAATTTACATTCTAACAAAAGAAACGCAGACTTAATGTTTTGAACAGTCCCCAAGTACGTAATATTACAACATTAGTACAAAAGTTATGTTTTGTTATACAGTTGTTCACAGCATCAGCATAGTTTCTGAAATAAATACTACTACTGCCGGTCATAAAATTCTTACAAACAAAATATACTCAATTTTAAAAAAATAGTAAGTTATCATACTACAATAACCCGACATACTTCTTTGCACTGCTTTAATGTGTAGGCCGTAGAGTTCATTCCTTTTATATTTCCTTAATGTCTTGAAACTGACTCCTTAACAGGAGCAGAAACGTTGAGTTTCAACAAACTTTGGACACAGGTCAATCCAAGAACAAATCATTTTTCACATTTATAAGCACAGAAGCCTTTTTTTCTTTTTTTTTGTTCCCTCAGGGCTCGTCCGCGGCCTTGCCGCCCCGATAGCACCGCAACCCTTGGTTGATTGTGCATACCCTTAGTCTTACTCCACCCATTCCAAGATCACTGTGCCTTGAACTAGTCTGCACAGCGATTGGTAGGGTGAAGTTTTATATTGCTCTGTCTCCGGTCTAGAGTGACCGTAGATCAGTTGTCTTTTCCGGTCCAGAGCTATACACTCACACAAGATGTGCTGGGCTGATTCCTCCCCCTCGCCGCAGAGTCTGCATGCGAGGTCCCCTTCGAACCGCCCCATTTTATGCAGGTGTTTCTTGACGGCCATGTGTCCCGTCAAGAGACCTGTTGTGTTTCTGAGCTGTCCTCTGCTAAGGTTTAGCAGCTCCACAGCTCTCTTTGAACTGGGTCCGTCAATTATTGACTTCCCATGTCTGAGCCCTGGACAGTCCGCCCAGTACACCTTGTGTTGGTTTCTGACCCAGGACTTAATGGCTCCCCTGGCAGTGCTCTTTGACACGCCCAGAGCCGGTTCTGGTCCCATAAATGGTTCTGCTGACCCTCTCTTCGCGAGACTGTCAGCTTCTTCATTGCCTTTAACCCCCGAGTGACCCGGCACCCAGATGAGGGTCACCTTATTCTGCCCAGCCAGGTCGCTCGTCTCGTCTCGGCACTTACTCACCAGCCAGGAATTTACCCGTGGGCTACTTAGTGCCTTAAGGGCTGCCTGGCTGTCTGTGGCTATGAGGATCCGCTTGTTGGTGTAGCCCCTCCTCTTGTTCTCCCGCACACAGTGCAGGATGGCGTACATCTCGGCCTAAAACACCGTTGCATGGGCTCCGAGGGAAATACTATGACTTACCCTCGATCCTTCCGAGTAAACACCTGCCCCCGTCCCACGCTCCCCGCCAGATCCGTCCGTGAACCAGACGAGCGCGTCCCGTGGCATGCCCGGCGTCTCCTCCCGCCATGCCTCGCGATCAGGGATTTCCACTGTAAAGTTGTTTTCCCTGCACATTCGCGGGCTCGCGAAGTCTGACCTCATTTCAAGCATGGGCTCCTTCACGATCTCCTGAATTTTGCAGTGGCCCCTGAAGCCTGGGTTGATCTTCAGTCTACCATTGCAGGCTAGTCTGTATAGTCCTAGCCTGGCCTCTCCCATAATAACTAAGTGTAGGGGGGTAGATCCAGCAACACCTCCATGGCGGCTGTTGGGGTTGAAGACATGGCCCCTATGATGCCTAGGCAAGCCATCCTTTGGATCTTGCCTAGTTTTTTTTTGTCACTGGATTGTGTCACCTTAGGCCACCAGACCAGTGCCGCATATGTTAACGATGGTCTGACCACCCTTGTGTACAGCCAGTGGGCCATACTAGGTCTTAGTCCCCACGTTTTTCCATATAGCCGCCTAGTGACGGCTAAGGTCATGACTGCCTTACGCAGTATTTTTCCAATGTGACCATTCCAGGTTAGCTTAGAGTCCAATACGACCCCAAGATATTTTACCTCCCTAGCGATTGGAACGCTCCTACCGTATAGAGTGAGAGTTCTGTGGCTTTCACACTTCCTCCTCCTCGTAAACGGCACGACGGTTGCTTTCTCGGGGCTCACCCCGAGCCCTTGATCAACCGTCCACCCTTCCACCACTTTCAGTGCAGTCTGCATACGCTCCCACACTGCCTGTGTGACCTTTCCTCGGACTATGATGACAATGTCGTCCGCATAGCCCTGTACCTCATACCCCCCTCCCGAGAGCCTCCCCAGCAGGCCGTCCACGACTAGACACCAGAGCAAGGGAGACAGAACGCTCCCCTGCGGACACCCCGCCGCGACCCCCGCCAGCAGAGTCCCTCCCGCGAGTGAGGTGAACACCGCCCTGTCCCTGAGCATGGAACCGATCCACCTGCAGCAGGTCTCCTCTATTCCACGCTCCCGGGCAGCTGCCAGAACCGATCCGAACGAGGTGTTGCTAAAGGCCCCCTCTATGTCTAGGAAGGCCCCCAGCGCCACCTCCTTGTTCTCCAGCGTATTCTCCAGTTTCAGCACCAGTTGGTGCAGTGCTGTTTCTGTTGAGAATCCTGCTCTGTATGCATATTGTCCGCAGTGTAGAAGATATGCTTCCAGTACACCGCCCCTAATGTGCCGGTCGAGCAGTTTTTCCACTGTTTTCAGCAAGAAGGACATGAGACTTATTGGCCTCAGGGACTTTGCCTGGTCTGTTGGACGCCCAGGCACAGAAGCCTTGCTAAACTTCAATAGATATGTACAGGGCGTTTGGCGCGCCTCGTTTATTACATGTTTATGACTTCCTAGTCCGAATTCGAAGGAGAAAATTTTGGTGTGGTCATAAGTGGTTATGTGGAATCCAGCGAACTTACTTTCAAGCATATGGCGCTTTCGGTTAAACAGGAAGTACCATGTATTTCGTTGTCTAAATGGAACAGTCTATATATTATTTAACTTTTAGGTTGCGCATAGAATTATGTGTTGAATCTTATACAAACACCATATATGTCAAAAATGCGACGTTTTCGACTCGCGATTTTTTCCGAAATTTTTCAAAATATCACTACTGTGTTTAGTAAGACATATCTGCACTATTAGCCAAGATCGGATATTCTGCCCCTGTGTGGGGGCTCAAAGTAAAGCGGCGTTATTGTTTTCTGTAACTTATATAGACCGTTCTATACTAGGTGCCAAACTAGAACAACTTATTTGATTTATAACTTGATAATTTCAAATGGAACACCATTTTTTTCTGCTTAGTCTTATTGCACATTACAATCTCTTTGAAATTTGTTAACGATTCCCTATACTTATCTCTTACCGTTTCTGAGATATATTCATTTTTACTTTAGATTATGTTGCAGATATTCAGATATCTGGTGATACTTAGTCGTCTATTTGAAGAATTTCTATAACTTATCGATAGCAATTTTTTTTCTGTTGTTTAAGTTGTCTGTTTTCTAATAAATTATACTTATTCACACTTTTTTACTGATTGTCAAATTTGACCTATACATAAGTTTATTGGCAAATATTTAATTTTCGATGATTTTTAGTAAGATTGATAAAATATGTTTCTTTACTTCTTGGTGTTTTTCTTGAAAACAACAAAGTTTTATGAAAATAACAGAGGTAACAAAGTTTTAGAGTTAAATTCCTCAGAAAATGAAATATTTTCTTAAATCCACCAATCTGTTAAAAATTGTGACATTTTAAGGGTGCATCATCCCCAATCAACCCTTTCAAATGCCTTAATTGAACTCTACTTACCATTGATTAATGCTCTTGGTACACTCAAAACGGGTACTAAACTTTGTTATGCTAAGTTAAAGTATTACAGATATATTGATTTTTTTCGAAATTTCAAACCCCACTTTGAAGGCCTATAACTTCTCAGGGGTGCAACTGAATATAGGGGTAAGTTGCGTTAAATCACCATATTTTACGTTTACCTACATGCCCCTGCCCTGTGTCGGTTCTTATGCGAAACACCCTGTATACATTTTTTTGCATGATACATAAATTAAGAAAATGCAAAGATATGAAATATTGGATTTCTCTTCAAAATTTACTGATTTTCCACCACTTAACTGGCCTTTTATATATTTTCGTATAAACAAGCCCAACAGGCTAGAATTTGAACTTCAATCACTCACCCTTGTGTAGGTTACCATATTGTTCCAATAGCTACACACACACCTGTAAACTCAAGTTCAACAATTCGAGTATTGCACATATTCAGATTAAGTATGTACTTATAACAAACACAAAGAAATGCCTGAATAAAATATTATTCAAACAATTAAAACTTCAATAACATAAAAATCAAATAAATAAAGATACAGTTCTTGGAGTTGCCAGAAAATGTAATAGCCAAATACAAAGTTTCCGAAATAAATAATCACGGTTACGCCCACTGAAGTAACTTTAAATTTGGCTAGACTATTGATCCTACACGCTTTCAGTGTGGCATTAAAGGAATTGCATTACGCAATAATACTTACACCTTTATAGAATACAACTAAATTGGACAGAACATGCCACAAAATCACACTCACTTGCACTTACACAAAACTACAACTGAAAGTCATCGATCAGACCTTTTGACCCTTCCCTTGTATGGTTGCTTTCTGCTCTGCTTCCGCGGACTTGATTTTGAGTTCTAAAGCTGTTTCAATATCCCAATGCCCAATGTTTGTCACCAACAGCATGGATATTCTGGTTGTAAAGACATACTTTGGCAAAGTGATTCCGTATCTGATAAATTGCAAGTTTTATTGTACATTCATCTTCCTACCATATGTTCAGATCCACATTTTCTGCACTTTATAGTGATACTTCTTACAGCACTAACTTCTTCCTCAGGAGTAAAAAGCCTGAGATGTTGCTTAGACAATTCTATAGATTTGCAGTATTCTTGCGCATTTCCAGTCCATCTACATCAAACTGTGGTGGTGGTGGTTTATATTGCATGACTTAGGTACTATTGAACGTAACACATTTTTTAAATTATATATTATACAATGTAGAAGTACTTAATTCGTAAGATGATCCAGTCTTAAGCAAAATTGGCGAACCCATCGTCAGTGTAAACTACAGAAGATGCTTTAAAACTTGTTTCTTTACTGGGTGCATCTTAGTTATTAATAACCTCACACCATGAGTTGCTTCTGTACTCTGGATCTATGTTTGCAATTACACACTGTTCTCCGTGTTCACGTCACATTATTATTTTTAATTAATTATGTTAGAATACAACCTTATACAACGTTGACCACAGACCATTCATTTTGACATTACTTTTTATTTACGTCTAGCGCCATCTTGCCATCTTCCCCTCGGCGGCATGGACATACCCCACTGAGCAAGGTAATATTGCATTAACATTGCAGAATCTTTTCCAAAGCAAGTGTAAGTTTGATAGATTACTTGCAGAAAGCCTCCTGCAAGTTTGTTGCAAATGGCAAATCTTCCCCCCAGTGACTTTACATATGTAAGTGTTTCTTTTGTAACTTTACTGCAAGTTTACTGTAGTGAGCTGTTACAAACTTACTTTATACTTACAAATGTTACCCTACAGCAAGCTTCAATTTTAAAACGGCCTAGTAAAGTTGTAAAATTTAAACTTACATTTGCAACTTATCTGCAATTGTATATATTATATATACAGTGCAAGTTTGTAACTTGGAATAATTCCAATTAATCTACTTCAGCTTTTTTTCAAGAATGCTCGGAGTCAGATAATATTCTCAGGTACAATCTTTTCAAAAATGTATTATACAATTTGTGTCAAATGTCATTGATAATTTTTGTAAATGACAACCTTAGCTTTTTGTCGACTATTTTTAAAGTACACATCAAGCAATACAAAACCACCAAATTTCAAATTTTTATTATAAATCTTGAGTTGAAAGCACGAAAAAAATTGTGTAGTTATCAATGAATAAAATTTTTAAATCTGCTGGTTTTCTACAACCTCGCATGTAAGAACTTTAAAAATAGTCAACCAAAACGTAGGGTTGATATAAAGAAATTATCGATGAAGTCATTTTTCAAATATGGTACATACTGTATAGATTTTTTAAAAGACTGCAACTTGAAATACTAACCAATGTGTCCAAGCATTTTTGCAAAAAAGAAACTGTATTTAATTAAGTTAATTTATTTCAAGTAACAAACTAACACTGAATATAGGTATAGGTGTATTTATACATAATATATATTTCTTGTAAAACTGTAAAAAATGACTTAAGACAATGTTAATTATAATAAAATCTTTATTACATAAAAAAATTAAAGACTTACAACACATTTCATTTCTGCTGATAGATATATAGACTTTATTGACCATCAAATGTACATGGTAAGTCACTGTCTTTATAAGTACCGACTATAGTTACTAGATAGAGCTAGTTAAGTCATACCGAGCGTGTCCATGTTTAGCTTAAAATGCAGTTCTAGTCAAAACTCAGCTACAAAATAGATAACTTGAACTCGTGATATAGTTATTAATTGACCAAATTCAAAAATTCTTTTTTCTAAATGAATACCAATTAATTGTTTTTGATATTGTTTTACTAAATAACTCTTAGTCATCTAGGAAAACGTGTGAAAAACCAATAACAAAAACGAAGTCTTCTGCAGCATTACTTATATTGAGAGGCGATAATTTTTTTTAGCTTCTAAAATATGTGGTAACATATGTGACATAAAATAAAGTCAACATATCAAATACTATTGTGAAAAAAGAAATATCTAAAATGGTGCGTTCATTTAGATTTTAGAGAAAGTTTAATTAAGCAAACGTAAGAATATGCAATGTATAAATCAAGCGCAGGGAAATGAATACAACTTCAATGCGAAAATAGCTTAAATATGGCGACAGTCTCTGAAAGTGTTCACGCATATGTCGTAACTATCCCTATCGAGTAAGTATAGTACCGTCAATGTATGTGTACATTCAGAAACATTGAGTTAAAATAAAGCAAAATTATGACTACAATGAATTACGTACATATAACAAAAGTCTGTGGTTAGTGGAACTTGCCCTCCAAAGCTTTTGCCTAATGCACTCACACACACAGACACACACACACTACAAAGAAAGAATACAAGTAGTATGTAACACTATACACATTAGTTTAGAGCACCAATAAATTCATTCACCTTGGTTTTTGTTTTATAACATCCACTAGTGCCTACTGTAATCTTGTTAGTGGGAGCATCTTAATAACATTAGGTAGAAAATTGAGGAATTTGATTCCCAAGTAAACAAACATCTGCTTTGTTTTCTCCTTTTTGTGCAACTGTATTTTTAATTCATGCCTGCACCTGGTATTGATGTTGCGAGCTTCATCATTCACTGGATATTTTGAATACATATACTGAAGAAGAATATGGCTGGAGGGGTACCTAAGTATCCCATTGGCCTCGAACACACCAGGGCAGCTTTTTCTTGGACCTACACACACAATGTCCTTATTGCTCTTTTTTGCATGATAAAGACATGTTCCGCTGCTGACGAGTTAACCCATATAAATGTTCCATACGATAGGATACTGCGACAATGTGCAAAATAAGCAATCCTGGCAGCTTGATGGTTACTGTGCTGTTTTACTGTTCTTATGATGTCGATTGCTCTGGATAAGCCTCATGCTTCCATAGGTCAATCATATTTAACGTTTTAAAATGAATTGGTCTGACCAGGTAAGACATCTCCAGGCTGCTTCTAAGGACATAACAAAATTCGTATTTAGCAATTAGGTTTTCTTTTTCGTTGAGTATATTTCATAAAAACAACAAACATATAAATGCAGCCATTTTAGAATAATTCAATGTTTGTGGATATACTCCATGTTTCATTATATACACTCTAGACAAGGAATTACTTATTTACCCAAAATTCAAACAGTTCAGGCTTCAATAAGATTTTGCAATCTTTAAAACTTCCAGGAAAATAAATAAACATAGATCAAATAACAACTTATGATGATGAAATCTTAAAAAATATAAACAACAAACCGCCATTAATCATTAATGCCAGGCGCTTTGTTAGAGTCAGTTCGCTGTTGGCATTGGTGTTGCTATGTTGCTATTGGACGACAATGACATACAGTCAAACATACACGATCACGAAAACGGAGGTAATTCAAATAAATGTTTACAAATTAAAACAAACTTTCAGAAACATTACAATTGTAACTTTACGTGAGCTTAAAAATGGAGAAAAACAACAAGCCGACAAAGGAGATATTATATTTGAAAGTTACGTCAAAGTTTCATTTGTAAGTTTGCATTGGTTTTTTGGCTGCAAACATTTAGAAATGTTGCAAACTTAACTTGCTTAATGGTAAATTATCTAACGTTGCGGTAAGCGTTTGTAAGTTACCATGCTTAGTGGGACGCTCTATGCCTAAAGAACGGATTGCCTAAATATACAATTTCGGATGCGTTTACCATAGACAGGTAACAGAATCAAACATGCAAAATAGTTACTATTATAATTCTCACCACTAGACCGTAATCATCATCTATCTTTTTCATTAAATTTTAAAGTTATATAATATTATAAGGACATCTCAAGCACATTCTGAGCAAATATTCGGTATAATAATCTATTCAAATATTCTCAGTATATTGATAAATAATTTTCTTAGGATGTGATTGAATGGATGTGCTCAGAATATTAAGGATTGAGGTTTGAAATTTCATAAATGTTATTAGAACATTCCGAAACAAATATTCTGAAAAAAGAATGTTCTCACATTGTGAGAACATTCTAAGAATATCTTATATATATATATATATATATATATATATATATATATATATATATATATATATATATATATATATATATATATATATATATATATATATATACAGAGGCTGTCCGGAAATTGTGAGCAATAAACTCAGGGGGTTATTCTACTCAAAGAATTAATGCCCCTAGTTCCTATAATAGTTTTTCGAAAACTCGAAAATAACGGAGCTATAGGGTGTCAAAAAAATATTTTTTTTCAAATTTTAGTCGATAACTTTTTTTGTTGTGAATCGATTCTTTTCAAATTTGGTGCACACGTATATAATATCACTGTGTATTTATGTTGCAAATTTGACATGGAGCTATCTAAATTTAAAGGCCGAAGCTGCCCTTGATCAACAGATAAGGACTCATAACTTTTTTGCATGAATCTTTATCTCAAATCTAACAATACACGATTGAAGGGAATTATAAAATCTTAAAAAAAGGCCATCTTGTTGCATCACGATAAAACTAACCGTTTTTGAGAAAAATGTTCTTTAAAATTTTTGCTAGTATTGATTGAATACGAAATCACTTCATCCAAATGTCAATGTTAATAGTGTGTGCTTTGAAAACAGTCAAGGTAATTGCATCGGAAAAAAATTGTCACATGTTTTGACAAATAAAGTGTTATATTTTTATTATTATTATTACTATAAAATTATCAGCAATAACGATTTTACAGGGCCTCATTTTTTTTTATTACTTACAAGAACTTGAAACATTTAAACATTATAACAATAATTTATTAAAAATCATAACAATGAAATATTATAACAAAGTTTCAAAGTGATGTCCTTTCACCTCAACACAAAAATCAATCCTTCTCAGGAAATTCCGACGAACTCTAGCGAATATTTCTTATTTTTGCCTGATTACCTCACAGTTATCAATAATTCTTTGCCTGAGATCTTCAACGTTTTGAATTGGAATCCTGTATACAAGAGATTTTAGGTAACCCCAAAAGAAAAAATCCATTGGGTTCAAATCAGCCGATCTAGGAGCCCACTGCACGAACCCACCGCGTCCTATCCATCTCATGAAATGTTTCATTAAGAAATTCCCTCACCGCGGCACTAAAATGTGGCGGCGCGCCGTCCTGTAGCGGCCACATTGTATTTCTTGATTGGAGGGGTACATCATCCAATAGAGTGGATAACTGGTTTCTTAAAAAAATTACGTATATCTCACCGTTGAGTCTTTGAGCGAAGAAATGTGGCCCAATTAAGCGGTCTCCTAAAATTCCCGCCCACACATTAATAGAAAACTTATTCTGGAAACCACGTTCTATCGCCAAGTGAGGATTCTCATTAGACCAATAATGCTCATTATGAAGGTTGATCAAACCGTCATGTCCAAATCCAGCTTCATCTGTGAAGAGAAGCAATGATATAAAATTGTGATCGTTGTTATGTAGATTTCGAATTATATTGCACAAATTCACGCGAGCTTCCGGATCTTCAGGAGATAAAGCTTGAACTTTCTGGTAATGGTAAGGATGAAAAAGCTGCTCCTTGAGAATTTCATGCACAGAACTTTTCGGGATACTCTCCTTAGTAGAGACTAACCGTACACTTAAGCTGACGGCCAACATCTTGAAATGTACTTCTAAATGATCAGAATTCTCCCAGTCTTCGATGGATATTACTGAACATTCGGGATTGTGGTAACCTTCTATTTGGAAATGCTTCAGTATACAAACGTCTTGCAGCAAGGGCATCGTCGCCAGCTATACCATAATAATAATGCAGGTCACGTAGTTCAACGTAAGAATAATTATTATTATTCATCGTATTTTATAATTAATCTCAACTATTCCGCAAGTAAAATCACAACAAACTATTATCTGTCAAAACTAACTCCACATGATGTTGTTGACAGATAATGTTTTCAAAGCACGCTCCGTTAATATTGAAAATGAGATTAGGTGATTTCGTATTCAATCAGTACCAGCCAAAAAATTTAAGAACGTTTTTCTCGAAAACGGTTAGTTTGATCGTGATGCAACAAGATGACATTTTTTTAAGATTGTATATTTCCCTTTAATCGTGTATTGTTAGATTTGAGATAAAGATTCAAGCAAAAAAGTTATGGGTCCTTATCTGTTGGTCAAGGGCAGCTTCGGCCTTTAAATTTAGATATATCCATGTCAAATTTGCAACATAAATACACAGTGATATTATATACGTGTGCACCAAATTTGAAAAGAATCGATTCACGACAAAAAATGTTATCGACAAAAATTAATTTTTTTTTGACACCTATAACTTCGTTATTTTCGAGAAACTAGTATAGGAACTAGGGGCATTAATTCTTTGAGTAGAATAACCCCCTGAATGTTTTGCTCACAATTTCCGGACATTCTGTATATATAGATATCCGTAACTCCGTAAGCGATGTGCGTTGCCTATGCAATCGTATTGCTTAACTTGACGCCCAAGGTGCGTTCCAGGTACGTATAGCACAGCATTTTATGCTGTACATATAGTATACAGTTCACTGCGCTTAGCAAAACGGCGATATTTAGTTTTAAAAACCTGGCAACGCTGGTTGGACTATGAACTTCACGCGTGTGAAGTATGGTTCCAGTGACGTCAGTCACTACAGCTGATTTTATAAGATTTGGAATATGAGCGTCTCTCCACAGTAATGGCCGGCTGCTTTGATCATGCGCACTTCGTTGAATGTTTTAAGGGACGAAATAAAAGACCTCCCTGACATGCTGTTTACACACAATCCTCCCAACTGACCTTTCTGACCTGCCCTGACATCAGTTTGCCCAATTAAAAGCTTAACGGAGAAGGAAAATCAACCCTGCCATTCATGTGAGCATAATGTACTTTTCCTTCCCCTTTTTCCTTATTTTATCTCTTAATTAGGCAAACTGATGGCAGAGCAGGTTAGGAAGGTCAGTTGGGAGGATTATGTGTAAACAGCACGCCAAGGAGGTCTTTTATTTCATTATTTAAAATATTGTGCGAAGTGCGCATTATCAATACAGCTGGGTCATTACTGTGGTGACACGTTAGTTTTGGAATACATTTGGATTTCTATATAATAATATTCTAACAGTTCGGTTTAGACAGTCTGGTGTCCTGTGTGTGGTGTTGTTTGAAGGAGATATTTGATAGAATAAAATTAAAGCAATTCAAAATGACCTTTAAAAAAGTAACACATGTTATTTTCGATATGGATGGACTTCTTATTGGTAAGATTATGTAATGTACTATATAATTCAAAATTTTGTTTCCCGCGCGTTCATAAAAATTCAAATTTGTATCCTTTAAGATTGTATAATATACAATCCTAATATTAGGGTAATTTATTGTCAATTTAAACATCTACACTTTCTCTTCGCTCTAAAACAGGTGCAGATAATTTTACATTATACTTATATGTTATAACAAATGATTATTAAACCTCTATATAGGCCTGATCAAAAGCAATTCTGTAAACTACATGTTAATTAGTATTTATTTCACTTTTATCTTGTCTTTATCAGTAACCTGTTATTTGCTTACCTTTTTTCTTTATAGAATCCGAATCCATATATACTAAAATTATAAGCGACATTGCAAGACAATATGGTAAAGAATACACTAGTGACATTAGATTGAAGGTTTTGGGGACACCTGAACATGATACCGCTACTATTTCTGTAAGAGAAATGGAATTGCCATTGTCACCTGAAGATTTTTTATGTGTCTACAGAGAAAAAGTACATAACGAATTGCAAAATCCATCACTGATGCCAGGTATTAATTTTTTTACGTATCAGTTTTAGATTAGTATATTGTAATTTAATTGATGCCCTGTAAAAAAACTGAAAAGTATTAACAATAGAAATTGGTTCAGTTATAACTTAAGCACCAGGTTTCATCTACGTGACAGAATCTTTGTCTGTCAAACTCATTTGTTTCATCAATATACCCTGTTATTCAAGTGGCATTTCTGATTAGATATCGTAAGTCTCTTGTGAATTTGAGTGAAGGTTATTTTATGAGCTCCTTGGACTGTCTTTGTCATGGAAAGTTTTTCCACCACTTCAGTGTTTTGTTTTGGGTCCATTCATTAAGGGGTCTCCCTATGCTCAGCTTGGCTAGACCACTAAGAAGGTTTGGGACTTATCAGGCGCCTGGACATGCCTTCATGGCCAGTTCATTTCTTCCCTTTATAACCCTCATGTGCTTAGAACCCATGCTAGTGTCACTTTGTTTTGACTTCCTGGCTCTATTTGGGTTTTCAGACAGTCCCATACTATCTTTGAAATGATCTCCGTAGAACCTAGTGCCTTAAGAAACACCTTAACAAATACTTTGTATTCAGTACTTTAGAATACCCGAAGTATCGAATATACATTTAGGAAAGTAATCGGTACTTATTATCTACTATAGTTACATTTATATTATTGTTTTAAGCAAAAATATAGGCGGTTTAAAAATAAATTTAAAAAATACATTAATTAAACCTGAGAATGAAAATTTACAAGCACAGAGTAATTATTAAACAGCTTGTAATCGGTACAATAAAATGTTTTTTCTGAAGTAGGTATGAGTACACTTTGCTTAAATTTGAGGATTTTCATATTTTTATTTGAGGATTTTAATTTTTTTTAATTGAATGTAATAGAAGTAAAACAGCAAAATTCCAGCGGAATGCTAATTCGACTGTATTTTTGTGTAGGTTTTTCTTTGTAAATAAAAATGATGGGATTTCGCACATTTCATTTATTGGTGTCGTTATTGTTGTTGTTGTATATAGTCTTGATTTATTGACTAATCATATGATCACTGCATTTTAGGTATAATAATAATAATGATAATAGTAATAATGTCAGACCCGTCTAAACTATGGACATTTACTAATAGAGATAAATATTTTAGTTGATGTTGGTGTTTGAAAATAGTTGGTTATAATAAATTAGTAGTTTGAAAAGCTGTGTTTTGTTAGTCCACAAATCCAGAACCCCGAACAACGTAACAATAATATACTTTGTTTAGTTTATGGTATATAAGAAATCTGTACAGTAGTACAGTAGCTACGCCAGTGGACGACATTAGTGTAACGATTTTTTCGAAGTGGGGATTGCAAATTGGGTTCATAACGCCAGAAACTTTAAAATCATGCACCATGCATTTCTTATGAGCAAACGAAATCGGTATTTTTCAATTGCCTGTTACAATATTTCAATCCAATTTCTTCAATTTCTTGATTGTTATTGCCCTTACTTGGTGAAACTGGTCCATACTACATATAGACTTGGAGACTACTTTTCTGGCTTCACTGTTGGGTTTCGTTTTTGTAAATGAAGGACGTAGCCAGCGTGTAAGCTAACTGGAGCAAGTGATTCTTCTGAATTCTAAATGTTCTAGGATGTTCTTCAACGTTTTTGTAACCGGTTTGGCTGCTTGACAGCATCGTCAGACAGAAGAAAATTGCCTGAGGATGCTCTGATGAATCTGATGGAGTGTATGGGGAACATCCTCTGTGTTAGTCTGTAATAAAGATTGATCAAAATAGTTTGAATGGGACAGAAATCCCTAGAAGATGACGCAAGAACAAGAAGGACGGTGGAAGTGGTGATGGACAACAAGATTGCCCTTGTTGGGGATCTCGTATTAAAAGATCGACGCCTGGAAGTGAAAGAATTATAAGAAATTTTGAGCTTTTCAGATACAATTGCTCACCGAATCCTCCACGAACATTTACGTATGAGTAAAGTTAGTGCATCGTGGGTCCCCAGACATCTTTCTCCAGTTCAGTGCCAGCGTTATATTGAATGTACCCGATCTTTTTGGACCTGTGGAGAAAACCCTGAAGGCGTGTCGACAACAATTGTCACAGGGGATGAAGCTATGGTCCCCCACTATGATCCTTTGTGCAAAAGGGAGTCAATGGAATGGAGGCATAAAGAAGAAGCACCGCCAAGAAAGTTCAAGGTCTCGACTAAAAAGTGATAGCTACGACTTTGGGATTGTGAGGCTCTTCATTTATAGGCTTTAAAGAACGCAAACTACAGTTAACCGGGCATATTATGCAACACTCTTGCATAAATAACGACAACATATTCGGGAGAAAATATGTGGGAAACTACCAGAGGCGTGAGTTTGCTCCATGACAATGTACTGATGTACACTGCGGGAATTACACAAGCCGCAATTCATCACTGCGGTCTCGAACAAATTGATCACGCTCCGTGTAGTCCAGATATGGCGTCCAGCAACTAGTACCTATTTGAAAATTTGAAAAAGACCCTTTGCGGGCGTCATTTCAATGCCGATGAAGAGGTGAAAGCTGCAGTTGGGCACATTTTGAGGACAAACCGAAATAATATTTTTTAAGAGTATCGAATTGTTGCTCAAACGATGTAATAAGTGCATTGATGTCAGAGGGGACTACATTCAAAATAAAATTTAATTGTGAGTCTACGCCATTTGTTTCATAGTCAGGCTGGGAAATTTTGGCGCTTAGCTTGTATTATAAAATGTCAAAACAACTACTAAATGGCATTGATATATCAACTGCAAAAAAGCAAACATGATTAGCATTTATCATAATTGTGAAATTAAAAGTTTTAAGAATATTTTTATTTACATGAAAATGAAAATGAGTGTGACAATCAAAAACACTAGATGTAAGTAAGCTCTATTATTGATTACAATTTTAATAGTACCTATTGCAATATTGTTGGCTTAATTTATATCAGTGCTAGTGTCAGAATTTGGAATGTCACTGTTTAACCTGAAAGCGAGTAAAATCTCTGTATCTCACAAACACAAGTATTAAACTTATTTATAAGATGATGCAATGTGTAATTATTACAATTAGAAATACTATACTAACAATGAATTACTTACAAATAATATCTTTGTTGTCTTTATTATTTATTGTAGGTGTAATAAAATTTACATTTAATATTAGTACATGCTAAAAGATCCTAAACTAATTTTATAATCATTACTTACTCTTAATTTTTAATCCTGGCAAATTCACAAGCTATGAGTACTGGGGCTTAATGTAGATTTTTCAGTATTTATCCACGAAATAATTTTATTGCATGTACATGTTGTATGGAATATTACACAACAAAGAAATATATTTTCGAACTATCTCATATAAGGGAGACATATATACAAAGTGGCCGAAAGTGGACACTTTTGATAGAAAATACCAATTTTTAGAGGATCTAGAAAAAATAACTAACACACACGTTATGAGCTCGATTTTTGTGGGAAAGCGAATGCCTCACATCGATATCTTGAATTGTTTAGAAGATATAGGGTGGTTTTCAATTTTGTTCATTTGTGACCCACCCCCGTAACTTATTTATTTATGAATATTTTTGGTTTCCGTGAAAACATTCTTAAGGCACTTTTTTCTTAATGGATCATCCTGTATACTCTTGCATATTCTTTTGCTAAATGAAATTATCTTTCCCAATATATATATATATATATATATATATATATATATATATATATATATATATATATATATATATATATATATATATATATATATAGTAATGAAGTCGGATTTATTACGGCTATTTGAATAGCTAATAATTCATTTAGGGGGTGTAAATAGCGGATATTTGCTAGGTAATAAATCTGACTCATTTTAGATACACTTCAAAGTATGAAAAGTAGCCACAGGCGAAACGCGGATTTTGTAGGATGGAACGCGGCGCGCCGGTCAGACAGGCGCGATGAGATATATTTTAGGTACGTCATGGGGCGCATGGCAAGTAAGGGAACAGAGAAACGGAACGCGATCGTGAAGTACCGGTAGTAATACGTGGTAGAGATTTTTAAAGCGTTAGTTAGGTGTAATACCTGGGAAGATTATTTCGCCGTGCTACAGAGTAGTGGAAAGCGGCGTGTTAGTCATTCAATAGTAAAGAACGAGAGTCTAGGAAGACTGTTCTGTTGTAATAGGTTGCACGGTTAGTTATATTTCGGGAAACTTGATGAAGTGTAATTCGCAAACTGGTAAAATTGTTTGGGTGTTTTATTAATGCTGTTCTATGTGAAATATTAACAGCGGGTTAGGATTTCACGCGTATACAGGTGTACTGTATGTAGGAGTGACAAAACTGGTCACGGGTTACCCATTTAAAGGAGGTTAAAATCAGGTAAATAATTATACCGCATTATAGTGGAATTAGGGTGTTTTAGTGGATCAAAGCGTACTATACAGGGTGGACCACGTTTGCTTTGAGGGACGTTCTGTCCTTGAGGGGAAACATGGATCTATTCTGAAGGGTATGCGCTCGCTAAACCAGGTGGTTAACTAGCTAGAGTGTCCAGCCTAGCTGAGGGCCAAGTTGGTCACGTTTCGTACCCATATAAGGGAAACGGGAGCACGGACAGTGCTTATTTAGTGTTGTGGAATAATGTTTTCGAGGACAGAAACAATATAAAAGGAAGAAGAAGTGACAGTTTTAGTTTAGTTAAGAGGTTGAAAAAAGTATGTCGAAGAATGTTGTATAGCGTGTAATGATAGCTCTGTTGAAATATGTAAATGAATGTGTAATCATTGTAATGTTTCTTTTTGTCTTGTTTGAATAAAGTGTATTATTAAATAGAGTCTTTAGTAATCAGAAAACAACATTTAGGGTAGTATTTAGTGTGCCCGGCATCCTGTGCTGTATTGGGTCGACTACCTTTGTTTTGAGGGACGTTCTGTCCTTGGAGGAAGCATGGATCGATCCAGAATGGTACGTAACCGCTGGATGGCACTTTTAGCTATGCATGGTGCTCGATAGAAAGAGGGAACCAGTCGCCCGGTGGTATTAGTTAGCGAGTTAGGGTCTTGGAAGCGGGGGAACCGTTTGCCTGCGCACATAGCGGGTCCATTCTCCGTATGATGCTTGGGTGTTCCGCTTTACGCTTGCCGTTGCTTTGTTATGCTTTGTGTATGCTGTGCTAATGCTAACCTCACGGTTTATTTGTAATAATTAGCACGAATATTATTTTAGTCGAACATCCTTGTATTTTTAAATATTAACAAATTTGTGTCAATTCCACTATCAAAGAATGTAGTATCGGAGATAACGTTATCTGACCTGAGATGTTTTCTCTATATTCGCATGAATTGTAGCGAATTTTTGGTTTTAATTATTTATGGATTTTTATTGTTATCAATTTCATTTTGTAAATATTTTAAATGTTATTATAGGGTTTTATGAAATTATTTGCGTTTCACTGCACTGCCTGTAGGTATTTACACTAGTGTAGGTATGTTTGAGCTAGGATCCTGTGACGGATTGTAACTAGCGGAGGTATGTCGCAATCGATATTTACCTGTTTATAATATTTCTGCTTCCAACTTTGTAAGTTAGGGAAAACAGCCATTATTCGGGAGTGAGTAATTAAAGCCTACTTACCTCCCGAGGACTCTACGGGATATAATAACTTCCGATCCCTGGCTATAGTTTTCTTCTCCACTCGAGTTATCCTAGGACAAGGCTGTTATGAAACAGTAACTTTGTGGTGATCTACGAGGGCCTTAGCAGAAGTCCTCACTGACCTCGTCCTATTTAATAGGGAATAAAGATGGCGCCCGAGGATAGTTAACTTAGAATATTTAGGTCACGCCCGAATGACGGATTGGCAACTTATCCGTCGGGCCTCTGCTGAGCCGGGGCATCACCATATATATATATATATATATATATATATATATATATATATATATATATATATATATATATATATATATTACTGGCTACCGTCAACAGGGGTTACTTTGATAATCGCGGGGTAACATTGATAATGTGTCGCAACTTAAAGTTATGACTGCACGAATAGCTGATAACGGGAACTTTCTGTTTAATATCTGTTTTTTCAGACGAGTGTACGTTTTTATTAAACTCTACAGTCAATCGTCATAATTGTCGTTATTGGGCAGATAATAATCCAAGAAATTTTCACGAAGTCCACACTCAAACTCCATAGAAATTGAATATCTGGACTGGCATTTTTGGAGACCGTTTAATCGGACCAATTTTTCTTGATGGCAATTTGAGTGGCGAAACGTATTTGGAGTTACTAGAAGATATCGTTTACCCTCTACTAAATGACATTGTTGAAAATGATGATTGCCATCAAGAAAATCAATTAGTGTTTCAACAAGATGGAGCTTCTCCGCATTTTTCACAACGTGCTAGGGAGTTTTTGAACAGAGAGTTTCCAGAGCAATGGACAGCGTAGAGGTAGAGGCTATTGAGTGGCCCGCTAGATAACCGGATTTAACTCCTTCAGACTTCTTTCTATATGGCCATTTAAAGAGTAGAATTTACGCAACAGAACCGGAGTCTCTGGAAGAATTACGACGACGCATTGTTGAAGAATGCCGTCTAATAACTCCACAAATGCTCCAGAATGTCAGAGCTCGTCTTGAGCAAAATTTTTACTTTTGTATGGAACCTGGAGGTCAACAATTTGAACACTTACTTAACTGAATAAACATTTTTTAACGTTTGGTTTTGTTTTTTTAGTTTTTTTAACGAAAAATTGACTAATTAGTGCATTTCTTATCACAATGAATGAAATACGTTCTTGCAACTCCAACTATGAATAATTTTTAAACGAGTTGATAAAACTTCCAAAAAAATTAGTGTACTGAATTCAGAAAAGAAAGAGCTTTCAAATGATGTAACATTCGACTCATGTTCCCTATTTAAAATATAAGGGTTGTTATCACCACCCTTAAGGGGTTGATGTGACATAGTTGAGTTTTATGCCAAAACATGTCCCGCTCAATATTAAAATTGACGTGTTTCAGCGTTTCTTAAAAAAAAATTCTCTGGATGCAAATCGGTCTCTTTCTTTTTCAATGCGCCACCCTGTATATGTATGTATGTGTATATATATATATATATATATATATATATATATATATATATATATATATATATATATATACATAATATATATATATATATATATATATATATATATATATATATATATATATATATATATATATATATATATATATATATATATATATATATATATATAGTAGGGAAATTAAAGTTTTATTAACACAACTAGATTGACTGAACAACAGGCTTGTTAAGGTATCAGGCTGAAATAATACACTGGTTACTTTCAAAACTCCGAATGGTTATTTAATACACCAAAACAAGCACTGGTTACATGAAATAAAATCCAAACAATCCAATCAAACATACTTATGTTTATAAAAGCAATAACTCAATCTAGAGCACCCAGCTTGTCCGATTGACCTTTTTCCTAACAAAACAAAACCACAAATGCCTCGCTGAACCAAAATTACCCAACACCCCCTGTCCCCTCTCTTTCTCGCGTGCAAGGACAGATACCCGAACCTCCACGAACAAGCTTGAAGTAGAAACACTGTTGACAAGTGGCAGCAAAATTTAATTTTCTTTTTATTATTTAAATTCCTAACTACAATATATATATATATATATATATATATATATATATATATATATATATATATATATATATATATATATATATATACTGACTTCCAAAAAAATCTGAACACCCAGTAAGAGTTGATCAATTTCAATAGAATTTAGAATTTATACATAATGTGTGTTAATCAAACTTCAAAAACGATTGCATTTTTAAGTCAGTCCACCGCGGTTTCTTATACATTCGATAACTCTTCGAGGCATGCTTCGAATTAAATTATTTATGGTATGCTGCGGATCATATTCCACACATGTTCGATTTGTGACAAGTCTGGGGAGCGAGAAAGCCATGGAAGCAGGGTTACGTTAATTGCTTGTAAGGACTTGTAGTAACAATTGCTGTATGAGGACATGTGTTGTCTTGTTGGAAAAATGGTTGAATTAACCCTCGTAGGTATGGCAGTGCAACATGTTGCAGGACGTTTTGTATGTAATCATTTGCATTCAAATTTCTGTCAATAAAAGCTAGAGGTGACCTGCTACCGTATGTTATCACACCCCATACCATCACCTGGGGGT
Organism: Tillus elongatus; assembly: GCA_964006375.1. Classification (NCBI taxonomy): domain Eukaryota; kingdom Metazoa; phylum Arthropoda; class Insecta; order Coleoptera; family Cleridae; genus Tillus; species Tillus elongatus. The sequence goes on along the minus strand of OZ023262.1, from coordinate 83,587,704 downwards.
GTTGCTTTTATTAGTAGCTTGGATGAATTCGTTAGCCAGCCAGATTGGATCAGTTTTTCAATAAGAATAATAAATGTTTTCTAGGAAAAAAATAAAGTTATTTCAATTACGTAGACACGTTGCCCTGGCAGATACTTTCCTATATACTAAAATTTAACTGTATAGGTTAATGGCAGGTTTAGTTATTGATATTTGAAGCATTCTATGAAAATTCGCCACCCTAACGCAGCTTCTGCGTTACGAATTTTTATTTAACATCTAATTTCTCTTCGCTTTTTAATTTCCATATTTTCATGTAGATTTATGAAAATATCCCATATAGATTATTTTTAGGAGCCAAAGAACTGGTGGAACACCTGAGCAAGCATAAAATTCCAATTGCTGTAGCTACTTCTTCTTCCTATGACTCAATGGTACTCAAAACCAAAAATCATCGAGAGTTTTTCAAGTTATTTCACCACATTGTATGCGGTTCTACTGATCCAGAAGTAAAGCATGGAAAGCCAGCGCCTGATATATTTTTAGCGTGTGCTTCACGCTTTCCAGATAAACCTAAACCAGAAGATGTAAGTAAAAATGTTGGTTTTAATAGCAGAATTTCTCATATATTTTTTTGTTTTCTATTTTTAAATAGTAGCATGCAAGACTTTATTTTGACTGAAATGAAAGAAAACTAAAGAATGAACGTAAAAATACATCACTGTTTAGTCAGCAGGAAAAGAAATATGTTTTATATAAAGTCCACGACCACCAAATATGTATGGCTATCTAAAAATGTACAAACCAAACCTTCCAGTGAGGCCTGTGGTTAGCTATGTTAATACACCCCATAGCGAGCGAACTAGTTTCACTGATTAGTGACATACCAAAATATTCTGTTAAAAATTCTTATGAACTAACACAAACTTTAAATAACTTAATTATTCCTCCAAACAGTAAATTAGTTTTGTTTGATGTTTGTCGCATGTATTCTAAAATACATCCTAGAGAATGTTTACCTCTACTAGAAAGCATTTTACTAGAAAAGAACGTAAATGTCATAAAAAAGACAATAAATAATGAATAGTTTTAATGAATGTATAAAACAAAACTATTGTAAGTTTCACGATGAAATTTATGTGCAAAATGAAGGCCTTCCTATGGGTAGTCTGCTGTCACCTTTATTAGCTAACATATTCATGGAAAACTTAAAAACCCAAATTGTAACATCAAAAGTTTCACATAATATTAGCGTTAAGAAAAAATCGTTATTAAAGAGGTCACGATGAAAAGCTTTCGGAGAAAATTTCTTCAGATGAGCGCGAATTTGGGTCCCTAGAACCCAAAACAAAGGCCCGTTAAAATTTTTATATGTTTATATATATATATATATATATATATATATATATATATATATATATATATATATATATATATATATATATATATATATATATATATATATATATATATATATATATATATATATATGTTTGTGTGTGTGTATGTACGAGGGCGGGTCAATAAGTCCGTGACTTTTTGAATAAACTACAGGTTTTTTGACAAAAAATCATTTTACATTTCAACATAGTCTCCTTTGTCACATCAATTGCAGAAGCGGCTGCTAAGAAATTAGGTTTCCTCTTCCGGGCTCGCAAATACTTTTCACCAGCTAATCTCTATAGCTTATATACTTCACAAATAAGACCAAACCTCGAATACTGCTCCCATATCTTGGGTGCCGCTGCCGCTTCTACGGTCGCTATCCTGGACTCCATACGTCTCATCGGTGACCATACCCTCACCCAAAGGCTGCCATACCTTGCCCACCGACGTGCCGTTGGTGACCTCTCTCTCTTTTATAGATATCTGCACGGGCACTGCTCAGAGGACCTTTCCTCCATAGTTCCTTCTTCTGCTGCCCCCAACAGATCTACCAGGGGAACAGAGCGAGTGCACTTTTTTACTGTCCAGGTCACCAGACATAGAACATCTTGTTATGCCCGCTCTTTTGTTTCAAGGACTTCCAAGTTGTGGAATTCTTTGTCGGCACATGTTTTTCCTTCTCTTCCGAACCTCCAAACCTTCAAGTCCAGAATTAACAAGTTGCCTCTTTCCTCCTTATAAACACCCGCGGTACGATAGTATTTAGGCTGTAAGCCCTTGTGGTGTGTTGTTGAAATATTAAAAAAAAGTTATCATTCGTATTAACAGACAGACATACACACCGACAAACCGATAGACAAAAAAAGGTTCGTTCCCATATCATGTTTTCTATATTTGTTTTAACACTTTCTAGTGAAAAAAATTCAAAATTTCTCTCACCGATACCATTTTTCTCATGTATTGACGATGTGGAAGTAATAAACGTTGATAATGATTTTCTTCAGTCATAAGAACTAAAATTAAGTCCATTAAATGCCCACCTGTTGTGGTACCAGATTTTCGTCAACTTCGCTAATTCTACGATCATAGTTGTTTTTGGGTTATCCAAATGAAACATATTCTTTTAGATTACGATCTACTGCATTAAAATAAGAATAGTGTGGTTGTCGCCTTCCCGGATATTCATTAAATAGTTTTCACTAGCAACTCCATGGTTTCTATTATTTTGGTAATATATTTTTATCATGTCTCTCTTTTCTTTATTTGTAAAACTCATGACAGAGACACACGCTTCATGTCTTAGGGGCATAACTAGGCAGCTTTAACGTACTTTTAATATAAAAATGTGATAAAAACCAGTTAAGATTATGTACTAAAAATACACACTCTCATAGACTTCTTGCTTTTAGTGTCTGGTATTGGAAGATGCCCCAAATGGTGTAATAGGTGCAGCAACTGCGGGTATGCAAACAGTTATGGTACCTCCACTGGAAGTCACTGACGAACAGAAAAAAGTGGCAACAATTGCTTTAAATTCTTTGAATGATTTTGATCCAACTTTATTTGGTCTACCTGCACGGAATCATTGACAATGACCTGACCTTATCTAACCCAACTTTATTTGGTCTACCTGCATGAAATAATTGTCAATGATATGTCTAAAGAAAATATTTAATTAATTCAAACCTTCAATCTATATAAGTAACTCATACATTAAGCTTTATAATATCAAATACCAGTATTTACTTGTTGTAAGCTTTGTTTTTCTTCATACTCTTTTGGATGTTCTTAACTGCTATAGTAACTATAGTAGGCTATTTGTTTTCTTATAAAATTTACACCCAAAATAGATAACCAACTGTATGTAGTTATGGATATTAGATAATTGAAACTCATATATGATATAGTTGTGTGTGGAGATTAATGCCAACACAACCAATAAATTTGAAACTATAACCTTGATAATTATTGTCATATAAAATATGCACCCGTTTGGCTTCAACAACTCACTAAAATCATTTTGGTATGACACCTAAAAGTTTTTTTTGCAGTTTTTCAATTTGGTCGCACCTGAAGTACTACTCCTCTTATTTTGATTTTGGTTGTGTAGTTAGTCTCTTCTACAAAGTGTGGATTTACAAATAGCCTACACATTCCTGGCCAGTCTAGGCTGCAGTGGCTCTAGCAACTTACGGAATCCTGATATGGGGGTCTTCACATCAGTTAGCGAAGGTCCTACTGGAACAAAAAAAAGCTATTCGAGCGCTGAGTAATGTGGGACCACTGGAGAGTTGCAGGGAGCTATTTAGGCAACATAGTATTTTGACTATAGAAGGTGTTTATATACTTACCTGCATTTTGTATATATGGGACAATAAAAACACAATGGGAAGAAATAACTAACATCATGCATATGATACACGATATTGTAATGAATTGTCCATTCCACTGCACCGAGTAGAACCCTCGCAGCATGGAACGAATCGTCTGGGAGTGAAGTTTTTAATGCAGTGCCTCCTTTTTTAAAGACACTCAAAGTTAGAAATATTTTTTATAATAGAGTTAAGGACTATTTGCTAAATGGGACTTTTTATAGCCTTGTAGAATATTTTGATTATAATCAGGGCGTTTGAGTTAATTTTCCTGTATCATTGTGTGGCTGCTTTTGGCTTGCAATGTAGTGATATTTTATACATTTTTGTGTAACTGTGTTTGAAAGGTGTGATTTTGTATACATTGAATTTTATTGTTGTGGTTTTGTATGTTTGTTTTGTTCATGGTGTTCATTTTATTTTGTTTGACTGACTATGTAATTTTGATGGTAAATATATTTGATATGATATATAAAGACAGTGTGACCATGCTTCATTGCCGCCACGTTTTGAAGCCTTTCTGTGTTAATCGATGCATCAGTGAGAAAAAATGGACAGGGGTCACAAAGTCACAAGTAATAATGACTCATGTGATATTTCATTGTAGGGGTGTCTTTTTTAATTAGAAAACTTAAATTAAAATATCATTCTTGATTCCCACAAAATTTCAAATTGACTGCAATGTCACTTGTCATATTAGTTTGAAAGTTTACATCACCTGAAAAGTAATCAGTAAAAGGAATCCTGGCAGATTTCTTGTAAATTGCATGGAGAAATGTATACAATTGTGAATATTTCACAGAATGTTGACGAGAACATCATTTGAAGTTTTGTTGTGATAGTTTTTGAGCTTAGAACCGTTCATGAGTGCTCCATATTTAGATCAGTTCATTTGATTGATTACCTGCTCAAAATTGAAAACCTATACAATTATATGAAGTAAGTAAGGCTAGATGTATTCTCACCATAATTAGAACCACCGACCGGTTTCTCTCTAATTAGAGCTCGTCAGTGTGATATACTAATTACAGCGAGAGCACACCTATAACGTTGGACGGTTCGTCAGGGGCTCGGGGTGAGCCCCAAGAAAGCAACCGTCATACCGTTTACAAGGAGGAGGAAGTGGGGCAGCCACATAACTCTCACTCTACGATAGGAACATTCCAATGGCCAGGGAGGTGAAAGATCTTGGGGTCGTATTGAACTCTAAGCTAACCTGGAATGGTCACGTTGAAAAAATACTGCGTAAGGCAGTCATGACCTTAGCCGTCACTAGGCAGCTATATGGAAAAACGTGGGGACTAAGACCTAGTATGGCCCACTGGCTGTACACAAGGGTGGTCAGACCATCGGTAACATACACGGCACTGGTCTGGTGGCCTAAGGTGACACAATCCAGTGCCAAACAAAAACTAAACAAGATCCAAAGGATGGCTTGCCTAGGCATCACAGGGGCCATGTCTTCAACTCCAAAAGCCGCCATGGAGGTGTTGCTGGATACCCCCCCCCCTACACTTAGTTATTATGGGGGAGGCCAGGCTGGGGCTATACAGGCTAGCCTGCAATGGTAGACTGAAGATCAACCCGAGCTTCAGGGGCCACTGCAAAATTCAGGAGATTGTGAAGATGCCCATGCTTGAAATAAGGTCAGACTTCGCGAGCCCGCGAATCTGCAGGGAAAACAACTTTACAGTGGAAATCCCCGACCGGGAGACATGGCGGGAGGAGACGCCGGGCACACCACGGAACGCGCTCGTCTGGTTCACGGACGCATCCGGCGGGAAGCGTGGTACAGGGGCAGGTGTTTATTCGGAAGGACCGCGGGTAAGTCATAGTATTTCCCTCGGAGTCCATGCAACGGTCTTTCAGGCCAAAATGTACGCCATCCTGCACTGTGTGTAGGAGAACAAGAGGAGGGGCTACACTAACAAGCGGATCCTCATAGCCACAGACAGCACTTAAGGTCCTAAGTGGCCCACAGGTAAATTTCTGGCTGGTGAGTGAGTGCTGAGACGAGACGAGCGACTTGGCTGCGCAGAATGAGGTCACCCTCATCTGGGTGCCGGGTCACTCGGGGATCAAAGGCAATCAAGAAGCTGACAGTCTCGCAAAGAGAGGGTCAGCAGAACCATTTATGGGACCAGAACCGGCTCTGGGCATGACAAAGAGCACTGCCAGGGGAGCCATTAAGTCCTGAATCAGAAGCCAACACAAGGTGTACTGGGTAGACTGTCCAGGGCTCAGACATGGGAAGTCAATAATTGAGGAACCCAGTTCAAAGAGAGCTGTGGAGCTGCTAAATCTTAGCAGAGGACAACTCAGAAACATAACAGATCTCTTGACAGGACACATGGCCGTCAAGAAACACCTGCATAAAATGGGGCGGTTTGAGGGGGACCTCGCATGAAATCAACACCTACTAACATCTTGCTAGGACTCATACGTGAGATGCCCTTGGAGTTCCAAAATCTGTGGATGGCACAAAAATTTTTCTTATGTAAATCAGTCCCAGGGCCAAATTACCCAGTTACAGAGGAAATCGAGAAACTACGGCCTCAATATAATATTGTGTCCTTTTGCCGACATCCAACCCCTCCAGCCCTACTTGAAGCAATAGATCTGGTAAATGTACATGGGCCTTATATTGAAGCATCCTCAACACTACCCTGCTTTAAGTATGAGCTATACATACAACTAAGTAACGTTAATTACGTACATACAAAACTCGAAAATAATGTAGATAACCGCATCCTATTTAGACATATGTAACAACCAATGGGACGGTTCCCTCTTAATCTTCACTGATGCTTCGTTAGATCCATCAACGGGGCATATGGGAATAGGAATATATAGCTCTCAGCTTAATTTGAACATTGCTAAGAAAATCGAGAATCCCATGTCCATTTGCAATGCCGAGAATATTGCTATTATAAAAGCTTTAATAATACTAAAAACAAGTGATATCTGTTCAGATTGTGTCATATTCAGTGATTTAATGAGTGCCTTGAGTCAGATATGCAGAAATGGCATAGTAACTAAAAATGATACACTCACTAGAGATACGAAAAATCATTTTACAATTTCTCTCCAACAACATAAATATCACCTTATCATGGGTCCCAAGACACACAAATATTCACTGTAATGACGTAGCAGATAAATTAGCTGCAATAGGAAGAAACTGTAGTATCAGAATAATCATAAAAATGGATTACAGGGAGATTTTGTCTAAATTAAAAGTGAATATCATGGATAAATGAAAAATACATTGGAAGATTCAAGGAGCCCATAATGGAAAAAGCTATTATTCATATTATAAAGATCCCCCAATACTCCTTGGTTCCATAAGTTAATATTAAACCGAGGGACAATAACTACCATATCAAGAGCAAGGAGTGGACATTGTGCAATTCCCACGCATTTATATAGAATAAATATCAAGAAGAATAATTTGCGCAGTTGTGGAGGTGGGAAGTCTCTAACATATTTTTGGATGTGAGAGACGTTCGGCTATCTCTAGTAACTTATATAATAATTTGATTAACCTTAAAATAGACACACCGATACATATAGATCAAGTACTATTTTCAGATTCCATAGAAGTCATTCAAACAGCAAGACATTTTCTCAAAAACCAGGGCAAAAAAATTAATATTATTTTTTGAATGTTCTACACCTATGTGTGATGTGTTACGTGAGGCGTCTTTTGGATGTGTAATGCCCCGCTGACGCACCGGGGAGCTTAGAGTTATATTATTTTCCTGTGTTGTGTTACTATCCTTGTCCTTTTATAATACCTCTATTTTGGCATGGTATGAGTTAATGGAATTAACATTTGGGCCATAGATAATGTTCTAGACACACATTAGCTGGTGTGGCCCAAATAATAAAACGACCACTGGCTGGAGAGTCTATGCAGCTAAGGCCAATACAAACATGCTGAACATTGAATACACTAAACTGAGGTTATGTCAATATAAACTATAGTCAACACAACTGACATATGACATAGCACTTTTACTAATTGCAGACAGATATAAGATAATAGGTGGTAATACATTCATTCCTACATTATTGTAATTTGAAAAGATCTATGTGTTCTAATGCTTGCTACTATTTGTGTAACTTTGCCTACACTGTATAATCATAGATATCACTGTGATTGTTGATTAATTCTAATATTGAAATAATTTATAAATTGTTAATGATAAAGTTATTTATTGTAGTATATTTTACATAAATATTTAACAAGATGTATATCTTGTTTTATTTGGCTCTCCTTCTTCCATCCATTTCAAGTTAAAGCTCTAAAAGTAGGTAGCTCACTTTTAGTTTCTGAGCAAAATTAAATGACAAGCCTTCCTAGTATGGCCATATTAGTGAATTTTCTTAAAAAAAATTCACTAATCCCGAAATGTTTATATATATATATATATATATATATATATATATATATATATATATATATATATATATATATATATATATATATATATATATATGTGGTACCGATAACTCAAAAAGTAATGGACCGATTTTGATGAAATTTGGTAGGTGCCTTCCTTTTGCAAGTGGCTTAGATAAGTTCGTTAGCCAGGAAAATCGGACCAGTTTTTCCCAGGCAATTTTGTGTTTTCTTTCGGAAAAAAAAGTATATCCGGAAATAACAAAGTAAGGGCAACCAAATTTGATAGGCGGGTTTGTATAGTTATACGTACCAAAATTCAGCTCTGTAGCTTAAAAGATAAGAATGTTATAGGCATTTAAAGAATTGTTATTATATATTATAAAAAGTCTACATTAATTATAGGGTGGCTTGAGCTACTTCTTAAAAAATATTTCTACAAACACAGGGTGGCACATAAGTCGTTGGTGATTTTTTTTTTCTTTTTTTTTTGAGCAGCTAAATCTTAGCAGAGGACAGCTCAGGAACATAACAGGATTCTGGACAGGACACATGGCTGTCAAGAAACAACTGCATAAAATGTGGCGGTTCGAGGGGGACCTGGCATGCAGACTGCAGCGAGGGCGAGGAATCAGCCCAGCACATATTGTGTGAGTGTATAGCTCTGGACTGCAAAAGACAACTGATCTATGGACAACCTAAACCGGACAGAGCAATATAAAACTTCACCATACCAATTGTTGTGCAGACTAGTTCAAGGTACAGTGATTTTGGAGTGGGTGGAGTAAAAAGACTAAGGGCATACACAATAAGCCAAAGGCTGCGGTGCAATTGGGGCGGCAAAGACGCGGACGAGCCCTAAGGGAGAAAAAAATAAAATCTGGACGCAGCAAGTGTTTTTTAAAAAAAAGCAGGCATCAAATTTGGTTACCACTATAACCTGTATAGTAAAAACAATGTGCCATGTTGCATCAAAATAACTTTATTGTTTGAAAACGTACAAAAATTTCCGAAAGTAAACTTAAGGTGTTCCCGCAAAAGCCCGTTTCTTGGTCAACCTTACAGGTTAATAGTAACTTGAGCTTTTTAAATATGAAGCATTTAATCAAAATTCGCTACCATAACGCACTTGCTGCATCCAGAATTTCTTTTCCTACAAACATGCATTATATTTCGATGGAAAATGCAATAACATACGGCGTGTTCAACTAAAAAAAAAAAGAAAAATTGTATCACCAACGACTTATGGGCCAGCCTGTGATTGTAGTAATATTTTTTTAAGATGTAGCTCAACACACCCTATAATTAATGTATACAATTTTTTTCATATCTTGTATAATAACGGATATAATGAGCTTTATTGATTTTTTTAGGCAAATTCGACAAAAATTATATACCATTAAACAATAAACTCTATAGCTAAGACTACTGCCAAGTATCAGAGAAAGGGTGTATTTGAAATGAATTTTCTGGAAACATTTTAGTAAAATGAATGACAATGATTATTGAAACTAAGACTTCAGGGTTTGTAAAACATTCTTCTTGAGACATTTTCTTTCCATAGCCCGTATTAGATTCAAGTTCTTTGCCTATATGTTGCCAATTTTGACGTCTTAAATCGCGACTTTGACGTTTTGAGGAAAACCCCAATTTATTTTTCTTTAAACGCCTGTAACTTTTTTGTCTTTTGACCTACAGAGCTAAATTTTGGTAGGTAATTTACCTCTAGCGATATAAACCCCTGTACCATATTTGTTTCACGTTCTTAGCCTAAATGTTGCCAATTTTGACGTTTAAAATTGCGAGTTTGACGTTTTGAGGAAAACTCCAATTTTTTTTCTTTAACTGCCTGTAACTTTTTTATCTTTAAACTTAGAAACCTAAATTTTGGTACAGGGTTCGCTATTTATAATACAAACACGGGTACCAAATTTACTTATGTTGTTATTTTCGGAGATATAATTTTTTTCAAAAGAAAACACAATATATATATATATATATATATATATATATATATATATATATATATATATATATATATATATATATATATATATATATATATATAAATCGAAACTGACCCCGGATATGTGTTCTAGGGGACTAATTAGCGCTCATTTGAAGAAATTTTTTCATAATTGGAAAGTCGAGATCTCCTCATTAGTGATTTTTTTTTTAAAGAAAATTCACTAAAAGGCGGAAAAGGTGGTTAAAGTAGAAAAAAGGTGTGCAATCAAGGGATCAATATCATGCTGTTAAAAAACCTTTTGCTATTGTTTTATTTTTATCTGAAATTATTTTTAAAACTATTAAAAACACAGAAGGCACTTTTTCATTGCCACTTTTTCTGCTCTATAAGATAGTGTTTACAAATTTTCAATGCGTTTCGTTTTAAAGAAACCATCATCAACTTTATTTTTTTATATGACCTGCAAAAAAGTACACTTGTATTTAATAGCATTTTCCATTACAAATAGAACGATCTCCAGCAAAATATTTCTTATTTTTTATAAAAAAAAGCATTTAAAATGTCTAGAACATTTTGGTGTAGTATACTTTGAAACCATTCACATATTAGTATTATTTTTGCCACGTTTTCCAAAGTAGATCAAATTTTACAGTGGACATTTTATGGAAAAGAAATTGTGTAGAAGCCGAAGAGATGTATTTAAACAAATATCCGGAACACATACAACCTGGCAAGTCCATTTTTAGGCGTTTAGTATTCAATCTAAATGAATACTGATCATTTAAAAAGCTTGTGCTGTCCCGTAGAAACCATCCCAGTGAAGGAATATAATAATAATGATTGCCCAGTTTCACCTTTACCAGTAAGATATTTAAGATATCTGAGGTGCTAATAAGAAATAAGTTGGAGTCATTTTTTAACAAATATAACATACATGTGAATCAGCATGGTTTAACAAAAAATAAGTTCACAATTACAGCCATAACAGAAGTCATCTGGGTGGTGTATGAAGCTATCGACCGAAAACAGAAAGTTGAGATAGCGTTTTGTGATCGTAATAAGGCTTTTGACATGGTCAATTATGAAATTCGGCTAAGAAAGCTTACATTTATGAAATTAGAGGTACTGCGTTTGGTTTGAAGAAATCTTACCTCTCAAACCAAATGCAATTGGTCGGCTGGAACTTCAAATTTTCAGATTTCAAGATTATTAAACAGGAGGTTCCTCAATGATACATCTTGGGACCACCGCTTTTTCTTGTTTATGTAACAGGGTGACCACTTGCCTGGAAAGACCGTGAAAATTCGGGGAATTTTAGGGATGTTATCAAACTGTCAGGGAAGTCAGGGAATTTTTGTTGGCCAGGAAAAAATTACTATACAAATTACTATGTATCAGCTGATTACTTAACTGATTGTGAAGTTAAAAAAGATTTACTTCTGATACAATTAAAAATTTTTTTTAATGTTATCTATAAAATGCATAAATACGAGGAATGACGGGCTCTAATTTTTTTCACAAAGAAAAACTAGTTTATTTGCAATGAATTATACATCGTTGGAAAGCGTGGACTTTCTTCTATTTCTACATACTCCCCGTTGTGATCGATGCATATTTGCATGCGATGTGGCATTTTTCGTATGGCTGTGTCATAGAACTTCATGTCACATAGGTAGTGCACAACTCTTCTTCCAACTCCTCATCGGTCTTGAAATTTGTTTCTAAGAGGTATGACTTGAACGCAGAAAAGAGATGATAATGACTTGGTGGTAAGTCTGGGCTGTGGAGGTGTGTGACATCTCGTCGAAATTGGTTAAGGAGATTGGTTGTTACACGGGCAGTGTAGGTATGAGCTTTATCCTGATGAAAACGCACTCTCTTCCTCAGCATGCTCCTTCTTTTGTTTTGAATTGCACAGTGAAGGTTCTTCAAAGTCTGGCAGTAGCGATCAGCGGTTATTTTTGTCTAAGTAGGCGTAAACTCGCACAACAATACCCCCTCCCTGTCCCAAAACACAGTCACTTTACCGGTAGACAATATTTGTTTAAACTTTTTCCGCTTTGGTGAATTTGAATGCCGCCACTGACGGGACTATTCTTTTGCCTCTGGTGTTGTGTAGTGTACCCAGGTTTGGTTGCCAGTGACAATTTAATTCAAAAATTTCTCACACTCTTGTGCATAGCACTCAACGAATTCGCGGACCGCTTTAACCCATTGCCATTTGTGATTATCAGTGACCATTTTGGGAACCCAGCTTACACACTCGTCACCTGTCGATCGTCAAGCATTGCCCTATCCACTTTTGCAATCGTTTGCCCTGAAACCGATGGCTGTCCAGCACACTGTTCATCATGGATGTCTGTACCGCTGTTTATCATGGAAGTCTATACATCCGTCTTTATAATCTCTGTACCATTTTCACACATTTTTGATGTCCATACACTTCACATAGCTGATGATGAATTTCTATAGGCTTAGTATGTCCTTAGCACACAAAAAATGAATCAGAGAACTCCACTCACACATGGTGAGAGCAGTGAGTGGAAGCTCCATCGCAAACGGCTGCCAAACTAGGCATCGCAGACAGCTCAGAGCGGTAGGGATTTGTAGGAGGGAACCAAACTTCAGGCTAGTGGCCGGATCTTGCGTAAAATTGTTTCTTGCGACTCCAGCGCTATATTTTGCGGACATGCCTTGTATATTTGCTACAAGAAAATTTAAAAAAAGGTGTTTCTTTTTTTATAATAAAGTACAATTTTTTGTGATTACAACCAAATACTATATAATGACAATACGGGACACTCCTATGCTTTAGCATTGGTAATATTTGTGACAAGCACACTAGCGCAACCTCGCGTGAAGTACTGACAACTGAGCGGGTAATTTGAATTATATATTTACCTGCATATTCTTAATTTAGACAATTGGTTAAAATTTAAAAAAAGGTGTTTCTTTTTATAATAAAATACAAATTTTTGTGATTACAACCAAATACTATATAATGACAATACGGACACTCCTATGCTTTGGCATTGGTAATATTTGTAACAAGCACACTAGCGCAACCTCACGTGAAGTACTGACAACTGAGCGGGTAATTTGAATTGTATATTTACCTGCATATTCTTAATTTAGACAATTGGTTTATTATAGATGAAAATAAAAACTTGTACATAACAAAACAGTGAAATTTTTCTGATTATATAATTATAAACAGGATTTGTATCAACAATCAGCTTGAAACCTAAATAAGTTCGGCATGAATAATTATGCAAATTTCTCTTACCCATAATCTCATTTCATCATAATTTAAAGTACTACCTTGAAATCGTCGTTAAACTACTATTTCAAGGGTATGTATAGGAATATACTGAGAGCTCTTTTTGACCATATTAAGTTACAATCTATACTTACCTATAAATAATTGTTCTAGGTATAAATGGTAGCACAGTACTCAATTTGCTATATCTCTACATGAAAACTGTCTTATTAATCTAATATTTTGAAATATGTAACTGATATACTTAGTACATAATTAAGAAATTGTGCAGATGAAAGGTGAGACTAACTCTTACTTATGTGAATAAATCTATTATAGGGCTGAATCTGCTATTTCTACTTGTCTCTTTAAAAACTTGTCTTAGGAAGATAATTAAAAGCATTACCAAGTAAAATAATTTTAAATGTAAAAAATGTGACAATTTATACCATACTGAAATAAAAAAGGACACAGAACAAGATAGAAAAACAGTTTTCTTATATCATTTATTATTAATGAAAAACTTTGTTTGCCTTCATATTTCTTTTCTTTGATGCACTGGAAGACAGTTTATGATTTAAGCCTTTCAACCATCCGTTTACGAAGTTTATCTATAAATAGGTACATGATGGTAAATATTACACAATAAATTATCTTCTGCGAACTGTACATAGTGGCATAAAAATGATTCTGAATTTGTCTTCTGCTTCAACAAATTAATTCTTTTGGAAGTGGCATTGAAATGTAAAATGCACCTTGTGTCTTCAATACTATATACAAATCAGTTCTTTTTGATAACAGTACCCTTTTCTTGCATCTATAATACAAAACTATCGTCAATCCATGTTATAGTTATTCTTTAATATTAATTATTAGGCGAATTTGTAAAAAAAAAAAATCGCTGTTAAGAAAAGAAAGCACAAAAAATCATACTCACGTTTCGGCATCCTTTGGAAACCTATGAAATGTCTTTGATAAATTTAGTAAGTTATAATTCGAACAATTATAGATTGCACAAACCCTACCACTGACATTTATTGTAAAAAAACACAGCTCAAACTTAATTATACACAGTTAAACACCAGCAATCGCTAGTATTTACTTATAAACACGTTCTCAAACGACGTAAGATCAGTACTATCCGCTAGGAGCGCTGATATTCTTGAAACACGAAATCAGCCAGAGTGTCCCGTATTGTCATTATATATATTTGTTACAACCGTCAAAAACTTTTTAGAAAGAAGTCCACTGAAGTATAATATTGTACAGGCTTACATAGTCTTAAGCCCAGTATAACTGTAAGGATACATCTGAGGCTCTCAGAATCAATATAAATTTTAGTAAACTGAGTGTTTAAAAAGTTAATCATCGAGAAGGCTAGGATTAAAAAGAAAAACTTTGGGTAACATTTTTTGCTGTGTAGTCTCCTTGAAATACAAAAACTAAAAGAACTTACATGCACATTTAGAAGAAGAAAAAAAAAAGGAATATTAGTTTATATTTGTATAATAAAATTAATGTATGCTTTATTTTACATATAAATTCTTGTACTGCAGTTTTTTTATTGATTACAAAACTAGTTATGCAATAGTCTTATGGCTCTCTTGTATAGTACATAGAATCCAAGAATAATTTAGTAATGTCTCCCACAATAGATCTGTCTGGTAATCCCTGAGCAACACCATAAAGTGCCATCTGAAAAAGAAAACAAAATTATTCATGCAACATAATAATATTAATAACTAGAAGTGTGCAAACCCATGTTTCCAAGCAAACATGTTGCCTTGACCTCTGAACGTCTTAAAAATTCAAATTTAAACATCGAACTAACCAAAATGCTTCGATGTTCATACATATTTTCCTTAAGTACAAAATGTGGGTATATTGTAGCATACAATATTTGGTATGTAGAAGATGGCCAAGGTTTTACAAAATTTTTAGGTTGATTGGGTGAAAATGTTTTCCTGTGCTGATATTAGTTCTAAAGATAGGTTATAAAATAGTCATACCTGTTTTGTATTTTTTAGCACGAGTTTTACTTACTTTTTTTTTTTTAATTTCGATTACACACCACGAGGGCTTACAGCCTAAATACTATTGTACCATGGGTGTCGAGAAGAAGAAAAGAGGCAACTTGTTAATTCTGGACTTGAAGGTTTGGAGGTTCGGGGGAGAAGGAAAACATGTGCCGGCAAGGAATTCCACAACTTGGAAGTCCTCGGGACAAAATAGCAGGCATAACAAGATGTTCTATGTCTAGTGACCTGGATAGTAAAAGGGTGCATTCGCTCTGTTCCCCTGGTAGATCTGTTGGGGCAGCAGGTGGAGGAACTATGGAAGAAAGCTCCTCTGAGCAGTGCCCGTGCAGATATCTATAAAAGAGAAAGAGGTCACCAACAGCATGTCGGTGGGCAAGGGATGGCAGCTTTTGGGTGAGAGTAGGGTCACCGATGAAATATATAGCTCTCTTCTGAATGGAGTCCAGGCTAGCGAGTGTAGAAGCGGCAGCGGCACCCCAGATCTGGGAGCAGTATTCGAGGTTTGGTCTTATTTGTGAAGTATATAAGGTATAGAGATTAGCTGGTGAAAAGTATTTGCAAGCCCGGAAGAGGAAACCTAATTTCTTAGCAGCCGCTTCTGCAATTGATGTGACATGTTGGTGCCAAGTGAGATTTCAATCGACAGAAATGCCAACAAGTGAAAAGGACTCATTACTTTGAATAACTTGGTTGTTTATTGTGATGGGTCTAGGGCTGGTGTATCTCTTATGAGAAAGAAAGCAAGACTGTGATTTGGTGGGGTTGAATTGTACAAGATTTCTACTTCCCCAGTCTAATATTTTTTGGAGATCCACAGAGACACAATCCTCCATGAGTCTACGATCATCATCTAATTGGGCTAAAGAGACAGAGAATATTGTATATTTGAGTGGAGGGTGCTGTCGTCCACATAACTGTGAACTGGGTTGTATGTGCTAGAGAGGAGGTCATTGATGTGGAGAAGAAACAAAGTAGGGGCTAAAGCTGAACCTTGAGGAACTCCTGCATTAATTGGATACAGTTTAGAGGAATGGCCATCCACGACAACAGAAATGCTCCGGTTGGAGCGGAAATTTGCTGTACATGTACAGAATTTTGGTGGTAGGCCATAGGCCGGTAGTTTATTAAGCAGCGCTGCGTGCCAGACCTGGTCGAATGCTTTGGATATGTCTAGAGCGACAATCTGGGATTCACCGTGTAGTTCCATACTTGTTCCAAGAATGGGTGACAAAGGAAAGGAGGTCGGCAGTTGATCTGCACTGACGGAATCGATACTGCCTGTCGTGGATTAGACTGTGTTTTTCAAGAAATTTTAGTCATTCGGTGTTTATATACTTTTTCATCACTTTAGAGACTACTGAAAGGAGAGAAATAGGCCTGTAGTTGCTAGGAAGCGCTTTGGATCCTTTCTTGGGGACGAGTTGTACTTTAGCAGTTTTCCAGTTACTAGGGAATATGCCTCTATTGTAAGATGTCTAAAACAGACGAGTCAGGACAGGAGCAAGTTCTGGTGCGCATTTTTTGAAAAAACTTGCTGGGAGTTTTTTGCCTAAGAAAGAATGCGGACATAACGGTTTCTTGCGTCGTTAAATGCTTGACGGTTTTCTTGACTGGGATTGTGTAGAAGCTTTTTGTGAGCTTTGACCTTTTCAAGTCTGGCCTTGTCACATGATTTAGAGAACCAGGGCTTTTGAGTGGCTGCAGAGGTTCTCTGTGTACATGGAATAAATAATTCCATGCCAGCTTGGATAATTTCGGTGACCTTTTGTGAGATATCAGAGGGGTCAGGATGAGAGAAGCAGACAGACGCCCAAGGAAATGAGTAAAAGTAATCTCCGATTTCATCCCAGTTCGCGGAGTTGTAGTGCCAAACGATACGTGGGTGTTATTTTTTTCTGGCGTTATTTGAAAAGATATAACAAAATAAATCACAGTTCATCAAGGTCACTTTTCCTCTCCTACAAGATGGCATTTTCAAATTTGAAATCTGATGTTTTGTCTTTCAGAAACCATCCCATTTTTTCAAATACAGCCCTGGATTTTTTATTTCATATTTGGTTACCTTTGGACTACCTCAAAACAATGCCTCATCACAACTTTTGAATTTCAAACGTTTTGATAAAAAAATGACATTTTCCGCCTTGCTTGAAAATATTTCATACGACTCTGCTTTTGAAATGAAATATTTCTTCAATAATATAATTTGATTAGGTAGGTAAAGATGAACCCGAATTTATGATTTTATGAGTCAAATATTTTAGGCTCAATCCAATGCAATGCAATGACATGTCTGTTCGTTCATCTCTGCGGATTTAATATTCAGAAATATCAAGCTTGCTTGTCATAATATGACAATAGAACTTTTGACAATTTAACTTTCAAAATTAACATTAAGAGAGCAAAAACGGCGTTTTCCAATTTCGATAAACGTGATATGCTTTGGATTTATTATAGTAATAACAGAAACTCGCATATTTCATACGAACAGTATTTAGAGCAATACCCAGAGCGTCCACAACCCCATTATTCATATTTTAACAATTTAGACAGAAATTTAGGTCTCGTTGGTAGTTTTGGTAAACCAAGAAATTCGTACGGCCAACGAATGGAAGCTAAAGATGAAGAAGCTGTTTTAATTGCTGTAAGTATCGTTATAAAACGATGCTATGCAATCTTTTATTACTATAATATTTTGCGATAACATGTCAAAGATATTTCACCAAAACGTTTTGTTAAAGGTTACGGAAAATCCTCGTGGTTCAACATGGCAATTTGCTTCAGACCTGAATATGAGTACAAGCCGAATTCAGAGGGTTTTCAAAAAACATAAGTATCATCCCTATAAACTTCATGTTTGCCAAGAACTAAGACCAGGAGACAGGGACAGAAGGCTTAAATTCTGCAATTGGCTTGATGGAAAAATGCAACAAGATGATGATTTCTTAAATAAAATTTTCTGGACAGATGAATGTAATTTTTCCACAAGCGGCCTTTTTAACAGAAACAATGAGCATTATTATGCAGTAGAAAATCTGTACCAAAATCGGCAAGTTCGAAAACAGGGACAAAAATCATTCAATGTTTGGGTTGAAATGTATTGAACCAAAATCTTAGGGCATGATGGAAACTTAAATACTGAACGGTATTTTAATTCAATCCATAATTATACATTCAATGCGCTTGAAGATGAACCTTTGAATATGCTGCGGCAGCTGTGATGGCAACAGGATGGTGCACCACCCCATAATGGAAGGGCAGTAACCGAGTTTCTTAATGAAACATTTCCCAATCAATGGATTGGAAACCTGGGAGTGGTGCGCTGGTTTGCCAGAAGTCCTGATTTGTCCCCGCTGGATTATTATTTATGGGGATTCTTGAAAAATTGCTTATTCAAGGATGCTTTTCCGAATGATATAAACATTTTGCGCCAAAAGTTAGTGTTAGAATTTACAACTCTACGAGCAAGAGGAAGAATAATCCACCGGGCTGTTACGAACAGTCTGCGAAGACGTATGCGAAAATGCATAGAAGTCCAAGGGGGCTTATTCGAGCATTTACTTTAGGTTTTTTAATTTGTCCATTTTAAAAGTTAAGTAAGCATTAAATATTTTCAAGAAATACTGAAAATGTCATTTTTTGTTATCAAAACGTTTGAAATTCAAAAGTTGTGATGAGGAATTGTTTTGAGGTAGTCCAAAGGTAACAAAATATGAAATAAAAAATCCAGGGCCGTATTTGAAAAATGGAGTTGATGATGCTTTCTGAAATTTGAAAATGCCATCTCGTAGGAGAGCCAAAAAAAACAGATTTTATGAGTTTTCGGTTTTTTCGGAATATCACCGGAAGTATTTTGAATTTTCTAATTTTCTAAACTGCATTTTGCTGAGCATCAAATTACGCAACTTTGCCATTTTTTAACCGACACTGTATCTCCTACAGTTTCCGAGATACCAATGATGAGGCTCGTATTTGAGCCACCCTGTACAGTAGGGTATGGTGGATGAAATAAGTTCAATTTTTGAATAAAATTCTGCATAACAGATGTTAAAATGTTTCTTTTGACGTTTTTATGGCCTATACAATTGAGAACAATTTGACTCCTAAATGCCTTTTTCGCGTATTTAATTATTTCAACCACCATGTCAGAAGAAGATACAATTTTCCATTAGAAACAAATGTCGTAAAAGAAGAGTGATTGTTGATATCAACTTTAACAGCATAGCCAGAGTATACTTTTAATAACATTTCTTTGCAATGTATACAATAATTTTTCTTGAAAAGTTTTCTCACAATGACACCCCCTATACAACTCAAGATATTCTCTTGAAAACCAAAGTTTACACAAAGCCCACCTAAATTGTTGTTCCATCCTCCATGAGATCGTATGCAACTGAAATAGAGTTCCAGGTGGTCTTGCGAACATTTGCAAGTTAAAAAGTTGCTTTGAAATTCTTACAACGCACAGCATGCACCCATATTTTCAGTATGTTTGGTCTTTTAAATGGAAATCTATCAAATCTTATATCACTGTAATGCTTTGCTGAGATCGCAGTATGCTGCCTGCCATCTTCCTTTTACCAATAGCGCCCCATATTGTCTCTATGAACTCTGTCATTGCCATTATTGTTGACTTGTTGTTCCATAGCTAGTATTATATTTCTGAAGATAATTGGTCATTTGATCTTTTTTTATTTCCAAAAACACTGGTAAAATTGACAGTGTTTTAAAATTACTTAGTTCAACCAAATCTCCTTCCTTGTGTGCTGTGCTGTAAGCTCAGCCTTCTTGAGTGCGCCTGGAAATACACCTTCAGAAATACATTGGTTTATTAGTAGTGTGAGCGGCACAACGATACAAGCGATGATACTCTTTAGAACATATACAGTTAGTCCATAGCACTCTTTACGATATTTTGTGTATTATTTACTATTGTCAGTATATCATGAGCTGTTACAGGCCTTACATAAAATAACTAGATTTCTTAACCCAATGTTGTCAAATTTTTGCATTGCTTTTCGTATGTCCATTGCCTGGCTTGTGCAAACTGTGACATAGTATGCATCAAGGGTGTCTCCACTTATCAGAGACCAAAAGTTCCTTCAATTTTTGCCACTAGTTTCATTTATTACCTGCCATATTGCCTCCATTTGATGTTAAGAGTTGTTTCTAAGGGAAGTTACACTCCTTTTTTTAGCCAGTGTTATTTCATGCCTGTAGCTTTTTCTAAATTTCAAACACATTTCTTCAGATTCTACATTTTTCTTACTCTTCTAAACACATCCACAGCATCCGGTTTGTTTTTCATGTCTCTCAGCTCTTGAGTGTACCACCTTGTTAAAGATCCATTTGATTTATTAAATTTTACTTCAATTTCAGGACATAATTCCTCATATTATGTTGTCATGACAAAAGCATATGTTATCAAAGCCTTCAGCAGGGTGTTGCATCTGGAGGACAGGAGTCCAGTCAATTTGTGAAAGTCTGACAATGATATCACCTATAGCATTTGGTGTGCATTTTCTGTTTTTTTTTTAACTCCGGTGTCTTCCCAGGCTCTGGAAAGTGGAATTGGATCATCTGTGCTTGATGGTCTGATAGATGAATGTCCATTATATTTCTATTGAAGAAAGAACATTAGTAAGAACACGATCAATGCACTTGGTGCTGTTGTTTGTTATCCTTCAGGGTTCATTGAATGCTGCAAGCAAAAGTATAAAGAATACACTAACAATAGTTACCTTTCCTTCTACTGGGACACTTGGATTTTGTAGAATCTCTGTTAAGCAGTTGCGAACATCCCTGAGAAAGGCATCAGCTACACCAGGTTTAGTATGAATACGTGTTATACATAGATGAATTCTGTAATAGAAAGAACATATTATAAGCATTTATTTAAAAGAACCAGCAGCTTCAGCTTTACCCAGATGGAAACTGCAAAACATTTAGGTTCCAACCCAATTTATTCAAATCACCAGACAATCGGAAAATGTCGAAATTATGTGATCCAATGGCAACCACACTAGTTACAGGCTGGCCAAAAATAAATATACCCTTCATTCTTTTCAATCTGAAAGATAAACAGTATTTCACATAAAATCAGACATTTCTTTTTATTCTGTTATACAAGGCGTGTCCGTAAAATAAGATCTCCAAGGCACTGGGGTCGCGAGGAACACTTTTACGCAAGATCCAGCCACACTAGCGTGTAGCTTGGTTCCCCTCCTACAAATACCCACCATTCCGAGCTATCTGCGACACTTAGTCTTGGTTTGGCAGCCATTCACGATGAAGCTTCCACTCACCACTCCCGCCAAGGGTGGGTGACGTTCTGTGATTTGTTTTTTGTGTGATAACGATACTGCACCATAGAAATTCATCCCCAGTTATGCGAAGTGTATGGACAACAGTGTATAGACATCAAAAACATGCAAAAATCGTGCAGACCGTTCAAAGACGGACATACAGACTTCCATGATAAACAGCGTGACGGATGACCATCGGTTTCATAGGAAACAGTTGTAAAAGTGGAGAGGGCAATGCTTGAAGATCGACAGGTAACGATTCGGGAGCTGCCCCAATTGAACGTTAGTGTCTGCAAGGTGGCTTCCCAAAATGCTCACCAAACATCCCAAATGGCAATGGGTTGAAGAAGCGGACTGCAAATTCCTTGAGTGCTATGCACAAGAGGGCGAGGATTTTTGAATTCAATTGTCACTGGCGACCAAACCTGGGTACACTAGATAACACCAGAGACAACAGAACAGTCCCGCCAGTGGCGACATTCAAATTCGCCAAACCCAAAAAAGTTTAAATAAACATGATTACTGGGACAAGATAAATGCTGATTGCAACTGACAGACTTTGAAGAACTTTCGCCATGCAATTCAAAACAAAAGAAGTCATGGCCACGATTTAGCTAAGAAAAAAGTGCTGTTTCACCATGATAATGCACTAGTACATTCATCCGGAATAGTCACTGCCAAAATGCATGAACTGCGCTACGAATTGCTGCCGCACCCACCGTACTCGCCCAACCTCGCTCCCTACGACTTCTTCCTGTTCCCAACATGAAAACATGGCTTGGGGGAAAGAATGAGCTCTAACAAGAAGGTTATCGCCGAGACAGAAGCGCATTTTGAATAGTTTGACAAATCATATTTTCTTTATGGGTTAAAGAACTGGACTTTAAATAAACACATAAAGAGTATAGAAGTGTTTTAAATGTGGACATGGAAAAAATGACAAAGACAAGATACATTGATAGAAAGACAAAAAAAGTGTGCTAGAAGAGGTGCGAGAAGAAAGATGCTTGCTGAAAGAAATTGAGAGGAGAAATGCAAAATTTGTTGGACATTCTCTGAGATATAACATTTCTGATAACATTATTTGAAGGACACACACTTAGAATAAGTAAAAGAAAAGAGGTAGGGCCAAAGAAAAATTCTAAAAAGACTGTCCCAATTGATGAAGTTTGGAAGCTGTTTACAGTGGATACACTGATTAGTGACATTGTAGTGTAATTGTAGATCATTATCAGTCCTTCTGCTAAAACGACAAACATTGCATTTTCAAGTTAAGTTGTGTTGAACACTAATATTGGTTTAATGTACTTTTTGGATCTAGGATCTTTTAAATAAGGTTAACATAGTGTAATTTTGGGGCAATATATCGTATACAAATATAAATACTTCGCCAGTATTTGCGAAAACCTGGAAAAAGCAATATACTCCCCCCAAAAAAGATATCAGAAATTTCTGCATTATTGAATCATTCAAATCATCTCCAAAGGAAGATTGCTTCGCTTACAAATGTTAATGTGATGACAGTGAATCGCATAAAGGTAAAAATAGTTGGAAAGATATCTTTAGAAAGTCAGAGAACTCAAAAAAATGTATAAAAAAGCGATTCACTACCCCTTAAGATGAACAAAAATTTCGTGACATTTGCCTGGGAAACAAGAGAAAATGTACAAAGGAGTTGATGAAAATCATAAATGAAAGGAGCGTTACTATATCTGCTAGCACAACCAGGCGTCATGTTATAGAAATGGGGTTTAAATGCCGCGGACCAGAGTAGAAATAAAAACTGTCTCCAGCTATTAAGTTAAAAAGTGTGGCATGGGCTAAACAACATCGACACCTGACGGTTTCAGACTAGTAAAAAGTGACTATTAAGTTCTTTATACCTGATGTTGGTTATTTTAGAACGATTTGATATCACTGTGTTCCAGTAAAATTAATATCTTTAATGTTTTCATTTTGTTCGAGGTTTGCTTCTCAGATAAGTTTCAGATCGAAATTATGATGAATAAATCTTCATTTGTTTGGCAAAGTCAGGATGATTCCCTGTGTCGTAAAGACTGTTAAGCATTCAGTAACGTAATGGTTGGGCAGTTATCAGGGAGGAGGTTTTTTTTTACATGAATGAAGCAGCATCAGTACAAACAGGTATTGGAGAAACGTCTGATTTTTCAAATCAATCAACGGTTTGCTGGTAAATCAGTAACGTCATTCTCAGAGATTAAACAATCAAGTTTTGCCTTAGACAGGCAATTTGCCAGATCAATACCCCATAGAGAACTCTTTTATTATTTGTCAGAAGTGTTTCTGTCTGTCTTTCTTGTAAAGTGGTTACAAGAAAGGCTGACACTTTACAAGAAATGTGTTGTGGTGATTTGGGTTCTCCAAGTGTGCTTATCTACAATGAAAGTAATACAAGATCAGAAAAATGTTGAAAATATATTAGGGCATTTTACTGCACATTCTTAAAAATCGATTAAAAGAATTTTACAAAATCACAATATACATTATTTTTAATTTACACCTACTCCCAAAAATAATATGGACCGACCAAGCGAAACTTAAGAAAAGGTATTTATAATGCCATAAACACCTCTACTGGGCTACACAAAACACATTTTAAAAGAAAAAAGAAATTTTTGACTTTTTAAGAACGATATGTTGTTTTATGAGCTATACAATAACTTAATAGCCGAAAGTACATTGATATTTTAAGAGGTACTAAAATGATATTTTTAGATAATTTACTTTTAGCAGAATATCATACATATTATCTGGATGGAGCTCCAGCACATTGTACATAAGTCCCTCAAGAGTTAACAACTATGTTCCAGGATAGATGGTTAATATGATTACGATCTAAAACATGGCCAGCTAGATCTCCTGACCTAACTCCTTTAGATTTTTACTTATGGCGCAAAATTAAAGGATGTGTTTATAACAGTAGTAGGTATTATAATTTTATGAGAGGAATTAGAGCAAAGAACAAGAAATGCATCTAGTAAACCAACCCCAAGTGAAATCCAGAGACCTATTGTATCTTCAAATTTGTTTTGTGTTAAAATTTTGATGTTATTAAATCATAAAACTATTTCTTAAATTGTACCGCCTTTTTTATTCACAAAGCCAAAGCCACTTTTACCATCCATGTTCATTAGGATACGACATTTCAAGACTAAGAACTGGGAAAAAAAATTACCAGATAAATGAAATGTCCCCAACTTCAAATTAAACAATAAACACAAAGGCTATCATCCTTAGAGAAGTTTTATATAAATTTATATGGTCTATTTAAAAGAAAAACAACACAAAACAGTCACATACCCCTTTTCTATATACTTTGCAGTATGTATAATGTCTCTTGTTGCCTTAATATACCCATCCTTTCCCATACTCAACATTGTGGCCCAGCACACTGCAATGTTGCCACCTGCTCTGGAGCCGCTTACAGTTGGTGAACCATAAACACCTCCTGGCCAATCAGTAGTCACAGTGTATTGATGGTGGAGATACCTAAAAAGGCAATATTTGTTTAGTAAACATATGGCAAAAATTGAAGGAGAGATTTCACAGTTTATTTTAGGAATATTTAATCATTTCATGATTTTAAGAAAGCCACTTGCGTTTTGTAGATATGGGATGATAAAGCTTTTTAGACAAAAACAATTTTGATATTTTTAGGATTATTAATGTATCCTAAATAAAAGTATAGCGTACTGCACTGGGCCTACCAAGTACACAATTTTTTTTAAATATGTTTTTACTGACTTTCCAAAAAATCTGAACACCTTGTAAGTTTTTTATACTATTCTATTTTGTCTCTGATAAGAAACGGTAACAAAAAATCAGGACGAAGTAAGTGCATTATGGTAGTGAATTTTCATAAAGATGCTTTTGATAACAAATATGCCTTTTTTTAATGAAAACAGGCATCAAATTTCGCAACCAGTATAAGCTATATAGTAGAAACAATATACCATATTTCATCACAATAACTTTATTGTTTGAAAAAGTACCAAAAAAAATCCGAAAATAATCTTAATGTCCCCGAAAAAACAGATCCGACTTTCCTGGCAACGATCTTCTTCAAGCTATATCCACCTACCAAGATATAATTATTCACAGATTTTCGACAAAACTCATAAAAAATTGCAAACAATTTTCTCATGACAATCTGAAAACATTTTTTTACAATAACTTATTAAACATTTTATTATTAATTATCAAAATTTAACAAAAATTCTACAAACAATGATTTCTTCGGAAAGACACTGGATTTTTGGCGAATAATATAAACAAAACCCCCCTGAGTGTGTAATTTTCATGGGACTCTGCTATATAGTGGTAAAAACGCCGTATCATAATCTTTGTGCCAAAAACGTGAAACAATTGAAATAATTCAAAAACGAGGAATAGTGTCAAACCTTTTTTTACAAATATGCATTATAGTTCGATGAAAAATGCAATATGAGGTGTTCTATTTAAAAAAAAAAATTTGTATCACCAACGACCTATGGGCCACCCTGTGATTGTCGAAATAGTTTTATACGATGCAACTGTAGACACCCTATAATTAACATATACAATTATCTCTAGTATCTTGTATAATAACGGCAATATTGAACTTTATCGTAGAAATGCCTCACGCTGTATATATGTAAGCAGGTAAAAAGTGAAACTAACACTGCATATGGGTTCTCCCCGATCGCGAGGCATGGCGGGAGAGATGCGGGGCCTACTCCCGGGACGCGTTCACGGATGGATCTAGCAGATAGCGTGGGACGGAGGCTGATGTCTATTCTGAAGGACCAAAAGTAAGTCACAGTATCTCTCTCGGGGTTCACGCAATGGTTTTTGAGGTCGAAATGTACGCAATCCTCCACTGGGTACGAGGAAACAAGAGGAGAGGCTACCCCAACAAGCAGATCTTCATAGTTAGAGACAGTCACGCAGCCCTTACGGCTCTAAGTAGCCCATGGGTAAACTCCAGACTGGTTAGTGAATGTCGAGACGAGATGAGTGGTCTGGCCGGGCAGAACGAGGTTACCCTCATCTGGATGCCGGGCCACTGGGGGGTCAAAGGCAATGAAGAGGCTGACAGACTCGTGAAGGGAGGATCAACGAACCATTTATCGGACCAGAACCGGTCCTAGGCGTGACGAAGAGTGCTGCCAGGGGATCCATTAAGTCCTGGGTCAGAAACCAACACAAGGCATTCTGAGCAGATCGCCCGGGGCTTAGACATGGGAAGATATTAATTGGGGAACTCAGTCCAAAGAAAGCTGTAGAGCTTTGTTAGTTTTCATTACACCTGGGTATCCGCTTCACAAAGGCTGCACTGGCTGAATATTTTACCATATAGTTGGGTACCTGGAGATCCACATCGCAGTACCTGTACCAGCTAAGGATTATTAGCTTGTTAACTTTCTTTATGTACTTCTAGCATTTAGCGTGAATGATAACACCTGGGGGCCCACTTCATAGCGTTTACTCTGGCAGAATAAAATAGGTTTTGTTTTCTTAGGAACCTTTGTGCAGGGGCAACTGGGACCTGGCTTCATGGTGTCTCGGTTGACCTGTGCAACAATTTTGCAGATTTATTCAACCCCGTATATTTAATACTGCCAATGAATAAAATAAAAAGCAATTGACCTAAAATGCTGCCCTGTGGTACACCCCTTTCAACATCCCTCAGGTCAGAGGTCCAAGTTCCGTCATTGGTCTGAATAATTACTTTCTGTTGCCACTCCAAAGACTCCAGGATACAGTTCACCATTGAAACAATTGCATCCTGAGTGGACCTACCCCTACGAAAGCCATACTGAGCCCTAGACAACAAACCATCTTTCTCCAGAAACTCATACAACCTCAGACAGTATGTTTTTTCAAAAATGTTTGCAAAGGCAGGAATCAAAGAAATTCCCCTATAATTTCTCAGTCATATTTCTTGTGAATGGGCTTGGCAATTGATATTTTTAAGGATGAAGGGCAACAACCTTCAGCAAAGGATTCATTTATTGAATAAGACACTATGGGAGTGATTTCACACGAAATGGGCCCCAACAGAGAACATGGTATGCCATCATAACCCGACGAGTTTTTCTTGGAAATGTCATTAATTATAGATACTATTTCAATATCAGTGACAGGAAAAAGGTAGAAAGAATCTGAACAACCCAGAAAACCATTCACACAAAGCTCAAGATTTAAAGATGTTGGCGTCTTAACAGAATCAAGAAAATAATTATTGAAAAAATTTGCTGCTTCTTTGTGGGAACTTACCTCCACACCATTCTGGGTAGTGAATTTCCTGGGATAGTTAGCTTGTGTGCTTAGATTGACCTCCCCCTTTATTATTTGCCAAATAGCTTTCCCCTTATTGTCATTATTCAAGTAAAAGTCTGCAGTATGAGTATGTTTTGATTGAGATATATTTTCCTTGTGCTTTTTTAATGTATCCTTATATTAATTTAAAGTTTCCAGATCGCCGGTATCCTTGCACTGTCTATGTAGCTTACGGAGGTAAGCTCCTTCACTTTTGATGTTGTCATTAACCCATCTTTTGTCTGAGCATTTATTGTTACTGTAGATTTTTTCAGATCAAAAGGAAAAGCTTGTTGAACTTTTTCAAGAAATATATCCATAAATATATTGAACTTTTCATCAGAATTTTGACCCTGAACTACACTGGTCCACGTCTCTATGAGATAAGGAATGAACACGTCTCTATGAGATAAGTTGTAATTATTGTAATCTTAAATACGTTGGACAGACTAGAAGAACCATTGAAACTAGATTTAAGGAACATTTGGCTCAGCTGAAATACTGTAGACAAGTCATACATGTCACAGCATATTTGGGATAATAATCACCACAAAAAATAAAGAAAATCTGAAGCTTATAAAAAATGTTAAACAACCGGCAAAATTAGATGCCTACGAAACCATTTATATCTCTAACGCCATAAAAAGCAAAAGTTCCCCAAACCGAGCTCCGCCACTGATTCATAGCTCGCTGTTTGAACTGCCTCTTTGATATAAAATATACATATTCCGAAACTCGGTAGGTAAAGTTATAACAGGATTTTAAAAAGGACGTCGCAGCAATTAAAATACAAACGTAGAAAATTGGAATTTTCATCGTCTGATGACACTAACTTTGATAGTGAAACGATCGTCAGGCCTTTAAAAGATGTGTTGTGGTGACTTGGGTTCTACAAGTGTACTTAACTTGGTCGTGTTTGGTTGTTGATATCGCTCAATCCATTAACATTGTTTAATATGTTTTTACTTACGTTTTACTTTTATAAAGAATTACAGATGAACCTTTGGGGCTGTATCCATATTTATGTGTATCAGCTGATATACTAGTAACACCTGAAAGCCTAAAATCGTATGTTGGAATTGGATAACCAGCATCATCCATAAACACAGTTAAAAATCCTCCTAAACATGAGTCTACATGTACTGGGATATTGTATTTTTCTCCTAATGCTGCAATAGCCTGAATATCATCCATTGTTCCATATGGAAAGTTAGGAACAGATCCTACAAGCTAAAGAATTTTTTTTAATGTTTTTTAATTCTTAAGATAATAAGAATATTTGTGTTTATTTAAATGGCCTTAAGTCTAGTATCATTGTAAAGTATTATACACTGTGACACTGTCCCAGATTGGTGTGGCATGTATTGCTATCTCAGTTATTATAAGAGCTACAAAGTCAGTTAAATGGGTAATGTTTCTCACGATTCTATTACCATTTTAGAACTGCCATCACATTTTATCAATTTCTTTTGTTTTTGAAATAATCGTGAAAAACCTTAATTGTGCGTTTTTGACAAACCCCCGTATCTCACTTATCTGAGAATATACAGTATTTTGGTTCAGACATTTTATGGGCACTCTTTTAAGGTCCTTGCAATAAAAAATAAAACAAGAGAATAGCTTTTACCATTTTTGAGACAATGATTATACCTTTGTTTTTTCTTATGGACGCCATATTCAATTTTTAGTGCATTAAATAGCATTTCTATCCCCTTTTAAAAAAGTTTTTTTTTTAATTTCAACAACACACCACGAGGGCTTACAGCCTAAATACTATCGTACCGTCGGTGTCGACAAGGAGGAAAGAGGCAACTTGTTAATTGTGGACTTGAAGGTTTGGAGGTTCGGGGGAGGAGGAAAAACATGTGCTGGCAAGGAATTCCACAACTTGGAAGTCCTCGGGACAAAAGAACGGGCATAACAAGATGTTCTATGTCTGATGACCTGGACAGTAAAAGGGTGCATTCGCTCTGTTCCCCTGGTAGATCTGTTGGGGGCAGCAGTTGGAGGAACTATGGAAGAAAGCTCCTCTGAGCAGTGCCCGTGCAGATATCTATAAAAGAGAGAGAGAGAGAGGTCACAAACGGCACGTCGGTGGGCAAGGGATGGCAGCCTTTGAGTGAGGGTAGGGTCACCGATGAGACGTATAGCTCTCTTCTGAATGGAGTCCAGGATAGCGAGTGTAGAAGCGGCAGCAGCACCCCAGATGTGGGAGCAATATTCGAGGTTCGGTCTTATTTGTGCAGTATATAAGGTATAGATATTAGCTGGTGAAAAGTATTTGCGAGCCCGGAAGAGGAAACCTAATTTCTTAGCAGCCGCTTCTGCAATTGATGTGACATGTTGGTGCCAATTGAGATTTCGATCCACAGAAATGCCAACAACTGAAAAGGACTCATTACTTTGAATAACTTGGTTGTATATTGTGATGGGTCTAGGGCTGGTGTATCTCTTATGAGAGAGAAAGCAAGACTGTGATTTGGTGGGGTTGAATTGTACAAGATTTATACTTCCCCAGTCTAATATTTTTTGGACATCCACGGAGATAGAACCCTCCATGAGTCCTAATTGGGCTAAAGAGACAGGCTTAAAATATTGTATATTTGAGTGGAGGGTGCTGTCGTCCGCGTAACTGTGAACTGGGTTGGATGTGCTAGAGTGGAGGTCAGGTCAGGTCATTGATGTGGAGAAGAAACAAAGTAGGGGCTAAAGCTGAATCTTGAGGAACTCCTGCATTAATTGGATACAGTTTAGAGGAATGGCCATTAACAACAACCGAAATGCTCCGGTTGGAGTGGAAATTTGTTGTCCACGTACAGAGTTTTGGTGGTAGGCCATAGGCCGGTAGTTTATTAAGCAGTGCTGCGTGTCAGACCTGGTCGAATGCTTTGGATATGTCTAGAGCGACAATCTGGGATTCACCGTGTAGTTCCATAGACTTGTTCCAAGAATGATGACAAAGGAAAGGAGGTCGGCAGTTGATCTGCGCTGACGGAATCCATACTGCCTGTCGTGGATTAGACTGTGTTTTTCGAGAAATTTTAGTAATTCGGTGTTTATATACTTTTCCATCACTTTAGAGACGACTGAAAAGAGAGAAATAGGTCTGTAGTTGCTAGGAAGCGCTTTGGATCCTTTCTTGGGGACGGGTTGTACTCGAGCAGTTTTCCAGTTACTAGGGAATGTGCCTCTATTGTAAGATGTCTGAAACAGACGAGTCAGGGCAGGAGCAAGTTCTGGTGCGCATTTTTTGAGAACAATTGCTGGGATCTCGTCAAGGCCAGAGGTTTTCCTGGTATTAAGAGAAGAGAGCATCTTTCATACCTTTTTAGTTTTGAAAATATCAGTCATTTTATGCGCGACATTGGGAACTGTTGGTGGTTGAACATTTGGAGGTGGGTTGAGAGTAGAATTGCCGGCGAACAACGAGGCAAAAAGTTCAGCCTTGCCCAGGGCGGTAGAAACAATTTCATCCCCTGAGACAAGAGGTGGGAACGTGCTCTTGCAGAAATTATTCCCAATAGATTTAGCAAGAGTCCAGAAGGGTTTGCTGCTGCTAGCTTAAGAGGACTTTGTTTTTGATGTGGTTATTAAACGAGTTTTTTGCCTCAGAAAGAATGCGGACATAGCTGTTTCTTGTGTCGTTAAATGCTTGACAGTTTTCTTGACTGGGATTGTGTAGAAGCTTTTTGTGAGCTTTGACCTTTTCAAGTCTGGCCTTGTCACATGATTTAGAGAACCAGGGCTTTTGAGTGGCTGCAGAGGTTTTATGTGTACGTGGAATAAATAATTCCATGCCAGCTTGGATAATTTCAGTGACGTTTTGTGAGATATCAGAGGGGTCAGAATGAGAGAAGCAGACAGACGCCCATGGAAATGAGGAAAAGTTATCTCGCATTTCGTCCCAGTTCGCGGAGTTGTAGTGCCAAACGATACGTGGGTGTGATGACTGTGTGACCTCGGGTTGCATTGCGCAGGATGCAGTGCCCAAGCCGTGGTCTGAGCGACCCAGGGGGGCGGTGACTGATATCTTATAGCAGTCAGGATTTGTGGTAAGAAGGAGGTCCAAGGGATTTGAGCTGTGTGTTGGGATGTGAGGAAAGTAAGTAGGTTGCTGAACCATATTGGCTAAAGAATTGCTGACTGCAAAGGCCTCCGCTGCTCTTCCTTGTGGATCGGTTTTTGAAGATCCTAGCCATTCCTTATTATGGACATTGAAGTCACCAAGAATAACGACCTCGGAGGAAGGATATTCAGAAATCAGATGGTCGGTTTTTTCAGAAAGGTAGTCAAAGAGCTGGACAAAGTTGTTGTCAGAAGGTGACCGGTAAATGCAACAGATTAATTTAGTTGCAGCCCTGAGAGATAGTTTTATCCATAGTATGTCTTTTCTTCCAGCTTCTAAATTGGGGAGTCTGGTGCAGGGTAGATTGATACAGACGTACGCGCACACGCCTCCATGCAATCTAAAAGAAGTAAGTAGCTCATACTCAGGGAAATTAAGGTGATTAGTGGCTGTTTTGGCACTGATTTGAGTTTCGGTGAGGAAGAGGAGTTGGGGCCTATTAGACTGGAGGAAATGATGGACGGAGTTCAGGTTAGAATTTAGCCCACATATATTCGAGAAGGATATGTTAAATCTTGATGCTGGCGCCCCCTGTACACCCCTCTCCGGGAGATCCGAATGGAGGGGTATTTTATCTCCGGAATATTTTGTACATGGAGGAGCCATCATCATTTTTGTTTATAAAGGAAACCGACTCATACACCAGAACCGGAAACGCCGTTGGGAAACCCCTTGATGTAAGGGCTGGTACCTCCTCGGAGGTGAAAAAAAATCCTTTACTATCACGTAAAGGAAAATTCCACTACCACCTACTATATTGCAAGTATACCACACCAGCCAACTATTAAAGAGCTGACCAGGTATGTTCTATTACAGAAATAAGAAAAAAATATTAGTTACCTGTATCTCGCAAAAAAAAAGTGTTAATCTAGTTAGGCTCTGGTTCAGGATAACGTCCAATTTTTCTTTCATTCACTCATTTTAGTACATGATTGAATGCTTCACTACACTAGCTAGACAATGAGGAAATCATTCTTGCATTATTATCGATTAAATGTATTGAACGAATGTAAGAACAGTTAGTTTGCGGTAATTTTGGGACCATTAAAAATACAAGCTTATACAAATAACGTTTGGATATGAACTGTTCTATTTAAAGAAATTGTTCTATGTGGCCACCACCTTGATCAATACACATTTGACAACGATTTTGCAGAGGGTTTATTGCCCTAACTAATGTGTTTGTATTCAGTGCACGCACAGCGTTTCAGACTGTTTTTTTTCTCTAAAATTGCAACAGTTTTTGTGAGCTTCAAGTCGTAAGTTTCGTTCTTAATGTGTCCTCATACAAAGAAGTCAAGGGGATCTAGCAGGCCAAAAAATATCGCCATTAATCTAGTGGCAAGTTTTCTTCTAAATAATTCTTTGCAGCGGCAGCTTTATAAGCTGGACAACCATCGTGCATAAACAAAGTTTGATCCAAGTTCCCCACAGCTGGGATTATTTGCGTTTCCAAGAGCTGAAGATATCGTGCTGCATTCAAATTGAAATTAAAAATGAATGGTCCAATTAATTCATTTGTAAGAATTTTAATAATTTCATGTTTAAATTCAGATAGCATTTTACAGTTACCTATTATACCGCACCAAACATTAAATCCAAATTTTGTTTGAAATCGTCTTGGTGGGGTGAGCTGTGGGTTTTCTATAGTCCAGTTATGGGTATTATGCCTGCTGAAAACTATGCAATTGGTAAATTGAGTTTCGTCAGTCCATAATATTTCCATCGAAAATTTGGGATTTTCTCACATATTTTGAATGTACCATTCACAAAATCTTAGTCTTCGGGGAAAATCATTTGCCAAAAAATCTTCTACTATCCTAGGCTTGTATGGATTCTATTTATTAACGTTCAGTATTCGATAGATGGATGAATTAGGGGTATCCATTTCATTACCAATTTTT
Organism: Tillus elongatus; assembly: GCA_964006375.1. NCBI lineage: Eukaryota > Metazoa > Arthropoda > Insecta > Coleoptera > Cleridae > Tillus > Tillus elongatus. Next base: position 83,553,642 of record OZ023262.1, on the reverse strand, counting down.
CTAACCGATGAGGTGGGGTTATTATCAGTGTATTGTGACACAGCATCAATTCTCTCCTGATTTTTCACAGCATATTTACGATTTATGGGTTTTGCAAAACTCCCATTATTAAGCAAATATATTACCAGACCCCTAAAATGTCTTGCATTTGGTTGATGCCTTTCAGGACATTTATTTTCAAAAATTTCACAGACGCTGTAGAGTTTCTGTGCGCTACAAAGTAAGTTTCTAACATGTCTAATTTTTCTTCATTAGTATAATTAAGAGCCATGTCTAATGGTCGGGTATTTGAAAATAAGATGAACGTAATGGAAATTAAATTAAACCAAACAGAAGCAATTAACGAATTCAAATTGAATTAATGAAATACAATGAAAATAGTACAGAAGACACTTCAAATTAAACCTTATTTGACGTTATAAGGTAAACAAATTGTTGGCTCGTCTACTACATGGTATCAAGTACATCAGTAAAATTCATTAGGAAATTTTTAGATTTGTTTATTTCAGTATTTATTCGAAAGAAAATACCATGTAGTAATACATTTTTGAAAGGGGGATAAAAATGCTATTTAAGGCAATAAAAATCCAATATGGCGTCCATAAGAAACAACAAAGTTATAATTATTATCTCGAAAACGGTAAAAGCTATTCTCTTGTTTTATTTTTTATTGCAAAGACCTTAAAAAAGTGCCCATAAAATGTCTGAACCAAAATATTGTATGTTCTCAGATAAGTCAGATACAGGGGTTTGTCAAATACGCACCATTTTGGTTTTTCCGGATTATTTCAAAACCAAAAAACAATCAATAAAATGTGATGGTGGTTCTGAAATGGTACTAGAATCCTGAGAAACATTAGCCATTTAACCAACTTTGTAGCTCTTATAATAACTGATATAGCAATGCACCAATCTGGGACACCTGTATGTACATTCTTAACTTTTTAATAAAACAGTGCAATTTAAAACTACAAGGTCAAGAAATATATTGTGCATCTTTATCACGACACTGCAAATATCATTTCAAAACAAAAGAGTAAAAGACATTAAGCAAAAAAAAAACTTTCCTTTGGGTATATCGCAATAGGTATTTAGAAATAATCAACAACAAACACAAATACATGTCAATTTATTTTTGAAACTCTACTTGTGGAATACTTTTAGTATGATAATTTAGAATCAGCCTATATACAGGGCAATATTTCGCCATCATACAGGCGCAGTCAAAATAATACTAGTAGTTCATATAATAATTTTCCTAATGTCGCTCCTAACAAAGGTGCAGCTGACGATTTAGATTTTCAATTCTAACTTTTAAGCAACCTTGTAGGTGTTAATGAAATTTTGTACATTGCCTGTGAAGCCAGTAACAGACTTAGCCCCGCACTTGTAGGGTCAAAATTTTGACAGGTGTCATTTTTCGAAAACCAAAAACTAATTTTTAAATACTTTGGGCCTCTCTGTTAAAAAAAAAGATACTCTTCATTTGTTTACTCCACCATTTTCGAGATAATCCAATACTTATACAATCTATTATCAGCAGTATTTCTTACAAAATTTTCAAAATTAATTACACTTTTTATTCACCGTCAATTTATAAAAATACAATACTAACTGACCTACTATTTTCGCATACTAATTACAACCAGATATTATTAAAAACAAATAATTTTAAGAATTTAATATGGGTTGATAATAACTTAAGGGGAACAGAAAATTGAAAATAAAAAAATGTGAAGCCTAAAATAAGTAAAGTTCTAATCGCCTTTTTCATCAGATGTTTAAAATGAGCATGTTAAACTTCAGCACACTTTCTTAACCTACGAATTTGTTTTCACTGTAGTTGGAACAACATTACAGGATCGTTTCATACTTGTTCGCAAAAATGGATTATCCTTTGAAGTAGCTCTTCCCTACCTTGTTTTTTTCAAATGACCCAAAAAAAAAAATAAATCCAAGAGATTGGGGTCTGGAGAACTAGATGGCCACATAATAGGTCTGCTGTAACCTATCAAACGATTGCCAAAAGTATCAGACGTACAATTCTTCTTGCTTTCAGATAATTGCATTATGCCTAAGTGAGTGATGGACGTGCCGCCACCTAGTTGCAGAATCAGGTAATATCTTGTCACGCCAGCTCCAAATAACACAAAGTGTTAAAAAATAGAGACTGTATACAACCAACTAACAATTTAGTAAATTGTCAGCCCTGGCCCATTTCTACCCTAATATAGGGACAAAGTATATAAGGCTAGATGCATTCTCGTAACAATTAGAACCGTAGGCCGGTTTCGCTCTCATTAGAGCTCTTCAGTACGGCATACTAATTGCAGCGAAAAGACACCCATAAAATAATACGGCTATAGTAGCCAGCCTTTCAACAGTAAGTGAGTGGTGGACGTGCCGCCACCTAGTTGCGGAACCAGGTAATATGTTGTCACGCCATCTCCAAATAACACAAAATGTTAAAAAATAGAGACTGTATACAACCAACTAACAATTTAGTAAATTTAGTCTATGGTTCTAATTGTTGCGAGAATGCATCTTACATACTTTGTCCCTATATTAGGGTAGAAATGGGCCAGGGCTGAGAATTTACTAAATTGTTAGTTGGTTGTATACAGTCTCTATTTTTTAACACTTTGTGTTATTTGGAGCTGGCGTGACAACATATTACCTGGTTCCGCAACTAGGTGGCGGCATGTCCACCACTCACTTAGTGTTGAAAGGCTGGCTACTATAGCCTTATTACTTTATATGTGTATTTTCGCTGCAATTAGTATGCCGTACTGAAGAGTTCTAATGAAAGCGAAACCGGTCTACGGTTCTAATTATTGCGAGAATGCATCTAGCCTTACATATTTTGTCTCTATATTAGGGTAGAAATGGGCCAGTGCTGACAATTAACTAAATTGTTAGTGTGTTGTATACAGTCTCTATTTTTTAACACTTTGTGTTATTTGGATCTGGCATGACAAAATATTACCTGGTTCCGTAACTAGGTAGCGGCACATCCACCACTCACTTAGTGTTGAAAGGCTGGCTACTATAGCCGTATTCAGGGGTCAAGGAGTCGCGGGCCAAAGAACTCCAGGGGGGAAGCTGAGGAAGTGGAAACAACAACATAAACTTTCGATGAAGCTTTCCCCAAGACCGTCATGCGCGGTGAAGTGCCGCATCCTGCACACGGTGACCCTGCTGATAACTAAACATGACGGATCTAGACAAGGAGGTCGAAGTAAACTCCCCCAATCTACGGTGTCACGTGACCCGTGCCTAGGGATGGATGGAACCAGGGTGATGGTGTCGTGAACAGAACCTCTGGAGTACCGGGCAACCCTCCAGAGTAACCCGCCTTGCACCACACAAGGGGTTCTGATGGTGTGGACAGTATTTCCCCCATTCTTGTGGGAACAACATGAAGATTATAAATATATATGGAACCAAAACCAATGAGGCCTGAGGAGTGGTTCCGACTACAGACTCGTGCCTTGAGTCTATTCCGGAAACGGAGACGAGCCAGGCGTCGGCAGCGTCCGCGGACTCTGGAGGTCTCACGACCGACGTAAATACGAGAGATCGGGGGGTAGCTTCGGCCACAAACTTGTGTCCGACACCCAAGCTGGAAGCTGGGTCCCACCCGAGGGCGGCCAGGTCCGCGGACTCTGGGGGCCCCTCCACCAGTCCACATGTGAGGACCCTACTGTAGGGGTAGAGGGACTGCCCCGGCAGCCCAAGTGTCTTTCCGGGGCGCAAAGAAAGAAGTTCCGGAGGGCGCAGAAAATGGCGACCGAGACGTGGACGGTCGAGAAACCTGTAAAGGCGCAAAAGCGGTGTGCGAGTCAGAAGAGGACGCGCTCGGACTCTAGCACGCCTACTACAGACAGACGTCCGAAAAGGGCAAGGCCACCTGTAAAGGCGCGAGAGGAGAGTGCGAGTCAGAAGACGCTGCGCTCGGGCTCTAGCACACCTACTACAGATAGACCTCCCAAAAGGATCAGGGCCGGAACACCGACGCAGACTGGCTCGTATAGGGAGGCTGCGGAGGGCCTCAAGTGTCACTGACAAAATGAGCCGAATTTTTAGAACCCATATCAAAACTGTCAAGTACAAATACAAACTATCAAGGATACGATTCCAAACCAATACCATGGAGTTCACCAAATTCCTTGTTCCGACTGTTCCCGATCTAACCCTCGCAGTTAGAAAATTCTACCCCTCATTTGCACTGGCCATGCATCATATTCACACAGGCAACAAAATATACTTCGACAATACAAAAACAATAGCCCCAGTTTACAACTTCAAAACCATAATTATTTGCAAACCGATCAAGATCATAAAACACCCCACATTTAATGTTGTTTATTATATTATCATTACAAACACACAAAATGGCCAATAAATCAATAGACAATTCAACTACCCTTTTACCTGACCCAACAAATATCTCTCACCCTCTTAATCTGCTAAGTACTAATACTAATACTCAAGTACCTGATTTAATAGTTAAATAAATAAATATATAAAACAGTTGAATGTTAGAACAAGATCTCCGAAAATATTAAGACAATAAAAAACACTAAAAGGTTTGTAAAAAATGATAAAGGCTATCTGATGATGAGACCTTACTATACTGTGGCGGAATTTATGAACGATGAAAGCTAGCCTACTTTTTAATGTTTGTATGTAGTGTAATGTATAGTGTTATATATGTATATATATATATATATATATATATATATATATATATATATATATATATATATATATATATATATATATATATATATAATAAAATGTGTATATACTTTATTTCTTTGGTAGTAGATTTGATGGCCCAATTTTAAAAATTATATTGACTGGATGCTTATGTTTTAATATTTAATTGTTGAAGTGTGATATGTGAGTACAATTATGTACACATCTTTGACAAAGAAAGTATTATTATTATTATTACTATTATAAACCCTACCCAGGAGCCTGCTAGCTAGGCGACACGCTATAAATAATACAAGTGAGTGATTTGGTCTAAAAACTTATATCATTTGATCTTTTAAAAGTCCACAGTTCTTAAGGGGCTCAATTATCAATAGATGAACCACATTCTTTCAAATTTCCACCAAACTAAAGAAATCAAAAAATACTTACCATTATTGTACATGAGTTAATAGCTCTCTTCATTCTTTTGACATCCACTTGAGTTGTATATGGATCAATTGGTATATAACGCACTCTGAGCCCTAAATATTGGGCGGCCTTGTCAAATGCAGAATGAGCAGTCACTGGAATTATAATTTCGGGTTTCTTAATACCCTTCACTTCTTTACCATAGTCACGGTAAGCTTTGCAAGCCATTATTATAGACTCTGTGCCACCACTGGTCATCTGTAATATGTAAGTAGATAATATGAAATGCACATTCAACAGATTCTTGCCAAAATAATGTTTCTTATAATGGTTGTTTTCATAATGCTCTGCCAAGTGAGATTAGAGGTTCTAACACATTGAGTATTTTTTAAAGCCCCTGAAAAGATTACCTTCTTCAGAAGGAATGTTATTGCATTGAGGGGTTCTCCTGACTTATTTTACTTATATATTTATACTTTGTATTAATCTTATACTTCATCTATTTATGTTTGCCCATATATATATATATATATATATATATATATATATATATATATATATATATATATATATATATATATATATATATATATATATATATATATATATATATATATATATATATGTTTTGTGTTTATGTTTTTAATTGTGTTGTGGTTTGCATTTTGTATTTATATTATTTGAATTTTAATTTTTTGACAACACCACAAACTAGGACTATCATAATAATTATGTAACTGTAATCTGTTAAATGAAGGCACCTATCTATGCAAATTCTCTGAGAAGTGACAGGGGGTAGGGGGGTATATCTTCTGGAAGAGAATTAAAGGGCCTTGATGTGGCAATGAAACAAATAAGTAAGGCAATAATAGGCACTTATGAAGAAAACTGTTCAGGCAAAACAAACCATACAAAGAGTAAAACTGTTTGCCCAATAACATCATCATCAGCTGTTATACCAAAATGAGGTGGAATTGATTCTGAAGGCAGATGAAACTGACATAGAATCCATAACGAAAGTGTACACTTCATACACTTTCCGGGCTGACTAACATTAGAGTACAAAACATAAACCAAAGTAAAGCTGCCAATTGATATAATGAGAATGGGCATCTCGTAGATGCACATTCATTAGTAGCCTTCGGCCTTGGTTTTGCCGTTTGAATTTGACATGGTCTTGTAGCTCTCCACTCCTAAATTGTGACTAAAACATTTAATGGCGTTATTTTTACATTATCCTCAGTTCCACGAAAATAGTTGCACTGAGAAAGCTTCATTTCATACCTTATACTTAATCGAAGTTCATTGTACCTGTCAATGTACTCAACATTACGAGCCCTTTTATATTTTTGCCAGTGTTTTAATTTCGTTAGAAATCCAAAGAAGATAGCAATCACTCTTTTTTCTTAGTGAAAAAAATGTCTAGTAGTATATGTAATATATTTTTTTGCATAAAAGTCTTAGAGCATAGAATTAAGATCTATTAACTTATCAAGATCATTCCAGAAAATATCAGGAAGATTAGTATACAATGCATGAAAATGGCATTTATGGAAATTATAAGATTTATGTTCAGTATTACCCCCAAGAGAAAAGAGTACTGATCACGTAGGCCAAACCTCTAGAAATTTTAACACCCGATACAAGGAACATATTTCTGCATTTAGAAATAACCACGCTGACAAATCTACATTTGCAAAACATGCCATTGATACTGAACATAAACCTACAGTAAATAACCGCATACAACCACTACATTTTTGTATTCACAAACGTAAACTAGACTTTTTTGAAGCTTTGGAAGTCAAAAAGCACACACACAACAATAGCTACCTTGTTCTAAATGAGCAAACTGATTTAATGAATTCCCCTTTCTTGGATATTCTTCTTTCTAATTAAATAAGTAAAAGAAAATAAATTGAACCATTCTTTCAAAAAAGTTGTAATAAGATAATGAGTTGATGTATGTCGATATTTTCGTTGTATAGAGACTGCTTTATTACTGTTATTGTTTAGTTGTTTTATTGTTATAACTGTTTATATAGTTATTATACGCTAGTTCTATTTTTATGTTAAATATTGACATACATCACGTAGACATTTTGAAAGCCTCATCCGTCATCTGTGTTTCATTTCATTTTAGTTTAAATTTGATGAATTTTTTGATCAAAACATCATATCATAACATAGCAACAAATCTTTATTTGTATTTGTCATGATTTCGTACTAATTCAATTTTAATCTGTCTGAAAATGCTGTCAAGCAGCGAAACTAGTCACAGAAATGTTGAACAACATCCGAGAACATCTAACCCAACAGTGAAGCCAGAGAAGTAGTCTCCAAGTCTGTATATAGTATGGACCAGTTTCACCAAGTAAGGGCAACCACAATCAATGGACAGTTATATATTCAATTTTTGTTTTGTTTTTGAAAAGATCTGCCGAGAAAATATATAAACTAAGGCTCATCAGAAAATTCACAAAAAAATTGAATAAGTTTCATGGTTAGTACCACCTTTCTTACCTTATTGGTTTTGATGTTTACTGAGGTCACTACAAATGATTAATTATCATAAGGCTTCTCACTTACTAAACTTTCCTACTTATTTGACTTCCTAGATAGTAAATACATGTACCAGGAATGGGACAATAATTGATCAAGTATATTTGCAATTTAACAAATTAATTCAGGAAGGTCTGTTTTGTATCTTACTTATGCTTTGATATTGTGGCAATGTAACAAAGAATATTTATTACATTAGTTTCAGTGTGCAACATTATAGGCTGCTTCCATTAAATTATTTGGTATCACTAGCAGAAGTTGTAACGATTATGTTTCGTTACTGCTTTAATTATTCAAAATAAACCCGTAAGAGACTTAATTTATAACCGACAATCTAATATCTGTAAGGCAATTCATGTTTTAATTTCAAAATTATTTTCATGAAAAATCGCTAAATCTTCAAGTACCGTAAACCCCTTTACTGCATTTCTAATTTGTACATTAAAATTCAATATATGTTTGCCATGGGAAACTACCTCGCATTATTACAGAACAAATATTTCCAGGAACGAAATAAGCATTGAAAATATATGTTAGGAATATTCGAGAACAAAATATTGTTTATCTGTAATTTTCTGATCGGTGATGTCACCCAGGAAAGACGGTTGGAAACATTGCAGAGAATTGCCGGCAAAACCTTCAACTGTGGACACTGGAGGTGAGACGTCGTGACTTGACCACCGATTGGAGGTCTTGTTTTATCTCATTCAAAGACTGGAGGCTAGAAAGAGCTCGCGCACAGCCACCAACAGTCACGGTAAGAATTTTTGCGTGCAGCTAGTAGGAATTGCAGAACCCGACACATTAGCGAGGACTCTCTGCTGAGCGTTCATAGAGTGAACACCCGTAAGTTTCGGTGGCTATTAAATTATCTTAAAACGGGGTTGTAATGCTCTTTCTGTTATCTGTACTACCTAATAATTATTGTCAGTGATTGTTCGGAGTAATTCAAGTGATTTTTGAGTTTAATTAAGCATCGTATTCAGCATAAAAACGCGAACTAACTTGTGGTTCCTTGTTCTGAATTGTTAATTTCTTGGCGTAATCAGAAAGAAATCCTGGTTATTATCGAACCTTAAGTCAATTGGTAGTGAATTTTACTTAAGCAAACTCGTTTAATTGCGATTTGCAAAGTTTCCATCAAGCAAATTCAAAACATCAACATATGTGTAATCTCTGATGGGAAGTCCCAGTCGTTTTCCCCAGCTTTTCCGCTCTTATTGGAGTCTGGAATCTGTGTCAGGCACTCATAATTGATCCCACCTGGATAGCATCTTCGCAGGGTCATCAGGTAACCTAATACCGGAAGACTGGTGAGTCTAAACAAATCTTTTCTCTGAATCAGCAGAATTTTCATGCCGAAATCTAACATCTGAAGCTTTAATAAACTGAACTTTCAAAATCACGTAATCAAGTTTAAGCTTAAACAATGTCAGGGAGGTGCTGTCAGCATAACTATATATTTCCTGTTTAATCTCTAAGATTTTGTCAATTTTTGTAAATTTAAACACACAGTTTTTTTTAAAATTGTAATTAGCAAACTTTGTCTATAAAATATCTAATCTATACACTCTTTTTAATATCTTTTATATTTTCATAATTAATGTAGAAATTTCACGTAGGATCATATATTCTTGTTTTTTTTGTGGAGCTTCACTCAAAGAACTGGCCAGTTAATTCACTAGAAAACCTAGCAATTGATTGACAAACGTCAAGTAATTTACCTAATCATTTGTGTTTGTTTTAGAGCGATACCCTAAGTAATTATGAGTAACATTTTGGTAATATGCAACTATCTTTATCTTATTGTTTTGGCATATGTATGTAAATTAATAATTTCTTGTTCTCGATGTTCTTGCTGTTTATTTGATTTCTATTTGTATGCAATCAATGTTCATTTGAGATTTATCAATTATTTTATTTCATTGTATTCGCTATTCCAAATTTAATTTATATGAATAAATTCAATATTTTGTTACATTAACATATCTGTTTAATTGAAGAGAAATTCCTCCCTAGTATCTACTTTCCTTTTGACGTCGACATAAACAATTTATTCTTACTAACTATTATCTAGATATCTAAATTTCTATGTAACCTGGCACTAGTCTGGAAAGCCCACAAATATAGGACTCTGGGCAGGGTGAAGCAAACAAAGGAAGATAATGTGAATATCAAACTACATCCAGATCTGTCAACGTTCTAAAAAGTGCTGTTAATCTTAATAAATGTGATACATCTGATAGATAGCTACTTTAGGGTAGGGTGTTATAGGCAATTGTTGCCTCACCATTGAGCAGATCTATATCCACCTGAGGTCAATCACAATATACCACGGTTTTTGTACCTTAAGTTTTTGTTTGAAGGAGGTACCAAAGTTACGAATTGGAACTGACAATGCTCTATGAGATTCAAACAGCCAAATGCTGCTGTCAAAAGTGAAGCTAAGAGATGTGTACTCTCAATTAGCAGGTTTGCTGGTTCTTAATACTTACAGTTCCACAAGTGTCTTTATCACCGTGAAATAATTCAGCTGCTATACGAATAACTTCTGCTTCCATTTTACATAGACCAGGAAAAGTGTCAGGGTGCAAGGGATTGGTATAAGCTGTTTTTCCATAAACTTGTGACAAAAGATGAACTAAGTCACTACTATCACAGTAAACAGTACCTGAGACGTGACCAGCCTTCCAGTCATATTCACCTAAAATTATTAAAATGATTAAAACCATAATGATAATTTGTTAACAGCCATTTAACACTATCTTACCTAAATTCAAATTCTCTTCAAGGTGACCTAATATTCTATCTTTTGACAGACCCTCTTCTGGTAAATGCACAATATAGGTCAAATGCTTAGACCTTTCATATACACCATTTTCAAAAGTTTCAGACATGCTTTGCAACTCTTTATCAATTTTTTGTTTTATGTGTGGAATTCGTTTCAATAATCTAAAAACAGTTTTCTTTCCCCTTTCTACAACACCTATAATATAGAACTGATTTAATACAGTGGGATAAAAAGAAGTAACCAAGTTACAAAAAGTCGGGACGCAGCAAGCGTGTTATGTAAGTGAATATTCATAAAAATGTTTTTAATAGCAAATATGTTTTTAATTCAAGCAGGCATCAATTTGGTTACCGGTATAACCTTTATAGTAGAAATAATGTACCATATTTTATCAAAATAACTTATTGTTTCAAAATCTACAAACATTTTCTGAAAATACACTTGATATGTTTCCGAGAAAACTGGTTTCCTAGCCAACTAACCTTAGGTTAATAGCAAATTGAGTTATTGAAATTTGAAGCTTTTAATGAAAATTCGCTACCAAAACTGCGTCTCGATTTTTTTTACAAACATGCATCATATTTCGATGAAAAATGCAAAAATGCAATAATATAAGGAATGTCCGAAAAAAATTATGGTTTAAAAATGCTCTAACAGCTCCTGTTGAATGTGGAGGCGCTCCAACGTGTTGATACCACATTTCACCCCGGAGTTGTAGAGGAATTTCTTCTAACAGCTATTGTAGATCATTATTCAGGAAATTTAGATAACGCTCACCAGTGAGAGTCCAACCGAAAAAATACTGTCCGATTAAATAGGGACCCAAAATTCCAGCCCACACATTTATGGACCACCTATGCTGACGATCCACTGGCCACGAAAAATGTGGATTTATATCAGCATAATAATGCAAATTGTGCACGTTAATTCCTCCATAGTTTGAAACATTTGCTTCATCTGCAAATAGCATTTTTCAAGAAATACTGGTTCCTGGTTGTCCTTCTGTAGAGCCCAAATACAAAAATTCAATCTTTGCTGCTTATCGCTTGCAGACAGCTCTTGAACTTTTCTAACATGGTATGGGTGCTATTTGTTTTCTTTGAAACATCTTTGGACATAACTTTTACTGATATTTAAATTCAAAGCTAATTGTTGCTGGTTGTTATGTGGATTTTCGATGACTGAGGCTATGATGTTTACAGAGGTACCTTCATTTAGAACAGTTTTGTTTCTTACGGGAGCCCGATATGCATCAAAACGAGCTTCTACCAATCTAAATGCTTTCAACTGAGGTTGTTGCCGATTAGGGTATTTCTGCCTATAGATTCTCTTTGCTAAGGCAAAATTTCCATCACTTTCAGCAATCACGTACAGCATTGACATAAGACAGTAAAAAACATGCTGATATCAAGAAAAAAGCGGGTAACCAAGAAAGCTGCTTGTCAATAATTTACTTAATTTTTCAAATGTCAAGTGGCGTTGACAAAGCCGCCCTTAGATTTTGAGATATGTTTCATAAATATTGGAAAATGATAAATTTTGTAATTAATGCTTTATATCTTTGAAACCGTTGAAAATAATGTCATCAAAGGTGGTATTGCTGAAAAGGTCACGAAAATACACATCTAAGAACGTTCTAATATACAGGTCGTTCTATTTGAAATTTTCGAGAAAATTGAAGTTTTGCGAAATTTAACACTTTGTATAGGCAGGTTACATTAAGAATTACCATGTTGCATTTTGTTATAGTGAGGAGTGTATAAAATTAACTCCAGTGAATATGCAGCCAAAACATTGTGAAAATCGAAGTATTTACGCACCAAACTAGACCAATATTTTTAATAAACAAATGAATAACTCTGAAACGATTGTGCCTAGACCCATCCTGTGGGGTATCAATTTGCTTGTCACGATACCATATTTTTAAAAATGATATAAAATACAGGGTGTTCTATTAAAAAAAAAAGTAAGTTTGGTCTGCCACGGAGAAAATGAACACCCTGTGTAAATTAAAATATTTTTAAATTACGCAGCTGATTGATAGGAACAACTTTCAGTTGAAACTTTTTTGATAAAACTAAGTTTAATATGGAAAACTGGTCTTTTTCCGCGAAGTGGACCAGCCTGTATATGCAAACAGATAAAAACTGAAATTAAACCCGGATATGGATTCTAGGGGGCCTGGTTTGCACTCATTTGAGGAAATATTCTTAAAATTCAAGTCGTGGTCTTCTCATTAACGATTTTTTTCTACAAAAATAGCTAAAAATTATAGACCATTAGATCATAAACTTAACTAAAACTACTGGAAAAGCATCAGGGAAAGGGTCTATTTGAAATGAATTTTCTGGAAATATTTTAGTAAAATTAAGATCAATGACGGCTGAAGATGAAACTTAAGGGTTTGTAGAACACTCTTCTTGCAACATTTTCTTTACATAACCCGTATTTGTTTCAGGTTCTTTGCCTAAATGTTGCCAATTATGACGTTTCAAATCGCGACGTTTTGAGGAAAACCCCCAAATTTTTTTTCTTTAATGCCTATAACTTTTTTGTCTTTTAACTCACATACCTAAATTTCGGTACATGGTTCACTTTTAATAATACAAACATGCATACCAAATTTTGTTGCCCTTACTTTGTTATTTCCGGAGATATAAAAATTTTCCGAAAGAAAACATAAAATTTTCCGGGGAAGACTTGGGCCGATTTTCTGGCTAATGGACTTATCCAAGCCACTTGCAAAAGAGAGGTACTTTGATCAAAATCGGCCCATTATTTTATATATATATATATATATATATATATATATATATATATATATATATATATATATATATATATATATATATATATATATATATATAACAGGCGCAGGGACCTTCTTTGGCTTTTGATGGTGATACTCGTCGCTCCGAGGGACCCGTGAGGATTCCAGTCTCGGCTATTCATGGGCCTGTTGGACGTCTGGCCCCCATCATTGGTAAGGGTAGTTCCACATCTATTCGGGCAGCACTTCGGAGACGATGGATACACGTTAATCGTATGCAGCCAGGCACTACTGTTGAGCAGACTGCCAATTATATCAAGGATGACATAGGCGTGAAAGAAGTAAATGTACTGCCTTTGACTTCTAATGACAATTGTTGTTCTTTCAAGGTTGGTGTCCTTGATCAGGATTTTTATTTAATGATTAATGATGAAAAATGGCCTACTAACATAGCTATGAGAATTTGTTACCCGCTCTCGGGGCGGCGCGTCTTATTTTCCGGGGACGGCGCCGCCATTGGGGGAGAACTAGTATCTGACTACTGCCTGATTTATTATCAGAATGTAAGAGGTCTTCACAGTAAAGTTGACGAGTTTTTTAGAAGTACACTTGCTTGCAATTATGAAATCATTGTGCTTTCTGCAACATGGCTTAATTGTGATTTTTTAAACAGTGAACTTTTTAGCAATAATGATGTACCTTTTCGCAGAGATAGGGACCCTATTTTAACTTGTTTTCGTAGAGGTGGTGGTGTTTTCGTAGCTCTTTCAGATAAGCTGAATGGATCTGTGATTGGCGCTGTATCGGTTCCTTATTATGAAGACTTATGGATCAAAATGGATTTATACGACAATAAATTAGTGTTGGGGGTGGTATATTTTCCTCCTAAGTCTTGTTTTGAGGCATATCAAAGTTTTGTCAACAAGTATGAACACTTAAAAAATACTTATAGTGGATCTAAGTTTTTCATTTTTGGTGATTTTAATAAGTACACTTGGAGAACACCCAAATCACCACAACACATATTTCAGAGACCTTACGATCGTTTCGTTGACCAAGTCAACATCTTCAGAGGAAGAAAAATTCTACAGAATTTTTCTTCCTCTGAAGATGTTGACTTGGTCAACGAAACGATCGTAAGGTCTCTGAAATATGTGTTGTGGTGATTTGGGTGTTCTCCAAGTGTACTTATTAGTGCTCATCACAGGTTCCAGTTTTCACATAGTGGTGATTTTAATCTGCCACATATTAGTTGGTTTTGTGAAGATGATTTTATGGTGCCTCATTGTGGACAGAATATATGTGCTGAGATTGTGACTGACTCAATGTACTTCCTGGAAATGGAACAAATTAATGCTGTGCAGAATACTAATGATAAAATCCTAGATCTAGTCTTTTCTGACTTCCACGAAGTCACAATTGAAGAGAGTACAAATCCTCTATCTCGAGTTGATCTGCATCATCCTCCTTTGGGAGTGACAGTTAGTTTTACGTATCTTCCGTCACTCAGGAGTGAAACCCAAATTGAAACATTTAATTTTGACAAAGCTGACTATGCTTGTGTGAATCAGTGTTTCTTGGGTTATGACTGGTCTTTTATTGATTACTCAAGTGATCTTGATCTGTTAACACATCAGTTTTACAATGTGTTGTACAAGGCTATTAGCCAAAATGTATCATCGAAAACAGTGATAAATATCCTTGGTGGTTTGATTCGGAACTTCGTAAACTCATCACTGAGAAAAATAAAAGTTACTGTAAATTTAAAACAACTGGTCTTGATTCTGATTATATGAAATATTCTAATCTTAGACGTGACACTAAGTATCGCATTGACTACAATTATTTACAGTTTGTGACTAGTACAGAGCAGATCATTCAGTCTGAAGTCAGACAGTTCTGGTCTTTCCTTAATTCCTTGAGGAAGGACTCTGGGATTCCGAATAGAATGAGTTTTCATAATGTAATATATAATAATGAGTCTGATATAGCAGACGCCTTTGCTGCACATTTTCAATCCTGCTATTCTGAACATGGTTCCATTGATGTTGACTTTTGTAATGTATCTAATATACGGTCTGCACATAACCTTTCTATGTATATTTTTACAATTGAGGAAATCGAGCTGGTTTGGATAGTATTCCTTCTTCATTTCTAAAAAGTTGTCGACACTCTTTGAGCGGCCCTTTGTGTAGTATCTTTCAAAGGTTTTTCAATACGGTTTTTGCCCCTCACTCTGGAAGTTGTCTACTCTGATCCCCATTCACAAACAGGTGTTAAGACACAAGTTGTCAATTATAGAGGTGTTTCAATTGAACCTGTAATACTGAAACTATTTGAATCTATTATTGCGGATGAGATTTCCAATACCTTGAAACACAGTATTGTTGGTGAGCAGCATGGTTTCTGTAGTGGAAGGTCAACGGTCACTAATCTCGCCATTTTTCAATCTTACATGACGGATGCATTGGGGGCTGGTAAACAAGTTGATGTTATATACACTGATGTGTCAAAGGCTTTTGACAGTGTATGTCATACCCTTTGTTTGCAATGGGCATCTGTGGTTGTTATCTTTCGTGGATTCGATCTTACCTGTCTGACAGAAAGCAATTTGTTAGCATTGGTGGTGCTCTATCAGATGAGGTCCTCGTCTTGTCTGGGGTACCACACGGATCACATATAGGTCCCATTTTCTTTAATCTTTTTATTAATGATGTTGTGTTGTTTTGAGTCATCAAAATGTTTATTGTATGCAGATGACTTGAAGTTTTTTTGTGAAGTTGTCCATGGTGTCAACGCTTTGCAACATGATCTTGACAACTTGACTCGCTGGTGCAGTTCAAACTTGTTGTCGCTTAATGTGGGTAAATGTGAAGTTGTGAGCTATTTTAGGGGTCAGAATCAGATTGTTCATAGCTATACCATTTATAACACGGTGTTGGACGTTGTCACTTCAGTTGTAGATCTTGGAGTAATTTTCAAAAATGATTTGTCATTTAATCTGCATATTGATGCTGTGAATGTGAAATGTTGTATACTTTTGGGGTTTGTTAAAAGACACAGTAAACACATGACTGACACAAGGGCAATCACTAGTTTGTATACATCCTTGGTTCGAAGTAATATTGAGTATTGTTGTGTTGTATGGTTTCCATCCTATGCTTGTCACATTAATCGTATTGAAAGAGTACAAAACAAATTTGTTAAGTACCTTCTTTATAAGCATCACTTTCTTTGCCAAGATATTGGGTATGATGTCAGATTGCTTCTTTGTGATATGGTCAGTCTCAAAGTGCGACATGAGAATCTTTTATTGATGTTTATATATAAGTTAATTATTGGTCTCATTGACTGTAATGATCTGCTCGAGTTGGTCCTTTTCCATGTTCCACCACGCTCAACTCGCCAACAGCAACTTTTTTTTGAGCGAACACACAGGACCAACTATGGATGTAACAGTTTCATGGACAGATTGTTGCATAATTATAACGCTAATTTTTCTAATTGTGATATCTTTTATATTGCTATGCCTAGGATGAAAACTGTCTTAAGACAGTGATTTTGTTACTTTGAGTTTTTTTTTTGGTTTTATTTTTAAGTACCATTTGGAATTGTTTAATTCTGTAGGTACAAATTTAAATAAATAAATAAACAAATCGAAACTGACCCGGAAAATATGTTTTAGGTGGCCTAGTTCACACTCATTTGAAGAAATTTTTTCAATATTCGAAAGTCACGACCTCCTCATTAGTGAATTTTTTAAAGAAAATTCACTAAAAGTATTATCGAACAAACATAAAACATCAAGCATAATTCTATTGCATATTAATAAACAAAACTTTTCAGTGTTGTGATGCTCCCTATCAACTGCCATGGTTATTCAAGGGGTTCATGTACTTTAAATTTTACCATATCTAGACAGTCACGATCTCCTCATTAGTGAATTTTTTAAAGAAAATTCACTAAAAGTATTATCGAACAGACATAAAACATCAAGCATAATTCTATTGCATATTAATAAACAAAACTTTTCAGTGTTGTGAAACTCCCTATCAACTGCCATGGTTATTCCAGAGGTTCATGTACTTTAAATTTTACCATATCTAGACAGCAATCCCTTGAAACTTTGAGCATGTCTGATGTGGCTTACTTTCAATTAGGTAATGTTAACACTTATCTAAGTGGTGTTGTAAAAGTAAGTATTTGTATTAGTGAATTTTCTTAAAAAAAAATTCACTAATGAGGAGATCCCGACTTTTGAATTTTGAAAAAATTTCTTCAAATGAGCGCTAATTAGGCCCCCCAGAACACATATCCGGGGTCGGTTTAAATTTTTATATGTTTATATATATATATATTTATATATATATATATATGTATCACACCGATAACTCAAAAAATAATGGGCCGATTTTGATTAAATTTGGTGAATAAATTCCTTTTGCAAATGGCTTGGATAAGTTCGTTAGCCAGGAAAATCGGTCCAGGTTTTCCCGGAAAATTTTGTGTTTTCTTTCGAAAAAAATTTATATCTCCGGAATTAACAAAGTAAGGGCAACCAAATTTTATGTGCGGATTTACTTCATTATAGGCAAGTTACCTACCAAAATATAGCTCCGTAGGTTAAAGGATAAAAAAGTTACAGGTATTCAAAGAAAAATAAATTTGGATTTTCCTCAAAACGTCAAAATTGCGATTTTAAACGTCAAAATTGGTGAGTACATTCCTTTTGCAAGTCGCTTGGATAATTTTGTTAGCCAGGAAAATCCGCCGAGGTTTTCCCGGAAAAATTTGTGTTTTCTTTCGCAAAATATTTATATCTCCAAAATTAACAAAGTAAGGGCAACCAAATTTGGTAAGCTGGTTTATATCGGTGTGCCACCTACCAAAATTTAGCTCTGTAGGTCAAAAGACAAAAAAGTTATGGGCATTTAAAGATAAATAAATTGGGGGTTTCCTCAAAACGTCAAAGTGACAATTGAAAACGTCAAAATTCACAACATTTAGGCAAATAACTTGAATCTAATACGATCTATGGAAAGAAAATGTCTCAAGAAGAATGTTTTACATACACCGAACTCTTAGTTTCAACCGTCATTGTCCTTCATTTTACTAAAATATTTCCAGAAAATTCATTTCTAATAGACCCTTTCTCTGATGCTTGGCAGTAGCCTTAGCTATAGAGTTTATTGTTTAATGGTATATAATTTTTGTCGAATTTTCGTAAAAAATCAATAAAGCTCAATATATTCGTTATTATACAAGATATGAAAAAATATTGTATACATTAATTATATGGTGTTTTGAGCTACATCTTGAAAAATTATTGCGACAATCACAGGATGACCCATAAGTCGTTGGTGATACAAATAATTTTTTTTTGTGTCGAAAACGCCTTATTTTTTTGCATTTTCCATCGAAATATAATGCATGTTTGTAAGTTAAGAAATTCTGGAGGCAGCAAGTGCGTTGTGGTTGCGAATTTTGATTAAATGCTTCATATTTGAAAAGCTCAATTTGCTATTCACCTATAAGGTTGACCAGGAAACGGATTTTTTCAGTAACACTTTTGGTTTACTTTTGGAAATTTCTGTACGTTTTCAAACAATCAAGTTATTTTGATGAAACATGGCACATTGTTTTTACTATATATGTTATACTGGTAATCAAATTTGATGCCTGCTTTTTCTATATAGGTTATACTGGTAACCAAAATTGATGTCTGCTTTCTTAAAAAGAAAACACACATATTTGCAATAAAAACATTTTTATGAAAATTCACTACCATAACGCACTTGCTGCGTCCCGAGATTTTTTATATAATTACATAATTTTGCTTCTAAATTATTACCTACTTTTTTTGTAATAATCTATAAATATGTACAAGGAACATAAGACTATTAGGTAATCCTGTGTTTAAAGTGCCTCTTTAGTAAACACACAATTCGGGCGAAATCGGAACGTGAACTGGACGCGGGACGATGTGCACTGTTGCCAGATGAGTATAAGCAAGGGTCATTTTAAATATAGAAGGCAATCAAGGGGTGAACAAATGTTTTCATAATGTAAATAAATGATAGTATTGCGTCATGTACATAGATCGATATTTGACATATTTTGCGGAAAGCAGTAGGAAAACGGAAATGTAAACAGTTAATTTTCAACAATTGTGGTCTAGGGGGAAAAACGTGACATAGAAGGAAATCAAGGGGTGAACAAATGTTTTTATAATTTTAATAAATTAAAATATGGCGTCATCTACATAAATCGATATTTGACATATTTTGCGGAAAGCAGTAGGAAAACGGAAATGTAAACAGTTAATTTTCAGCCTCAGTGGGAAAAACGTGTGCCTCTCCTCCCTTTTTTGGTACATCAGTAACATCAACAGAGGTTGTGCCATTGTTATTAAGCAAGGTAATCTGCACGTTCCACCATTCCCAGGGGGCGTAAAGCCGTCGATCCCGTGCCCATGCGATGTTGGGCACGTTAAAGACCCAAATTCCTCGGACAGTGAGGTGAATGAATGACACTTTAGTAAAGTCAATGAAGCAATTTCCGTTGCGAATTGCCGATGATAAATACAACTGTATAGGCTAATCGCAAACGGTAACCAGTATATTATTTTGAAAAATCGCAATGTAATCGCATGGTAATGAAGCAATTTCTACCGACAACTGTCGATGATAAACAAAACCGAGAAAATTGCTCAAAATGGGTTTACCTTCTAAGTGTCTGTTTATATTTTACTTTCCAACCTTAAATGAGTAAGAAAAGTCAATGAAGCAATTTCCGTTGCGAATTGCCGATGATAAATACAACTGTATATGCTAATATCAAACAGTAACCAGTAATTTTGGTGTGTAGTGTACCTTTTCAATCGCAAACCTATCTACCACATTTGGTTGTCATAGCTTTTTTAATTTTTGACATAAAAATGTTTTCCAAAAGAAAACTCAAAATTTTGCCGGAAAACCTGGTCAGATTTTCCTGGCTAACGAACTCATCCAAGCCATTAATAAAAGTAAGGCACTTGCCGAGTTTGATCTAAATCGGTTAATTATTTTTTGAGTTATCAGTTGGATATATATATATATATATATATATATATATATATATATATATATATATATATATATGTGTGTGTATACATACATATAAAAAATGGAAACTGACCCCGGATAAGGGTTCTTGGGGCCATAGTTCGCGCTTATTTGCAAAAACTTTTTCTTAAATCAAAAGTCGGGGTCTCCCCATTAGTAAATTTAAGGTTAGAAAGTAAAATATAAACAGACATTTCGAAGGTAAGCCCATTTTGAGCAATTTTCTCCGTTATGTTTATCATCGACAGTTGTCGGTAGAAATTGCTTCATTACCATGCAATTACATTGCGATTTTTCAAAACAATATACTGGTTACCGTTTGCTATTAGCATATACAGTTGTATTTATCATCGGCAATTCGCAACGGAAATTGCTTCATTGACTTTACTAAAGTGTCATTCATTCACCTCACTGTCCGGGAAATTTGGGTCCTTAACGGGCCCAACATCGCATGGGCACGGGACCGACAGCTTTACGCCCCCTGGGAAGGGTGGAACGTGCAGATTACCTTGCTCAATCACAATGGCACAACCTCTGTTGATGTTACTGAGGTACCAAAAAAGGGAGGAGAGGCACATGTTTTTCCCCCTGGGGCTGAAAATTAACTGTTTACATTTCCGTTTTCCTACTGCTTTCCGCAAAATATGTCAAATATCGATTTATGTAGATGACGCCATATTTTAATTTATTAACATTATAAAAACATTTGTTCACCCCTTGATTTCCTTCTATATCACGTTTTTCCCCCTAGACCACAATTGCTGAAAATTAACTGTTTAGATTTCCGTTTTCCTACTGCTTTCCACAAAATACGTCAAATATCGATCTATGTACATGACGCAATACTATCATTTATTTACATTATAAAAACATTTGTTCACCCCTTGATTGCCTTCTATATTTAAAATGACCCTTGCTTATACTCATCTGGCAACAGTGCACATCGTCCCGCGTCCAGTTCACGTTCTGATTTCGCCCGAATTGTATGTTTACTAAAGAGGCACTTTAAACACAGGATTACCGACTATTATGCAAAATTTAAAGTGTTTATTATCATGTCTAATTTCCTATTAAATGATAGATTTGTTCTGCTTGAAAACGCATGAGAAACAGTTAAATATCTTATACAATTCCCTTATTTGTCCCACTAATGACCATGGTAGTTGAAGTGATTCATCAAACAAAAAAGAAAATCTAATGGGGAAACCAATTTTGACAAATTCAATCAATTGGCAAAATTACATTAAGGTCACTGAGTAATGTAAAAAAAATATTAATTACTTTCAGTATCGGAGATGAAATCATATAACCAAACAGACACTAGTACAGAAGTAACAGTCATTGTTACTATTTGCCATGGTTCCTTGGAAGATAAACTGTGGTTTATTCCATTTTTTAAGTAATTTAGTGGGAAAGTGATGATATCCATTGTGCAACACTAACTATATATTATATACGTACAGCTTATCAGTAGTAAGTACTAATTTAATCAGATAACTGGTTTCCAATCTTTTATCGATGTAATCCTTTGCACTCAGATGAAAATTAGTTTTATTTGCAAACTATTTCACAAAACTTTATATGGATCTTGGGTGGATGCCTGTGTTCTTGTTCTAAAATAAATGTTATTAGAAGATTTGTCACATTTTAAAACATATTATTACTGTTTTAGATGGCAATAAAGTCGCAAATAAGGAGCAAACATTACATTATGTTTTATTAAGGCATTTGTAATTTTGTAATTAAACACAGTAACAAATAGAGAATAGAAATGACAAATATGAATAAACAAGGTTAAAGATATTATTAGTTCAAAAATTAATCATACTTCAGAACTATTCTATTTTAGTAGATCGTAGTTTTACAGTATGCCGTAGAGGTAGGAATATGTGTATATGATCATTTGACACAAATGTAAAAGCTAAATCTGGCAACCATGCATTTTTATGCTGAGAAGCGTGCTAGAATGCCTGTATTATCGATTTTGGTTAGCGCACGTCCACTGTAATAAATAAATAATTAAAAAAATATAAATAAAGGATACTAATCTTTATTTCACATGACCTATTCTATTTCTTCAGAAGTTTCCCAAGATTAGCTGACTTCTATTTTTAATTTTTCTCTTCATAAGAAAGTGTATACAAACACGACCCAGATATGTCTAGATAACATTATAAACTCTATTAACGCTTCGGCATGAAACGTGTTTTGTTAATATATAAAGTTTGGAGAAAAAAGAGCATAATCATAGTGAGTCGTTCAGCAAGCATATCTTCTGTAGTCGAATAGCATGCTTCCAAATGTAACCTATAAGTGACGGTGTGGTTTTAAATAGTATTTCAAACAAACAAACAAAAAACGATTTTCCAATCATGTCTTGGCAATCCTAAAAACACGTGGATGCTATCAAAAATCCTCTACAAATGTAATATCAACTGTAGAAAAAAATATTACAGATTGTTTTGGAAACATATATTTATTGGTGTTTACATCAGTAGCTAGGACACTGGCTTTCTAGAAAACGTACGTTTTCATATTTTCGAGACATAACTTTTGAAATACAAACGTTAAAAATTCATGTAAAGTGCCCTTAAATGTCATAATTTGTTTTATTATGTAGCTGCTTATTGCTTTTAAGTAACGAGTTGAAATAAATGCAAATGTGAAGTGTAAAGCGTTTTTTTTTTTAATTTAATATTATTGAGTGCGGCATCTCAGGCCATTAGCACATTTTTTCCCATCATTCAATATTTTTAAAATTTTCCAGACAGAGTCAAATTGGCTCGCCCGGGAATCGAACCCGGGACCTCTCGCTTAGCAGGCTGGCACTTAGCCACCTGCGCCACGAGGGCGTCTAAGTGTAAAGCGTTGTAATTTGTAATGTGTGGGGCGCCGAAGCGGGAAGTTGAACTTTCAATAAACGTATCGTAGAGGAAATAGAAGCTTTTATAATGTGTAAAATGACAACGTTAAGGTACATAGGAAAAAAGATGAATAAAAATGTACTAAAAAGTGAAATATTAAATATGATTAGTAAACGATGCTGAGAGGAGGAAAGCAACTAATTCCTGAACATATTGTGAGACATAATAAGTCTTTAACAGCAATGTTAGAAGCACACATACAACAACGACAGAGGCAAACCTAGGAGGAGAAATTATAGAAGACCTGGTCTGAGGAAGTACAGAAAATACAATATACCGAAAAACTACTGGGGATAGAAAGTCATGGTTGCAACGACAACGTGTCATCACTTTTAGATTGTAATGATGATGATAAATAAAATGAGACTTAGCATAGAGAGAAAAGGGTTAGTTATGAAACATGCTGAATTCACCAGGCGCCAAATGCTGAATTTAAGCGCTCTTCTGTTGATTACGGATAGATTGGAGACCAACACTGTTGACTTCAAGCACTATTTTGTGACGTTAGTCTGTCAATCCGCTTTAACAAATCGAAAACAGTTGAGTTCTAGCGGAAACTAAATTGGCAACAGTGGAGTTCCAACAGAAACCACATCAACTGATGGCGCCTAGTGACGCGCAATTAACATCATAGAGCATAGAGTATGGCTTTAGATAGCATGATAAATTATTTTATAAATTTGCCTGACAGCTGATCTGACGACTGGTGACTGACTTATTTACTTATTTAATAGTGATAGTGACAAGACCAATGACGTTGGATAAGACTGAAAACATAACCTGTAACCTAAAATTGAGAATGTAGAATGTCCCGATTGAGAGTATAGTTACAGTAAAATTTTGTAATATTTCATCAGATTTAAAATGTTTTTGACAAATATATTATTAAAGCGCGTTAAAAGCAAGTGAGTATTTGTTCTAAGTGGAAGATACTTTTTGCGTTAGCTAGATTAACATTTGAATTTATCAATTACAGATCTATTATGGTTCAAATGGAAAGTGTAGTTAGCGGTCATACTTTTAATAAAATTCGAGAGAGACTTGGAGATAAATTAGAATGCATTAGGTTCGATCCTTTCAGTAAGTATTTTCAAGGATATTTTAAATTTACAAGCTGTTTTTAAAGTAATTCGAAAACTGAAATTAGCATACCTATTTTTATTGACGGGTTTTATTAGTGCAGTGGCTATTGCTACGCTACGCGGTGCGCCCTTAGCGCCTATGGTATTATTATACACACACACACACACACACATTATATATATATATATATATATATATATATATATATATATATATATATATATATATATATATATATATATATATGTATATATAATGGTAAATTTGCAGATTACCCCCTGAACGCTTTTCACAAAAAAAAAATTTCTGAAACACACCTAGGAACCCCCCCGGATGCACAAAGCACAAGAAAAATTTATTGTTCACACCACCCAAGGAAGTTACGGGACCAGGAGTGAAAAGGGGTGCTGGGCGGGGTAGGTAGTAAAAAGGAAATATGGGTAGAAAATGTGAAGAAAACGGCTTGAAAGCTGTCTTTTTCCACATCTTGAAGCCATATCCACCTTTAGCCCTGCCTACCCTGCACAGCACACCTATTTCCCCAGGTCCTGTAACTTCTTTGGCGGGTATGAACAAGAAATTTTTCTTGTGGTTTATGCAATGAGAATGGTTGTATGCATGCGGGAGGGGGAAGGAAAATCCCCACGACGAAGGACCCCTCACACTTGTGACGAACGGGGGGCTGCTGTGTTGTGGGGATTTTCCATCCCCCTCGTATGCATACAACCACCCTCGTTGCATAAACTGCAAGACAAATTTCCTGAGAGCAGCCCTCGAAAAAGTTACAGTACCTGGGGTGAATGGGGGGCGTTGTGCGGGGTAGGTTGGGGTTAAGGGGGATGGGGCTTCAAGATCTGAAAAAGGCAGCTTTCAAGCTGTTTTCTTCACATTTTGTGCTCATACTTCCTTTTTACTACCTACCCCGTCCAGCACCCCTATTCGCTCCTGATCTCGAAACTTCCTTGGGGTGTGTGAATAAGAAGATTTTCTTGTGGTTTGTGCATCCAGAGGGGTTCTAAGCATGTGTCTGAAAAAAAAAAATTGTTTTAAAAGCGTTCGGGAGGTCATCTGTAAATTTACCAGAGGATTTAACTAAACTCATCTATATACCATGTTGCTTTGTTTGGCCGTTAGAGGGATTCATAGGTGGATAAAAAAAATTTTTTTTTGAAATAATTTATTAATGCTCTGTACGCATGAATCCAAATTTAGCAGATAATTGAACTAAACTCACCTATATACCAAGTTGCTTTGTTTGACCGCAAGAGTTATTCATAGTTGGATGAAAAATTAAATTTTTTTGAAATAATTTATATACTCTGTGCCAATGAATCCAAATTTGGTCTAGTATCATGTGTAAACAAGTTGTACATAATGATACTGTAACAAGGTTTACCAAGGCCCTAGGAGGTATGGAACTACCCCCGCCCTTAAAAACAACTGTTTTATTTTTTTAGGGATGGCAACATTGCTCCAATTTTTTTATTATTTGAAAGAAAAATGTCCCTTCAACATTTTTTCTCTCGCAAAATTTGGATATTGTCAATGGTTTTTGCTTAATTACTTAATTTATAAAAACACTTTCAAGTCGACTTTCAACTTGATTCTAAATTTGCTTATTTTATAATAGTATGTAAATAGTAGACTAATATGTCAATTAAAAAATAAAGTACAGTAGCTGTCATAAGTTCAGGGGAACTATTCAATCTCACTGTTGTTTTGAAATTGTGATTAATCATTACTATTAAACAGAAATAATGTACAGTTTTGACAAAGAAACACATATGTTGTTAGTATTAGGTTTCTGTCAAGAAAACTGTAGTAGAAGTGTGCGAGTACCAAGAAAAATTTCCAAATCGGTCAACACCAAACTGCCAGACTTTCAAGAACACTAAAATTTGCCTTAGGGAAATGGGTCAATTAAAAATAAAGAGGGCTAATGCTGGGCCACCTTGTCAAGCACAGACAGTGGAAGTAGAAGAAGAAACTCCGCAGGTAGTGGAAGAAAACCCGTAACCCAGTGTCAGGGTAATAGAAAGGCAACACAGAGTACCAAAAAGTACTGTGAATAGGGTACTTCGCGAGCAACTGATTCATCCTTTTCACATTCAACCTGTTTACGACAGTTTACCGGCAGATCCTGAGGCTCGTCTTCATTTCTCGCAGATATTGCGACAACGCAGAATTATGGACATGAATTTCCACAAGAAAATTCTTTCCACAGATGAATCGTGTTTCACGAGACGTGGAATAACAAACATACATAATGAGCATGTGTATGCAGCTGAAAAACCCCATACTGTAAAAAAAAAAGACATTACCAAACACAATTTAGTATCAACGTGAGGATGGGATTCATTGGTGACTATATTCTTGGTCTTGTAAGACTGCGAAATCGTCTAAATGCCAATAGTAATTTAGAATTTTTGCAGAATACATTACCGCAAATATTGGAAAATTTACCACTTGCTTTAAGGAATGAAATGAATTTTATGCATGACGGTGCACCTCTACATTTCTCTCGCAATGTAAGGGAGTTTTTAAATGAAAACTACCCAGGCAATGGATCGGTAGAGGACAAGATGCGCCCATTAATTGGCCACCTTGTTCACCAGTCTTCAACCCCTGTGACTTCTACATCTGGGTAGCACTGAAGCAGAAAGTCTATGCGGTGGAGATCATTTCCGAAGAACATTTGTAGAGTCGGATTCAAAATGCAGTTCAAAACTTGCAGAATCAAAATTTACAAACAGTTCACCTTAATTTCTTGCGCCGAATTGATTTATGCATTGAAGAAAATAGAGGTCACATCGAGCACTTACTATAAAAGCAATTTCCATTTATAAAATAAAATATATTGTTTACTTGTTGTTTTGAAATACACTAATTTTAAAATTTAAAATAAATGAGTTAAACCATTGACAGTATCATATATATATATATATATATATATATATATATATATATATATATATATATATATATATATATATATATATATATATATATATATATATATATATATATATATATATATATATACATATATATATATATATATATATATATATATATATACATATATATATATATATATATATATATATATATATATATATATATATATATATATATATATATATATATATATATATATATATATATATATATATATATATATATATATATATATGTTGAAGCGACATTTTTCTTTCAAATAATGAAAAAATTGGAGCAATGTTGCCATCCGTAAAAAAAGTAAAACCATTATTTTTAAGGGTAGTTCCATCCCTCCTAGGGCCTTGGTAATCATTGTTACAACAACATTATGTACAACTTGTTTAGACATGATACTAAACCAAATTTGGATTCATTCATACAGCGCGTTTATAAATTATATCAACAAAATTAAATTTTTTATCCAACTTTGAATCCCTCTCGTGGCCAAACAAAGCAACTTGGTATATAGGTGAGTTTAGTTAAATCATCTTACTTTGATGCCAGCAATCTGTGGTAGGTCTATGTCCACGGAATATTGGGACACCCTGTGTATATAATCATTTTTAAAAATTAATCCTGTATAACAGCACCACTGGCTTGAAATTACCCATCGATTTATTGGCGATGTGTGAAGCTTGACATTGTTTACCACGTGTATAAAAAAGCAACACACGACTATTTACCAATAATAAAGATTATGAAGCTTTAATCTCAACACACAATGAAACCATTAAACAACACATCTAACCTGACCAACTGAAATAGCAATAAGTTCATGGGATGTAAACGGGTGTGACTTCATATGAGCATGTGACGTTAAGGTGATCTATGCATGTATTTGTTTTGACAGCCCAGATTATTAAGTTAAATCTAGTGTAATATATATATATATATATATATATATATATATATATATATATATATATATATATATATATATATATATATATATATATATATATATATATATATATATATATATATATATATATATATATATAAATAGGTTTGCTCGTTAATCTTCAAGAGTTTATTTTCTTTTTTAGTACAGAAAGATTGCGTCTATAGAGAAAAGAAGAAAGTAAGGAGCATTAAATAAATACACCTTGTCTTATGTCATTGAATGAAATACATTGATGGGTTATGTACCAGATTTTTAAATAAAGCGTTATGTATATAAATTTCTAATTTAGTTTTTTTTTTGTAATTTCAGAATACCCAACAAATAAACTTTAAAACAAATAATATATTAAGCTAAATGTGGCATAAAGCAAAGACCGGTTTCAATCTTATTAGGTTCATCCGTTTGTGTTATCTGTGATTGCAACAACACTATTGAAGGCTACTTTGAGCGACCACTGCTCAATGAAATAGTGAGATAGGCACAGAATAATACCAGGAAAGCCTCTGGCCTTGACGAGATCCCAGCAATTGTTAAAAATGCGCACCAGACTTGCTACTGTCCTGACTCGTCTGTTTCAGACATCTTACAATAGAGGCATATTCCCTAGTAACTGGAAAAGTGCTCAAGTACAACCCGTCCCCAAGAAAGGATCCAAAGCGCTTCCTAGCAACTACAGGCCTATTTCTCTCCTTTCAGTCGTCTCTAAAGTGATGGACAAGTATATAAACACCGAATCACTCAAATTTCTTGAAAAACACAGTCTAATCCACGACAGGCAGTATGGATTCCATCAGCGCAGATCAACTGCCGACTTCCTTTCCTTTGTCACCCATTCTTGTGACAAGTCTATGGAACTACACGGTGAATCCCAGATTGTCGCTCTAGACATATCCAAAGCATTCGACCAGGTCTGGCACGCAGCACTGCTTAATAAACTACCGGCCTATGGCCTACCACCAAAACTCTATGTGGACAGTAAATTTCCTCTCCAACTGGAGCATTTCTGTTGTCATGAATGGCCATTACTCTAAACTGTATCCAATTAATGCTGGAGTTCTTCAAGGTTCAGCTTTAGCCCCTACTTTGATTCTTTTCCAATTCAATGACCTCCTCTCTAGCACATCCAATCCACTTCACAGTTACGCAGACCACACCACCCTCCACTCAAATATACAATATTCTAAGCCTGTCTCTTTAGCCCAATTAGATGAGGATCGCAGACTCATGGAGGGTTCTGTCTCTGTGGATCTCCAAAAAATATTAGACTGGGGAAGTAGAAATCTTGTACAATTCAACCCCACCAAATCACAGTCTTGCTTTCTTTCTCATAAAAGATACACCAGCCCTAGAACCATCACAATGAACAACCAAGTTATTCAAAGTAATGAGTTCTTTTCACTCGTTGGCATTTCTGTGGATCGAAATCTCAATTGGCACCAACATGTCACATGAATTGCAGAAGCGGCTGCTAAGAAATTAGGTTTCCTCTTCCGGGCTCGCTAATACCTTTCACCAGCTAATCTCTATACCTTATATACATCACAAATAAGACCAAACCTCGAATACTGCTCCCACATCTGGGGTGCCGCTGCCGCTTCTACACTCGCTATCCTGGACTCAATTCAGAAGAGAGCTATATGTCTCATCGGTGACCCTACCCTCACCCAAAGGCTGCCATCCCTTGCCCACCGACGTGCCGTTGGTGACCTCTCTCTCTCTTTTATAGATATCTGCACGGGCACTGCGTAGAGGAGCTTTCCTCCATAGTTCCTCCACCTGCTGCCCCCAACAGACCTACCAGGGGAACAGAGCGAATGCACCCTTTTACTGGACAGGTCACTCCAAGTTGTGGAATTCCTTGCCAGCACATGTTTTTCCTTCTCCCCTGAACCTCCAAACCTTCATGTCCAGAATTAATAAGTTGCCTCTTTCCTCCTTGTCGACACCCACAGATAGTATTTAGGCTGTAAGTCCTCGTTGTGTGTTGTTGAAATAAAAAAAAGAAGCATCATGTAGAGGACATTCCAAATTTTTTTTACAATATAAAGTGGGCCACATTTTGACTGGATCAGAAGGAGTAAAAACTGCTGGTAGAAGCCACCAAAGACTGGTTTCAATCTTATTAGGTTCTTCAGTATGTTTTATCTGTGACTGCAACAACACTATTGAAGGCTACTTT
Source organism: Tillus elongatus (assembly GCA_964006375.1). Taxonomy (NCBI): domain Eukaryota; kingdom Metazoa; phylum Arthropoda; class Insecta; order Coleoptera; family Cleridae; genus Tillus; species Tillus elongatus. The sequence continues at coordinate 83,523,196 of OZ023262.1, read as the reverse complement.
GGGCGGCTACTGCTCAATGAAATAGTGGGATAGACACAGAAGCACCATCTAGAGAACATTCCAATTTTTTTTTACAATATAAAGCGGGCCATTTTGACTGGATCAATAGGAGTAAGAACTGCTGGTAGAAACCACCAATTCCTCTAATTGGACTATGTTTAAGTGGAAGCTGGTCACACAGACTTTTAAGGTCTCTTGGTGATGCTTCCATATAAATCTTCATTTATTTAAACAGAGAGAACATCTCCATATTATGTATAACATTATAAACAAAAAATAGCTTATCGTAACACGTATAAAAAGAAAACGAGCCACATTTCAAATCGTTGTAAATAGCAGCTCTGCTAGTCTGTGTTATTAGGCATGGAGGTATCAACATATTCTATTGCACTCTCTCATACTTGCGTATAACGGTTGTCTTATTAAAACATTTCTTCTAGGATGTAAGATAGAATCATCAACTAGGACCAGGAGATGGGACACATGAAAAGTTAACTGTTGTAACAGGTTAGGTGAATCAATGTAGTCGTAAATTAATTTATAGATAAACATTATTTTTGCAAGAGATCTTATGTATTTGATGAATCTATGCTGGACACATTTCAGCATCGGCACAACTATATAAATAAGACCAGCAGATACTTGCCTATTCTCATTTCGGTAGCACAAATGCATTGTAGAATGCACATATTGGGTTGGTACATCTAAAGCACCTGGAGCTTCACACTAGAAAGCCAAGGCTTTTCACTGCTGAAGTAAAAACATTTGCAATGTGATGATGCAAGCGCAGATTACTATCAAAGGTTACACTGTAGTCAGTAATTTTAGACACATTCTCAAGATAATGATTACCCAATACTGTAGAGATAAATGGGAAACTTCTTATTTAAAAAGGTCATTATTACTTTGTACAAGTTCCTGTCCTTTAGTGAGGCACCATTCAGCGATCCTGTCTGGGCCATTTTGTAATAAACCAGTCGAATCATCCGCATATAAAAGGTGTGATATGCTGATGAATAGGTTGGAAAAAGTGGGCCCAAAACCGAACCTTGAGGAACCCAAGATAGGGCAGGGCAATATTATAAAAAGTTTTCAGCATACCAGATAAAGGAGGAAGTACCTAAAAGCAACCGCTTATTTTTTGGTTTTATTTAACTTTTAAATGAAAATCCTTCAATGTCCTTCAAACTACTCTCCACTGACACTAATTAGCTATAATCCTTTATTCCATTGTTCAAAACATTTTTACAATTCGTATTCTGTGATATGTGATGCCCGACAGTGCCTCTGTCGTTTTTTCTTCACCTCCACAAAATCGGTAAAACATTTTCCTTTCAGATCTCTTCATTCAGGGAAATAAAAAAGTCGCATGGGGCAAGGTCGGGTAAATAGGAGGGAGGGGACAGAGGGGTCATGTCAGTTTTGGTAAAAAATTGGCGCACAGACAGGGCTGTGTGAACAGGATCGTTATCATGGTGGAAAAACCAGTCGTCAGACTGCCACAAATCCGGCCTCACCTACTACAGACTGTTGCACAATCTTTTCAAAACTTCCAGGTTGGTTAACTGTCTGACCCTGTGGAACAAACTTGGAATGGGAATTCATCTCACATCGAAAAAACAAGTCGGCATTATTTTGACATTTGATTTCACTTGACAAGCTTTTTTGGAGCGAGGCAAACTTGGAGACTTCCACTGGCTTGACTGTTGCTTCATGTCAGGGTCTCGTAACGGTAGCACCATGATTCGTCACCTGTGATGACCTTGGAAAAAACAGTTTGGATCATTTCTAAACTCTTCTTTTAAAGCACAACTTGCTTCCATGTGACCTTGCTTTTGTTCAGCAGTCGAGGCGCGAATTTAGCAGCCACCCTTTTCATCCACAAATTTTCTGTTTAAATTAGCTGAACTGAACTCCAGGCCACTTTAGAAAACTCCACAACTTCGTCAATGGTTCGTCGTCGATCTTCCAGGATGATTACGTGATTTTTTTCAACATTTTCATCGGTTTGAGCCATGGAAGGATAACCATAGCGAGGTTTGTCCTCAATAAACATTTTATTTTTTTTTTTGAAATGGGAAAACTATTCAAACACTTGAGATTTCCCAATAGGATCATCCTTGTAGGCCGTTTTTAAAATTTTAAGTTTCTCTGCCACTTTTTCCGAGCAAGAAGCAAAACTTTGCGGCTGCAGCCTGTTCACGAGAATCAGCCATTGCAAAAATGATAAGCACACAAAACAATTCGTGCTAAAAAAAAATTATACTGACGACGCTTCGCCTACTGACTCGAGAATGGTAGCACTATACGCTCCTAATGGCAGAATACTACAAGAACTCCCACCACCCCAACATTAGTTTGGTTTCTTTTGGTTACCCCTTTGTAAAAACCGATCTGTAAGGTAAGATGAAAGAAAAAATTTATCAGAAAATACAAAGCGTGAAAGTTTTACCATTAATAATCTATGTGATATACAATCAAAAGTTTTTTTAATTTCAACAACACACCACGAGGGCTCACAGCCTAAATACTAACGTGCCGTAGGTGTTGACCAGGAGGAAAGAGGCAACGTGCTAATTCTGGACTTGAAGGTTTGGAGGTTCGGAGGAGAAGGAGAAATATGTGCCAGCAAGGAATTCCACAACTTGGAAGTCCTCGGGACAAAAGAGCGGGCTTAACAGGATGTCCCATGTCTGGTGACCTGGACAGTAAAAGGGTGCATTTCTGTTCCCCTGGTAGATCTGTTGGGGCAGCAGGTGGAGAAACCATGGACGAAAGCTCCTCTGAGCAGTGCCCGTGCAGACATCTATAAAAGAGAGAGAGGTCAACAAAGGCACGTCGGTGGGCAAGGGATCGCAGCCTTTGGGTGAGGGTAGGGTCACCGATGAGAAGTATAGCTCTCTTCTGAATGGTGTCCAGGATAGCGAGCGTAGAAGCGGCACCCCAGATCTGGGAGCAGTATTCGAGGTTTGGCCTTATTTGTGAAGAATATAAGGTATAGAGATTAGCTGGTGAAAAGTATTTGCAAGCCCGGAAGAGCAAACCTAATTTCTTAACAGCCGCTTCTGCAATTGATGTGACATGTTGGCGCCAATTGAGATTTCGAACCACAGAAATGCCAACAAGTGAAAAGGACTCATTACTTTGAATAACTTGGTTGTTCATTGTGATGGGTCTAGGGCTGGTGTATCTCTTATGAGATAGAAAGCAAGACTGAGATTTGGTGGAGTTGAATTGTACAAGATTTCTACTTCCCCAGTCTAATATTTTTTTGGAGATCCAAAGAGACAGAACTCTCCATGAGTCTGCGATCCTCATCTAATTGGGCTAAAGAGACAGGTCTAGAATATTGTATATTTGAGTGGAGGGTGCTGTCTTCCGCGTAACTGTGAACTGGGTTGGATGTGCTAGAGAGGAGGTCATTGATGTAGAGAACAAAGTAGGAGCTAAAGCTGAACCTTGAGGGACTCCTGCATTAATTGCATACAGTTTAGAGGAATGGCCATCCACGACAACAGAAATGCTCCGGTTGGAGAGGAAATTTGCTGTCCAGGTACAGAGTTTTGGTGGTAGGCCATAGGCCGGAAGTTTATTAAGCAGTGCTGCGGGCCAGACGTGGTCGAATGCTTTGGATATGTCTACTTCCACTAGGTGCTAATACTCAGACATATAGTGTGGCGTCTACAGCTTATTCGCCTGCGCTGTCAGACTGCTTGTGCACCTGTTGTACATCGCTCTCTTCCATCGGCATCAGATGCGGGTTTGCCCGCGGGTCAACTGTTTTCGACGGACCAATTTACACAGATTATGAGCAGCTTCAAAACTTTACTTAGCAGGTTTGATGCTCTTGCTGCAACTGTTACCCAATGCAATGTTAAAATTGAGCAGATGGATCAGAAGTTGTCGCAGCAGGGATATTTGATTCTTGATTGCGACCGCCGCATGCATTCGTTGGCTCGAGAGAATGCCGATTTAAGAGCTAAGGTATTTGACATAGAAACACAATTTGAACAGGCTCAACTCGGAAATATCAGTGAGTTATTTGCTGAGATTAGAGATCGTGTAGAGAGAAAATAATGTTTTTATCGTGGGTGTGAATGAACAGCAAAGTGAACCTAGCGATACTAAATATTTAGAGGGTATATTTAAACGGGAAATATCTAGTAATGTTTCTGTCTTGAAAACTACGAGGCTGGGTAAACCAGGGCTCAAACCCAGATTACTAAAGGTACAATTTCTGGATAAACAGCAGGCCGTGACAGTCTTACAGGATAAGTCAAAGCTTAAAAACATTAGTCAGAGATGACGTAACACCCTCGCAGCGAATTGAAATTTGCAATCTACATAAGGAGCTTGAATCCAGGCGAGTGGAAGTGGACCGTAATCTTACTATTCGATATGTTAGAAGTGTCCCAAAGCTGGTTTCTGTGTTGAGTAACGACTCAAATCCCACTAATGAAGGTTTGAGCGCTGGAAAGAGGTTTGTTGCGGAGAAATACACCCCACGACAGGGAGCTGGGTCCAAATTTTACAGAACCACATGAGGCTGCATTGCTAAGCTCTAAAGCTAAACTGGTGTGCACAGACTATTGAACTGAAAATGTATCTCTCTTATGGCTAATCTCAAATCGGGCTGTAATTCTGCAAAAGTTAAAGGATAGGCTACGTGAAAACAACCATCAGTTAGCCACAGAGTCTTATAAAATTCTGTACACTAGACTGACATTCGCGGCGCAATTTTTCCAACCTTACCTCATGTTAGGATTGCCGTCTAACTCAGCGCGTATAATTTTTCAAATCTGTATTAATTTCTGTACTAAACCAAACAGGGTTCAGACAATTGTCTGTTATTAATTTGTTTGTTTTTTTTTGGTACATGCTCATATTGTCTATTATTTTATCTTCTTTATTAGAGCTCACAGACTAGACAGAGTTTTCTTTGTGTAGCTTTCAGTTTTTGGTTTTTCTTTCCCGAGTGACTGAAACCTGTCGCGTTAGGGTTTCGTATTGGCATAGTACATAAAGTGACGTTTCGTTTTCTTGGCAGAATTTGCATAGCACTTCGTCTACCAGACTCGTCTGGCTCATGTACTTATTGAGTCATCAGTGTCCTGTCCTACCATTAATTGAATGGTGATTCTGCTCCTTTTTAGTACAAGTACATCTTTTGTGAATGTAGATGAAGGTTGTGTTGTGGAAAGTTTTTCTACCACTCCAGTATTTTGCTTCAGCTCCATTCGTAATGAATCTCCTTAGAGGTGTGCAAACCCATGTTTTTCTCGAAGCGAACTATGCACGAACCCAAGCAAATGTTTTGCTTCGATCTTTGAAATTCTGAAGTAGTATGTCTAAGGTTCACACTCGAACATCTTAAAAATTGAAAATCGAACTTACCAAAATTCTTCAATGTTCATAATATAAGTATCATTTCCTTAAATAAATAATTTACGTATATTGTAGCATATAATATTTGGTATGTAGAAGGAAAGAAATAGATATTATTTTTGGAAAAAGCAGAGGTTTGACCAAATTTGCAGTTTGATTGGGTGAAAATGCTTTCCGGTGCTGATCTTAGTTGTGAAGTTGGGTCAACATTGAATCAAAAACACAAAAAGGTATATTGCAAACTTTTTTAGATTTCTACATCTATATATAAGCTCAATTATATATACTTTTTGTCATTTGGTATTATCTAGGTAGTTTTAACAGTCTTTTAGAGGGGGTTAAAGTTGAGTAGGATAGTTATATAATAACCACTTGAAATTTTAACTGTGTATTGATTGAGAATATTTAAGTTTGTGTTGGGTCATTTTAAAATAAGCATGTTCAACCTAGTTTTTGTAGGGTTTCTGGAAGGCAATCTGCAATTATCGACATAAATTCTGAAAAATTGCATTACCAGTTGCTTTTGAACATTGCCATCCTAATGTTGTTACCAAAGAAGGCGTTAGGATCCTACTATATATATATATATATATATATATATATATATATATATATATATATATATATATATATATATATATATATATATATATAACAACTTAATCTGTGATTGTTAAATGGCTGTCAGGTCTCAATGTGTCCCACCAACTGTCAAAAATATGTATTAGTGAAATTTCCTCAAATTACGCTACCGACTCAATGTGGCCGATACAGAGTTAAAAGCGCCTGACTTAGCGGGGCCGCTACTGGGTTACAACTTTGCTATCTTTAGCAGCTTTCAATGCCTGTAACGTTTAATATTGAAGTGTTTTTGAACAACGAACTTCGAACTATTTTGGATAATTACGTATTTCGAACTACGCCGGCATGTACAATTTGTTGAACCGAAGGTTCGCTTCGAGTTCGGTTCGAAATTTCGAAGCTTCGCACACCTCTATCCTTATGCTCAGCCTGGCTAGGCTGAAAAAAATGAATATTGGACAATTTTGGCGAGTTTGAAGCTAGAAAAAAGCCATAAGTTCGATTGCAAATGCTATACATGTCATTTCTCAGGTTCTAAGTTCAACCCAACATGTTCACGTCGATAGATTCTTACTTTACCACAGAAAACAAGGGTTAACACAGTCCTAGCTTTATCTTTGGCTAAATACATAATTGCATATGCAATTTCAGGTATTAGTTGTAAAATAAACACTATTAACAAACTAAGATTTATTTATAGAATAATATATATTCTTTACAAATAGTTGCGTAATACTGTAAAGCTTTCTATTGCATCTCTTATTCATTTAAAGACCTGTTATTCAAAATGAAAAGTGTTTAACAATAAATAAAAGGAATGTAATTATTGATCTACATATTGGGAATATATCATTGTTTCCGATCAGCTGGTCTCACATAAAGTGGTCCCCCATGTTTCTCCCATTCTCTGTTGAATTCATGTTCTAAAATTTCGGCACCTCTCTTTCTGGTTAGTCCAGTTTCCTCTAAAGATAGTTCACACATCTGCATATCATCTTTCCCTATAACAAACATAATTAGTTAGAATTTAGTATACAAAACACAATATGAAAGACAGTCCTATTACCCTAAATTATGTAATAATACAGTATAATCTCTGTTAATCGGCTGCACATTTATTGGCCAATGGATCAACTGGCGTGTCAGTCAGCAGATAAGTTTAATTGTAAAATTAATTTAAATGGTAAGATGTTGCCAGAAACACCCTTTTTAGACAGTCCCTAATCCAGAACTAATTTAAGGTACTTTAAAAATAAAAGAACCAGAACAAGTGATGTTAAGAATGACCTAGAAGAATCGAATTTTTTTTTCTTATAAAGCTAAAAATATAATGGAGATTGCATTAAAATACATTGAGCAGCAACATGAGTTTATTGCAGTAATCGTCTTGTTGATGAGAAAATATCGAGATTACGCATTCAGAACTAATTCAAGTTACTTTAAAAACAAAAGAACTAGAAAAAGTGATGTTAAGATTGACTTAGAAGAAGGGAACAAAAATTCTCATGATGAAGCCAAAAATATAATGGAGATTGCATAAAAATACATTCAGCAGCAACGTGAGTTAACTGCAGTAATCGTTATGGTGATGAGAAAATGCAGAGACTACACAATCAGAACTGATTCAAGGTACTTACAAATTAAAAGAACCAGAAGAAGTGATGTGAAGAATGACCTAGAAGAACGAAAAAAAATCTCATAAAGTCAAAAATGTAACGGAGATAGGATTAAAATACATGGGCAGCAACATGAGTTAACTACAGTAATCATCTTGGTGATGAGATCATGACGAGATTACGCAATCACAACTAATTCAAAATACTCTAAAAACAAACGAAAAACAAGAAGTGATGTTAAGAATGACCTAGAACAAGGGAAAAAAGTTCTCAGGACTAGAGATGGGAAACTCAGATCTTTTCGAAGAGTCGGATCACCAGTTCCGGATCTTTTTGAAGATCCGGATGCTTGAACCAGTTCTTGAATCTCAATGAATCTCGGTCTCGCGTGATTGTGACTTGATACATACAGCATTCAGTAAGATCGACCAAAACAAAAGAGGTGATCAAGAGCAAAAACCTATTATACAGATTGAAATATATATATATATATATATATATATATATATATATATATATATATATATATATATATATATATATATATATATATATATATATATAAGGAAAAAGGGTTAAGGGCAAAGCCGCAAGGAGACAACCGCACACAAGTGTTTCAAGCTTATTAGCCATCATCAGTACGGTATAGCCAGGTGAAGATGGGAACACTCTGGATGAAGATGCAAAAATACACGGATTGAGGGTCTTCCAAATGTTGCTGCAAATGTGCACTGGTTGCCTGTTGTGACTCCGTGTATTTTTGCATCTTCATCCAGAGTGTTCCCATCTTCACCTGGCTATACCGTACTAATGATGGCTAATAAGCTTGAAACACGTGTATGCGGTTGTCTCCTCAATCCGAGGGTCTTCCAAATGTTGCTGCAATTGTGCACTGGTTGCCTGTTGTGACTCCGTGTCTTTTTGCATCTTCATCCAGAGTGTTCCCATCTTCACCTGGCTATACCGTACTGATGACGGCTAATAAGCTTGAAACATGTGTATGCGGTTGTCTCCTTGCGGCTTTGCCCTTAACCCTTTTTCCTTGTATAGTACAGAAATGCAGTGTTATACATCCTGTTATAGTATATATATATATATATATATATATATATATATATATATATATATATATATATATATATATATATCCAAGATTATATGAATGTGTTGAAAAAGATTATGTCTTATGGATACTCCAGTGCCATGTGAAAGAATTTTTAGGAAAAGTGGTCAAATTGTAACGGAAAATAAAAGAATAAATGATATTATATTTTTACAGGTTAAAATATGTAATAAATGTTTCAATAATTATATTTTTATTGTCGCCATTATTACCTACTACTGGATAAATAAGTAATTTACACAATATGTACGTACAAGAAAAATCTATTCTACAAACGATATAATATATACCCAATACAGAAACTAATGTTTCGGGGTTCGGATCTTGTTGTTTAGCCTTATTCAACCAGAATCTTTTGATTTTCTTCTCGTGGCTCGTAGTGCCGTGATTCAAGAACCGAAAACGTAACAGCGGATCAGCCAGATCACACATAACATACGTCAAAGTGCCAGAGTCAATAGTGGTCGGTTCGTTGCCTCACGACTCGGGACAGATCAAACTCGGATTCAAGATCCGTCATTTATAATTGTAAGAGTCGGTTCATTCCGATCTGTTTAAAGATCCGAATCTTTAAACCGGTTCAGATCTGATCCGGACACCTCTACTCATGACAAAGACAAAAATATAATGGAGATTGCATTAAAATACATTGATAAGCAAATTGAGTTAACTGCAGTAATCGTCTTGGTAATGAGAAAATGGCTAGATTACGCAATGAGAACCAATTCAAGGTACTTTAAAAACAAAAGAGCTAGAAGAAGTTACGTTACAAATGACCTAGAAGAAGGGAAAAAACTTCTCACCACGAAGCCAAAAATATAATGGAGATTGCATTAAAGTACATTGAGCAGCAACGTGAATTAACTGTAGCAATTCTTGGTGATGAAAAAACGGCGAGATTACATATTCAGAACCAATTCAAGGAGAAAATAGGAGACGATTACAGACTTTAAAAAAATGTGACAAATTTCGGTATGTATGTTAAAAAATATTTTTCTGATATCTGATCTTATCTGTATCTACACCCTGATAAAAAAACCATAGAGTTTTTTCTCTTGCTTCGCCTATTTTTTATTTTGTTTTATATGCATATTTTTATTGCCATTTGAGAAATTCTGTGTTTAACTTCATTTTTATATTAGTATGTAAACAAATCATTAAATATGTGTTAAAGAGAGTGCTACTAAATTTTTTGTCCATACAGTTTACTTCGAAAATTTTCCCCATTAAAATAGGTACATTTCAGATAACCTTGCCAAAATGGTAAACAAGATGTCTGGTTCTAAGGTGGCTACTTAAGAGAGACTATACTCTAGTACTACTTACTACATTTGACCTTCACATTTTTCATGTTGCTTAAACAAAAAAGTGATTAATTCCATGTAATATTTTCCAAGAGTTTTAGTAATTCTTCTTAATTTATAGATCCCTGAGAATATCACAGTGAGTACAAATTTGTCTTATTAAGTAATATGTCAATACATTTTTGAAACAATTCCAAATTAACCAAACTTTTCTGGTACACTTAGAATTTACATGTTATACTAAACACAGATACAGAGACTTGTTCTCTAGCTTTACAAGGATATTCTCCAGAAATAACCTCGCCATTTGAGAATTGTGTGTAGGACCCCCTCCTGTTGAAAATTAATTTCGTTTACATGCGCTAAAGAAACATCATCGCGCAATTCAGGTATAGCTGTCTCTAAAATTTGAACGTAGCGATTGGCTGTTGCAGGGTACCCAGCAACCTGGAAAAATCAGGGAATGTGAAATACCCCCTAAAATGTCAGGGAAATTTGTGATTTTACTCAAATGTCATGGAAATCATTCAGTAGACCTGGAAATTATATAATTGTCAAATTTCGTCACTAAGATGCATTTTTATTTTTAGTTCATATATATTATAGGCCTTTTCTCACGTAAATAGTTTTCTCATACCTAGGAAAATATATCTGATAACAATGCGGCTTACCTTTGGTACCAATATCAATTAAATCCGCCAATGAACACAGCTTATGCCACACCACCGCCGATATAAATAGCGTCTCCTACTATCTCAAACATGTCTCATGTACATCTCACTTGTACTGTTCTTCCTTGAATGCATAAAATGTAAAAGCGTTTTATGTATTGGCCGGGTAGAGCTCTGCTGTGAATGTGTTTATTCTATTTTAACCTTTATCATCATGTTGAAGGTTGCAAAATATTTGGAATTTGTATATAGCGCATGTAAACAGTATCTTTATTTCATTTTTTCAGCGAGTTTTCATTAAAAAAAATTCGCTTTTAGAGAGGTAATGACTTTCGAATTTTCAAAAAAGGTATTAATTGACGCGAATCTGAGCTTTTGGAACCCATTTCCCAGGCATATTCAAATTTATATATACAAACAACATGGTTTGCAAAGTTTCTACGCCACCTAGAGACTTCTGGTTCCATCACACTTGAAAATTCTGTCCGGAGGCTAAGTTTGTCAGCCAGTCATGAAAGTCAAGTTTTTCCATGAAAAAATTGCACATTTTCTTCTCGAACATGCTATATGTTATAAATTTAACGGAGCTAACCATACTTATGTTCTTTATTATGTACATTTTTTGTTTGCAATTTTTGTTTATTTTGTTCATAAAAAAAGTTTTCAGGTATGTGTATTTTTTTCCCGAGTATTATGAAAAATGTACTCGAGGGGCCTGGAAATGTCAGGGAATTTGATATTTGATTTCTGCTGGGTACCCTGCTGTTAGGTTTCCCTCAAATATATAAAATTTTATCTGTATTCCTAACTGAAGCAAGACACATTTAGACCAAACCTGCCCTGGTGTCTTCTAGGAAATATTTGGTGTTGGTTTTCCGGGGACCAGAATCTGCTATTGTGCCTATTAACAATACCAGAATTACTAAAATGAGCTCCATCTGACCATATCATCCTTCCCGATAGCAATTGCAGAAGACTACCCAACGTTTAGCATCCCCAGGGTGTAGATGCTGGACCAGCCTAAGTTTGTATGGGTGGTATTTGTGTTTTCTTAGAATTTTTTGAACTTTAGCTTTTGGAATCCTCAATGGCTCTACAGGAGCTTGTAGGGTAAGCTTCTACATTAGACGAAACTGTGACTTTCCTAACCTCTCGATTTTATTTATTATAGATAGATAGATAGATAGATAGGTGCTTTATTGTCCAAAGATAAAAATCTTATTGACAAGCAAGGTGTTAACATATAAAAACACAAAAATATAAGTTCACAACAAATAGTAATATAAGTGCCTAAGTAACTAGTGTAACTATATATAAATAACAATATAAAAAACAATATAAACATAAATACACAGCTAACTAACAATATAATAAAAACACACAATATATAGAAAGCAGTCCAAATGAAAACTCCCAAAGAACACCAATCGAATCTGTCACAGTAGTGCATCATTACAAAATTCATCTATTGAATAATAACATTTTGCAATTAAAAATTCCCTAAGCTCTTTCCTAAAACCTTCAATGTCACCAATCCTCCTCAAGTTTAGTGGTATCTGGTTAAATATCTTCTTACTATTATATATTAACGACCTCTTTAATAATGATGTGGACAGTATAGGAAGAGGAATGCAGTTTTTTGGTCTTGTATCACGAGAAGACACTGACCTGATTTCATTTTTGTATTTTTCATGCATAAGGCATGCAGTCTCCAAAACAAACAGAGACAGGGTCAATATCCGCTCAGAAACAAATAAAGGTCTACAAGAGTCACGGATACTAACCCCACACAAATATCTGATGGCTCTTTTCTGCAGAATAAACACAGAATTGAAAAGATAACCTGCACAAGAGCCCCAGTAACAAATGCCATGTCTTAGATAGGACTCCACAAGTGAGAAGTAAACACTTCTAGATGTACTTTTGTCCAAGCTTTTTGAAACAACTCTTAGTGCGTGACAACCTGATGAAAGCTTCTTACATAGATGATTTATATGTGTTTCAAATTTTAACGATTGATCAATGTATAGTCCCAAAAACCTAACACAGCTCCTCTTCCCAAGTTCCTCAGCTGCTAGAGTCACAGCAGGCAGACTACATTTAAAATGCATGATATTAGTCTTAGAGACATTCAAAGTTAACAGATTTGAAATGAACCAGTTTTCTATCATCTTCATATCCTCTGCCACGGTGCGCTCCAGTGCTCCAACACTATCACTATTCCACAAGATGGTTATATCATCAGCATAGATAGTCATATGACCCTTAATTTTCAACATAGACAGGTCATTAATATAGAGTAAAAACAGCAGTGGGCCAAGAACAGACCCCTGCGGAACACCATGGTGAATATGTTGGTACCCAGAGCTAATATGACCAAGTTCAACACTCTGCTGACGATGTTTTAGAACGAGGTTTGTTAAATGATCTGTGACCAAGTAAATTCTTTTTTTATTTGGTAAAAAGTGGATGTATTGGGTTGCCCCTTTTCTGAATAACTAAATAGAAATAAAGCAATAGTATTTACACATAATTGAAAACCAACTATTTACCTGTTCAAATACATCTCAGATACCGCTTTAACAATTTCATTACTTAATATAAAATAAGCTAACATATTTTATTTCAAAAATGTTCCAAAGTTTGATTTACTGCCATAGTCACAAATATACCTTTACACAGTAAATAAATAAATTAAAAAAAAAGCCAAATTTGCAAATGAAACACAAAATTTACATAATTAAGACAAGCAGTGACATGGCATAGAACAAATTTTGTGAACTGTCACTTGTTTCTAAGTAAACGATAAACAGCAGCATTTTTCGCACAGTATACTGCAAAATGTTGATTGCGAATTATGAAAATTAAGATTTTTTCGTTGTTTATTAAAATAGACCTATAAATGTTGTAGTTTTGAGAAGCTTGTGAAAATGCAAATTAATTTCTTGACAAATATACAGAATGTCCTATTTAGAAAAACTAATTGGTCAATATTTTAAAAACAGTAATATTTAGAAAAAAAAAACAACTAATTCCGCCACTAGCTTCCACGTAAAAAGGTCCAAAAAAAATTCGTTTTTACCCTTTTGACAAGCTGCCAGACAACTGAAATATAAGGAGTACCTGAAAATGCAATAATTTCAATATAGCCTTGTAGCTCGGAAACTAAGAGAGCTGACAGTTTTGTTTGTGGCATATTTCGTTTCACAAAAAAGTAGCTCAGGTTCACGAAAACCGCAAGGTTCCTTCATTACTAATAACCGCGATACCCAGCAATTGCAACCAAAATGGGAGACCTGTGCAAGATAATTTATACATTCCAGCTTCTGTCAACATACAAGATTTTTCTTTCACGTTAAATAGTAAATCATTTTTTGCTGCCTGCTGATGGCGTAAAAGGCAAAACTGGCGACGGAGAAGAAAACCTTGAATGCCTTGAGGCTATTTATTAAGACTTCCTTAAGGAAAGGAAATTTTGGTTTGGTGGTGGGTTGTTTTGTTACTTATCATACTTACCAGCCACTAAAAGTATAGGTGGCTTCTCAGGATGCAACTCCATTTGTCTGGCTACATACTGCCCATCAAAATGGGCATACCACCATCCCTTCTTGGTTTGATCGCCACCAGGTCTCACAAATGGAATTCGGAAGAATCTCTGACTGTTATTGTCAAGCACAGGGTTCTTTTGTGGAAGCCTGGGTGTCTTGGCTGCTGATTCCATAACTGAACGAGGAGCCCGCTCATTTTCATCCATAGTGGTGCGCTTACGGTTCTTTGCTTTCCAAGCATGATACACCTTTAGACGACGATGGAATTCATGACGACAAGCCTCTAACAATTCAATATCACATGAAGTGTTGATTGTATCACGTAGCTCCGAGTATTTCCATTTGGATAGGTCGTATTTTCCTTTGCTTAGAGCTGCCTGCTGGTTTTTTACAGCTTCTGACCTTTACATATAAGTAGGTTAGTACATTTATAGAAAAAGACACAAAACATAACTTACAATCTGATTGACACCTGAATACATTGTAATTTTAAAGTTAAATGTAGACTTTTTAAGTACTCTAATGTAGTATGTTGATGAAAAATAATTCAATTATCTTTTCTAAGGTGTACGTTAATATAAATGTTTTTCGGAGGGCATTGACAATAACATCGCATAAAACATATGTTTTAAATTCATTATTTTACATATTGATTGACTAATATGGCCTGGTATACATCCTTTTATTTTCTTGTCAGTATTTGTAAGTAGTATAGCTTAAGTAAGTAACTGTAATTGTTGTTATTCAAGTGAGCTGTTTCAGTTAATGTAATTGTGCATTTGTAGTCTCTTAGTATGTTTGATTAATTTTTTAAAGTTAGTATAGGACGCTTATAGTTGACAGTAACTAAATAAGGACCTTTATAAACTTGATGAAGAAAACAGTAAAAACTAAGTACATATACAGAAATGAAAGGTAAAATCCAAGAATTACGTGTACATCATAATTTACAATTACAAGTAGAGTTTGCAAGATAGGGAATCTGAGATATTGAGTGCAAAAATTGATTTAGAAGAGTAAAATTAGTAGATCTATTGTGTAACTATCAATTTAGACTTGCTAGTCAACTACTATCAATTCATAATCTTGCGAGAATAGGTCCATTATTGTTCTGGATCATGCCGGACATCATGTGAAAAGCCAAACAGAAGAGACATATGGAGGAGGTATCGCTTAACTATCCATATCACTTGCTATAAAGTTCAACACAATTTTTCAAACAGTCTTAAATTTGCCTTGGATAATGCTCGAATAAGACATCAGACTGCTATCCAAAAACCTCAAAGCAGTGTTTCAGTAAATATAAAGGCTACTTTTCACTAGTAAAAATTTTCATTACCCCAGTGTGCTGACTGCGGGGAAATTGGCAATTGAAACCACAAATACAGCGAATAACTGCCGGATAAGGAGTTAGCCCCAGTGTAATTATCAATGTAGACTTTGTTATGCACAATCGAGTGTTGTCTCAACAGAAGAATGTTTTATATTAAACATTAGAATAAAAAGCATTACAAGGTTTGAAGATATACACTGTGTCCTTAAACTACTGCATAAATTCAATAAAATTGAAAGTGATCATTATTAAGGAAAATTAAAAAAAAAACAGGTCATTTTTATTTTCAAAAAGTAACCTTTTAATATAAAAATGTCACCCTTCGTGACATACCTCTTCAAAGGGTAGCTACCGCATTCGAAATTTTGAAATTGGATGGTGGGTAGTGTGATCCATCTTTTTAAAGTCAATCAAATTCTCTATTCAGCGACACCATTTTTTTCTTGTAGGAATAAAATAAAGCGAGTAATAACATTTTTATATACCTAACAAAAAAGTCTACAAAGAATTATAGTTTATATCTAATCAAATGTTCGAAATGCCCGCGTTCTTGTGCCTGATAATATCCCAAATGGTCAACAAATTCTTGTTGGACTCTATTTATAATCTCTGGAGAAATGTTGGTACATTCAGTTGTAATTCTTGTTTTTAATTCGTCCATAGTATCTTACTTTTGAATACCACATTCTTCAAATGACCCCACAGAAAAAATCTAAAGGAGTTAGGCCAGGTGATTTTGCTGGCCACTCGATTGCACCACAGCTGCCAATCCAACTGTTGGGAAATTGTTGAAGCAGATACTTTCGAACATTAATGTCATAATGTGCAGGGGCGCCGTGTTGTTGATACCACAAGTTACGATTTACCATACCGGGATTGTGCCCATCAGGAAAAAGTTCAATAATGTCAGAATGAGATATTGCTGTAAAAATTGTAGATATCGTGGTCCATTTATAGTTTCATAAAAAAAGTAGGGACCAATAATCCTACTACTAACAATTTCCCAAACATTTACCTTTTGTGGATATTGTATACGATTCTGTCGCATTAATCTTGGAATTTCCCTTGTCCAATATCTGCAGTTTTGATCGTTAACTTCTCCATGCAGTATAAAAGTAGATTCGTCTGAAAACAGAATATTCGGTACTTGCAAAGAGTTATTATTGTATTTATCCATTCGTGTAGCACAAAACTGCATCCTTTGGTCTGTATCATCATTGGATAACTCCTGCAAAAGCTGTATTTTATAAGGATGAAGCTTTTCAAGTTTTAATACTTTATGTGCCGTCCGAAATGGAATTTCATTGTCTCGGCCAATTTGCCGAACATTACTGTGGGTATTCTCTTCCACTGCCAATAAGACGTTTAATTACGCTTCTTCACTTCTAGACCAGCGACCTGGTTTGGCAAATCCTCCATGCTAGACGTTTCTCGAAATCTCTTATATTTTCAACTCACTGTTGATGGATTCATATACATATCCAGATATTTAGTATCAAACAGAATACACACCTCTGCCTGAGTTCGGATCCTGTCACTATAACCAATTAGAACTTCGATTCTTTGAGCTATTGATAAATGCATTTTACCAACAATTTAATAATTAATTTGAAAAAGCAAAAGTTGAAAATTATTTGTATTCACTATTGCACGACAACCAAAACGTAAATTTACTACTATTATCTGTAGATTTTATCGCAAAAAGATATCAAATTTATGCTAGATTAGTTTTTATGAGACATGTCAAACACCAGATAATTGTTATCATCAGTCGATTGTTACAGATACGACATAGTGAAGATTGTTTAGAGACTTTGAGATATTGAAGTATCATATCATAAGTATCATAAGACTGGACTATGTAATTCTTTACAGGCTTCACTTGTGTGAGGTGTAACTAATAATAAAAATGTTATTACTCACTTTATCCACCATTTTCGTCCAGTATCAGAGAAATGATACTCGAAAAAAAACCGTGTGCGTAGACTAGCTCAACGCACCGGAAACCCCACCGACAAACGAGACGCAAACAGACTCATCAAACAAGTACGATCCGCCCTACAAGAACTCCGCAACAATCGTTGGGAGGAGCGCCTGCAAACCCTGTCTACCCAAGACAATTCCATCTGGCAAATGGCTAAAGCCCTTCGCTCCCAAAAACTTCCGATATCACCACTTCACGGCCGTAACGGTGTCGTATACATGGATGCGGAGAAAGCTACTGCATTCGCAGATCATCTGGAGTTGCAATTCAGCCCGAATTATAACAATGTTGATCTGTCGCATGTAGCAAGAACGCACCGCTATGTCAGGAGTGCGCTTTGCACCACCCCAGACACAACTATCGAGCCCACAACTTTCGAAGAAGTTTCCCAAATAATCAAATCATTAAAAATAGGAAAGCTCCGGGATACGATGGAATCTCCAACGTAGCCCTGAAAAACCTCCCCCGCAAAGCCGTGGTATTCCTAATTACGATTATGAATGCCATGCTGCGATTTTAACATTTTCCTTCCATGTGGAAACTTGCCGATTTTATCAACATCCCAAAACCCAGCAAAGATCCGCTGTTCGCTCAGAACTACAGGCCCATTAATTTACTACCAGTCATCGGCAAAATCGCCGAAAAACTGATTCAGAAAAGGCTAGCTTCATTCACCTCAGAAAATCATATCCTCCCGGATGAGCAATTCGGATTCAGACACCAGCACTCCACCACAGACCAAGTCCTATGTGTGGTGGAAAACATCACCGAAGGATTTAATAAAAACAAGTCAACTGGTGCAATATTTCTTGACATTGCTCAAGCCTTCAATAGGGTTTGGCATACGGGCCTCCTAAATAAACATCTATGATTTAATTATCCTCTCCCTCTGATTCTGCTAATCAGGTCTTACCTGAAACAGAGGAAATACCAGGTCAAACATCTTGGAGCCAGATCTAGAACATACTCAGCCACGCCTGGTCTCCCGTAGGGTTCTGCTATCTCCCCTCTGCTCTACAATATATTTGTCGCAGATATTCCGACAGCCCCTCTACACGTGACATACGCACTGTACGCAGACGACACTACCATCCTCAGCAGCTCCACTAAGCTGAGGATAATAACCGAACGACTTCAGATCGCCGTAGTCGAGCTGCAAGCATGGTATAGGAAATCCCTTCTAGCCATAAACCCCGATTAATGTTCAGCTGTCCTATTTTCCAAGAGGAGACACACACCTCACGAACACGTATCATTAGACAACCGTCTAACTCCCTGGCAAGATTCCGCCAAATACCTCTGGGTTTTCCTCGACAAACACTTAACATAGCGCCCCCATGTCGATCACGCCCGAAAAAAAGCCTCGATGTTCATCTCAAAGCTGTTCCCACTTCTAAATAGAAATTCCAAATTGTCCATGAACAATAAGTTGCTCATGTACAAAGTCATCATCCGGCCAGCCTTGACCTATGTATCACCTGCATGGGCCACCGCGGCCGCAACACACATCAAGACCCTTCAAATCATCCAGAATAAAATTCTGAGCATGGTTACCGGAGCGCCATGGTTCGTCAGAAACAGTCAGATTCACTCTGATCTGGAAATGCCTTCGATACTTGAGTTTATAACTCAACTATCCACAACTCAGTTCGCAAGAGCCGCTTCTCACCCAAATGCTCTTCTCCTTAGTGCCACCGACTACGATGAGCAACTTCCACATAAGCATAAGCGTCCTAAGCTTATACTAAGCTTATACTTACCCGCTAACGCCCTCGCGGCAAAAACAGAATGGAAACATTCAAACCCAAAAAGTCATTGTGTGAAATCTTTCCGGCGGAGGTATGGACTAAGGTCCAGTACTCCTAGGGAGGGGGGTTTAGTGAGTAGTCTCACAGTACCTCGATATCCCACGGCACTATGGTGTCGTGAATGGGGTCTGCATAAGCATTTCCCACTCCTGTATCAAAAAAAAACTTACCTTATTTTATTCCTACAAAAAAAATAAAAAAAATTGTCCTCATTATGTCTTTTTCCAGAAAAGTGGGGACTTCCAAATGCTGAGAAAAGAATGAGAAGGAGGGTGAGTTTAAAGTCATAGGTCAAAATATGATAGGACTTTCTTTGTTGCAAATAATTTTGTCTATTTTCAGAGTTTCCAAATCTCCGTTATGTGTTGTGCTTCCCCTTGGTTTAAGCAACCCCTGTATTCCATCCCTTGGTCTTCAAGATCCAAAATACGCTGATTTAGGCGTCGTAGTGACTTCAAATTTTTGTGGATTCATCATGTCACCAGTGTTGTCACACAAGCAACAGTTTAGCCTCCTTGTTATCCAAAATATACGACTCTGAGTACTTAATACTTAAATTGTACACTGGACTTATCTGACCTTGTTTAGAGTATGCAATTGCTATATCTTTTCCTCTGCTGGTTGAAGAGATTGAGCTACTTAAGTCTACCGAAAAGCCTGCTAGTAGAATTATTGTTCCTCCTCTCGAGACACCTGTTGTAAAGAGAAAGACTCCAGCAGTCACAGCTGCCTCAGCTTTTAACTAGATGTATTGTGGTGACCTCATAAGATACACAGCTTGTTTATATCATACATATGATCTTTGTTCCTTTATAAAGTTCTTGTATTAATTTTACTGCGTCTGATGTAATCCACAGTTTTCTTGATTCTAGCTTCTATTAGGTTAGTATTGATAAGCACATTTGAAGAACCTGAATCACCACAACTAATTAAAAAAACCTGATGATCGTTTCACCAGCCAAGTTAGCATCATCAGAGGATGAATAATTCTAAATATTTTATATCGACAACTCTATTTATATTCTTCTACAGGTAGTAATATAAATATAGTTGTGGATCTAAGATATTCAGAAATATTAATCCTCTGATGACGGTAACTTGGTTAGTTAAACGATCGTCAGGTTTTATAAAACGTGTTGTGGTGATTTTGGTTCTCTAAATGTGCTTATCAGTACTCATCACAGGTTCCAATCTTCACTTAATCCTTGCCTAGTATTTTTAATATTAGTGTAAATAATATATTTCTTTAAAATTATGATGAAATCACTTTACAATGTAAATGGCAAAGCTACCAAAAGTATAACTTCTTGGTTCGAAACACACTATAAACTGTATGTCCTCTACATCCATGTTTCACTCTAGGCATCGACACATGGCAAATTAAAAAAATCTCAGATTGATCAGAAGATTTAAGAAATAAAAAGAAGTCACACCAAAATAGAGTCTGACTAGCAAGATAAAACGAGTTTGGTGTATCTATTTGCAAAATAAATTTTGGTGAAACATGTCAAGACTCGGGTATTAAATATTAACTGCCAAAAGTAAGCACTACTGTTAAAACAAGCAAGTTTAACCAATGTTATGATTTTGGAAAACAGAATAAACTTTCTTTTTGGATTTTACAAAGCTTCTACTGTCTTAGAGCTTTTAGGCAAGTTTTTGCTATCTAAAAGAACATACTGCCTTACAATAAACATATTATTTCTCAATTGCAGTTATTTATGTATAACCATAGCTTTATTAAAAATTGCAATTAAAAAGTTATAAAAAAGATTAGTTTTATTTTTAAAATAAAACTATATAATTAGAACATGACTAAAAGAATGGGCCTCAAAGCTGCTTAAACTTCACATACATACAATAAAGCTAAACAATAGTGACATCCTAAATTTAGTCAGATTTTTTTTAACTGACATGCAAGGTGCCCAGAAATGATAGCGACAAATTCTAGGCTTCGACACAAGCAAAATTGAAAAATCTCAGATGTATCACGACACATAAGAAATAAAAAGAAGTCACACTAAAATAGAGCCAGATTAGCAAGATAAAACGAGTTAGGTGTATCTATTTACAAAATAAATTTTGGTGAAACATGTCAAAATGTAAAAAAAAAACTTTATGTTAGCATATGTCCGAAAATGCTTCCGTAGGGAGCTACAGGCCTTTGAAAACGGTGCCATTAAAGTGGTCATTCATAAGGATCTACTTACAATACATAAATGAACTTTTAGGTATAACTTAGTGTTACTGGATGTCACTTTTTAAACATATCAGGTAACCCATACTGCAACAAGTAGGGTGAGTACAAAGTGGTGGTTCGTTATGTAAGGTCATAATTTTTTCGCTGAGTGTATTTGCGCTACTTTTTAAATAAATTATGTTTCCTTGACATTTTTTATGTAAAAAAAGGTCTTAGTATAATGGTTCGTTTTCGAACAAATCAATAGCAAAATAATAGACACCACTGTTCCTAAATTTTTATATGCATTTTTATTTATTAGTGAATTTACTTTAAAAAAATAACTAATGAGGAGATCCTGACATGAATTTTGAAAAAATTTCTTGAAATGAGCGCTAATATATATGTTCATGCTCGTTGTTCTGTCACTTTTAAATTCAAATGTCGCGCGCTACACTGACATAGAGTAAGTGTTACTAATGGTTTCCGCCAGAAGACCAGAGGGGGGGGGAAGAAGAATGAGAGAAGGGAGAGAAGCTTGCATCCCTCTGCCACTTGTTTTTGAGTCCTTGAAGAGGCAAGAGGTCTCGAGAAAGCGAATTGCTTTCAACCCCTTGAAGAGACACGAGGTCTCTAAATATCCATTTTGTTTGTAAGTCCTTTGGGAGACACGAGGTCCCTAGAGGTGTTGTGTGTGAATACAGAAAAACGAAGCTTATGTTCCTGCATTATTGGAGAATAAAGGTAGGTAACTTTGCTTATTGTCAGTGCCCTATTTGTTCTTTTTTTTGTTATTCATTATAAAATAAATACACGTGGTATTTACATTTGGCCCATCGACCGGATTTTTATAGTTGTTTTGTTTTGATATTAGTTGATACAGTCCATTTTTTGAAGTAATTTTACTTGTTTCCTTTAGTCTAGTAAATTTGTAATTGTTTATTGCCGTGTTGAGTCATTTAATTTCAAGGTGACGTTATTGCTTGTATATAACTAGGTACATACTCGAATTGCATATTGTTGAAATCACGTTTGCATATTGTTTAAATCGCGTTTAGGAATTTTTTTTTTGCGTTGAACAATGGAGTTGACTCAGCTAAAAAATAAGCGCGAAAGCGTTTATACACGAGTAGAAGCCATATTGCACGTGGCTCAACAGGTCAAAATAGACGCAGTAGTGGATTTAGATAGGTTGAATAGATTTGAGGTTCGTTTTGAGGCGTTGAATGAGTTGGTCAATCTATTTGATTCATTGCATTTGGACATCGTGTCGGTAGTTGATCGATCAGAGTTGGAGAGCGAGCATGAAATGCAGAACAAATTCGATGAACTGCAATACTCTATAAAAACTATCTATCGAGAACTGAGAGGTTATGCAAATAAAGCCGCTGAGAATCAAGCTCGATCCGTTTTTCACGGTAGTTCGAAATCGAGTCGAGCATCGAGTAAGTCGCGGTGTTCTGTCAAATCATCGAACGCTCGATCTCTCAGTGAAAAGGAAGTAACGAACGCAAACGCGATTATGTCAACTTCAAATTTAAACAGACATTTGAGGTTACCGAAAATCGAAATGCCAAAATTCGATGGAAATTGGAAAAACTGGCCAACCTTTTATGATCTGTTTAAAACAATGATTCATGAGAACGAATCATTGTCAGATATTGAAAAGTTCCAATATTTGAGTGCTTCGTTAGTGAAGGATGCAGCTGGCCTAATCAAGAATTTACCGCTAACGGGAAGCAATTATGGGATTGCATTCAAGTCTCTGGTCTCAAGGTATCACAATACCCGGGTTTTGTTGACCAATTATTGGCAGGGTATTGTACAGGCCCCCAAAGCAAATAGTGAATCTGCTTCTTCCCTACGAACGTTGTTGTCTGTATTCAGTGAAAATTTGGAAGCGTTGAAGCAGTTTGAACATGACATGTGGGATTTCACTAAATTCAACATGTTGCTGCAAAAGGTGGATATGAGTCTTAAGCAAAAATTTGAGCTTGAGTTTTGCGAATCGGACATTCCCAGTTTTAGTAGTTTATGTAGATTCTTGGAAAAGCAGTGTAAAGCAATGGAGACAACTGCCTTAACTTCCAATTATGTGACTAATAGAAGGCAGCATGTTTCAGCAACCACTGCTAGGCCCGCTTCGTCCTTTGTTACCAGCACAAAGCTTGTATGTGCTTATTGTAAGGAGGAGCACCCCATGCTCAAGTGTGATGGATTTCTATCTTTATCCTCTCATAAACGGTATACGTTCGCAAAAAAAAATAATCTTTGTTTTAACTGTTTATCAAACTCGCATGCCAGCAGGGAGTGCAAGTCATCAAGTTGTCGTGTATGTAATAAACACCATCATACATTATTGCACTTCCCAAAAGCACCGGCATCGGGAGATGAGAGTGACTCAAACAAGCCACCTGTGGAAGAGCCACAAGGTGCAGAGCAATTGCGTGTGTTGGCAAGTGTGGTAAAAAGGGAACAGTCCGTGTTACTGGCAACTATAATGCTATTAGTACGAGATAAAAATGGAAAGGTTAGGAGATGTCGAGCTCTCCTGGATTGTGCGAGTGAGGCTAATTTCATTTCGCAGCAGTGTGTTGAAAAATTGGGGCTCAACACCTCATCTCGTTCAGTGATGGTTCAAGGCTTGAACCAAATGAGCTCGCTTGCTAGCCAAGGCACTCTCAAATGTCGAGTAGAGTCCATTTATGAGCCAACAAAGTTAGAGTTGGACATGATTGTGATTCCGAACATTTGTTCCAAGATCCCTTCTGCTAAAATTGAGCAGTGCCACTGGCAACATATTCAGAACTTAGAGTTAGCAGATTCAGAGTTTGGTATACCAGGGGACATTGAAATTTTGTTGGGTACTGACGTTTATGCTCATGTGGTTAGACCTGGAATAAAGAGAGGGCCTCGAGGTGCACCAGTGGCCATCAATACTGTTTTTGGTTGGGTGCTTATGGGCAGTGTAGAACAGTCAAAGTCTCATTCTGTTGTGAATAGTTTATGCACGTTGGTCGACTTGGATCATACCTTGAAACAGTTTTGGAGCTTGGAACAGGTACCACAAGGTTTAGTTATGTCTCCGGAAGATAAAAAATGTGAGGAAATCTTCAAGAAGACTCAGCACCGAAATAGTGCTGGGAGATATATTTTAAATATGCCCTTTCGTGAGGGTACTCTGTGTTTGGGAGAATCTTTCAGTGTTGCATTGAGGCGGTTTTACTCCCTGGAAGCACGTCTTAGTAGGGATCCAGCGTTGCACAAGTCCTATTCGGAGTTTATCAGGGAGTATTATGAGTCTGGCCATATGTCTCTGGTATCAGATGTAGCTGTGGAACCATCTGATGCATACTATATTCCCCATCATTGTGTGTTGCGTCCTCACAGCCTTTCGACCAAACTGCGGGTGGTATTTGATGCTAGTTCCAAAAGTACGAATGGTGTATCTCTGAACGATACGTTGTTAGTGGGAGCGAAGTTGCAGACAGATATTGCCACTGTGTTGTTGAAATTTCGCTCAAACAAAATTGCATTTACTGCTGACATTCGGCAAATGTATCGACAAATTTTGGTTGTAGATAATCATAGGGATTATCAAAGAATTCTCTGGAGGTTCTCAAAGGGGGAACCTGTACAGAAATATCGCCTTAATACTGTCACATATGGGGTCTCCTCAAGCCCACACATGGCAATCCGAACAATGATGCAGCTTTGTGATGATGAGGAATCATCTTTTCCATTGGCAGCAAAGCTAGTTCGGTCCGATCTCTATGTGGATGATGTAGTCAGTGGAGTCGACTCATTGTCAGAGGCTTTTGAGTTGCAACGGCAATTGATTGGGTTGTTTGCTAAGGGGGGTTTTGAATTGAAGAAGTGGGCCAGCAATAATTCGAAACTGTTGTCCACAGTATCAGCTGATAGTCAGCAACCTCGATCGTTAGATTTAAATGATCCATCAGTGTTGAAAATTTTAGGATTGCAGTGGTGTCCCATAGGTGATACATTCTCTTTTAATGTTGAACCTATTGATCGTCCGTGCACAAAACGAAATCTTCTTTCGGAATTGGCAAGAATTTATGACCCCCTGGGTTTTTTGTCTCCTGTTACCCTGTTGGCAAAATATCTTATGCAGTGCTTGTGGGAGCAAAAAGTGGGATGGGATGATAAGCCCTCAAAGGATATTGTTGGTCAGTGGTCTCAGTATAAATCACAACTCAGTGCGCTAGCAGGTTTATCAATTCCCAGAGGCGTAAAACACGATAATATCATCAGTACAGAACTCCATGGGTTCTGTGATGCATCGGAGCGAGGGTATGCTGCAGTTGTTTACTTAAGACAAGTATCAGAGGAGGGTCAAGTTTGGATCAATTTTCTGTGTGCCAAGTCCAAGGTATCACCTTTAAAAAGAATATCGATTCCACGTCTCGAATTGTGTGGGTGTTTATTGTTGGCAAAGCTTCTGGAATTTGTGTGTCGGGTGTATGAAGGTCGTTTTGAGTTTAACTCTATGTATGCTTGGTCAGACTCTATGGTGGCACTTGCCTGGATAAAATCATCTTCCAATAGGTGGAAGACCTTTATTGGGAATCGAGTAGCAAGCATACAAGAGAAGATTCCTCCAGAGTCATGGCATCACGTAAGTGGACAAGAAAACCCAGCTGATTGTGCATCGAGAGGCATGTTACCTTCTGGGTTTTGTGAGCATCCACTATGGTGGGCGGGACCCGCCTGGCTAAAATTGGCAAGAGAAAATTGGCCCAAGTCGTTGCGTTTTGAGCCGCCAGAAGAGTGCCTGGCGGAGCAACGAACTCTCCCCGTACTAGTTACTTTGGCAAATGAGGAGTGGCTCAGTAAACTTTTGAATCGCTTTTCGCATCTACGGAAAATTCAGGGTGTTGTTGTATATTGTCAGCGGTTTGTGCGAAATTGTAGGGTGTCTCCATCTGACCGAACTACTGCATCTCTGACAGCCACCGAATTACAGGAGGCGCTTCATATGCTTATCAAATGTGCTCAAGGTGAAGTATTTCAAAGGGAAATAGCATCCTTGGTTAAAGGTGAGAGGTGTGCGAGGGCAATAAATAAGTTAGCCCCCTTTCTGGATACAGAGGGTATCCTCAGGGTGGGCGGTCGCCTTCGTCAAGCTGATGTTCCAGTTGAAGTGAAACACCCTATATTGTTGCCCCGCTCACATCGTCTCACCGAGTTAATCATTGCACACACACACCATGTCAATCTTCATCCTGGTCCTCGCACATTGCTTCATTTGCTTTCGCAACAGTTTTGGATTTTGTCCCCTCGGAGAGCTATTCATCATGTTTTGTCAAGGTGCTATCGTTGCTTTCGAGTGAATCCTACTCCCATGGCACCGATGATGTCTGATTTGCCAGTTGCCAGGGTTTCTCAGTTGAAGCCGTTTTCACACAGCGGAGTTGATTTTGCAGGTCCAGTTTTTGTGACACAGGGCAGATATCGAGGTGTCCGAAAGGTGAAAGCATATATTTGTTTGTTTGTGTGCATGGCAACGAAGGCCCTCCATTTGGAAGTAGTGTCTGATCTTTCAGCTGAAGCCTTCTTGGCAGCTCTTCGGAGGTTTGTGGCTCGCAGAGGAAGATGTGACAATTTGTATAGCGATAGAGGTACCAACTTCGTCGGCTCAAATAAGCAGCTCTTAAACTATGCAAAGGGGGCAGCAGATGCTTGTACCATTAAGTGGCATTTCAACCCCCCATCAGCTCCGCATTTTGGAGGTCTGTGGGAGGCAGGAGTGCGCTCAGTCAAGACTCATTTGCGAAGGGTGATCGGTTTGCAGATTCTGACCTTTGAGGAAATGTCCACGTTGCTTGCTCAAGTGGAATCAGTTTTGAATTCTCGACCATTGTGTAGTGCGAGTACTGATCCAAATGATCTGTTAGCCCTATCCCCAGGACATTTTCTTACAATGGAACCGTTAGGTGCTCCTCCTGATGCTGATTTGACTTTGTTAAGTATGAATCGCTTGTCACGCTGGCAGCTGGTGCCAAGGATCCACCAGGACTTTTGGCGCCGCTGGAAGAACGAATACCTGCATACACTGCAGCAGCGTGGTAAGTGGGATACTGTGCAAACGTCCCCCCCGATCGGAGCTTTAGTTGTGATTAAAGATGAGACTTCGTCACCTCTTGTTTGGAAGCTCGGACGCATTATGCAACTATACCCAGGCCGTGATGGTATAGCTCGGGTAGCTCAAGTTCGCACTAGTAGTGGCACTTTTGATAGGCCTCTGACGAAGTTATGTCTGTTGCCATCGCAGTAATACGTCCGCCTTGAAATTTTTTTGTACAGTTAATTATAAATCCAATAGCTTCAGTTTTTTGTTTTTTGTGCTTATTGTAAATTTTTGTTTCGTTTGTTTATTTGAGAAACAATATAATTGTGAAAATAAATCCTTATTTTGGTGGGCGGAATGTTCATGCTCGTTGTTCTGTCACTTTTAAATTCAAATGTCGCGCGCTACACTGACATAGAGTAAGTGTTACTAATGGTTTCCGCCAGAAGACCAGAGGGGGGGGAAGAAGAATGAGAGAAGGGAGAGAAGCTTGCATCCCTCTGCCACTTGTTTTTGAGTCCTTGAAGAGGCAAGAGGTCTCGAGAAAGCGAATTGCTTTCAACCCCTTGAAGAGACACGAGGTCTCTAAATATCCATTTTGTTTGTAAGTCCTTTGGGAGACACGAGGTCCCTAGAGGTGTTGTGTGTGAATACAGAAAAACGAAGCTTATGTTCCTGCATTATTGGAGAATAAAGGTAGGTAACTTTGCTTATTGTCAGTGCCCTATTTGTTCTTTTTTTTGTTATTCATTATAAAATAAATACACGTGGTATTTACAATATATATATATATATATATATATATATATATATATATATATATATATATATATATATATATATGTATGTATGTATGTATGTATGTATGTATCACACCGATAACTACAAAAATAATGGGCCGATTTTGATTAAATTTGGTGAATACCTTCCTTTTGCAAGTGGCTTGGATTTCGTTAGCCAGGAAAATCTGCCCAGTCCAAATAGATTACACATTGCTTTGTTTTAATTAGACAGTCAGATTCCCCTGTCCGTGCCAGTACTGAGCTGACTTGGTAGCGAATTTTTTATTAAAATCTGCTCAGTCCAAATAGATTAAACAATACTTTGTTTTAATTAGACAGTCGGATTCCCCCGGTCCGTGCAAGTTCTAAGCTGACCTTTAATGTATTGAATTTCGACCACGTAATTATAATGCATGTTTGTAAGAAAAGAAATTCTGGACGCAGCAAGTGCGTTATGGTAGCGAATTTTTATTAAATGCTTCAAATTTGAATCTGTTTGCTATTACCCTATTTTTATGCAAATTCACTACCATAACGCACTTGCTGCGTCCAGACTTTTTTTATAATAAGTAAATCTTGAAAATTAGTTTTGTTAGTTTCAATGGATCATTAACTCGTTTTCTCATAAAGCTTCTAACTTTTCTAAAAATACCAGGTTTATCTTTTATAAGTTCACAACCAGCTGGTCTAATTCTTCAATACTGCGAATTACTTCACATACTAAGGACTTTAAGTAACCCATTAAAAAATAATGTAATGTATTTAAACCTGGAGGACAACCTGGCCAGCCTACATGGCCCCCCTCATCATAACCATTGTTCAGGATGTACTTTATTTAAATATGCCCCCAGATTGATGTGGTGGATCGCTGTCTTGCATGAACTACATATAGTGCCTAGCTATATTAATGTGGCCACCAGTACATTTTAAAGGTAGTGCAGGTAATACAACTTCCTAGAACATTGACCTCATCTTTACAGGAATGGAACATGAATGTGGAACCAGTGATTTTCTTACTATTGGCAACACTGACCATAAAGACGGCCAGCTTGTTTTATTTGGTGTAACCTGTTTTGTTTTTATTGGAATATTCGCGGATCTCACTGAACAGTGCATATACCTGGATTTTGTGGGTTTATGTTTGGTATCGGATGTTGACATTTGAGTAGGTGGATTAATGGGAATGGATGATTGTTATTATTTAAAATAAGAAATATTTGTTAGAACTGTGTTATGTCCACACAAATAAGTTAGTTGCTAGTTTTCAACTTTATTTCTTTGTATTGATTGCTACACTCTCTCCTCCATTACGACAAATCGTGGCATGTTGTATATAACAAATAATCTGCCAGAAAATTACACATCCATCAATCCAGAAAAAAATGGAAGTGGTTTTCCGGATTAGGAAGTTCATTATTAAATTTCAGCGAGGGTAGGTAGAACCATATTGCTTGTACAGCCTTCAAGACTCTAATTGAATGCATATTCTCCCACTGATATGGTTAGAAAAGCTCTCCTCATATACTTAAGTTATTTGGAGAGCTTTAAGAACATTTCTTACTTCTGGGAAAGTAAATATATACAAACTTTGTTTGCGTTGTCAACATTCAACTGACAAGTAGTAAGGGCAAAAGATCATCCAAAAACATAAACTGTCTTGCTGAGCAATTACAATTATGTTCAAAACGTAATGTTTCAAGCAAATAAAAATCATAGCTAATACTCATACTAACACAAACTTATCACTATTCACAGATATAACCGAAAGTCAAGATTTAAGATTACAGATGCATTGGCATAACCATAAACAGAAATTAAGTACTGCTGTAGTTCTAAGGTACCGAGAACTTATACCGCAAGTTAAGGAAAAGCTCTGTGTGATATTTTGTAATAGCCACAGCCCATCGTCAGCTCTACATTTGCATAAAATGGATTTAATGTTGCAATATCAAAAAAAAAGAAAGTTACACTAGATGGGTATTATGTTCCCAGCCTTTCTGTTATCAATAAATTATACACCAGCAAATTTAACAATGAATATGGAAATATGAGTGGTGGATCATACAAGAAAAAATCGTGTCAAAAATGTGAGAAATGCAGACAATGTTGAAGCTGTAAGACAAAGTGTTCAAGATAATACAAATTTGCCTGTTAGACGTCGTTCTCAGCAACTGAACATGACATATGGATCAGTCTGGAGGATTTTAAAGAAGGATTTAGGTTTGCACCACTACAAAACACAACTAGTTCAAGAACTAAAGCCCAATGATCATCGCCGTCGTCGTGATTTTGCTGCTTTTGCGATCAAACATTCGACTGAAAATCAGTCTTTTCATCTCACTGTCATGTTCAGTGATGAGGCAATCTTTTTCTTAAACAGCTATGTTAATAAGGAAAACCGCAGGATCTGGAGCGAGGGGAATCTTCATTGATTTGAAGAAACACCTTTGCAAGCGGAAAAAGTTAGTGTGGTGTGCCATCCATGCCCGTGGCATCATTGGATCGTATTGATCTAAGAATAATTCAGAAGACTGTGTCACCGTAACCTGGCTTCCTTATCGGGCAATGCTAAACAATAATTTCTTCCCAACTGTCATTGAAAACCAACTGGAGGAATTTTGGTTCCAGCAGGATGACGCTATGTGCCATACCACCAACGAAACCAGGACGTTATTGCAGGAGTGGTTTCGTGAGGACATTATTTCCAGAAATGGTCCTGTGAATTCTCCAGCAACATCTTGTAATTGACACCGTGCGAAGTCTTCCTGTCGGGTTATGTGAAGTCTAAGGTCTATGCTAATAATCAAAGAGCAATTCAGTATTTAAAAAACAACATTAGGGATGTTATTCGTTATATACCGGCCCAAATGTGTAAAAACGCCATGATAAATCGGACTTATCGGATTGGCTATTGCCAACAAAGTCGTGGAGCACATTTGACTGATATAATTATTAAAATGTAATTGTAATTAGTTGGCCTTTCCAATAAAATGAAAACATTTTGGCTGCGCAGTAATGTTTGTGTTTTATTTCACTTTAACATCCTAGAGCACTATTTGCATCATCTTATATATATATATATATATATATATATATATATATATATATATATATATATATATATATATATATATATATATATATATATATATTATACATAAATTAACTTTCACATGACTTCCTTTATATTGAAAAAAAAATGTTAAATTTTTTCTTGAATCTTACCATTTTACATACAGACTTGGAGACTACTTCTCTGGCTTCACTGTCATTGAAAACCAACTGGAGAAGTAGTCTCCAAGCCTGTATGTAGTATGGACAAGTTTCACCAAGTAAGGGCAACAACAATCAATGGACTTACCATTTTAGTCAACAATTTTTTTAATAAACAATACTCAATTCCTGGTTCGTTTCTTTGTATGCATAAACTTTCTAACGATGCTAATAGGTACATGAATTACTTGTTAAAATGAGTACATGTATTAATTTACACAGAGTAACTTAGTCATTGTTTGACTAATAACTGTTAAATTATTTAATAATCAATTTTACAGAGTAAGTGCCTGATAAAACTTTTTAAGCACATTCAGTAACACAATTTGAAATGCATTTTAACTTAAAAGTAGGAAATACAGATACAAATGTCAGGTAAGGTTAGCGGTGGCATTCAATTTTCGCGCTAAACTGGGAACCAATTAAATTAAGTTATGAACTTGCCTTTGCCTATGCACCACTCAGTCGGTAGTAAAGTTTTTGAACATCAACAAATAATTAAAATTAAGTAGGTAACTTTATTACTTAAAAAAAAGACACAGTTCCTGTGATAAAATATACTTTCATAGTGTTTTGTTGGTTATAAATTAGAATTCTTGGCCAAAATTTTAACTGTACATGGTCTTCCGGATTTGGAAACCATACTTCAATTAGGACCACTTGTGGGATGCATGTTTTGGCAAAGATTGTTAACCATGACAAAACGGCTATAATGATGCCATAAAAAGAAAAAAATGGTATAGATTGGTATTAAACTAGCCACTAGAACAATGCAGACGAGACTTATTAACTTGGCATTCAAAAGCTGTACGAAAGCCCAAAATGATTGAGCAAATCTGAGTGGTGGACGTGCCGCCACCTAGTTGCGGAAACCAAGTAGTATGTTGTCACACCAGCTCCAAATAACACAAAGTGTTAAAAAAAAAGAGACTGTATACAACTAACTAACAATTTAAAAAATTGTCAGCCCTGGCCCATTTCTACCCCAATATAGGGACAAAGTATGTAAGGCTAGATGCATTCTCGCAACAATTAGAACCGTAGACCGGTTTCTCTCATTAGAGCTCTTCAGTACGGCTGGCGTGACAACATACTACTTGGTTCCGCAACTAGGTGGCAGCACATCCACCACTCACTTAGTGTTGAAAGGCTGGCTATACTATAGCCGTATTACTTTAGATGCATTTTTGCTACAATTAGTATGCCGCACTGAAGAGCTCTAATGAAAGCGAAACCGGTCTACGGTTCTAATTGTTGCGAGAATGCATCTAGCCTTAGGATTGAGCAAATGACGAAAAAATGATTTGCATGTACTAAACTAAACAGTATGAATATTTCACATAGATATAGTTTTTGAACTATTGGTGGAAAACACAGAAATTTGATAAAGGGCGTAAAAGAATAACTACATTTGAACAAGCATTCAAGCACCTTCTTATTTTTATTAGATGGCATGTTTGCAGCATTTACGCACTGGTGTCATCCCTGTAAGGTGCCACCGTAATAAATAATAATAATAAAACAAACAAGTCTGTACATCTCAAATACCAGGGGAACCTTTTGTATGTAAAAATGTTCAAAAAATTATATTGAAAAAAATAGAGAAAATACATTCGTAAAAAAATATTTTGTTGCAATATGGGTTATCTGATATTTTTAAATAATCGCACTAACTTACACCCACAAGTTCATTTCTGTATTATAAGTAGATCCTAATTAAATAAAAAACCACTTTTATGACACCATTGTAAAGGCTCTGTAGATCCCCTGAAAAACCTTTTCAGAAATATGAATCCTTTTCATATTATTTTTCTGCAGAATCATATCTTAAAATTTGTCATTGTCATTTCCGAACACCTTGTATAACAACACTATTAAATAAATTTTCAACACAAAATATGCCATACATTAAAACAGAAAATGTTTTTCCTCTTCAAAAGTTTTATTTGAAATTTAATTCTCATCTAGTGTCAACTCAAAATTTAAAAATTCAAGGTATTGAATATAGTTTAAAAGTATAATCTCAGATATTATGAAGAGTGAAAAGAACAGTAAAAGAGTTTTAAAACTTTGTTACCATATATAAGTCAGGACTTTTAAGAGAAAACAGTTGTGTCTGAAGAGTTTTACTTGTATTTACATTTACTTATAAAAAAAAAGTGTTGATAAAAATTAGTTTGAAATAACTAAATACAAAAGATATTGTACCTGTTGAGTTTGAAGTTCTGATGGGCTACCTCCATACCGCCGCTGCATCATGGAAATAAGAAGCATTGACATTGAACTGCCACCACAATGTACAATATATACATACTTTCAACCAGATAAGAATAAGAAATTGCATAACAAGTAAAATACCAAGGTGTGCAATAGGTAAAAAAAATATTAACGTGTATATAACAGATCATGCAGTTTTTGTTGAAGATAATATTATGGAAAGTTAAGGCCTCCGTTATTATCCCATGTAGGACATAAGACAAATCCTAGGTACAGAAAAAAAAAGTCAGATTTGCCTTTACTAGGAATTACATACAATTTAAAATTTAATTTGACCATTCTTGTTTTGTATTTTATTAGTGGGGAGGTTTAAAATTACATGTGGTCTTTAAAACTTGGACCAGTTAATAGTGTGTAATGAAGACCGAATTTATTATGGTTATTTGAATAGCGGATAATTCATTTGAGCGGTTTAAATAACGAATATTTGCTAGGTGACAAATTCGACTTATTTTAATAATAATAATAATAATAATCTTTATTCCATTTATGATACATAAGTTATATACATTGATACAGATGCACCATATATTCTAAAACAGTACTCCACTTATATATCTGGAATAGAAACAGTTCAAAGTATGAAAAGTCCCCACAAGTGGAACGTGAATTGTGTATGATGAAAGACATAGCGCCTGTCCGTCACGCGCAATGGGATTCATTTTAGGTGCGTCGCGGAGCGCATAGCAAATAGACCACGGAGAGATGAAACGCCAACGGCAGATGCCTTCAGCTCGCGGCCGAGACAAGGGATTTCAGGTGGTTGTATGGTAATTCCGAGTATCGTAAGAGCGACGGTTAGGTAAATTAACTGGGAAGTTTTCGCTGTGCTACGTAGTAGTGGAAGCAGCGTGTTATTTGTTGGATAGGAAGGAACGAGAGTCTATAATGACTGTGTTCTACTATCGTGGTTTGCAAGGTTAGTTATGCTTCGGAAACTTGGGGAAGTATAGTTTGCAAACTGAAATAGATAACTGGGTATTTTATTAATGCTGGTCTATGTGTAATATTAACAGCGTGTTAGGATTGAAAGTGTATACAGGGTGTACTGTATGTATGAGTAACGAAACTGTTCGCGTGTTTACCCAAGGCAAGTCGAAATCAGGTAAATGCTTATACCGTATTATAGTGAGTCTAGGATGTTTAGCGAATTATAACGCGCTGTACTGGGCAGCCTACGTGTGTCCTTAGGGACGTATGTCCTTGGGAGAAGCATGGAGCTGCTCTAAATGGTATGTGATCGCTAGACAGGGTGGTCGATTAGATAGAGTGCCCAGCCTAGATAAGTGACAAGCTGGTCACGTTTCTTATCCATATAAGGTGAAACGGGAGCACGGACAGTGCTGATTAAAGGGGTAGTATTTAGTGTGTCCGACAACCTGTGCGGTACTGGGTAGCCTACGTTTGTCCTGAGGGACGTATGTCCTTGGGAGAAGCATGGAGCTGCTCAGAATGGCACGTAACCATTGGATGGGACTGTTAATTATACAGGGTGTTCGACAAAAATAGGGGACAAGTTACCCGGTCTTATTAGTTAGCAGGTTAGAGTCATATGGGAGTGGGAACCGTTTGCTTACCCACATAGCAAAGTAGGACTGGAAGCGAATCGCGGGAATAAAGCCCAGGGGAAGATAGAACCTACGACTGAGGCGAAATTTATAGCGGGGCCATTTCCCATTTGATGCATGTGTATGTCGCTTTCCGCTTGCCGTTGCTTTAACATGCCTTGTTGATTGCTGTGCTAATGCTAATATCACGCTTCATTTATTATAAGTAGCACAAATATTATTCTAGTCGAATATCGTTGTATTTTTAAACAGTAACGTATTTGTATCCTTTCTACTATGAAAGAATGTCTTATCAAAGATAACGTTATCTGACCTGAGATATGTTTTCTCTTTAATCGGATGAGCTGTAGCGAATTTTTAATTTTCATAATTTATGGATTTTTATTGTTGTCATTTTCGTTTGTAGATATTTTCAATATTATTAGAAGCTTTTATAAAATTAGTTGCGTTTCACTACACTGCCTGTAGATAGTTGCACTTGTGTATGTGTGTTTAAGCTAGAATCCTGTGATGGATTGTGACTAGCAGAGGTATATCGTAATTGATATTTACCTGTTTATAATATTTCTGCTTCCAACTTTGTAAGCTAGGAAAACAGCCATTATTCGGGAGTAGGTAATTAAAGCCTACTTAACTCCCGAGAACTCTACGGGATATAATAACTTTCGACCCCTGGCTATAGTTTTATTCTCCATTCGAGCTACCCTAGGACAAGGCTGTTAGAAACAGTAACTTTGTGGTGTTCTACGAGGGCCTTAGCAGAAGTCCTCACGGGGATCTGACCTTGTCCTATTTAATAGGGAATAAAGATGGCGCCCGAGGATATATAACTTTGAATATTTAGGTCACGCCCGAATGACGGATTGGCAACCCATCTCTCGGGCCTTTGCTTAGCCGGGGCATCACAAGTGATAGGAATCATAGTTACTTTTTAATGCTTGTTTGTAATTATTACTTTCAGATCCAGTATTCGCTACTTAGTAATCATTAGCAATACATAGCTTTTGTGGACCTGATACAATTATCAAGTATCTACACACTGCCGAATACCAATTCGTACTGCCCCTTTCGTGAACATAACGATAAATGACTAATTGTCATGACCACTGTAGTGATTTATAAACAGGATTTACTCATACCTACTTTATAAGATATCTTTATTTTTGTGCTGATTACAACCTGTTTGATAATTTTATACATATATATTTTGTTCATTGTGAGTCTCCTATACCAGTTTGAACAGGTCTGTCCATGTGTGTGAAAGAAAATCATCGAGTACTGATCTTTGCACTAAA
Organism: Tillus elongatus; assembly: GCA_964006375.1. Lineage (NCBI taxonomy): Eukaryota > Metazoa > Arthropoda > Insecta > Coleoptera > Cleridae > Tillus > Tillus elongatus. The sequence goes on along the minus strand of OZ023262.1, from coordinate 83,486,377 downwards.
CACTGTTTGTTGTTGCCCTGTGCTATGTGAGCAAAACTTGATGTCTCAGCTCTATTATAAGAAAAGGAAAAACAATGGAAAAAATCTAAAAAGAGGTTCTTGCATCAGATTGAGTAAGGTCCGTTTTAAACCAAATTTGCATATTTTTTTAAATTGGAAACTGAATTTATGTCGTCATCGAATTTTTATTCTGGAAACTTACCTATATTTTTGCATGTTTAAAAAGAGCCTATTTCTGGACAAATTTTGTGAAAAACAATTTGATATCTATTAAAAAATTATACTTACGTGAATTTGTAAAAAAAGATTATCAAAAATTGACAATCGTGATAATTTAAACAAGTAAGCTTTGGAAACATATAACAAACTCGCATCTCTCAATAATTAAACTAATGGGTGACAAATATTGTTTTGTTATCATTTGACTTTCAAAGATCTTCAAGCACAACGAAAAGGTCGGCATATTATTAGTTTGTGCTAAATCTAAAAAAAAACCTAAAAGAGCAGTTCAGTTACGTGTTCTTCCAAGCTTAAAAATATTTGCAAGATTGGAACACACTGTATGTGCAAATAACGAAGCATTCTCTTATCGAAAGGGAAGAAAAATTGCTAAAAAAATGCTGACAATACGGTTGCCACTGTTTTGCAGTATTTTGAAGACCATCCAAGGAACTCGATTCGGCAAGTCTGTCGTGAGTTGAATTTTAAATATAGTTCGGTACGACAAATTTTGAAACCAAATGGTTATCACGACTATATACTTACAAATTAAAACACGTCAGATAAACATCAACAATGAAGGGTTAATAACGTTGCCCAGGTGATAGTAAACTTAGAGCTCAATGACAATCGGTTTTTCCAGCATCTGTTGTGGGCGGTCGAATGCCGTTTTGTTAGTAACGGTAAGCCCAACAAGAATCCACATTTTGTCATTCCGCTTAAATCACGGACACTTCGGAAGCAACGTTTGGTGTGGTATTATTAATGGACATTTAATTAGTCCTTATTTTTGCAAAGGAATTTAATTACAGCTACGAGCAAACAAGTGTTTTCAGCATGATGGAGCTCACCACATAAGCAAGAATTGTGCAACAATATTTAAATGAAACTTATAGAGAAAATTGGATAGGTATAAATGGACTGATACAGAATACAAAATCACTGGACTTGACTCCACTAAACTTCTTCTTGTGGGGATCTTAGAAAAATAAAGTTTATAGAACACCATAATGTGTTAACTTGGAACATTTAAAATATACTATATTTCTTTCTGTGGTGATAGTAGTAGCATATTATGTGTCTTTAGTGTTTAATAAAAAATTGCCAATAATAATTAATAATGTTTAATGATTGACAGATGTGACAAATTTGCTTATAATTTTTTAACTGGAGAAGATATCAACTTTTTTCTTTACAAAACGCGTTCAGAAATATTAGCTCTTTTTAAATATGCAAAAATATAGCTAAGTTTACAGAAAAAATTCGATAACGTCATAACTTCAGTTTCTAAATGGGTAACAATATGCAAATTTGGCTTAAAATGTATCTTACTCAATACCAATTAAGGACCTCTTTTCAGAGCCTTTCCATTGTTTTTCCTTTTCTAATAATAGAGGTGAGACATTAAGTTTTAAGACTTGAAGGGTACAACAAGCACAGCCCTTTATCTGATAGTCGCAAGGAATGAGTTCATTTTATCAGTATGGAAAACACGTCTGTCTAATTCTAAAGACATCGCTACAAATCCTTTTCTAGCTATAAAGAAAAATCGAAATTAAACTCTTCACTTTAGCACCCTGTACCACTTTCAATTTGTAACTATTGGATTGAGGGAAGTGTGGCTAATATGCTGATGACGGGCTGGTCTTAGTTACCGGCAAATTCCTCAGCATTGCAGTATAATTGAAAGATGGTGTGGTGAGCTGGGACTCTCTGTAAACCCAGCGAAGATGGAGATGATTGTATTCACCAAGAATAGAAATCTGGAGGAGTTCAGGGTGCTGGTGATGTTTGGAAAACCTTTGGCTTTAGTGCGGGAGGTCAAATATCTGGGGGTGGTCCTGGATTCCAAATGGGGATCGTAAATAGACAGATTAGTCATGAAGGGAGTAGCGACCCTCTGGCAGTTGTGTCATGTGATAGGGAGGACATGGGGACTTAATCCTCGGATTAATTGGATTTACACTGTGATCATCAGGTCGAGGGTGCTTTAGGGGGCAGTGGTCTGGTGTGAAGCAAACTAATACCCGGAAGCTGGCTAAACTTCGAAAGTTGGCAAGTCTAAGTATCACCGGCGCTCGGAAGATGACGCTCTCAGCCACGCTAGAGGTCTTGCTGATGCTGACACCGCTTGCCATCTGCATCAGAAGAGAGGCTATAGCGTCACATCTCAGAATGCGAGAAACTGGTGTGGTGAGGGAGCAATCATAGAACATGCAAAAGTTGCTGAGGAAGTTGAAAAGGAAATCCCAATTTTCACCATCAAGGTACAAAATGCAGAGGATTATATTAGGCTGACTAGGATATATACCCCCAAAATCCTCAGCAAGGATCAATGGAGCGATGATGATGTTGCTTTCCAGCCTGCTAGCCTGGTCTGTTTTACTGACGGATCACTGTCAGCACTCCTCCATGACGGAAATATACATCGATGGCCTGGGGTATGCGCGAGTTATGCTCTGGGCGCATATACCATGGCATTCGAAACAGGATAGGAGGTATACGCTATCTTGTCTGTAGCTACTCGGCAGAATGTAAGGATGAGCTCAAGAAATGTGTATATATTTGCTTAGACAGTCAGGCGGCCCTCCTGTCGGTCTGCACACCTAGTATTAGGTCAATGCCGGTCCAGGACTGCGCTGACGTGTTTGCGGAGTTGTCCAGGACCAAGAAGGTACAACTTGTGTGGGTTCCGGGAGACTGTGACATAGCGGAGAACGAGGTGGCGAATCACCTCGCAAGGCTTGGTTGCCGGCGGCTGTTCTGCGGCCCAGAGCCCGCTATATATATATATATATATATATATATATATATATATATATATATATATATATATATATATATATATATATATATACATTTCTTTTGAACCACTCCGTATAAGAATCTTTAAAAATATATATACACACCTTGGTAGAAACAAGCATCACATACACAAAAAATACAGACTTACACACAGTCAAGGACAAGTAACTTTTTCACATTTGCATAACAAACAACAGTACTAAAATAAATAAAAAAACCATACTTGCGTATAAGTGGAGGACTTTCTTCCAACTGCCCATTACTTTCTTGTGCTAAACGCAAGGCGAGTTCATGATCCTGCCTTTCCTGTTCCAGTTGTTCTTGATACTTTCTTTCCTCCAGCGCATCTCTTTCTTGTTGTGCTTGAAGTTCCAAAGCTGCTTTCCTATCTGCTTCTTCCTAAAGTGAAATTAACAAACTAAAGTTTAGGTAACATATTTATTAAAGCTTTTACTAATGTAAATGATTTAATACAAAAAAATCCATGTTGCTCCTGCAAGCGAGAAAATAACAAAATATTAACAACATATTTAAGTTAGCTACCAGACACTAACCTGTTGAGTGGACTGTATACAGGCTGGAAAAGCCAAATGGGATACATTCTGTATCTCAATCATTATTGTGCATAATCATAAAAACTTCAAAAACTCGTAAATTTTAGTTTACAAAAATTTCGGAAAGCAGCAAGAGCGTTATAGTAGTGAATATTCATAACAATTATACACTATTAGTAAGATATACTATTAAAACTAATTCTTTAAATTTAAATGGACCTTGGAGATCAATTTTAGAGCCCTAGTTAGCGATTATTTGAAAAATGTATGTTTTACATGGAGCTAAAAAATAAAAATTTGGTCTTAGATATAATATGTAAGTACTGCAAGTATATTTAAAAAAATTGTGTTACAAATTTCATTAACGTTACAAAAGTTTTTCAGAAAAAAATTAATTATTTACAAAGGGAATGTACCTGTCAAATTATAAATATGGCAGGTATTTCCTTATTAATTGCTTGGATGGTTTTGTTTTAGTCAACCCATTCAGTTTTTGCAAATAATAAACAACAAAAAAGGTTTTTTAAAACAAGTTTGTAGTTATCCGTGAAGCTCATTATGTTATTTTTCTTTAATTTAGTACCCTCATGCGTTTACATAGGTGTTATTATGGTTCAAGATTAAAGATTCTAGCTTAATGGGAATTTTATATATATATATATATATATATATATATATATATATATATATATATATATATATATATATATATATATATATATATATATATATATATATATATATATATATATATATATATATATATATATATATATATATATATATATATATATATATATATATATATATATATATATATATATAGGTATCACACTGATAATTTAAAAAATAATGGGCCGATTTTAATTAAATTTGGTGGGAACCTTCCTTTGGCAAGTGGCTTGGACAAGTTCATTAGCCAGGAAAATCGGCTCAGGTTTTCCCGGAAATTCTTTTGTTTTCTTTCGAAAAAAAAAATATATATTTTCGGAAATGACAAAGTAAGGGCAGCCAAATTTGGTTCGCAGGTTTATGTCATTATAGGTCAATTACCTACCAACATTTAGCTCTGTAGGTTGAAAGACAAAAAAGTGATGGGCATTTAAAGAAAAATAAATTGGGGTTTTCCCCAAAACGCCAAAGTCGCGATTTAAAGCATCAAAATTGGCAAGATTTAGGCAAAGCACCTGAAACTAATACGAGCTATGGAAAGAAAATGTCTCAAGAAGAATGTTTTACAAAGCCTTAGCTTCAACAGTCATTGTCCTTCATTTTACTAAAATGTTTCTCTGATCCTTTGACAGCAGTCTTAGCTATAGAGTTTATCGTTTAATGGTATATAATCTTTATCGAATTTTCGTAAAAAATCAATAAAGCTCAATATATCCGTTATTATACAAGATACCAAAAAAAATTGTACACCTTAATTATAGGGTGTCTTGTCACAGGATGGCCCATAAGTCGTTGGTGATACAAATTTTCTTTTTTTTTTAATCGAATATGCCTTATGTTATGGCATTTTTGCATTTTCCATCTAAATATAATGCATGTTTGTAAGAAAAGAAATTCGGGATGAAGCAAGTGCGTTATGGTACCGAATTTTGATTAAATTCTTCAAATTTTAATAGCTCAATTTGCTATTAACCTATAAGGTTGACCAAGAAACCAGTTTTTTCGGGAACACTTTAAGTTTACCTTCGAAAATTTTTGTACATTTTCAAACAATAAAGTTATTTTGGTGAAACATGGCACCTTATTTCTACTATATTGGTTATACTGGTAACCAACTTTGATGCTGCTTTCTTAAAAAAAAACACACACACACACACATATTTGCTATTAAAAACATTTTAATGAAAATTCACTACCATAATGCCCTTGCTGCGTCCACACTTTTATTGTTTATTGTTTGCAAAATCTGGTGGGGTGGACTAAAAGAAAACCAGATCCAAGCCATTAATAAGGGAAAACACCTGCCATATTTATAATTTGACAGGTACATTCCCTTTGTAAATAAATATTTTTTTCTGAAAAACTTTTGTAACTTTAATGAAATTTGCAACACAATTTTTAAAAGGCACTTGCAGTACTTACATATTATATCTAAGACCAAATTTTATTTTTTTAGCTCCATATAAATTTTTTTTTCTTCTTCAAATAATCGCTAACAGGGACTCTAAAACCAATCTCTAAGGTCCATTTAAATTTAAAGAATTAGTTTTAATAATATATCTTACTAATAGTGTACAATTATTATGAACATTCACTACTAAAACACACTTGCTGCGTCCCAAAATTTTTTATTTATAGTATATATTCACATGCTAAAATGTAGCGCTATTGAACGCAAACTTTGTCCTGGTATTAGAAAATAAATGGTTCAAGGCTGACAATTTACACAATTCTTAATTGATTGTACATTGTACACAACTTTATCTATAAAATTTTCTGTAAACTAGAGCTATCGTGACAACATACTACCTGGTCCTGCACCAAGATGGCATCCCTGTCATATCTCTCACAACGTTCTCCAAGGCTGACATCTTGCGACAACTTCCATTGTTTAGATTTTTATCTACGATTTATTTAAATAGCATAGCAGTACAGATAACGTCATCTGTCTTTGTCCAACATTGTAGATATTGCACTACAGGATCTGCAGTCATGTTGAGGATTATTTTATTATTAATTTCGAATAACTTTATTTTCCTTTGATCAAACGGCTTAAAAATTGGTACACAACCAAGTCTGTCTGTGTTCTTTTAAGTTGTAAATATTCTTTTCAATCACTTAGACAATTTGATAGATATTGCGTTTTAAACTCATCCAAGCCATTAGCAAAATAAGGGTAATTCCCAAATTTTGTCCAAATCAGTGAAGTCTTTTTTGAGTTATCGGCGGGATACATACATACATACATATTATATTATATATATATATATATATATATATATATATATATATATATATATATATATATATATATATATAAACATTTTAACTGACCATGGAAATGGGTTCCAGAGGCCCTAATTCGCGCTTATTTGAATAAATTTTCCGAAAGTCACCATCGATACCTCTCTATTCATTAAAAAGATATCCTTCAACGTGAAAACTTCACCCAACATTCACACCCAACATCTTGTAGGCCCTTGACACACTCTGATCAACATGAGTATTAAAACACAAATTACTGTCAAGTCACATTCATAACCTGACCCTCAATAGTTGCGGGAAACTAAAACATTTCATTCAAATTGTTTTAGAACAAATACAGCATTTCCCTCCACTGGAGACTTATTTAAGAACTATTATTGGTGCTAAGGTGAATGTGTTAATTTAACTAGTTGCATCTAAGAAATAAATTATTAATTTTATGGGCTCAAATTAAAAATAGTTATATTTTTTTTATGTAATGGGGTTTCCCTGTGAATATAAATAAATAAATACTTTCCTGAGTTTAATGCATTTTTTAACTAACCAGGAAAACAACTGATACAGCTAAACCACACTTTTTTCAGAAACATTTTTTTATAAAATTTTAAGTGAGTCAACTTTCTTTGTCATTATACGGGTACTGTAGGAGTGAAAACCTGACATTAAACAGAAATAATAACCCAGCTACTAACAATTTCACTAAAAAACTCACTTGTCTTTTTCTTTGTTCTTCTTCAATTTTTCTTTTAGCTTCCATTTCAGCCTTTCTCTTTCTGTTTTCTTCTTCCTCTTTCAACTTTCTTTCTTCCTCTTCCTTTAACCTCTTCTGTCGCTCCATTTCTTCTTGAATTTTCCTAATTCTTTCCTGTTCTTCAGCATTCTTTTGATCCAGTAGTTTCTTTTGTAATGATTTCATTTGATCATCCATTTTATGAACCATCTGCTTATATAAACTATCAATCGTAGCTGCTTTGATAGATGCATCTTTCTAAATAAACCAAAAATTAGACATTTTTTAATACTTAAATTACTAGGGAGTGTTAAGTTGCAACAAATATAAGGTAAAGTGGGGCAAGTACCGAAAAGGAGCAAGTGGGATCTTTTTATTTTGATACCCCATCTAACGATCAGGTGACAATCTAACAAACTACACCAGTCCACCAATCCACACAGAACTCCATAATTGGCAACTTGCTGACATTTTGTATAAACATTCTGAAGTTGCAAATTATGTCACAGTCCTTCTGACTGCCATAAGTAGTTGATAGACTTGGTTCTCTAATAAATGAATGAATGAATTATTTATTTAGCATAGTTTACTATATGCATGTGTAATCTGTGGTTGCACTTGTCTCGCTTTACCTGATTTGTTTTACTGTTTTTTTAAAGATGTTGTCTAAAACAAGATATAGTACTATAGAAATTCCTTATTCTAGCTTATCTCCCAGACAGCCAAGACTACCATACAGAAAAAGTTCTACAGAAGGCCAGAACATAGGGCTAAATGCTACTAGCTGGGGGGTAATACGTCAAGAAAACGATGGATCCCTGCTGGTGTTGACCCTATCTGTAAATCAGTTATCTACAAATCCACTAAAAAGAAGCAATTATGTGATCAACTACAAATTTGGTCTCACAACACTGAGGCCAAAAGGCAAAAGGACACAGAAAACCTGAAGCAAGGACGACTGAAACCAACCGGGTACTTCTGAAACCACAAAACCTAAAGAAGCCTCACAGAAAAAAACAAGTGCTCAACTCCGATCGGGACCTCCTGATGTAAAGAGGCCGCATAAGGTCTCTGCAGAGGAGGACTCCCGCTCAAAACAAAGAATGTCACTAAGAAGCCCAAAGGGAAAAAATGCAAGCCAATAAGCGGTACATGCTCAGGGAATGACGTGAAGCACTTAAAAGATCCAACCACAGCCCTTTCAATTACAAAGTCGGAATAAAGGCCTATAAACAAGAAGGCACAAATGGCGACCAATGGAAGAAATATCCATAGGGGAAACTAAAAAGCCCCAAGAGGCAACAAAAATATCCAAAATGGCACCGTTGTAAAGTGCATCCAAATAAACCTTCAACATTACAAAGCAGCAACAAGGGTGCTTAGAAGATAGTTTATTGGCCAAAACCTAAACATAGGACTGCTACAGGAGTCCTATGTGCGAAGAAAAGTCCCACTGTTCATTAGCCTCACATCATTTCTCCTAAAGACCATGCAGAAGGCATTAGACCAACATATTATAAGCGAAACCTTAACAAGAAAACCGCTCCATGTACAACAATTCACCTATTAGGCGGGCAAATCCACATTAGATGCCCTACACTGATTAGTGAGGGGTATAGAAAAAACTTTTCTGGCTAAAGAAATAGCTCTCAGCGCATCCATTGACACAGAAGGTGCCTTTGACAACACCTCATAATCCATCAAACGGGCCCTACAAGAAAGGGAACTGGAACTTGTTATATTCAGTACACAAATGTTTGTCGACATACTTTATTCTACAACAGTTCAATAGGATGACTCGCTGTCAATCTCTATGAAACCTGCTGGCAGTGTTGCCATCATCTATTCAGCATTATAAGATGGATTGAGTCAATGCTAAAAAGCTGTGTTATCACAGCCACTACAAATGAAACCAACGCAACAGTGATGACGGCAAAAGGTTGTCCTGAGGCAAAACCACTGCCGTGATCGCCTGTTGATAAACACTGAGCAGGGCAGGATTTACAGTCCAAGGATACGCAGATGATATTGTCATAACAGTAAAGGGCAAGCATGATGCTGTAATATCCAGTCTAATGCAAACAGCACTAAGTATAGTAAGGAACTGGTGTGAGACAGAGGGATTTGATGTCAATCCTCATAAGATAGTTCTTGTCCCATCCACGAACAGAAGGAAACTAAATTTAAAAGTTCTCACTATGAATCAAACACAGATACAACTTTCCAATGAAGTTAAATATTTAGGGATCTTTTTGGACCGAAAAATTCAAACCAGGAGAATTGATTCGGTACTTGAATATCCTGGAAATTATTCTACTGTAGTCACTCGCCAAACAAATAGATCAAATGCCAGTTAAACTGAACTTCACAGTGTTCCATTTGACGTGGTTGTAAGTTACCACCAAGCATGGGACAGAGACAGTGATAGGCTGACAAACAACTTATCTGTATGGTATACAGGCGGGTTCAAACAAATGGGGGAGCAGGCCTGGGAATGAGAGTAACTTTAGACTTGCTAAGTCCATAGGAAAAACTTCCACAATCTTCCAAGCAGAAATGTTTGCTATAAATCTCTGTGTACAGGAGTGCGTACAAAGAAGACTCAGAAAGAGAGAGATCTAAATCCTGTCAGATGGTCCAAAAAATTCTGAAATCTTTCAAAACCGAGGTTAAACTGCCCTGGGACTGCAAAAAATCCTTGAAGCAACTGGCTACGAACAACAAAGTGACTTTGATGTGGGTACCAGGGCATCAAGACGTTAAAGGAAATGAGGAAGCAGATAGCGTTGCAAAAGGGCAACAACAACCACACCATCTTATCGTCCAGAGCCCAATTTTGGACTAACAAAAAGCTATGTAAGCAATGAACTTAATACTTGAAAGAGAAACCAAATGCTGTCACTCAGGAGGAAAACGCCAGGCTTAAAGCAGGTAAAACGGTTCAACACCATATCAACAGAGAAGTCTGAACTATTTCTTAAATTTAATAGAAACGACTTGAGAATAATCACAGGACACTCCCCAGTAAGGTATCACCTAATGAAGATAGATGAGGCGGACAGTGAAAACTGCAGATGCTGCACTGGAGCAGCAGAAACAACAACACTTGCTACACACCCTAGGAAATGGGTAAAATAGCTCCCAAAAAGATAGTAGACTACATAAAAGTCAGTACTTTTTGGGTAACTATTGTGAAAAAGAGTCGCAAACAGACCCATTGGGGTCGCAGCGCTGAGAGCCCAGTAAGGCCTATAAGACTTATTAAACAGTCTACAACCTACTACACAAATTTATTAAATCTAGTATATTTACCTTAATTTTATCAATTGCACCAGTAAGTTCATTTTTCAATTTATTTATATCATTATTGATACTGTCCTGATCCCTTTTCAGCTGCCTTGCACTACTTTGTATCTTTTCCAAATTTGAGTTGAGAGCTTTTATTTTCATGATACCTTTAATTCTAGGATAATGTTTCTTTCTGACAATGTAACCACGCACATGTTTCTGCACTTTAATTAGAGCATCTTTTCTGTAAACTATTTTGTTCTTCACTGAAATGAAATTTACAATAAGAATAATTTTAATACTTTTATATGAACAATCTATTTTATGTTAATACAAAAGGACAAATCTAGGTTATGCAGATGATATGACTATATTTTACTCAAAGAAAAGATAGATTGCATTTGTTAAGGTGTCCCGTCTGAAGGGTTACACATTTCAAATTTACATATTTCATAGTAGCTTTCTTTTTAGTGAATTTTCATTAATATATATATATATATATATATATATATATATATATATATATATATATATATATATATATATATATATATATATATATATGTATCCAACCGATTACTCCAAAAGTACTTCACCAATCGAAACCAAATTTGGCAATTCTCTTCATTTTGTTAATAGCTTTAATGAGTTCGTTAAGACAGTTTTGACACTCGAATACTTTTAGAAAAAAATGCAAAAAACTGCTTGAAAATACAATATCTTTTTCATTACTAGAAATATTAAACTAAAACTAAAACAAGCAGGTACATATTGTACAAGTGGTGCTACCTACCAAATTTGAACTCAATTGGTTCAGTAGATCTTGAGTTATAACTAAATAAAAATCAATAATCTACGTTATGACCTGAAATTACCTCTAAATGGATGCCTATAATGTTAGACAAGGTCAGACAGATAAATCAGGGTTCCGCTGCAATTGCAAACAAAATCTTCAAATTAAGTCTTAAACAGGTAGGCTACGAAAATATGTCACAATAAACAATCGGCGGGGTTGCCATTTACAACAACTCTCATCTAAATCTGTAGATGTCAAGAAATTTCGGGAAGCAGCAAGTGCGTTATAGTAGCGAATTTTCATCAGAATTGTACACTATTATTATACAGCATATTAGTAATGTTAATACTTTAAACTTAGACAGACCTTGAAGATTGATTTTAGAGATCCAAGTACGCGCACATTTGAAAAATTCTTTCGAAAATATTACCATCGATATCTCTCTATTATCAAAAAATCTTGCGTTCAAACTATTTTTGAGAAAATTCCCCAAAGTTCAATTTTCTATGAAGCTAAAGAACTAAATTTTGCTATATCTGTAGATAGTGAAAGTCTCTTTTTAACGAAACTTGTATTACAGAAGATTTCCAGAAGGAAACAATTCATATTTAGAAAAGTAAAGTATCCGCCAAATTATAAACATAGCAGTTATTTTTCCTTATTAATTGCCAGTATGATTTCGTTTTAGTCAACCTAATCAAACCGCGTTTTTCAATAACAATTACAACAATAACAAAATTATAATTTCAGACTCAAAGGTGACAAACTTATTTAGGCGTTTTAAACAAAAACGAGATCTTGTAGAAAATGTATGAAATCTGTGCACTATCGTTTCTCCAAATGTCAAAATAAAACATAAAAAAAAGTACATTCATCAAGCTGAATTCGATCGCGTAACCTTCCGCTTAGGAGGCAAGCACGGTACCCCCTGTGCTATCTAGGCACACGTCAACAAAGGTTTTATTGGTGTGATACTTAAGATCGGCTTCATGGCCGGGATATTATATTCAAAGTATACAGAATTATTCAGATTACCATTGAAACACATCCCACGACTGTTTAGGTCTTATATGGAGTCTTATGTTTAAGTTTAAAGATAAAAGAAACTATTTTAGAATCATTTTTATAGAGACTTGGCTTGATTTTGTTTAAATTTCTGCTATATTATGCGACAGCATAATATATCTATGCTGCGCTAAAACTGTGATTGGGACCGTTAATAAAGCTACAGATATAGTGTATTTTAATAACTGATTGAATCGCCCAGTTAAATAAAAATCAATTGTCAAATTTTTTATTTCATGTCATCTGTCATTTTCCATAATTGCGGCCGAAATTGCAAAATTTTGTTGGTTCAGGTATTATGTTTTCTGCCTGGTATATATTTAGTTGGTTAGCGTTGATGTATGGTTTATACCTGTTGTATGTATTAATCTACACGTGGCAGTTAACTACTCTGTCTGTCAGGCATTGGACTTTAACCATTAAGTAGTTTCAATGCATGCCTTTGGGATTTTATTTTTAATTTGGAAAAAACTCTAAATATTGTGTACGAAATTACTTAAAATTCATATTCATTAGGTTTATTTGCACTATTTCTAGCCACATGTAAAGCTTCCTTCCAGTTACTATGATACTTACAAAAACATAGCGTTTTCAAAAAGTTTTCCCCGATTTTCCACCGGAAAAACTTGAGCATAGGCTGATTAACGAACTCGACCTCGGTTTTCGCCCAAACAAGATTTTTGTCAAGTTTGATTGAAATCAATTTAGTATTTTTTGAGTTATCGCTGGGATACATACATACATACATACATACATACATATATATATATATATATATATATATATATATATATATATATATATATATATATATATATATATATATATATATAAACATATAAAAATTTTAACAGACCTTGGTTTTGGGTTCTAGGGACCCAAATTCGCGCTCATCTGAAGAAATTTTTTCAAAAACTTTTCTTTGTGACCTCTCTATTAGCGAGGTCTTAATGAAAATTCGCTAAAAATGTAGGTAAATAGAAATTTAAATGAAAGTGATTTAATTTGTTAAAAGCTATATAGAACTAAGTTTTATTACATATAAATATTAAGCTTCCTATTTTCACGGTATTTAAAAGCCGTCTCCATCTCTCTAGTTTAATCTGACAACACCACTATTTGTCATTTGTTAACTGACAGGAGGCATGAGAGAAACATGTACGTTCTGCGCATAACCTTGAAATCGACTCCGCTAGTACCTTGTAATCTCAGAATATAAAACAACTACCCATATTCTATAAGGTTAATACAAATAGTAGGTAAATAATAACCCAACTTTTCATTTTCTTTAACAAATGCCTTTGGCCGTCGACTGTGACTGTAGTATATTATGATTCCAACATCCAATCAAACATATAAGAAAATGGTTGTGTACGTCAGATTCAGGTTCTTAATCAATGCATATAGGTACCTACTGTATTACCAAAGTGAAACAAAATTATTTCAAGAAGAAATATACCTACCTCAAACTAATATAAGTATAATATCTAGGGTACCTAGGTACTTATGGTTTTCTTTACTCTTAGCTTTTACTCTGCATGGAACATTTGCAGTAAAGGAAACTACATAATATCATAAAGCCGTTTAAATTACATATATAAACAGATGTACAGTGTAAAGTATTAAAATTATAATCTCAAAATTTGGTATTGTTTATATTTATTTGATTTTCAAAAAGTATGTATTCAGTAATACTAAATAAGTTTTGAAAAGAGTTTAGGTGCAGCAAGTGCGTTATGGTAGCGAATTTTTGTGAAAATAGTTCAATTAATGATAACTCAAGTAAAACCCATATAAAGGCAGCGTGGGTACTAGATTTGAAAAATTACTACAAAGTTCTTTTAAAAAACCTTTTTTGTTATTCTGTTTGCAGAAACTGACTAAAATGGATCATCAATGCAATTAATAAGGAAAAATACCTGCCACATTTATAATTTGGCACGTGTATTCCTTTTGGAAATAAAAATTAAATTTTCGGTAAATTTGCAGTTTAGCACACGGGGCACTTTTAGAAAAAAAATTAGAAAGATGCTTAAAACCCTTTCTGAATGCACATACTACAAGAAAAATATCTTGCAAACGGCCCCTAAGAAAGTTACAGGACCAGGAGTGAATAGGGGTACCGGGCGGAGAAGAAAATAAAAAGGAAATGTGAGCGGAAAGTTTGAAAAAACCAGCTTAGTTGGACTTCTATAAGCTACCTTTTACCCATTTTGCAACTATACTTCCTTAAAATCCTTTTTACTTCGCCCAGAACCCTTATTCACCGCAGTTCCTACAACTTTCTTGGGGGTTGTTCCGAAGAAACTTTCTTGTTTATATTGTTCTTGTTTATGCATTGAGGGTGGTTGAAGGCATGTAAAAGCCGAAAACAAAGACTTTTAATTTATGTTTAAATTGTTACCTCATTTCACATGTTTAAAATATTTTTCCAAAAATGAATTTGAGGTTGCCTGGTTTGTCAGTCTTACATAGAAAGCTACAATATTTTATCATTTAAAAAAGTATGGATACAGTAACAGTAAATAAGCGATGAAGAGGGTCTGGGTGCAGCAAGTACGTTGTGGTAGAGAATTTTCGTAAAAATATTTCAAATCTGATAACTCAATTTCCCATTATGCTCTAAGCTTCAGTCTTAAGCCATAGTAAAACATATGTAAAATACCTTTTAAGTTGTTTTGCTTGAAAAAATTAGTTCGATTGAGTTGACTAAAACAAAACCATCCAAGCAATTAATAAGGAAAAAAAAGTATGGATGCAGCAAGTGCATTATGATAGTGAATTTTCGTAAAAATATTTTTAATGGCAAATATGTCTTGTTTTTACAAAAAGAATATTTGGTTGACAGTATAACCTATATAGCACAAACAACATACCATATTTCGTGGGTACTAGTTTTGAAAAATAACTACAAATTTATTTTAAAAAACCTTTTTTGTTATTTTGTTTGTAGAATCTGGTTCGATTGAGTTGACTAAAATGGATCATCCAAGCGATTAATAAGGAAAAATACCTGCCACGTTTATAATTTGGCAGATACATTCCTTTTGGAAATAAAAATAAAATTTTCGGTAAATTTGCAGTTTAACACACGGGGGACTTTTAGAAAAAAAATTCAGAAACATGCTTAGAACCTTTTCTGGATGCACATACCACAAGATTTTTTTTTGTGTAAACGGCCCCTAGGAAAGTTACAGGACCAGGAGTGAATAGGAGTGCTGGGCGAAGATGATAAAAAGGAAATGTGAGGGAAAAGTTAGAAAAAAACAGCTTAGTTGGACTTCTATAAGCTACCTTTTACCCATTTGCAGTTGTAGTTCCTTAAAATCTAGTTTAATTAGCCCAGAACACTTATTCATCTCAGGTCCCGCAACTTTCTTGGGGGTTGTTCCGAAGAAATGATTGAGGTTGCCTTGTTTGTCAGTCTCACATAGGGAGAGCTACAATATTTTATCATTTAAAGGAGTATGGATATAGCAACGGTAAATAAGCAATGAAGAGGGCTTGGGTGCAGCAAGTACGTTGTGGTAGAGAATTTTCGTAAAAAGATTTCAAATCCGAGAACTCAATTTCCCATTATGCTATAATCTTCAATCTTGAGCCATAGTAAAACCTGCGTAAAATATCTTTTTGGTTGTTTTGCAGTAAAACTCGAGTAATATATCGTTTTAGGGTTGTTTATTAGAAGACTTTCAATTTCATCAAACATCTTATATTCTGTGCTGAAATTAAATTAGGGGTTGAATGTGTGGAGGTGGAATATCGGTGACAGAAATTTCGATTCTTTTTTTGTTTTGTTAAAACGGCGTAAAAAGTCTTAAAACATATAGAAAACTTAATTCTGGAACGAATTATTTTTTGTCTGTCGGTCTGATGGCCTGTACTTCTGTTAGTAGGCGCACTAACTTTCGAACGAATTGAGATTTCGTCTTAAAATTTGGTATACAGTTAGCACCGACAAAGGAACGCTTCGAATTCTTTTTGCGTAAGGTCGCCTCAGGGGGATGGTTGTTGGTTGGTCTGTACGTAGATGATACCACAATCTTGACCCGCAACATATTAGAAGAAGTAAAGGAAACAACTGAGAGAGCCTTGGTGGATGTTGATTACTAGCCCAAGGCAAATAACTTTTCGTGTGCAGTCTCTCTGGTGTGGTTTATTTGATACAACAGCTCATGTGTGTTGCTGGCTATGAAACGGTTGGTGAGTAGTTTGGGGCCACTCGAAGAAAACAGGGAAAGTCTTGCAGTGTTAAAAAAGAGATTGTAAGAATATTTACATTTTCTTCAGCGAGGGAACACTGTAGGCCACATTTTTTGCAGACAGGCGGCATAATGATGATAATCTCAATATGTATTTACAACTGCTTAGTGATGAAACACACTAAACATGGGATCCTCGAGAAAAATTGTGCAACACATGATCATGATACGAGAAACTAGAATGTGTTCAGAATACCATAATACCGAAGAAATTCCAAAGCGCTTCCTAGCAACTACAGGCCTATTTCTCTCCTTTCAGTCGTCTCTAAAGTGATGGAAAAGTATATACACACTGAATTACTAAAATTTCTTGAAAAACACAGTCTAATCCACGACAGGCAGTATGGATTCCGTCAAAGCAGATCAACTGCCGACCTCCTTTCCTTTGTCACCCATTCTTGGAACAAGTCTATGGAACTACACGGTGAATCCCAGATTGTCGCTTTAGACATATCCAAAGCATTCGACCAGGTCTGGCACGCAGCGCTGCTTAATAAACTTCCAGGCCTATGGCCTACCACCAACCTGGAAAGCAAATTTCCTCTCCAATCGGAGAATTTCTGTTGTCGTGGATGGCCATTCCTCTAAACTATATCCAATTAATGCAGGAGTACCTCAAGGTTCAGCTTTAGCCCCTACTTTGTTTCTTCTCCACATCAATGACCTGCTCTCTAGCACATCCAACCCAGTTCACAGTTACACGGACGACAGCACCCTCCACTCAAATATACAATATTCTAAGCCTGTCTCTTTGGCCCAATTAGATGAGGATCGCAGACTCACGGAGGGTTCTGTCTTCATGGATCTCCAAAAAATATTAGACTGTGGAATTAGAAATCTTGTACAATTCAACCCCACCAAATCTCAGTCTTGCTTTCTTTCTCATAAGAGATACACCAGCCATAGACCCATCACAATGAACAACCAAGTTATTCAAAGTAATGAGTCCTTTTCACTTGTTGGCATTTCTGTGGATCGAAATCTCAATTGGCATCAACATGTCGCATCAATTGCAGAATTGGCTGCTAAGAAATTAGGTTTCCTCTTCCGGGCTCGCAAATACTTTTCACTAGCTAATCTCTATACCTTATATACTTCACAAATAAGGCCAAACCTCGAATACTGCTCCCACATCTGGGGTGCTCATTTTGAACCCTCTCGATCTGTTTGCTAAAACTGCCTAGCCAATACCAAACAATAACATATTTAAAGTTGAGCTTATTTATAGATCTAGAAATCTCAAAAAGTTTAAAATATTTTTTGTTTTTGTATTTTTGATTTAACATTGACCCATCTCCACAACGTTCAGCAGCAGAAGGCATTTTCACCTAATCAACCTCCAAATTTGTCGAACCCATGTATCACACCGACAACTCACAAAATAATGGTCCCATTTTGATAAAATTTGGCATGCACCTTCCCTTTGTAAATCGCTTGGCTAAGTTTGTTAGCCAGGAAAATCGAACAAGGTTTTCCAGGAAAACCTTTGTTTTTTTTTCGAAAAAAAAAAATCTAAGAAAATAGAAAAGCTATGGTAACCAAATTTGGTACGTAAGTTTACGATATTAAAAGGAAACTATGTATATACCAAAATTAGAAAAAAAGTTATAACAAAATATTTGGTGCCAATCATTTCCATGAAAATTCACTACCATAACGCACTTTCTGCCTCCAGACTTTTTATACATTGGACTGTTGTTATGCTTCATATTCATATTCGACGATATTGGGTTGTATTGTTTGTTTATTTACAAATGTATGACGCCGGGAACTTTCCTAAATAAATTTGGATTTGAATTAGGTACTGTTATTTTGCATATGACAAAGTCGAAGTGGAGTTTAAGTACAAGTGTTAAAAAACATATTCGTGCCCAGTACAAAGGTGAGTTTTATGATTTTACTGAGGCAATTTAACTATACAGATTACAAGCATGTGATACTTACACTTAATCACAACAAGACTGCAGAATATTGCTTTAATCCATCTAGATTTTATGAGGAATTTTTTAACTCGAGAAACAATGGCTTTCAGATTTTCAGGGTCTGATCTCATTATTTGGTCAAATTCTGCATATTTGCCTGGCCTGAAGAAAACTCGAGTTACGCCGAACTTGAAGTCTTTACTATGCAAATTTAGACTGTGGAGCATAGCCTATAACATTATTATATGATTATTTTAAAAATACAGAAAAATAATTTTAACTACATTACCTCACAAAATGTTTTGGCATTTAATTGTTTTAGTTCCTTCGGCAAATAGCCCTTGTACATTTCATAAAGACCATTGAAAGGAGCTCTACTTGGATAACCATGCTCCATTAGTTCCAACACAGAAGTCATTCCTGAACATTTTAATTGACTTAAACTTAGAGCTCCATCAAACTGGTGGTCCACCATTTTATTGTTTGGTTTGATGCACCGAATGAAGTTTGTACCCTGTAGTAAATCAAAAGTAAGTTTCTTACAAATATGATGCTCAATTGTTTTTCTGAAAATTGGAATGAACTCAAAGAGCAAATTATAACTTCCGTATTTATCATTTATTGTAACTTGAAAAATAAAGAACTGAAGACATGCGTTAAATCATATGTATATCAATCACCCTACTAGTGTAGTAGATATTTTCTTTTTCCCAATGGACCTTCTACAAATGTGTTCTGAATGCACTGAAGCCTTAAATACTTGTTGCACTTGCCCTTGTTGTTTTAAATCCTTTAACAATACCATGAGGAATGGAGTACCCTGTGCCAGTTTGTGCAGTTCTATTCAAGGATGTGAAAAAAAAATCCATCCCATACCATTATTGGTTTCGTGAATAAACTCTGTATTTTATCTAATGCTTCACATGTGCATAGGAGTGTCCAGAGAGAAAACAATGATATATAGATAGGTGCTTTATTGTCCAAAGATAAAAATCTTATTGACAAGCAAAGTTAACATATAAAAGTAAAAGTTGTCAAAATATAAAAACACAAAAATATAAGTTCACAACAAATAGTAATATAAATGCATAAGTAACTAGTATAACTATATATAAATAACCATATAAAAAACAATATAAACATATATACACAGCTAACCAACAATATAATATAAACACACAATATATAGAAAGCAGTCAAATTGAAAACTCCCAAACAACACCAATCGAATCTGTCACAGTAGTGCATCATTACAAAATTCATCTATTGAATAATAACATTTTGCAATTAAAAATTCCTTAAGCTCTTTCCTAAAAATTTCAATGTCACCAATCCTTCTCAAGTTTAGTGGTATCTGGTTAAATATCTTCTTACTATTATATATTAATGACCTCTTTAACAATGATGTGGACGGTATAAGAAGAGGAATGCAGTTCTTTTGTCTTGTATCATGAGAAGACACTGACCTGATTTCATCTTTATATTTTCCATGCATAAGGCATGCAGTCTCCAAAACAAACAGAGATGGTAGGGTCAATATCCGCTCAGAAACAAGTAAAGGTCTACAAGAGTCACGGACACTAACCCCACACAAATATCTGAGGGCTCTTTTCTGCAGAATAAATACAGAATTGAAAAGATAACCTGCACAAGAGCCCCAGTAACAAATGCCATGCCTTAGATGGGACTCCACAAGTGAGAAGTAAACACTTCTAGATGTACTCTTGTCCAAGCTTTTTGAAACAACTCTTAGTCTGTGACAACCTGATGAAAGCTTCTTACATAGATGATTTATATGTGTTTCAAAGTTTAACAATTGATCAATAGTCCCAGAAACCTAACACAGCTCTCCTTCTCAAGTTCCTCAGCTGCTAGAGTCATAGCAGGCAGACTACATTTGAAATGCATCATATTAGTCTTAGAGACATTCAAAGTTAACAGATTTGAAATGAACCAGTTTTCTATCATCTTCATATCCTTTGCCACAGTGCGCTCTAGTGCTCCAACACTATCACTACTCCACAAGATGGTTATATCATCAGCATAGATAGTCATATGACCCTTAATTTTCAACATAGACAGGTCATTAATATAAAGTAAAAACAGCAGTGGGCCAAGAACAGACCCCTGCGGAACACCATGGTGAATATGTTGGTACCCAGAGCTAATATGACCAAGTTGAACACTCTGCTGACGATCAGATAAATAGGACCTTAACCATTCAAGCAAAGTCCCCCTAAAACCATAAGTAGGAAGTTTACGTAACAGTATCTCATGGTCAACACAATCAAATGCTTTAGTGAGATCACAGAAAACTGCCGCAGCTACCTGATGCTATTTAGTGAAAGGTACAGATTTTCAAGAAAAGCAAATATTGCATCATTTGTACCTTTTTTAGGTTGAAATCCAAACTGGGAAGATGTTAGGATCTTGTGTTTACCAAGAAATACCTGCATTCTATTTTTAATTAATTTTTTAACTATTTTAGAGATTGTAGGAAGTAGAGACAGAGCACGGAAACTATTTGGAGAATCTGTTTCACCTCCTTTATATGCAAGAATTACTCTAGCCATTTTCAGAGACGAAGGAAACGATCCCTTTATAATCGAACTATTAATTGCATCTGCCAAGATTTCAAGAACCCAGTTAGGAAGGTGAAGAAGCAGTTTGACAGAGATACCATCCCACCCGATAGAATCCTTGTTCTTAAAGTCATGGAGCACTCCATGAATCTCAGAAGAATCGACCGGCGTAAAAAAGAAGGTGTCACAGATAAAAACATCACCCATCAAGCCCAGTGGATCCGTCCAAGGGACCCGCCACTGTATCAGCCCAGAAGCAATGGCGAGTTACTTTGGACACACTTACCTGGATCAAATATAATAACTGAAGAACCCTTAGACCAGCGCCAGGCCGGAGGTAAGGCTCCATTCCAAGAGGTTATCAAGAAGAAACTTGATAAATGCAAGGAAGGTAATAACAGTTTAAAAAATCAAGTGGGCAGTAAACTCTTTTGAGCTATTTAAATCTTCAGGTCCGGATGACGTAATACTAGCCATGCTACAAAGTGGACAGAACCATTTGCTGGCACACATGTGTATCATGCTTAGGTTCAGTTTGGCTCTAGACTTTTTGTCAAGAGGCTGACCAGGGTGGTGTCCATACCTAAGACTGGTTGAGATAGCTATTAAGCTATTAACAGGCAAAATCATTCACACCAACCAGTCTTAATGTCTTTTGTACTGAAGACTTTGGAAAAACTGCTTGACAGACAGACCAAAATTAGGGTACTAAGGGGTAATCCAGTTCTCTTTTCAGAGCAGGTCTATCAACAGAGACACAATTAAGTCATCTCGTCAGTGAGGCGGCAGATAGAAAAATATTATTCTATGGGCGTTTATGGTTAGAAGACACTTCTGACAATACATCTTTCAGCTTAAGTACCAGGGCCACAAGAAATCTCGGTTTAGAGTACTTCTGTAAAGGGATATATTGCATGCTACAATTCACAGTGGTTTTCACATCGGTGGTGGGAGAAGGGGGTACCTTCAAGGATGTCTCTTGTCTCCTTTGCTGTAAAGCCTCATAATGGATGGGCTGCTAAGGTAACTTAATTGCGAGAGCTTTTGCCCCTTGGGCGTCGTGGACGATATGGTAATTCCGGCCAGACGAAAATTTACTGTGACCATCAAAGAGCACCTGCAGCATGCTCCAGATCTCGTAGAAAAGTGGACTGCTAAGGAAGGTCTTAGGGTCACTCCTAAAAAGTCCACAGTAGGTTCATTTACCAGGAAGATACGAGGGCGGGTCAATAAGTCCGTGACTTTTTGAATGGAACACAGTTTTTTTGACAAAAAATCATTGTATTTCTCAACATAGTCTCCTGCGAGCTCTATACACTTCGTGCAACATTTCTCCTATTTTTTTTATCCCTTCCAAAAATAAGATTTGTCAAGGTCCTCAAAATAGGTATTTGTTTGTGAGATGATTTCATTATTGGAGTCAAATCTCTTTCTGCCAAGCCACTTCTTCAAGTTTGTAAACAACAAATAGTCACTTGGGGCTAAATCCGGAGAATAGGGCGGATGAGGGAGCAATTTGTAGCCCAATTTATGCAATTCGCCATGGAGACTACACATGTGTGCACCCTTGCATTGTCTTGGTGGAAAATAACTTTTTTCTTGGCCAAATGCGGTCCAATAAGTTGGTATAATATTCACCATTTATTGTTCTTCCCTTTTGAAGGTAATCAATGTGGATTATACTGCGTGCATCCCAAAAAAACTGTCGCCATGACTTTCTTGGCTGACAAACCCACCTTGGCCTTCTTCGGCGCCGATCCGCACGGAGAAACCCACTGTTTTGACTGCTGCTTGGACTCTGGTGTGTTGTGGTGAATCGATGTTTTGTACACGGTTACAAAACGGCGCAAAAACTCGTCCCTATTGTGGTTGAACAACGCCAAACACTCCTACGAAGTTGTCACACGATTGCGTTTGTGGTCGATTGTGAGCAAACACGGCACCCATCTTGCGGATAGCTTTCTCCTACTCAAGTGATCATGCAAAATCGAAACCACTAAGCCATGTTAGATGCCTATCGCTTCCACAATCTTCCACACTTTCAATCTCTGATCGACCAACAGCATATCATTAATTTTTTCAATTGTTTCGGGTGTGGCGACCTCAACTGGGAGTCCAGAACGTTCGGCGTTATTTGTGCTTGTACGGCCGTAACGAAATTCAGTAAACCACTTTTTTACCATGGAAATTGATGGTGCAGAGTCCCCATAGTTTTTATCAAGCTTAGCCTTGGTGTGAGGGATGGGTTTTTTCCACAAAAAATAATCTTTGATGAGCACACGAAATTAAACATTATATTTATTGCACATGTGCAGGGTTAGTAAAAATATGGAAAGACACTTGTATTTCCTGAGACTTTCCCTATTCAGAAAAAAACGTGTAACCAAAAGTTTTTCAACATATTTTTTGCTTCAAACTGACGATAATCAATTTTTCTTAGCTTAAACAACTTCGTTTGTATGACAACTAAACTTTGTTTAAATGGTAAGATGTGATTTTTTTTTAAATTTTCGGAAACATATATTCTTTCTTGATACGGTACTATAAAATTGTAATCAGGTTCTATAATAATAATTAACTTTAATTTCTAAATGAAACTGACAAAATAAAAATAAAATATCATCAATGATAATTAAATGTTCAAAATGTTTTCCATTATTATCAATACACAATTGAACTCGCGTTTCAAAGGAATTTATTACATTAATTAAGCTGAAATGCACAATCCATGTTGTTTCGTCAATAATTCTAGCTTTTAGGTCAATGAGATTTAATAATCTGTCTTTGTAGACATTATTCAAGTTTTAATAATTTGTGACCGATAGGATACATTTCATTAAAAGTATGGATGCAGCAAGTGCGTTAAGTTAGTTAATTTTCATAGAAATGATCTGGCACCAAATAATTTTTTATAACTTTTTTTCTTGTAACATAGGAATCTAAATTTTGTTGCATAGTTTATTCTTTACATCATAAACCTACCTATCAAATTTGGTCACCATAGATTTTGATTTTTTGAGATAAAATTTTTTTCTTGAAAGAAAACACAAAATTTTCTTGAAAGAAAACACAAAACAATAACGAACTTATCGAAGCTACTAAGAAAAGGAACGTATATGCCAAATTTTCTCAAAATCGGCCTATTATTTTTTTGAGTTATCAGTGTGATACATACACGGTGTTCCACGTCGGTAATGTATTAGATTATTTCCGAAAATATACATTTTTGAGTGCTGAAAATTTGTATACGGGGGTTTCCAAAGATGGTCTATTTAATGGAAATAATTTCTAAAATGGCGGACTTCCGGTTACACCGTAAATAGATAAATATCGTTATTTCAAATAGAACACCCTGTATTTTATTGCATTTTTAGAATACTCATCTAATTTTATGTTAAAAGTTATTAGATCATGCTCTCCCTATCTTCAACTGTTTTCGAGTTATGTCAATTTATTTCAGAATTCGGTTCAAGGGGAGGCTGACTTACTGAAGGTGATTTCGTGTCGTGTTAGGATGCTGAAAACTCTTTAATTTGCCAGACACGTTCCAAGGCCATTAAACTTCAACATGATTGTGAGGAAAAATTGTTTCATATACAGGGTGTTTTGTAGGATGTATTAGAATTTGGTGAGCTTTAAACTAGAATAACTAATTTATTTCAAATGGAACATCCTATATATTATCTTTTCATTGAATAGAGCAGATAATTCTCTTTCAAACTGTATTAGCATTCGCTATACCTAAAGTTGATAATTGTCGAGACATTTGCGGTTTACCAAAAAAAAAAAAGACAAATTTAGGAGTATGTCTAAAATCTGTATGAATTCTAAGAGTGCTATGTGATGTTTGACATTTTGACGTTTATTGTCAGTTTTATATTTCTGTCATTCACAACGTGAGTTATTTTCTCTTTGTTGTCTGAATTAATAGGAATTCTAAGTTATAATGAATAATACCAGCTATTCAAACGAACAATTACTGGATTTTTTTTTTTTTCATGGAGAGTGCAAGAGAGTGGTCAGCAGTTTAATGATAGGTATCCCGAGTCCTCGCCAATGACTGCGTTGAAATTCAGACGTTATGAAACCAATTTCTTGAAAACGGAAAGTTGCACGATTAAACAAACATCAAGATCAGTTCCAGTTCCAGTTACAGAAGACGAAGACACACAAATTTCTGTGTTGTCTTATTTCGAAGCTCATCCAAAGGCGTCAATACGTTCAGCTGAACATGACATGAATATAGCATATTCCTCCATACAGAGAATATTGTCCAAGCATAAGATGCATAATTATAAATTTATGAGTGTACAAGCTCTGGAACCGAACGATCCAGCCCACCGAATTGAATTTTGTCACACTCTCTTTAAAAGTCACCGCAACGATCCTTTATGTCTGAAAAGTATAATTTGGACTGACGAAACAAAGATGTCCCATGAAGGAATATTTAACAGACATAATATTCACTACTGGGCTCAAGACAATCCTCATGTCAAAAGAGAACGCTGTTTTCAAAGAAAATTCAGCTTCAACTTGTTTGCTCTTCTGATGGATGATAAAATATCGTACTGCATTTACGATAATAATCTGACAGCTGTGCAATACCTAGAGATTTTGCGAACCACTGTCTCTGGTTTCTTGCACAATTTACCACATATGTGTATGTGAATTGTTGGTATCAACTAGATGGGGCTCCTGCACATTATTCAGCAGAGGTGAGGAGCTTTTTAAATGATTAATTCGGAGAGAGGTGGATGGGACACGGCGGAACATACAATTGGCCCCCACGGTCGCCCGGCCTCACTTCTCTGGATTTTTACCTATGGGGTAAATTGAAATCAGATGTTTATGTGACTCCAGTCAACACTAGGGAAGAACTTGAAGATAGAGTCCGTAATTGTTTGGCTAATATTGATCCCGCAGAAATACGGCGTACAACAAGTGAAGTAGTTGTAATACGCTTAGAGCGATGTATTAGTGCAAAGGGTACACAAATTGAACAATATCAATCATGAGTTTCTTAGCTAGTTATAATCATTTTCAACTTTCAATACTTTTGGTTATTCTCTGTTATTTGTTGAAATTTCATAAATATTAAATTAATTAATTATTTTTTTTGGTAAACCGCAAATATCTCGACAATTATCAACTTTAGGTATAGCGAATGCTAATACAGTTTGAAAGAGAATTATCTGCTCTATTCAATGAGAAGATAATATATAGGGTGTTCCATTTGAAATAAATGAGTTATTCTAGTTTAAAGCACACCAAATTCTAATACATCCTACAAAACACCCTGTATATGAAACAAATTTTCCTCACAATCATGTTGAAGTTTAATGGCCTTGGAACGTGTCTGACAAATTAAAGAATTTTCAGCATCCTAACACGCCACGAAATCACCTTCATTAAGTCAGCCTCCCCTTGAACAGAATTCTCAAATAAATTAACATCACTCGAAAACAGTTGAAGATAAGGAGAGCATACCCTAATAACTTTTAACCTAAAATTAGATGAGTATTCTAAAAATGCAATAATATACAGGGTGTTCTATTTGAAATCACGATGTTTATATCTATTTACAGTGCAACCGGAAGTCCGCCATTTTGGAAATTATTTCCATTAAATAGAACATCTTCGGAAACCCCCGTATACAAATTTTCAGCACTCAAAAATGTATATTTTCGGAAATAATCTAATACATTACTCGACCTGGGACACCCTGTATATTAATATTCTAGGAGTCCTGGTTTGTGCTCATTTGAAGTTTTTTAAAAATTCAAATGTTGGGAGCTCGCCATTAGGGAATTTTTTCTACGAAAATTCACTAAAAAGCATGCACGTTTCTTTATAGTTACGTTTCCTGTCACCGTATCCCACCATAATTGATATTTCAAATCCTAGCTTTTCCCTCAAATCTGTCACAATAATAATCATTATTAAATTGTAAAAATTCTCAATTTTCTGATGTGAAGCTCTCTAAAGTATTAAAAACTGCCGATAACCAGACAACAAACCATGCCTGTAATTGACAGCTACAAATACTGTCACATTTTGTTCAATGAGTAACTTGATAAGAAATTAAGTAATAAACTGAAAGAGGTGATTTTTAAGAAACTAAATTTTTTATATATATTTTTTCTAATGGAACACAATTAAAGTTGTATAGAAACGTTCTTTCGGAAATAGCAACGAAGTTGTTTACGCTAGGGAAAATTGAACATCGCCAGTTTGTAGTAAGAAATATCTCAAACAACTTTTATTAAACATTTTCTTGAAGAACATTTATGTAAATATAACAATATACTCACGTTAGATTTCAGTTTCTCCATCAGTTCATTAAGCTGTGTCTTGAATTTATTTCCAACACTAACAAATGTTAGTTTACCTTTCTGTGCCATTGAAACAGCGAACAATTCTTGAATAAATTTATTATTGCTATCTTGGATTATTCCTTCAAGTGATGCATGCAATGCATCGTTGTTTTTGTCAATGAAATGTTTCTAAAAAAATATTTTGTAAACAATTATGATAATTCTCAAATTCACAAGGTAATTAAAAATTCAGCTAAACATAGTTCTTACCGTCTGATAACAAACAGCCCCAGCAAAATGTCTAACTAAGAAACCCTCATCGTCTCGCAAACTGCGATGTGCTTTTAGTTTGGAAGACCTTGGTAAGGCTAATCTGAATTGGTTTGCCCAATTCTTATGAACTTCTGTAGTAAAATGAGTGTAAGATGGTTTGGGTAGTTTCGATTCTTCATCCAGCAAAGTTAATATACCTATATTTTTAGCTTCAATTACATCTACAAAAAAAGTAGGCATATTAATGTTGGCAGGTTGAAAATCCTAAGCGAATGGTCTCACCTATGCAGTCTTGATTATCAACAAAACTAATTTCAGGAACACTCAGACCTTCTCTTTTATACAATTCCTGTTCATACTTCAGTATTCGTTCATTGAAAAATTGTTGTAATTTTTCATTGCAATAATTTATACAAAACTGTTCGAAACTATTAACAGTGAAGAATTCTGAAAAAAGCGAAAATCACATTCTAAACAAAAGGCTGTAAAAATAGAAGAAATGGTAGTTACGAAAAACCCTGATGACTAAGTTTTAAAGCAAAAATATAATAATACTCTCTGTAGAGAATTATGGAATTTTTCTGCAGTCTTGGTAGAACATCAACCTTCTTGTTTATCAAACAAACAACACATCATAAAGTTTTTGCTTAGTTCTACATAATGTAGAGCGCTCTTTGGACACATGAATATACTTACATTACTGGCACTCTATATCTTTAAAAAGTTGATGTACATCAAGGGGAATGTGGGTGAATACCAGAGTCACCGAGATATCCATACCTATGGTGCGAGACAAAGGGAGAACATTGTGCCCATCTATTGGCGACTGGAGAGATGTTGGAGTGGGACTGCCTACTGGGCAATTAACTTATACAATAAAATACCTGCTTATATCAGAGACTTGCCGTTTCCCAAGTTTAGGAACAGAGTGAGGGAAATACTGTTGAGAAATTCCTTCTATTCAGTGGAAGAGTTCTTGAGGTTTGAGTTTTAGAATTTAGATGTAAAGTTTTCCAGGGTTTCCGGATGATTTTATGTTTAGCCTTTTAAATGATTTTATGTGTGCAGCTTTTTTTTAGGTGATTTCACCTGTATTGTTTGTGACCTGTGCATATTGCTGTGTGTAATCCTGGCACTAATAAATAAATAATTAATAATAATAATAATAATAATAATAATAATAATAATAATAATAATAATAATAATAATAATAATAATAATAATAATAATAATAATAATAATAATAATAATAATAATAATAATAATAATAATAATAATAATAATAATAATAATAATAATAATAATAATAATAATAATAATAATAATAATAATAATAATAATAATAATAATAATAATAATAATAATAATAATAATAATAATAATAATAATAATAATAAGAAGAAAACTCTGCCATTGCCGGTCCCAAGCCTGGATGAGAAAGGAGGAGGGGGTGGGGTAACAATCACGTTAAAAAACCAAGGTCTGCCGGGCCCGGACGGTAGCATGCTGTAACGGCCCTAGGCTAGGGTCACAGGTCTGTCCAGCCGGTGTGTCTGCTGCCAGCAGTATGCTCACCCCTACTCGTAATGACGTAGATGTTACAGCCAGCTGTCTGTTGTCCTCTTTATCCTCTTTTTCCTAAACCATATTACCTTAATTTGTGGCACAGCCGTGGCAATTGAGCGAAAGAAAATCCTCGGAAAAAGCCGCTGCCTGGAGTTCGCCAGGGCATGTCTGAAGCCGGTGCTGGACATGGCAGCATGCAGGACGTCGTTGGCAGGGTGCTGATGAGGCGGGCCCAACAATGCAAGAAACTACAGGGAAAAATCAACAGCAGGGGAGCCTAGTAAGACCAAAATCTCCAACCACTGAGGATGCTACGCAGGAAAATCAGCCAGCGCTCAGCCAGATGGAATTACCAAGACGGCACATGAAATTGACTATGGATATGAATGAAACAATTATGCGAATTTACTACAGAGTAACGCAACTCGGACAACAGAAAACTGGATATAGGCAACAACTTCACACTGAATTTCTCAGAATGTACCCACACATACAGGTGACTCAACAGAGAGTAGCGGATCGACATTGTGTCATAGTTAGGAATAACCTAATTCCACAAAGGAGACTGAATGCCATCAAACAGAAAATTGAAAGCGAACTCACTAACATAGCGGTTACGGAAAATAACAAGATGCTGTTTGGTGGTAGTAATCTGCAACCTGTACATACTGAGCAAGAAGAAAACATCGAGGGTACGCAAGAAAATGAGATTGACAAATTGTCTACAGAAATGAGACATGCAGTCACGGCGTATGCTAAGATCATGTAGAAAGCTGGCCATTATATTGGAACTTTTGAACAGAATTATTTTGCCATCGCACCTTCTAGAGATCAACACGTTAGAGCACATGCACATGCTGATTTACTGTGCAGCAACTGCAGCAATTAAAACTCTAAGCATTAAGATTTCTGATCGAAGGTCCAATCATAGAAACTCACGTCAAAGTGTGTCCCTGTGGGAAAAAAGGTCGATAAGTAGAGTGAAAACACTTCGAAAAGAAATTTCACAACTGACACAATACGTTGGGGGAGTGCAGACAAGAAACTTGCAGAAACGAGTATAGGAAATAATAGACCGAGTTCGACAGCACTCAGCACAAGGTCCAGTCAACCACACTGCACAACAATGTTTGGACACCTTAAAACAGAAGCTTTCTGTATATGCAGAACACTTGGAGAGATATAAAGCGAGCAACACTAGGAAGTGCCACAATACAATGTTTGAACTCTCTGAAAGGACTTTCTACCACCAGCTTCATTCAGCTATGCACCAATACTGTTCCAAATAAGGAACAAATTGAAGAGTGCTGGAAAAGTCTACTAGCCACACCAGCCTTCTGCAATATTGGCGCTAGCTGGGTTAACGAAGAACACAGAGCGTGTTATGTAGTTATCAACAGATGCATCATGAGCCGTTTACCACATATGAAGTCTCCGAGGTTATTAAAGAGCTTCATAATTGGAAGGCACCCGGGCCTGATGGCATCCAAAACTTTTGGTTGAAGAAACTTGGGTGTACTCATCATCTATTGTTATTAAATGATGTTATACTTGACCCAAAGAAGATGCCATTGTTTTTCACATAAGGAGATACATATCTTCTGCTAAAGGACCAGCAGTGTTCTGCAGATATCGACCAATAACTCGTCTTATGACCCTATATAAGTTGATGACATCCTGCCTTGAGAAACGGATATATGCAGACACGAGACAACATAATTGCTAGCCAGCTAAAAGGGTGTGCCAAAGGATCTATGGGATGCAAAGAACAGATAATAATTGATTCGGTCGTGTGCAATCAAGCTTACAATGGACGAAGAAATCTCTTTGCTGCCTACGTGGATTACCAAAAGGTATTTGATTCGGTTCCACATGAATGGTTTATAAGTGTGTGAAGATCTATAAGATCGATAATTATATTTTGAGGTTCTTTGAACACCAAATGTCTACCTAGAAAACAAAAATTTAGTTACGGGTATAAATGAGTGATAACATTATAACCATCACGATACCAATTAGAATATATATATATATATATATATATATATATATATATATATATATATATATATATATATATATATATATATATATATATATATATATATATATATATATATATTTCAAGGCAACTCGCTAAGCTGATTGTGGTTCTGCTTTCCATTTAATCCACTATCAAATCGCCTGAGTTCTCCTGGCTTCGGTATAAAAAGCAATGGCAGGGAACAATGAGGCTAAATCATCTGCTGTATATGGATGATCTTAAGCTCCACAAAGAACCACTTGGAACCACTCCTTAAATGTCACATCTTATGTGTAGTCACGGGAAACATACAACCAAATGTATGTTTCAATGAGTACACAACGAGTAAACCAGGTGGTACAAGCACATCTCAACAGCAGGTACTTGACTGAGGTTAATACATATGCATTTTTTGCACCTAACTATTCATTTGGGCTTGTAAACTTGAGCAAAACGGACATCAAAAATCTACAACGTAAGGTGCGGACACTCCTGATAAAATCAAAAAATCATCACCCCCGTAGTGCTATCGAGCGAGTAACCCTACCTAGACACCAAGGTGGAAGAGTAGTGTTGGATATTGGTAAAAGTTGGAAGAGGAGTGTTGGATATTGGTAAATAGTTAGATCAGCAGATATTGAACCTACGTACATATTCCCATCATTGGGGGTTATATCTGAACTACACTGTACCACATGCAAGGCAGATGATTCAGCAGCGCTACAATTACAAGAAAGTGACATACAAAGTCACTATCGGACTAATCAGGACAAGCTGCAATCTTGGATGCACGTGCCTCTCCATGGGTGACATCTGAATGAGACCTCCTAGGCACATATCAACAAATTGTCGTCGAATCACTGGTTGGTGTCCGGCCTTATGTTTCCAGGGACAGAGGGGGTTTTGCTGGCCATACAAGATCAGGTCATTCCAACAAGAAACTACCTGAAGTATATAATTGGAGATAATTCGGTCCAAGATATCAAATGTAGATTTGGATGTCGGTCATCGCAGAGACTATCCAGCATGTCATTGGAGGATATCAAGCGTTTGCTGCAACAGAGTATAAAGAGAGGCACAACACAGTTGCAAAAATACTTTATCAAGAACTGGCTCTGAAACTGGGACTTCTAAATTCTAGTAAGGTGCCCTACTATAGATACACTACTGAGCTTGTTCTAGAGAACTCAGGATATAGGTTGTATTGGGATCGGACTGTGCTCACAGACTAACGAGTTGTCCACAACAGGCCAGATTTAATAATAGTGGATAAGTCCTGCAAGCAAGTGACGCTGATTGATGTGGCCATTCCGAATACTAATAATTTAGAGATAAAGTACAACGAGAAGATCATTAAGTACAGAGACCTCGATATACAAGTAACGAGACAGTGGAGAGCAGAGTGATTCCAATAGCCATGTCGTCAACTTGTGCGGTTCCTAAGAATCTTCGAGATAACACTAAGAAATTGGGCCTTGGAGAGCACATTTATAAGGTTATGCAGAAGGCGATAATACTTGCAACTGCCCACACCATGCGGAGATTCCAGGGAAATCCGAATGTGTTGCGTTGTGGTTCAGTGCCCGATAACTTGGCAAGCTGAGTTATGTCCCTTTGGTATCTAGGCTATTTGGAATGAGTCAATGTTCCCCTTTGAGGGAGAGTGAAAGCCCTTCAGGCTAAAGTCGATAATAATGATATTTATTCACTGCTCAGATACAATAATATGCATATGTGCTAATTAAGAACAAAAAGAACAACAGGTCAACAACGCTCATCTAAATGTTAAAAATAAAAACAAACAATTGAAAAAAACTTCTCAGTTTAAGCAAAACACTCCTTAGAGTTACTTTAAAACTGGAAACGATATCCTTCTCTGTTACAGAACCTGGCAAATGGTTGTATTATTTTTCCACTATAATTAGGGGTCCTTTACAGTTCTGATTAGGAGGTGGGTAGCTACATAAACGTCATTAAACGGCGTCTTATAGTTGTTTACTGTACTACACTTGGCAAATTCTTATTTATTTTGCTTAACAAAAATGCAGCAAATAAATATGTAGCGGGAATTAACTGTGTGTATATTATA
Organism: Tillus elongatus; assembly: GCA_964006375.1. Lineage (NCBI taxonomy): Eukaryota > Metazoa > Arthropoda > Insecta > Coleoptera > Cleridae > Tillus > Tillus elongatus. The sequence continues at coordinate 83,452,952 of OZ023262.1, read as the reverse complement.
ATTTTTAAATAGTTCACAACACGAATGAGCTGAGGGCACCCCAGCAATGATCCTCCAATTATTTTCTACATTGCTTCACTGTCACTACTCCAACACAAAATACCATAGCTTAGCCTAGATTGAATAAAGGCATGGTAGAATGACAGGAGAGCGGGCACACTCACAAAGTCACATAGTCTATGTGAACAAAAAGAAAGGCATGATAAACAAGCAGATAAGTTCGCAATACAGTTAAGAATCAAAATACCGAAAAATGTTGCAGATTTTTGCTGCTGTAGATATTTTATGAAGCGTTATCAAGTCTGTCAATTTGAAGTCTCATCTGACATTTGTAAAAACAGTTTATTATATAACAAAAGATTAAGAAAATGTGCTACCAAAGTGCATGATACAAATAACGAGATATATGATATTGACACTACCTATTTTTAGAACTATCACACCCATGGCGTCATGTGGTGACTCCAATGCAACAATAATATGCTGCCATACAGTGGAGTTTGACGGTTCATCACAACCTCCTAACAAATTATGTATTTTACTAATATTTAAGTCCATACAGTTGGAAGTAATTTTTTAAGATCAGAATACTATACTGTGATTATGTGACATGATGATCAAATCAAGTTTATGAATGTTAATGCCCTCTAAATATCTTCGAACGTCTTGTCTACTTCTAAGTTTGTGTATCCCCAATGCTAATTCATTACTTATTATACTTTATATATATATATATATATATATATATATATATATATATATATATATATATATATATATATATATATATATATATATATATATGTAATATAAAAATGAAAAAGATTAAATTTAGTGCTGCGTTCTATTTTATCTGAAAAAGACAATATAGGCGACGAAGTGGAATGTAACTTCAACCGCATTAAACTGATGTATAGAAACTTTTTAATTGCGATGGACTTTGTTTGAAGTGTGTAGTTTGACTTCTATAACGTTACTCACCAAGTGATGTCATAGGAGGGGGCGGGGCATTTGCGCAATATCATATCTTTTGTAAGTCATTATATCATGACCTAAACACACTTCCTGCGTTCGAAGTTCTAATACCGGTTATATATAGTTTGTCCGTTTATCACTTACTGACTAAAATGATGTATTTCTTCAAATTTAATTTTGTAAAATAAAAAATATACCACGTTTAAATCACAAAGCCTATAATTTAAGCTGCTGCCAAAACATCGCAAATTTGTATTTCTAATCAATATTTTAGTCAAATGAAAAACAACAGCTGTTGAAATTGGAATTTGGACCTTAAACACATTTAATTTTTGTTTAAAAACAACAAACTTTGTCGTGTCAAATTGTCATTTTGATGTTTTTAGAATAAAAAACCCAGGTTGCAATGCCTGCCATTTTTACCTTTAGTTCAGCTATTGGCTACTGAAGAAGCGTCAATTTGACAAGGAATACATAGAGCATATTATAACCAAGAACATGCTTTTCTTTTCACACCGACACCTCAGCAAATAATCAGCCGATTTAGATGAAATTTGGCAGGTGCCTTCCTTTTTGTAATTGGCTTGGATCAGTTTGTTAGCCAGGAAAATCGGACCTGTTTTTTCGTAAAAATTGTGTTTTCTTTCGGAAAATTTTTGTACATTTTTAAACAATAAAGTTATTTTGATGAAATATGGTACATTGTTTCTACTATATAGGTAAGCAAATTTAACGCCTGCATTAAAAAAAAAAAGACAATTGCTATTAAAAAGTTTATGAAAATTCACTACCACAATGCACTTGCTGCGTCCAGACTTTTTGACCATTTATTGAGTGACAGTTGCAGGAAACTTGTTTTCTCTGCGGCATATTAATGGGCACAAAATTTAACAACTTTGCCAAACGTAAACCTACCCCCTATCTTCGATAATAAGAGAGACCCTCATGGTCAGGCTCGAATTCGAATCACCCTATATAGACTATCACGTCGCAAATTTCTAGTTCATTTCTTTATGGAAAATAAAATTTTCTATACTTAAAAAGTGTATGGGATTTCATCTCTATCACAGAGATTAAACTACATGTTTCAACGTCCGTGTTAACACTTTAGATTACACTTTGGACTCTAAAGGTTGTTGGTTTGAGCCTCCATAGTTTTCTTCCAGTTTTTTTTTAAATTCAATTCTAGTAACCAATCAGATCATGTAATTATTTAGCGAATTTTTGACAAAAAAATATTAAAATATTTAAATTACCTTTGGCAAAAAAAAGGTAGGAAATAATTAATTTGATAGGATTTTGTGGTTACATTTTCATAATATAGAAGTAATTGATAAATTGTTTTACTAATGTTAAAGGAAACTTCAAAGTGACAGAGGTCAATAACGTTCTGATTTCTGACAGCTTGTGACATGAAAATGTCAATATTTTCCCGCTTATATTTCTCTTTACTTGTACGAGTTAAAATTTCTTTGAAAAGTTAATAACTTTTTTACCTTGGTTTTTTTTTCAATATAAATTACAGATTATATAATTTGAATTTTGTGTATTTTATTTGCAAATTTTTTAATGAAAATTCGGTACCATAACGTGCTTGCTGCGCACAGAATATTTTTGTACACCCTGACCTTTTTGCACAAAAAACTTCATCTTTGTGGGATTAATGGATTTTGTTAATCACATAAAATATTTTGGTCTTGTGCCTTTTTTGACTTACAGTGTGACCAATTTTTATTTAAATTCTTATAACTTTTTTTCTTTCAACCTATCTATCTAAATGTTGGCATATGCCATACCTTATATAGAAGTAACTTGTGCACCTACCACATTAGTTACACATAATAGCTTTCTAATTTCCAAGATATAAAAATTTTCCAAAAGAACATTTTAAATTTTCTCTGAAAACCTCATCAGATTTTCATGGCAAACGAATTTTTATGCAGGCCAAAGGAATAAGGGTGCCCGGTTTTATAAAAATCTATCTATTATTTTTTTGTTATCGTGTATATATATATATATATATAATAATAATAATAATAATAATAATAATGTCTTTATTTGTACTACAACCAAACTAAACTATACAAAATTCACAACAAGAATATAACCTACAATGTAGTACAGGGGCGAAGTTCAGTGCAACACATAAGCGTGTGCTCTGCTCTACCACTTAACCCCAGCATACACACTATCCACTATATACTACATACATATACTGGCACACCGCAACGGGAGACATCAGTCAAGGCCAAAAACAATGAACACTCATCAGCACCTCATCTAGTGAGCAAATAATAAACACGGCTGTGGGACGGAAAAGTATCCTGGAAAAGGGAAAGAACATGAGAATGATAGCAAAAAGAAAAAGAAAGAGAAAAAGAAGGAGAAAAAGGCAGGGCACCTGTTTTACGTTTTACACACACAAAAAAACATACACGCTCATTCATCACTGCCTACCATGCAAATAACCAGTCATTGCCTTCCTGAAGGATCGCACCGATAACTTTTTCATGTCTTCTGGTATATTATTGTACACGCTACAAACATCGTATGAAAAGGATCGCCTGTAAATATTCAATTTATGCTTAGGCACGGACAATAAATCCTTCTTTCGTATGTTCACATTATGCACATCCGTGCGGTATCTTATTCTTCTGCACAAGTACCGAGGCAACCCTGACTGAATTATAGAATGGTAAAAGCAGGCTCTACGTAGTGTCATTCTGTTATTCATGTTCAACCAGCCACTGTCCCTAAGCTCACGCGATATGTGATCATACTTACGCACCCCATAAATGAACCGCAAGCACGAGTTTTGCAACTTTTGTATTCTACTCATATACTCGGCATCAAGACACGGATAGTACACCTGCGAGCAATACTCCAGCTGCGATAGGACCAGTGAATCACATAGCACAGTTTTCAGTCCACGCGAAAGATACGATCTATGTGGGTACAGTAGCTTTAAACCACCATATCCTCGCTGTAAACATTTGGAAACGTGTCTCCGATATCTGAAAGTAGCGTCCATGGTGAGGCCAAGATTCGTAACTTCTTCAAGCAGAGGTATCGGCTCCCCATTGACACTCAGCATTATATGCGGCTTTATAATATCAATACCTGATTTATGACCAAAAACAATTGCTGCAGACTTTTTTGCATTCAAATGCAGTGAGTGATCCAACGATAGTTCACTCACAATCCTCAAATCATCATTTATCTTGCTGAGTGCCTCACCGAGTCGTGACCTTGGAAATGAATAATAGAGCTGCGTGTCGTCCGCATACATATGTATTGTACAGCTTTTTATAAATGTTGGAAAAATATGCGTATAAAGGGTAAACAAAAGCGGGCCAAGGATTGAACCCTGGGGTACACCTCTACTCACCCCAATTGCAGCGGAAACATTGCCACGCAACTCTACATGCTGTGACCTACCAGTGAGGTAACTAGACAGAAGCCCAACGGATTCGCTGCCAATACCAATATAACGCAATATGTCTACCAGAACATCGTGCCTTATGGTGTCAAATGCCCTTGTATAATCCAAAAGAATCAATACAGTAAACTTGCCATCATTGCAGGCTTGAAGAATGTCATCATTGACCTTGCAGAGGGCTGTTGTACAGCTAAAATTTGGCCTGAAACCAGACTGCACATCCGGCAAAATCTTATTTTCATCAAGGTATTGTCTCAGCTGCAGGCAAAGGACCTTTTCAAAAATCTTTGATAATATTGGCAGCAGACTAATTGACCTCAAATCCTTGAACTCTGTGGGCTCATTAACCTTCGACAGAGGCGTCACTCTAGCACACTTCCACATGTCTGGAAAATACCCAGCTAAAATACAGGAATTAATTATATTAGTTATGTATAGAGTAATACGTGGTGCACATGTTTTTAACATTTGAAGACTTATATTATCAATACCACTTGCATTACTTTTGATTTTATCTAAACATTTAGATATGGTTTCTGTGTCTGCCAGAACAAATTGAAAATCAGCTGGACTTTTCATATGTGCATAATATCTCTTATAATTATCATTTATAGAACCCACAGGAACACTATTCACAAAATAATCATTTAACTTATCTACGTCACTCAAGCTATCAGGAATGCCCACCCTAGTCCCTGTACCTTTAATATTCAGTCTATTTAATTCCCTATATAAATCACGCATATTTTTACCTTTCAGTGAATATTCAAAGTATGCCTTTTTTTCTCTAAGTATAGTAGCGCTGGTAAAATTTCTCAGAGCCTTGTAGTAATTCCAGTCCCCCACAGCCAGGGACCCACGATATTTTACTTTAGCATTATCCCTCAGCGACATAAGCATTTTTACATTATCCGTTATCCAAGGCTGCGGTGTCCTCGTGATTTTCTTAACTTTATAAGGGGCATGCTTGTCAAATAGTCCAGTAATAGTGCTGGTAAATATTGCAATTTTTTGATCAATATCACTCGTGTGGTAAATGCCATCGAGATCAGTGAAAATTGGATCCATCATAAATAAGTCATTATTAAAATGCCTGTAATCACGGCTTGTCACGATAACTGGCTTCCTAGCAGCCTTTCTCACGTCTAATATACAATATACCATATCATGATCCGATATCTCAGTCAGCGCAACACCTGAAGCCACTACAATACCACTGTCTGATACCAAAATGTGATCCAGTAATGCCCCCTTTCGCGTTGGATCCTCTATCATTTGTCTGAAACCAATTTCCTTCAGCGAAACATTATACGCCCGGCTCATGGAATCATCTTTTAGTAAATCAATGTTCGTATCGCCGCAAATGATGATGTCATCAGTAAGCAGCAGCGCATTTCCAATTAAATTTTCAAGTTCATCAATGAAGATTTTGTAATTCAATTGATGTTTACGATACAAGGCCGCAAGAAAAATTCTTTTATCGTTTATATTCAGGCATACACATACCTGCTCTATACTGCTCGTTGTAGAGATCAAATTGTATTTTATGTGATCCCTTACATAAATAGCAACACCGGAGCCTCTCCTATCGTAATCCCCCCTCACCAAACGAAATCCATGCACATTCAGAACAGCGGTCGGTGTCTCAGAGTACAACCACGTTTCGGTGACACACAATATATCAATATCCTCATCCCCTATAAGTCGCTCTACCTCTTCCAAATGCGGCCGCAATGATCGCACATTCAACTCTGCAATTTTTAATTTTTTAAGATTCATCGCAAGCTGTATCCCCAAAAAGAAAACAATTTATTATTGACCAGTCAAATCACATCAGTCAAAGTACACGTACTATAGTTCTCAAAGTGATAATCATACAGGCCCTGTATAGCAAACAAAAAGAAAATGTGAGAAGAAAAGATAAGAATGTATATGATTAAAAGTGCCTTATTATACACAAATATTAACACCAAAATTTAACAATTTAAAAGATGCCGATAAAGTAATATAATATCCAAGGTAACCGTTAAACAATATAAAATTTCGAGTTTAATGTCTACAAGTACGCCACTCAAAAAAAAAAAAAAAAAAAATAAAGTATTTAAGAACGTACAAATCAATATTAGTCTACAACCGATATCACCCCACGCTATGCCAGCATCCAAAAAACCTAAAGTAAATAAACAAAAGCAAAAGTAAACAAAAATATTATACAAACAAAAACTGTAAATTCCACAAAAGTTATCAAGATAATATAAAACAATGCCTATGCAAAAACACACCTAAATAAATTCAAGATAACAGCCGTGCGTCTACAGATTACTTCTGTTTCAGTTCAGGTCAATGTATTCACATGTTAAGGTGAGCCCACGGACCAGTCACCAACACAACGCACACATTACAAGTTAATACATATTATCAAACTTCCATTTTCTTACCACATCATTTTCTCTATAAAAGATGGTACCACCATTAGTCCACACATTCCTGGCGCCATACTTCACCATGACTTCTCTACATGCAGAAAATCTGTGCGATGTTAAATCTTCCTTAATCACAATACTAGTGCCCTTCAACTTGCTCTTATTTCTGAAAACATCCTCCTTGACACACCTTCCGCAAAATTTTACCAGGATAGGTCCACTCCCATCTCTTCCCACTGGTAGACGGTAACACACCTCAATGTCGCCCCTGTTGAACCCAGCCATCCCCAGCCTTTGATGGCACAGTCCAACAACAGAATCAGGCAGCTCTTCGCCCTCAACCTCTGGAACTCCATATATTCTCACATTGTTGGCCCGTAACTGCTGCTCCACTCTGTCCAGCTGATAATGGGCACTCTCCACTTGCCTTAACGTTGACGTTCAACCACAGTATAAGGAAAAATTATGCTGAGTTATGTTTTTGAATATCTCTAAATACCTCAAAAACTGTCCTTTTTAGCTATAGTAAATACCCAATATAGGTCGGAAAGTTATCATATAAAGGAATCGGTTGGAACTGCAAGTTACTGTGTGTCCCTTATAAAATAAGACAATCATTGAATGCAGAATAGTAAAAGGTTGGCGACACCCCGCTGACCATTACTATTTTCAAATCAATTTTTGAAGAAAACTATAGGAGACAGGTATAGGCCAATGTATACTTAAAAGATAGGGAATTTAACACTGAATCAGATGCTGGGGACATATGGGTACCGTTCCATTACAAACATCAAGTTATCTATGATTGAAAATTTTCAAATTCAAATGTATGTTATAAAAAGCAGTCATGTTAAAATCGTATTAAGTTTAGAAGAGTATGCAGGAATTTTTATGCTCTATGGGATACTGAAAATCGCATGTTTGTATCTTGCATGTTTTTAAAGATATCAGAATTTTTCTAAAGCGCTCCTATCATAATTTTTTCTACAAAATGACGAATAAATCCGAAACGGTACGAACTAGCCCCAATATGTTGTCATCAAAGTGGTCCTTAAATTGAAGGTGTAATTCAAAAAGCTAATAATATACAAGGTGCTCCATTTACAAAAACAAAGTTTGTGTCATGTTTCATTTATCTGCGACCGAAAATTAATAATTATTACTCAACTTACCGAAACCAGCAATATCTAAAACACCAACATAGTAAGAGGAAGTTTGAAAAGGTATATTCCTATTAATCATTTGAACGATATAATCAAAGAGATTGCTGTATATTGCTTTGGCTAAAGCATCACGTGCATTGTTGGCTTCATATACCTTCAAAGGCACCCTGGAAAATATTTAGTTAAAAAGTTGGCTTGAATAAACGCTGTATACATACATAATCACAGTTCCTTTTAAACCACCTCTACTACTTTGCATTACTCTGGATACTAAAGCTTGTTTCAGTTCTATTGGATCAATTTCTAACAGTTTGGAAGCTATGTTTAACGATTTTTCCTTTCCTGGAGATACTCTACAACCTCCTCTAGTATCCTCAGGGTTGTCATCGAATTCAATATTACCCAAATGTAGAACAGCAGCAACGGTGGTATAAATTTGCAAACGTTGCTCTTCACCTAAATTTAATCTACCTAAAGCTTTATCTAGTGTTGTAAATTCTTCAACATCATCTAGAAGAATGTCTTTTAATGGTCCCATCTTTGAATGGTCAGCACTCTTTTGGTTTGGTGATAATTTTTTTTCACTGTTGGAATTAGTGAAATATCTTGTGCAGCCACGTTTTAAATACTATAACAAATTAGTTTTCAATTAGATTCGTTGGAATTATTAATTAGAATATATGAAGAATGTGAACAAATTTATCGTTTTCAAAATTTTCAAAAAATTTTATGATTTATTATTATAATTATTATCAGTGAGTAACTTTCTTTTCGTATATTAATATCCAATATTACCTTTATAAAGCAGTTATGAACTAGAAAAAAGAGAAAGAAGAGTGACTATGATAGCACTAAAATTAATAATAAAAGAAACTAATTGATATCAAACCGAGATAAATAATATGAAATAAGACAAAACTAATGTGTTGACTAAACATCATAATTAAGCCAAATTTTGAAGTGGATGCAAGTCTTGAACAGTAATGTCCTGAAAGACAAAAATTATATTGTATGTATTGTCCTGAGTCTCTTGAAGTAAATTTATGTTTTAACCCATATGCACAGACACTGGGTCTGACGGACCCACCACTTCAGAGTTTGCGTGACTGCGTAGCCTCCCACCATTTTTTTACTCTCCACCGTTCAGTACCCTCCTATTAAAACAGCGTGGTCAGTAAATAATCTGTTGAATTTTACAATAAAATGTCACCGGGTTCTTGAGACTCATCATACATAACCTCAATTTTGAATAAATGGTTATGAGATGGTATAATGAAATAGAGAGTGACTTGAGTGACAACAAAGAAAACAATGGCATTTTTGCGGTTTCTAGCGATCGTGAGTCAGATACTGAGCAGAAGCTAAGTGAGAACGAAGTTAAGGAAATTAAACGTTTGTTGGAATCAAAATATTTCAATTCATCTTTAGATCCTGTTGAGATGAATGAAAAATCCAAAAATTGTATGGAAACAATACAAGTGGCTAAGTCAAGCTCCCAATGCTAAAATTATATATTATATTATGCATTTATAGGCTGTCCCACGTAAGGCGTGCATTAGAAGTTTTCGAACTAGTACTGGGATTTGGAATCTGAAAATTTGCAACTGCATGTATCACCATCCGCTCATTATAACTAAAATATTTTGGTGACTGTATCACTTCCGGTTGTACCGAAAGTTGTCAACAACTTTCTTAATTTTAATGGAATACCCTATATATTATTGCACATTCGGAATGAGCATGCAATTCTGAGGAAAATGATATGCCACTTGTCCATACTGGTGTCAGACGTTCTCAAGATATTCGATTTTCTATTGTTTTTCCGTCATAAAGTTGCAAATCTTTGAAATGGCAATTCTCAGACATCAAGTATCTCATGGTTCTGAAACTTGGCACAACTATAATCCTAGTGGTCATAATTCTTCTCATTGCGAGAAAAATTACAAAAATAATACAGGGTGTTGTTTAACGAAGATCAAATATCGATGATTTCATACATGAAAAAGTATTTTTTCCAAATTGAACACCCTGCATATTTTCATCGCATATACTTCAGAATGATATTCTGCTTAGATCTGTATCAGCATTCCCTATACCTATCTTGAATTATTTCTGAGTTATAAGAAGGAATATGAATAAAACAGGAATATACTACAAAATTGGGAATCTACCTAGTCGGAGAGTAGGCTTTGGACATAATATGAAAACTTATGTCAAAGAGATGTATTATTAGTCTCATTAGTTGTCATCACAATAGAGTGATCTATTTTTTTAAAAGTATTGTGAGCAACACAATGGAAAATATTGTTGAAGAATATTCTACTGACAACATTCTAAATTTATTTTACATTCACGGAAAATGCTGGAGAATCGTAAGTAGAACGTGCCGCTTGTTCAATGAGAGATTTCCATATTTGTCACCTATGAAGAGGACAAAGTTCTCCAGAATCGAGTCAAATTTTCGGAATAACTGGAATGGTAATTTAAATAGAAATTATTCTAGTAACATTACCGGCAATGAAACCAATGTGTTGGGTTATTTCACGGCCTATCCACATGCTTTTATCAGGCAGGCAGTAGAAGATTTAAGATTAACTCGAACATCAATTCAAACAATTCTTTTTAAGTATGGATGGCATGCATATGCCCAAAGGACATGCATGGATTACAGGAGGGTGACCACATTAGAAGGGTTGCATTTTGTGAATGGTTGATGGTACGGATCCAGGAAGACCCAGATATGTTAGATAGGATTTTAAGGACGGATGAATCAAAATTCACAAGAAAAGGTATCATCAATCGGAAGCGATGTCATTTCTGGGCAGATAAAAAACCTCACTTTATGCGTGAAGCGCATTTTCAGTATGAATTCAGTTTCAATGTTTTCGCTGTTATTGGAAATGGAAGAGTTTTTTTCCATATCTACGAGGAAATGTTGACCTTAGAAAGTTATCGTAGAATACTTTGTGAAGTTGTTGCTGGTATCTTGACTGGTTTGCCTGATGCAGAATTCTGGTACCAGTTAGATGGCGCTCCAGCACATTCTACGGCAGCTGTACACCAGGAGTTGACAAGAATGTTTGAGGATCGTTGGATTGGACCCGGCGGTCCATGGCTTTGGCCTGCCAGGTCACAAGACCTGACTCCACCTGACTTCTTCTTATGGGGTCACATTTAAAATGAAGTTTATTCCAGCCAAATAACCTTCCGAGAAGAACTGGAGGCTAAAGTGCGACAAGCTTTTAATGATCTCGCTCCAGAAATGATCCGAAGGGCCACTAATTCTGGATTACAAAGAAGATTATTGAAGTGCCTTGAAGTCAATGGTGGTCATATAGAACATATTGGTACCAGTTAGATGGCGCTCCAGCACATTCTACGGCAGCTGTACACCAGGAGTTGACAAGAATGTTTGAGGATCGTTGGATTGGACCCGGCGGTCCATGGCTTTGGCCTGCCAGGTCACAAGACCTGACTCCACCTGACTTCTTCTTATGGGGTCACATTTAAAATGAAGTTTATTCCAGCCAAATAACCTTCCGAGAAGAACTGGAGGCTAAAGTGCGACAAGCTTTTAATGATCTAGCTCCAGAAATGATCCGAAGGGCCACTAATTCTGGATTACAAAGAAGATTATTGAAGTGTCTTGAAGTCAATGGTGGTCATATAGAACATATTTTGTATTAAAACTCATATGCATTTTTAAAATTAATTCTATCACTGTTTCGTTGATTATTTTCTGTATTAAAACTCACTGATATATTTTCGTACAGATAGATGGTTCTATAACTTGGTTCCATTTTAAGTAATTAAGTTTCAGGGCGATTCTTAAACATCCCTCACTATGTTGGATTGAGTAGAGGATCTATAATGCCTAAAACAGTGCAAGTCGAATCGGAATGTCTTCTTTTTAAAGGGTATGAGGTGAAAACGTATTCGAACACCCAGAAATGAAAAAATGAAATGGAAAAAATACTTCTTGAGAGTTATCCAATTAATCTAAAGAGCGACATTAAAATAATAAAACCTAATACAAGTTTTCATTCTTCTCGTCCAGAATATGAGTGGAATACCTACATAAAATATTCTGGGTTTTCTTTTCCCTATACCCAAAGCTAGTGGTATCTATTAACATCCCCCGATACCGTTGTATAGTTACGAGTTATTATTATTATCATTCTTATTATTACTATTGTGATTATAAAAATAATAACAATAATAATAATAAAAATGATAATAATAATAATAATAATTATTATTATCAATACAAAGGAAAGAAAAGAGTATTATCTCGGATAATACAAAATTCACATATTTCCCATCGTAACTCGGGAATCACCCGAGATAGGTATAGGGAATGCTGATACAGATCGAAGCAAAATACAATTCCGAATGATATGCGATAAAAATATACACAGTGTTCCATTTGGAAAAAAAATACTATTTCGTGTCTGAAATTATCGATATTTGAACTTCGTTAAGCAACACCCTGTATCAATTTTGTAATTTTTTTCGCGATGAGAGGAATTCTAACTATTAGGACTATAGTTATGCTAAGTTTCAGAATCATGGCGTCCTTGATCCTCGAGAATTGCCATTTCAAATATTTGCAACTTTGTGACGGAAAAACAATACAAAATCGAATATCTTGAGAACGGCTGACACCAGTATAGGCAAGTGGCATATCATTTTGCTCATAATTGCATGCTCATTCCGAATATGCAATAATATATAGGGTGTTACAAATCCATTTGCAAATTTTCAGATTCCAAATCCCAATATTAATTCGAAAACTTTTAATGCACGCCTTAGGTGGGACAGCCTATATATATATATATATATATATATATATATATATATATATATATATATATATATATATATAGTCTGCCAAACAAGGGGGAACAACTAGAAATCATGTACAACTGTGGGAATTATTGTTTTATTTTAAATTAAAAATAATGCAAATAGACAACTAATTAAATCGGACCTATAGCTCAAACTCGAAGTAAAAATACATTAAGACGTTAAAGATATACATACAGGCTGGCCATTTCAAAACGAAACAGGAGCGTTTTAGAGTATATATTGTAATTCTGTTGAAAATCGCTTAAACAGGTAAAGTTCGTTTTCAAGCGGGCAGACATTTCGGCTTATTTTCAACATCACAACACCAACCCTTAAACGGTGGTGTAATTCACCCCTAAAATCTTAAATGACAAGGAGGCTCAAGCAGCAGATAATTTTCAATGGTGTGTTATTGTGGGTGTGATAAATTGACTCCTAAAACAAGAAAGGGTTTTCTTTAGTTTGCTACAAATATTGGTGCGTTTTGTTGATTGTTTTATCTAATTATCACTTACGAAGAAGTGAAAGTTTATATTTTTTTAATTGTTACTAATAATGATTAAATTGCGCTCTTTGGTTTCTTTCTTGCGAAGAAACCCTAGTGTACGAGTGATTTTCATTTTATTTGTCCATCAGATTATTGTTCCTTGTGCAGATACTCAAAAAAATGCTTAACTCGACTGCGCAGAGATTGGAAATGATTTCACTTTCTTTATGCAAATAATCAATGTGCCAATGGAACAGCAGAACTATTTAATCAACGCTTTTTAGTTAAGCATGTTAATCAAAAGTATGTTTTGGAGTTAGCGGGAAAGACACCTGGTTTGTTTGTAATAAAAAGCGAAGCCCTGAAAGACATGAAGCGGCAGATGTGGGGGTTCTTGGTAATGTTGCTGTGAATTGCAGGATGAATACGAGACATCTGGCAAATGAACCTGGTTTTGGGCTAAATACCATTCAAAACATTTTGAAGCATCATGAATTCCACCCATACAAAGACCATCTTGCACACGAACTAGATGAAGATGACTTTCATCACGGGCTGGATTTTTGTGAAGTGATAAGTGAACGAGTGGTGAATGATCCGAATTTTTTTTAATACTTGCTTTTCGGATGAGTGTTCGTTTTTACTAAATGGCATCGCGAATTGTCATAATTGCCGCTATTGGGCCCATTCTTATCCCAGATTAATTCACGAGATTCATACACAACACCCGGAAATACTCAATGCTTGGGCTGGAATTTTTGGTGACCATATAGTTGGTTCTTTTTTTTCATCATTGATTCAATGTTGACTGAGATTATCGAGAATGATGAGCACTATTGCGAAGACAAATTGGTATTCCAACAGGATGGAGCTCCTCCACCCTACGCTTTGCCTGTTCGACAACCATATATTTCCAAATCGGTGGGTTGGGAGACGAGGTTCCATAGAATGGCTCGCACGACCGCCAGGTTTATTGTCCCTAGATTTCTTTTAGTGGGGTCACATAAAAAGTAAAATTTATTCTACTTCTCACGATTCCATACAAGATTTATGCCAGCGTATCATAAACGAATCTCGCCAAATCACTCAAGAAATCAGAAATGTTACAGGATGTGCGCCGACGCCGACGTTTTGAACAAAACTTGTACAATTGCATGCAGGCTGGTGGTCGAAATTTCAAACATTTCATAAACTGACAGGTAAGTTTTATGATAAATAAATTACTCATCTTTTAGAAGTCAATTACTCAAAATCCACTGCTTTAAATTCAGAAAGTAAGACACCGTTGAAAAGAGATTTACACTAGCTCTAAAATGATGTGCTACTTAACCCCCCTTGTCACTTAAGATTTTAGGGGTGGATCGCACCACCGCTTAAGGGTTGGTGCTGCGATGTTGAAAATATGCTTCTTGAAAGTGAGATTTACCTTTGAGTGATTTTCAACAAAATCACGAAAGGTGTCCTAAAACGTGCCTGTTTCGTTTTCAAGCGCCCACCCTGTATATGTACCAATCAGCAAAGAGTATGAAAATTGACTGAACGCTGTAAAATTAAAATGGGGTTAATAAAGACAGGCCTAAGAACCAATGGACTTTTATCTTAATTACGTCAACTGTGAATCTCTCCAGCAAAAATAACATTGCCGCTGGTAAAATAGAAAAAGTAACACCTGTACTGGATTTAGTGTGGACAATAGCCCTAAGACCACCACATAAGAGGGATCTACAAACATTTTTATATTTTTGCAAACTATTTAACAAGCTCTTGTATTAAACTAAAAATGTCTTTCAATAAAATGTGGATTGTCGCGAAGTTATCATTTGGAATTAAATTACTTAATAATTATATATCACACATTTTATTTCATCTTGTTTCTAAAATGATCAGGGTGTCCCAACTTAGGGGCTTCTACACCTTTAAAACCGGCTCACAGTAAGAGCATGCATATAACTTTAAAAAAATCATATACTTACATTAAAATCATCAGGTTTTGTTAGACACAATCTTTGACGCAGTCCTTCAGGAGCCCCAGCCATGATTTGATAAAATATGTGATAACTCCTCTCTTCACCCTGTGGTGAACAAATCCTGGACTTTTCCAAAAGATAATGCGATATATGACCGCCAGCCACATGGAAGTTTTTGTCGAAGTGCACTTCAATGAATTTGCCAAACCTTGAACTATTATTGTTGCGGGTTGTTTTTGCGTTACCGAATGATTCCAAAACAGGATTGGCATCCAATATTTTCTGTTCAATCGAACCAGCTTTCTCTGCATGTGTCATACAAAGAAACTTTAAAAGATGTTTTGTTGATTCTGTTTTACCTGCTCCAGATTCGCCAGAGACAATGATAGACTGGGACATTTTAAGGGTCTTCATATCCCTAAAGCTTTTGTCTGCAATAGCGAAAACATGCGGTGGCATCTGACCCAACGATTTATTCTGATAAGATTTTATTGTTTCGGTTGAGTACAATGATGGAATGTCTTTGTAAGGGTTGACTGCTATCAAAATATTTGCTACATAAGACTGAAAAAAAGTTATTCCTTATGAAAAAAGTCGTTACATGAAAATTTAATATCTACTTACATATATTTTATTTTTGTAATATCTTGTACGTATGTTGTTCAATAGGGAACCTTCATTTAAGAACATCATTTCACCTGAATAAAAAGAGAAAAACTGAAATTAAATACATACATATCCGAACACAAATAAAACATAGCTTCTATGCCTAAATATCAATCAGAAATTTTATACTTTATCAACTTTCACCATGCAGCCTCGAAGTGCTTACATTACGCTTTTTTATCTGCGAAAATGTGTAATATTGAAAAGTCATTGGCGTAAAAGAGAAACCAGTCCCTTGGAAATAAAAATTCAAAATCCAATAGACAATTAACTGTTTTAGTAAATTGTTATCAAGAAAATGACTAACAGAGAGGTATATGCATGGTAAGACTTTCGGAAAATGTCTTCAAATGAGCGCGAATTAGGGCCGCTGGAACCCATATTCCGGCCAGTTAAAAGAGCGGGCATAACAAGATGTTCTAAGTCGGAAGACCTGGGCAGTAAAAGGGTGCATTCGCTCTGTTACCCTGGTAGATATGTTGGGGGCAGCAGGTGGAGGAACTATGGAAGAAAGCTCCTCTGAGCAGTACCCGTGGAGATATCTATAAAAGAAAGAGAGTGGTCACCAACGGTACGTCGGTGGGCAAGGGATGGCTGCCTTTGGGTGAGGGTAGGGTCACCGATGAGACGTATAGCCCTCTTCTGAATGGAGTCCAGGATAACGAGTGTAGAAGCGGCGGCGGCACCCCAGATGTGGAAGCAGTATTCGATGTTTGGCCTTATTTGTGAAGTATATAAGGTATAGAGATTAGCTGGTGAAAAATATTTGCGAGCCCGGAAGAGGAAACCTAATTTCTTAGCAGCCGCTTCTGCAATTGATGTGACATGTATGCCAATTGAGATTTCGATCCACAGAAATGCCAAAAAGTGAAAAGGACTCATTACTTTGAATAACTGCTGGTGTATCTCTTATGAAATAGAAAGCAAGACTGAGATTTGGTGGAGTTGAATTGTACAATATTTCTACTTCCCCAGTCTGATATTTTCTGGAGATCCACGGAGACAGACCCCTCCATGAGTCTGCGATCCTCATCTAATTGGGCTAAAGAGACAGGCTTAGAATATTGTATATTTGAGTGGAGGGTGCTGTCGTCCGTGTAACTGTGAACTGGGTTGGATGTGCTAGAGAGGAGGTCATTGATGTGGAGAAGAAACAAAGTAGGGGCTAAAGCTGAACCTTGAGGAACTCCTGCATTAATTGGATACAGTTTAAAGGAATGGCCATCCACGACAACAGAAATGCTCCGGTTGGAGAGGAAATTTGCTGCCCAGGTACAGAGTTTTGGTGGTAGGCCATAGGCCGGAAGCTTATTACACAGCACTGCGTGCCAGACCTGGTCGAATGCTTTGGATATGTCTAGAGCGACAATCTGGGATTCACCGTGTAGTTCCATAGACTTGTTCCCAGAATGGGTAACAAAGGAAAGGAGGTCGGCAGTTGATCTGCGCTGACGGAATCCATACTGCCTGTCGTGGATTAGACTGTGTGTTTTCAAGAAATTTTAGTAATTCGGTGTTTATATACTTTTCCATCACTTTAGAGACGACTGAAAGGATATAAATGGGCCTGTAATTGCTAGGAAGCGCTTTGGATCCTTTCTTAATGACAGCCCCAATGTCGCGCATAAAATGACGCATATGATTTTCAAAACTAAAAAGGTACGAAAGTTGCACCAGAACTTGGGTGCGCATTTTTTTAGAACAATAGCTGGGATCTCGTCAAGGCCAGAGGCTTTCCAGTATTAAGAGAAGAGAGCAACTTTCGTACCTTTTTAGTTTTGAAAATGATATCTGTCATTTTATGCGCGACATTGGGGACTGTTGGTGGTTGAACATTTGGAGGTGGGTTCAGAGTAGAATTGACGGAGAACAACGAGGCAAAAAGTTCAGCCTTGCCCAGCGCGGCAGAAACAATTTCATCCCCTGAAACAAGAGGTGGGAACGTGCTCTTGCAGAAATTATTTCCAATAGATTTAGCAAGAGTCTAGAAGGGTTTGCTGCCGTTGCAGCTTGAGAGGACTTTGTTTTTGATGTGATTATTAAACGAGTTTTTTGCCTCCGAAAGAATGCGGGCATAGCGGTTTCTTGCGTCGTTAAATGCTTGACGGTTTTCTTGACTGGGATTGTGTAGAAGCGTTTTGTGAGCTTTGACCTTTTCAAGTCTGGCCATGTCACAGGATTTAGAGAACCAGGGCTTTTGAGTGGCTGAAGAGGTTTTCTGTGTACGTAGAATAAATAATTCCACGCCAGCTTGGATAACTTCGGTGACGTTTTGTGAGATATCAGATGGGCCAGGATGAGAAAAGCAGACAGACGCCCATGGAAATGAGGAAAAGTAATCCCGCATTGTAGTGCCAAACGATACGTGGGTGTGAAGGCTGTGTGACCTCGGGTTGCATTGCGCAGGAAGCAGTGACCATGCCGTGGTCTGAGCGACCAAAGGGGGTGGCGACTGATATCTTATAGCATTCAGGTTTTGTAGTAGGAAGGAGATCCAAGGGATTTGAGCTGTGTGTTGGGATGAGAGGAAAATAAGTAGGTGGCTGAACCATATTGGCTAAAGAATTGCTGACTGCTAAAGCCTCCGCTGCTCTCCCTTGTGGGTCGGTTTTTGAAGATCCTAGCCATTCCTTATTATAGACATTGAAGTCAGCACGAATAGTGACCTCGGAGGAAGGATATTCAGAAATCAGATGGTCGGTTTTTTCAGAAAGGTAGTCGAAGAGCTGGACAAAGTTGTAGTCAGAAGGTGACCGGTAAATCCAACAGATGAATTTAGTTGCAGGCCTGAGAGAGAGTTTCATCCAAAGTATGTCTTTTCTTCCAGCTTTTAAATTGGGTAGTCTGGTGCAGGGTAGATTGCTACGGACGTATGCGCACACGCTTCCATGCAATCTAAAGGAAGTACGGGACGCCCTCGTGACGCAGGTTGCTAGGTGCCAGCCTGTTAAGCGAGAGGTCCCGGGTTCGATTCCTGGGCGAGCCAAGTTGACTTTGTCTGGAAAATTTGTAAAAATATTAAATGATGGGAAATGAATGTGCTAATGGCCTGAGATGCCGCAGCCAATAATATTATATATATATATATATATATATATATATATATATATATATATATATATATATATATATATATATATATATATATATAAAGGAAGTAAGGAGCTCATACCCCGGGAAATTAAGGTGATTAGTGGCTGTTTTGGCACTGATTTGGGTTTCGGTGAGGAAGAAGAGTTGGTGCCTATTAGCCCGGAGGAAATGGTGGACGGAGTTCAGGTTAGAATTTACGTCATATATATTCGAGAAGGATATGTTAAATCTTGATGCCGGCGCCCTCTGTACACCCCTCTCCCGGAGATCCGAATGGAGGGGTATTTTATCTCCGGAATCTTTTGTACAAGGAGGAACCATCATCATTTTTATTTATAAGGGAAACCGATTCATACACCAGAACCGGAAACGTCCGTTGGGAACCGGTCCTTGATGTAAGGGGCGGTAGCTCCTCGGGCGTGAAAAAATCCTTTACTATCACGTAAAGGAAAAGTCCACTACCACCTGCTTGACTCCGATTAGTCGCCTCGTACGACATGCAGGAGTTACCTTGGGCCTATTCTTTTAGTTGGTCCCCGGACCCACAAGGTATATATATATATATATATATATATATATATATATATATATATATATATATATATATATATATATATATACTTAATTGATTTGGACCAAATTTGGGAATTACCCTTATTTTGTTAATGACTTGGATGAGTTCGTTCATCAGATCTTAAGGCCCAACTTTTCTTAACAAAAAAATTAAAAATATTTTTTAAAACTCAATATCTTTCAAATTGTTTAAGTGATTGAAACGAAAATTTACAAGTTAAAAGAACATATTTTGCGGGCCCCTTTTTTACCGCACAAAATTTTATTTGTAAAAAATAAAAC
The DNA here is from genome assembly GCA_964006375.1 of Tillus elongatus. NCBI lineage: Eukaryota > Metazoa > Arthropoda > Insecta > Coleoptera > Cleridae > Tillus > Tillus elongatus. The sequence goes on along the minus strand of OZ023262.1, from coordinate 83,433,036 downwards.
CCATGCTAAATGACATAATAATCATCTAATAACAATACTGAGGCGCAATTAGATTTTTTGTTGCTCGCGCCATCTATCACTAAGTAACGCAATTAAATTCAAAGTAGAAAATATGTATTACTTGCGCCATCTATGATCAATTAGTGCCAGTTCTTTATTTTCTGGGACTTTCAACATTGCCAAGATAGGACACTACTAGATCTTTCTGAAATCATCCGTTCGCCTTTGCATAATCAGCGAAACGCCCGCTGCTCGCTTAGGTGTCATTTGCATTTTCATGTTGTGTGCTGTGTGGAGTGCAACATTTAATATTTACTATTTTGCTAAATATGAACAAATCTTTAAAAAGATCGTTGGAACCATCTACGTCGCAAAGTGAAAAGAATACAAAGAAAAACTGATTGTATAGTGATGAACACCTCAAATATGGAATTATCGATATTTTCAATAAAACCTCAATGTGTAGTTTGTGGAGAAGTCTTATCAAGAGAAAGCATGAAGCCACCAAAGCTACTTCGGCATTTAAGAATGTAGAATTCTTTGAAAGAAAACTAAGCTCCCCCGCAAGTAGCAGGACACTTTTACGTCATCAACAACTACTGATTAAAAAGCATTACTGCCAGTTACCTAGTTGCATATCGCATTGCAAATTGCAACGAGCAGTAAGCCACATATAATTATCGAAGATTTAATTTTATCAGCAGCTGTTGGAATGTTGGAAATATTTGGTGAAAAGGGAGCTCATCCTTACAATCTAAGGGCGATGTAGTCATGTCGTCGCAACCATGATTCTTTGTCTCCAGCAGTTCTCTTCATTTGATCCTTGAACACGTCATCAGTTGTGCCAGCATTTCCAAAAGTGTTCTTCCTTTTCAGGTACGTGTGCGTAAATAACGTTGTCAGAAAGTTATTATGTCTTAGAATATCTGGGCCCTCTTCTGTTTCTAATACTTATCTTTATGGCCTGACCTGACCTGTCTCATGTTTTTCGGTGTGATCGGCTCCTCTTTGCGGATGACTTTAAATTGCATGCACATATTGGTTCTGTTCAGGACAGCTGTGTCCTCCAGTGAGACGATGACAAGGTATATGCGTGGTCTGATCGGCATCTTCTTAGCATGAACACCTCTAAGTACAAGGTAATGAGTTTTTACAGGAAAGAAATCCCGCCTTTTTGTCTATACGTACTCAGATGTCATTATTCGACGTTGAAATGACACAGTGAGATATTGTGAGATCATATTCGACTCACAGCCTTCCTTTAGTTATCACCTTTCACCGAGTTTTATCAGCTCTAGGCATGCTTGGCTTTTTGATAAGAAATTGCAGTAACTTTATCAATTCGAAAGCTCTAAAAACACTCTACTATGCCTACATTTTATTATGGCCCCATGTGTACCAAGTTTCATCAAAACAGTTTTTTAAATTACTGATGATATTTTTTTTTCCCGAAGAAAACTTGATTTTTTGCGAGAAACTGGTCTGGTTGGGCTGGTTAACGAACTCATCCCGAAGATTTGCAAAACAACGTACTTGCCAAGTTTAATTAAAATCCGTTATTTTTGTTTTAACGGGTTTAGCACTACGAGGGACGCCAGTGTCCACTATGCTTCCTAGCCACTGTGGACATGGCGGACACCGGTGTCCGATTAATCGTCTATTTGTTAATCGTGTCTGTAGCAGCGGACACAGTTTTACGATATATATTAACGTGGAAACGTGTTCACTGTGGCCCTCTACAATAGTTCGCTGGTGGCAGGTTATTTGTAGCAATATTGATAGAGATTATATAGCCACTAATCACCTTAATTTCCCGGGGTATGAGCTCGTTACTTCCTTTAGATTGCATGGAGGCGTGTGCGCATACGTCCGTAGCAATCTACCCTGCACCAGACTCCCCAATTTAGAAGCTGGAAGAAAAGACATACTATGGATAAAACTCTCTCTCTCAGGGCTGCAACTAAATTCATCTGTTGCATTTACCGGTCACCTTCTGACAACAACTTTGTCCAGCTCTTTGACTACCTTTCTGAAAATACCGACTATCTGATTTCTGAATACCCTTCCTCCAAGATCACTATTCTTGGTGACTTCAATGTCCATAATAAGGAATGGCTAGGATCTTCAAAAACCGATCCACAAGGGAGAGCAGCGGAGGCCTTTGCAATCAGCAATTCTTTAGCCAATATGGTTCAGCAACCTACTTACTTTCTTCGTATCCCAATCCACAGCTCAAATCCCTTGGATCTCCTTCTTACTACAAAACCTGAATGCTATAACATATCAGTCACCGCCCCCCTTGGTCGCTCAGACCACGGCATTGTCACTGCTTCCTGCGCAATGCAACCCGAGGTCACACAGTCATCACACCCACGTATCGTTTGGCACTACAACTCCGCAAACTGGGACAAAATGCGGGATTACTTTTCGTCATTTCCATGGGCGTCTGTCTGCTTCTCTCATCCTGACCCCTCTGATATCTCATAAAACGTCACCATAATTCTCCAAGCTGGCATGGAATTATTTATTCCACGTACACAGCAAACCACTTCAGCCACTCAAAAGCCCTGGTTCTCTAAATCCTGTGACAAGGCCAGACTTGAAAAGATCAAAGCTCACAAAACGCTTCTACACAATCGCAGTCAAGAAAATCGTTAAGCATTTAACGACGCAAGAAACCGCTAAGTCCGCATTCTTTCTGAGGTCAAAAACTCGTTTAATAACTACATCAAAAACAAAGTCCTCTCAAGCTCCAACGGCAGCAAACCCTTCTGGACTCTTGCTAAATCTATTGGGAATAATTTCTGCTAAAGCACGTTCCCACCTCTTGTCTCAGAGGATGAAATTGTTTCTACCGCCCTGGGCAAGGCTGAACTTTTTGCTTCGCCGTTCGCTGGCAATTCTACTCTCAACACACCTTCAAATGTTCAACCACCAACAGTCCCCAATGTCGCATATAGAATGATGGATATCATTTTCAAAACTAAAAAGGTACGAAAGATGTTCTCTTCTCTTAATACCAGGAAAGCCTCTGGCCTTGACGAGATCCCAGCAATTGTTCTCAAAAAATGCGCACCAGAACTTGCTCCTGTCCTGACTCGTCTGTTTCATATATCTTACAATAAAGGCATATTCCCCAGTAACTGGAAAACTGCTCGAGTACAACCCATCCCCAAGAAAGGATCCAAAGCGCTTCCTAGCAACTACAGGCCTATTTCTCTCCTTTCATTCGTCTCCAAAGTGATGGAAAAGTATATAAACACCGAATTACTTAAATTTCTTGAAAAACACAGTCTAATCCACGACAGGCAGTATGGATTCCGTCAGCGCTGATCGACTGCCGACCTCCTTTCCTTTGTCACCCATTCTTGGAACAAGTCTATGGAACTACACGGTGAATCTCAGATTGTTGCTCTAGACATATCCAAAGCATTCGACCAGGTCTGGCACGCAGCGCTGCTTAATAAACTTCCGGCCTATGGCCTACCACCAAAACTTTGTACCTGGACAGCAAATTTCCTCTCCAACAGGAGCATTTCTGTTGTTGTGGATGGCCATTCCTCTAAACTGTATCCAATTAATGCAGGAGTTCCTCAAGTTTCAGCTCTAGCCCCTACTCTGTTTCTTCTCCACATCAATGACCTCATCTCTAGCACATCCAACCCAGTTCACAGTTACGCGGACGACAGCACCCTCCATTCAAATATACAATATTCTAAGCCTGTCTCTTTAGCACAATTAGATAAGGATCGCAGACTCATGGAGGGTTCTGTCTCCGTGGATCTCCAAAAAATATTAGACTGGGGAAGTAGAAATCTTGTACAATTCAACCCCACCAAATCTCAGTCTTGCTTTCTTTCTCATAAGAGATACACCAACCCTAGACCCATCACAATGAACAACCAAGTTATTCAAAGTAATGACTCCTTTTCTCTTGTTGGCATTTCTGTGGATCGAAATCTTAATTGGCACCAACATGTCACATCAATTGCAGAAGCGGCTGCTAAGAAATTAGGTTTCCTCTTCCGGGCTCGCAAATACTTTTCACCAGCTAATCTCTATACCTTATGTACTTCACAAATAAGGCCAAACCTCGAATACTGCTCCCACATCTGGGGTGCAGCTGCCGCTTCTACACTCGCTATCCTTGACTCCATTCAAAAGAGAGCTATACGTCTCATCGGTGACCCTACCCTCACTCAAAGGCTGCCATACCTTGCCCACCGACGTGCCGTTGGTGACCTCTCTCTCTTTTATAGATATCTACACGGGCACTGCTCAGAGGAGCTTTCCTCCATAGTTCCCCCACCTGCTGTCCCCAACAGATATATCAGGGGAACAGAGCGAATGCACCCTTTTACTGTCCAGGTCACCAGACATAGAACATATTGTTATGCCCGCTCTTTTGTCCTGAGGACTTCCAAGTTGTGGAATTCCTTGCCGGCACATATTTTTCCTTCTCCTCCGAACATCCAAACATTCAAGTCCAGAATTAACAAGTTGCCTCTTTCCTCCTTGTCGACAACCACGGTACGATAGTATTTAGGCTGTAAGCCCTCGTGATGTGTTGTTGAAATAAAAATAAAAATGTCGACAAATCAAAGACACCTCGTTTATCGCACCATTTGAGACATATATTCCCCTTTCATTCTCTTGGGCGTAAACCTCACCTCTTTTTAGTGCCCTCTTCACAACATTTGTAGGGTTTCCTTTCCTCTTCGCAAGCAAAGTTCCTAAGCAGTGCGTTTTGTTATCCAAGAGTAGGTGTGTCTGAGTGAAGACTTGTGTACCAGTTATCTATAACAGAAACACCTGCAACTATTTAGGAGACCTTTCGCAGCTTGAGAAGAATCTGAGTAGGAAACGACCAACGAATTGTCAGTTGTTTTCAATTAAGTTTAAATAGTTTCATTCCGTACTTATGCCTTTTCTGCGGATTGTACTGTCTGAACACTGGAAATCTACCATAGTTTCGTCGATACAAAATGTTTTACCAAGTGTGTATATGGTTTGTTAATTTTTGATAAGCATGTCTGCAAGCGGTTAAATCTTGTACAAACGGCCACCTTCAGGGCAGTGTTCGGTAGCTGAAAAATGAAACATCTTTAGCAACATTTGAAACCTATTACGGCTCATAACGCTGTGTGCAACTTCTGATTTCAAAAGCCATTGCGGAAACCAATAATCTCGAAGATTGTTCATGCGAACCATTCCCATGTAACCTAGGAGACCTATCAAATGTATAGTTTCTGCTCTAGTGGTTGGCTCCCACTTTTGCACACGAGCTTTATTGGAAATTTTTTCATTACTGATTACAAATTGTTTTGCATAAAAGTTGGGTTGATCCACCATTGCATCGTGACCTCTCTATTATAGTTTTTTAAAGTAAAATTTACTAAAATTAATTTGGCTCAGCAACAAAATTCATAAGGTCTTCGAGACGCAGGCTTTGCCTTTGATGAACTACTTCATAAAAACACTGTATTCTGTGCCTCCTTTTCCTCAAACAAACGGCGATTCTTAAGGACCATATTAAAGTTAAAAGTTCTAAAAATGCAGAACTTGGTTTATCACCTATACATGTTTACGTACGTTACATGTTGCTGGTATCACATATATTTTGTCAATTGTAGCATGGCTGTTGATTTATATTTGTTGCAAACAAAACAACATAACAGTGTTTCATACAATATATACAAATGTATAGAAGTACCTGGTAATTTTAATATATATCCATAAGTTACCTTGAAGTCTGTTATTTGTTAGGTGCTGAATGTATTCAGTACTTATCAAAAATGTAATAAAAAACACTCATTATAGATATAAACTTAAGTCATTAAGTAAATATTAACATATAAGTACAATGAGTTTACAACAAAGAGAGAGGACTAACATAAATCTTTTATTCGATATTTTTTAATTCGCTATTTGCCAGTGTAACAAATCAGTTTTGGCTTGGCCAGAAATGAAAACTTTTTTCCTGGATATGAGATTTAGTAGGTATGCTTTATGTAAATTGGTTAAACTGCCGATAATACTAAGCTACTTGTTTTTATTTTGAAGTTTTTAATACATATATTTGAAAGATCGAGGTCGGACACTGTGGTTGAAAACTGGAACAAAAAGCAGAATCACCCCAAAAACCACAAAATAATAACAGTGAGAGTTAGCGCTAGATCAGTAGCTGTCGTTGAACTAAATGAATGGGAAAAATTATCCTATTTATATACCTAAACTGACTACACTAAGAATGATGTAATACCGGTGATGCAATACCGGATGATGCAATACCGGTGATGCAATACCGGATGCTTTTTTTTAATTTTTTTATTTCAAACCACAGACCACGAGGGTTTACAGCCTAAATACTATCGTACCGTGGGTGTCGACAAGGAGGAAAGAGGCAACTTGTTATTCTGGACTTGAAGGTTTGGAGGTTCGGGGGAGAAGGAAAAACCTGTGCCGGCAAGGAATTCCACAACTTTGAAGTCCTCAGGACAAAAGAGCGAGCATAACATAATGTTCTATATCTGGTGACCTGGACAGTAAAAGGGTGCATTCGCTCTGTTCCCCTGGTAGATCTGTTGGGGGCAGCAGGTGGAGGAACTATGGAAGAAAGCTCCTCTGAGCACTGCCCGTGCAGATATCTATAAAAGAGAGAGAGAGAGAGAGGTCACCAAGGGCACGTCGGTGGGCAAGGGGTGGCAGCCTTTGGGTGAGGGTACGGTCACCGATGAGACATATAGCTCTCTTCTGAATGGAGTCCAGGATAGCGAGTGTAGAAGCGGCAGCGGCACTCCAGATGTGGGAGCAGTATTCGAGGTTTGGTCTTATTTGTGAAGTATATAAGGTATAGAGATTAGCTGGTGAAAAGTATTTGCGAGCCCGGAAGAGGAAACTTACATTCTTAGCAGCCGCTTCTGCAATTGATGTGACATGTTGATGCCAATTCAAATTCTGATCCACAGAAATGCCAACAAGTGAAAAGGACTCATTACTTTGAATAACTTGGTTGTTCATTGCGATGGGTCTAGGGCTTGTGTCTCTTATGAGAAAGAAAGCAAGACTGTGATTTGGTGGGGTTAAATTGTACAAGATTTCTACTTCCGCAGTCTAATATTTTTTAGAGATCCACGGAAATAGAACCCTTCATGAGTCTGCAATCCTCATCTAATTGGGCTAAAGAGACAGCTTTAGAATATTGTATATTTGAGTGGAGGGTGCTGTCGTCCGCGTAACTGTGAACTGGGTTGGATGTGCTAGAGAGGAGGTCATTGATGTAGAGAAGAAACAAAATAGGGGCTAAAGCTGAACCTTGAGGAACTCCTGCATTAATTGGATACAGTTTAGAGGAATGGCCATCCACGACAACAGAAATGCTCCAGTTGGAGAGGAAATTTGCTGTCCAGGTACAGAGTTTTGGTGGTAGGCCATAGGCCGGAAGTTTATTAAGCAGCGCTGCGTGCCAGACCTGGTCGAATGCTTTGGATATGTCTAGAGCGACAATCTGGGATTCACTGTGTAGTTCCATAGACTTATTCCAAGAATGGGTGACAGAGGAAAGGAGGTCGGCAGTTGATCTGCGCTGACGGAATCCATACTGCCTGTCGTTGATTAGACTGTGTATTTCAAGAAATTTTTGTAATTCTGTGTTTATATACTTTTCCATCACTTCAGAGACGATTGAAAGGAGAGAAATAGGCCTGTAGTTGCTAGGAAGCGCTTTGGATCCTTTCTTGGGGACGGGTTGTACTCGAGCAGTTTTCCAGTTACTAGGGAATATGCCCCTATTGTAAGATGTCTGAAACAAACGAGTCATGACAGGAGCAAGTTCTGGTGCGCACTTTTTGAGAACAATTGCTGGGATCTTGTCAAGGCCAGAGGCTTTCCTGGTATTAAGAGAAGAGAGCATCTTTCGTACCTTTTTAGTTTTGAAAATGATATCCGTCATTTTATGCGCGACATTGGGGACTGTTGGTGGTTGAACATTTGGAGGTGGGTTGAGAGTAGAATTTCCAGCGAACAGCGAAATGCGTATTCCAAGGACTATTGTGTCAGTGGATACGCTTAGCCGGTTGTTGTGTCGATGTTGAAAACAACCAACTCGGTGGTTGAACTTACAATGTACTGAGCTCTTTCGATAACCATTTGGAAAGTTCGTAAGTCGGGGAACCGATACCCTCATCTCGTTCGCTGGCTTATGAACATTCGGAATGCAATATGTGCAAAATACAATTGGGTTGGATAAGGTGAACCTTGTCCTGATATTTTCATCTATTTAATTAACGTAAGTTTTGACTGTAATTTTAAACCCGAGTTGTTATACCAGAAAAGGGGTATTTTGTTATTTCTCGATAATGACCGGTTCTGATGAGATTTTCCACTATCAAAGTATTTGACCTTATTAAGAATAGCAATTTTGTTGCCTTTGCCTCCAGTCCTGTTATTATTTAAGACAGATAATTCTTAAACCAAACTTTCAAGAACCGATGGAACGCTCGGTGCCACCTAAGTCACCAGATCTTTAAAGTTTGGATTATTTTCTTGGGGGACATCTGTAATTTTGATGTATCAGGACATCAAGGAATTGTAGGAAATGAGGAAGCAGATAGCCTTGCCAAAAGGGCAGCAACAACACCATTCTGTGGTCCAGAGCCCCATTCTGTATTAACAAAAAGCCATGTGAGAAATTAACTCGATACTTGGGAGAGGAATCAAATGCTGTTATACTGGAGGAAAACGCCAGACTAAAGGCAGGCAAAACGGTTCATCACATCAACAGAGGTCTAAACTGTTTCTTGAATCGAACAGGAACGACTTGATAATAATCACAGGACTATTCACAGGAGTCTCCCCAGTAAGGTGTCACCTTATAAAGAGGGGTAAGGCGGACATCGAAAACTGCAAATACTGCACTTAAGCAGCAGAAATAGCAGAACATTTGCTATGCGACTTCATGGATCAGTTCTGCAAAAGGCTCAAATACCTTGGAGGGGTGACCTTGACAATCCAGTAGTAGACTCCATAAAAAGTCTGAACTTTTTGGGCAACTATTCGAAAGAGGAGTCATGCACAAAGACCCATTGGGCTCACAGCGCTGAGAGGCCAAAGGCATATAGGTACGACTCATTAAATACTCAAACATGAGTTAGGTAGTAATGTAGGATCCTTAAGGAAACCGGACGGCAGCTGGGCTAGCACCGGCGAGGAAACCCTGCGACACCTCGCCGAAGTTCACCTTGAGGGTGGTGGAGCCGTCATGGGGGCTGCCGACCTGGGCCGGTGTACGGTCCCGAATGGGGACTGTCAGCTGGCGGAGGGGGTGGTCATAGATGGCTCTATAACCTGGGTGTTGGGCGAGTTCGCTCCATTGAAGTCCGCAGGCTGTGATGGGATTTTTCCGGCCCTGCTCCAGAGGGGCCTGGATATACTGCTTCCTAACATAAGGGAGGTTTTCCGGGCCAGCCTGGCGTGGGGCTACGTCCCAAAGGCCTGGTGCCGGGTTAGGGGGGGTCTTCATTCCCAAACCGAGAACAAAACCGGGAACAAAAGGGAGGACTACACGCTGGCCAAGGCGTACAGGCTAATCAGCCTTACATCCTTCCTGCTTAAGACATTGGAAAAGATAGTTGATAGGTTTATGCTGGGGGGATCCTCAAGGATCACCCCTTCCATAAAGGTCAGCACGCGTAACAGCGGGGGAAATCGACGGAGACGGCGCTCCACGCTGTGACGCGGAAGGTGGAAAGGGTCCTACACTACGGGAGAGCACATTAGCTGTGTTATTCGATGTGGAGGGGGCCTTTGATAAGGCAAGGACGGATACGGTCTGTGCCGCCCTACAGGATAGGGGTCGCTAATAAGCTGGGTGGCGAGCATGCTGGAGGACAGGAGAGACTCGCTGACCTTGAGGAGACGGGGACTGGATGTTGGAGTGACGGGCGGCTGTCCTCAGGGCAGCTGCTTTTCGCCTCATCTATGGTGTTTGGTGATGGACGGCCTCTTGGAGCGGCTCTCCGAGAATGGCTTCTACGTCCAGGCGTACGCTGATGATGGGCTGGTCCTAGTCACCGGTAAATTCCTCGGTGTCGTCTGTGAGTGCATGCAAGCTGCCTGTAGCATAACTGAAAGGTGGTGTGGTTAGCAGGGACTCTCCGTAAACCCGGCGAAGACGGATATGATCCTATTATATTTTTTTATGATAATTTGCGAAACAATTTTTTTTTCACGAAAATTCGAAAACTTTTGTTTTGTTTACAATAACTTACTAAACATTTATTACTAATTAAAATTTCACAAAAATCTTACAAAAATTGATTTCTACGAAAACTACTTCATTTTCTCGGGACTCCGCTATCTATTCGTAAAAACGCCGTATCCCAATTTGTGATATGTGCCAAAAACATGAAAAGTTGCAAACGATTGAAATAACTCGAAAACGAGGAACTATGTACATTTTCTTTTCTGACAAACATGTATTTTAATTTAATAGAAAAAGCAAAAATGCAATAATATAAGGGATTTCTAAAAAAAAAAAAAAAAAAAAGTACTACCAACGACTTATCGGCCACCTGTGATTGTCAAAATAATTTTATTAGATGCAGCTCAACAAACTTCAAATAACGTAAATATTTTTCTCGTATCTTGTATAATAACGGATGTAAAGAGCTTTACCGTATAAATGCGCCACTCTGTATGTATATAAACAAATAAAAACTGAAACTTACCCTGGATATAGATTTTAGAGGTCTAGTTTGCGCTTATTTGAAAAAAGATTTACAAAATTCAAAAGTCCCGGTCTCCTCAATAGTGCATTTTTTCTACGAAAATTTTCTAAAAATTATAGACTAATCAACCATAAACTCTATAACTGAATCTACTGCCAAAGCATCAAAGCATCTCTTCACAATTTTTTTTAAGAGAAATTGCCTTCAGTAATGTCACACTAAATTACATTTTTTTTACAAAAATTATTTTCTTTTTTACAATAACGTACTAAACATTTAATATTAATTACTAACATATCACAAAATCTTACAAAAATGATTTCTACGGAAAAATTTTCAAATTCAGTCGCTATTTGAGAGTGTCTGTATAGGCAGCTCATTTTTCTCGACGAGTAATACAAATAAAAAAATCTCTGAATGCGTCATTTCAATGGAGCTCCGCTATCTACAGGTAAAAACGCCGTATCACAATTTGTGATATGTGCCCAAAACTTGAAAAGTTGAAAACAATTGAAATAACGGAAAAACGATTAACGATATCATTTTTTCCTTACAAAATGCATTATAATTCGAGGGAAAATGCAAAAATGCAATAACATAAAGGCGTTTCTATTAAAAAAAAAAAAGGAAGTGTGTATCACCAACGACTTATGGACCACGCTGTGATTGTCAAAATAGGTTTATACGATGCCGCTCGAGACACCCTAGAGTTAACGTATATAATTTTTTCTCTTATCTTGTATAATAACAGTTATAATGAGCTTTACCGCAGAAATGCGTCACCCTTTATGTGTAAACAGACAAAAACTGAAACTGACCCCGTATATGGATTTTGGGGTTCTAGTTCGCGCTCATTTGAAAAAATCTTTTCAAAATTTAAGTCGCGGTCTTCCAAATAAGGAATTTTTTTCTAAGAAAATTTGCTATTAAACCATAAACCCTATAGCTGAAACTACTGCCAAAGCATCAAAAAGAGGGTCTATTTGAAATTGATTTTCCGAAAATATCTTAGTAAAATGAAGGAGAATGATGGTTAAAGCTGAAACTCAAGGTTTTGGAAAACACGCTTATTACGACATTTCCTCTACATAATCCGTATTTGTTTCAGATCATTTGTCTGAAAATTGCAAATTTTGATCTTTCAAATCGCAACTTGACGTTTTAAGAAGAAAAATTATAAAAATTTCAAAATATTGTATGTAATATTCAATTGGTTTCGTTAATCACACAAAATATGTCGTTCTTCTGCTTTCCTCTGATCACCAGTGGCATACAACTTTTTTTTCTTTTAACTTAGAAATTTGGATTTCGGCATAGTAGAAACGTATATACCCAATTTGGTTGCCATAGTTTTATTTTCGGAGATAAAAATTTTTTCCGAAAGAAAACCCAAAATTTTCCTGGCTAACGAACGTATCCAAGCCACATACAAAAGGAAGGTACTTACCAAATTTCATCAGCTTTCACGTCGCAGGATGTCATTTAATGATCTAAAATTGACGGCTTTCGGAATTTTTTACAAATTATATATATAAACAATAATTAAAATGTTGAATTTATTTCATTTGGCTGTAACACACTGTATAGTTTCCTAAGTACTTGGCAGTAACACAATTTAAGTTAACCTCAACGCATATGAAATTTTATGTTTTTAATTGCACAAATTATGTACTCTTCAAGTTAGTAAATAAAGAATATTGAAAAATAATGTTAGCGATAAAAATACTTACAGTTATCATCGTAATCTTTGTCCTTTTCATAGTTTGCCTTGTATACATCATTGAATGGCAACACTCTTTTAACAAACTTAGGATCAACAGGTATCACTTCAACACCATCTTCCAGAATTTCCACAATATGAGCCAAAATGAATCCTTCTGCGGGGTCTCGAGCCCACACAATATCCATTTGAACCCTGCAAAAATATATCAAATTTTAGAAAAAGATGAATATGGACCAATACATAAATTAAAAGTGCTGACGCAGTAACTGTGTAACAGTAACAAACTTTTATACTACATAGTTCTATAGTTTTTTTTGGTGAATTGGCAGATAACCTCACGGACAGTTTTGGATATACAGACTGCTGATAGATAAAGTTTGACATCTTACATGCATGTTAACACTATTATCACCCTTTGGTTCCTTCTCTATGCTGAGTTAGGTATTTTAAACCTTTCAGGCTTTCTCAATAGTTGCCCAGTACGGTTTTGGTCAGTTACACCCCCCCCCCCCCCCCTCACAGGATTTTCTTACACTGTCTGCCGAAAACCAACCCACACTAATCGTTATCTTAACGCCCAATCTCACAATCACCCATCGCAACTAAATTCCGTGGTTCGAACACTAGTAATACGATCCCTTAGACTAACGGACAACAACAACAAACAGGCAGAATTAAACTTTTAAAGACAGACATTGCTGGAAAACGGATACAACAACAATCACATACTACGAAACATTAGAAACGCACAACAACAAACCACTACACCACAACCACAAAAAGAACAAACAGACTCCACACAACAACACACAGCCTTTTTACCATACATTAAAGGTGTCACCGACAAAATCAGCCGAATTTTTAGAACCCATAATATCAAAACCGTTTTCACAACAGAGCAAAAACTGTCAAATCTGATAAAAACTCCCAAGGATACGATTCCAAACGAATCCCACGGAGTTTACGAAATTTAATGTTCCGACTGTTCCCGAACTTATGTAGGACAAACAAATAGACGCATCCACAATAGAATATATGAACACACCCTCGCAGTTAGAAAATCCGACCCCGGCTGGCGCTGGCCATGCATCATATTCATACAGGACACAAAATAGACTTCGATAATGCCAAAACAATAGCACCGGTTTACAACTTCAAAACGAGAATTATCCGCGAAGCAATCGAGATTGAAAAACGTCCCGATTGTTTAAATAAGATATGATGGTCTTCGCCTTTCGACTACTTGGAAACCTATTATATCTTCATAACAAACACACAAAAAGAAAATAAATTCCACAGAGAATTTTATTTCCCCATTATCTGTCTCAACAAATGCCGGTGACCCTCTTAATCCTCCTCATCCTCTAAGTACCGTGACCAAAGCCCTCCACTTAATTGACAGTGACCCTACTACTTTCACTGATAACGTAGCCGGAGACGGAACGACATATATAAGACAAGACTTGCAACGAACTGCCAGATCTCTGAGGCCTAGGGTTGAACACACTGAGACCTCACAGACGATCTCCGGCGAGATTTGGGGAGTAGGCAGATTGAGGCCCCGTAATCGAGCTACAACATCCCAACCCACCTTTGTCCACGGCTCTAAGGAGTAGGCAGATTGAGGCCTTAGAGTGTCCTTACATATTTCCTTTACCTCTTGAAAATGACCCCAAAACAGGAGCCGAACGGTCGAGTTTTCAGAAATTCTGGACGCGGTTCAAGTATGTTTCACATTAAAGACCGCGAAAATCTTTCTGATCATATATATATATATATATATATATATATATATATATATATATATATATATATATATATATATATATATATATATATATATATATATATATATATATGTATATATGTATCACACCGATAACTCAAAAAATAATCGACCGATTTTAATAAAATTTGGCATGTGCCTTTCTTTTGTAAATGGATTGATAAGTTCGTTAGTCAGGAAAATCGGACGAGGTTTTCTGGGAAAATTTTGAGTTTTCATTCGAAAAAATTTTTTATCTCAAAGAATAAAAAAGCTATGATAACCAAATTTGGTAGGTAGGTTTACGATGTAAAAGTAAATTATACACCAAAATTTATATTTCTATGTTACAAGAAAAAAAAAAGTTATAATAAAATATTTTGTGCCAGATCATTTCTATGAAAATTCACTACCACAATGCACTTGCTGCGTCCAGGCTTTTTTCATACATAGAACATTATTACATGCATGCAAATACCCAAAAATATATGTAGTGGACAGAAAAACAATTTGAAAATCAAAAAATTTCGAATTATTATTATGTGACCGCGAACGTTCTGTTATTGGTCGTGACGTACTTGGACAGTGGATAAATGACGTGTTTATATTTGCCCTATGGTATGATAAGTACGTTCGCTTGTTTCTCAACATCGTGGTGATGTAAACACAGAGAAGCAAGCTCATTGTCATTGTGACATTACCGTCCAGTGACGTCACAGATTATGCCGGCAAAATAGTGGTGTTTGAAATCAATTATGAAATTCGCATTTTCAAATATTTTTGCGTCGTTATTTTTGTAGTATGTGGAATGAAAAAAATATTAAAAATCATCTTTCTGGGATGTCTATCAGATGTGATCAGGAAAAAAAAAACATTCAAATTGTCTATTGTGGAACAATTTAAAAATTATATTTCTTGCTTGAGAGGGTATACTCCTGAAGCGGTCCCATTTTCACCAAGTCAGGGAAATCGAGGGAAATTCGCTTATAATTTATGCACTCAACAATTATTTTTTATGTACGTTCAGCGATATTTTCGTCAATTGTGAACCAATTTAGAAAAATATTTTTTGGTTTGAAAGGGTATACTCCTGAGGTGGTCCCATTTTCACCAAGTTAGGGTCTGCTAATAGCATCTCAGAGTAATCGAGGGAAATCCTAAAAAAAATTATTATGTAAAATGTCAAAATTTCTGTGATAAAGAATTATATTTTTTAAGAAGGTTTGGTTGAAATGAAAAGAAATAGTGAGGCGAGAGTGAAAATAAATATTTGTAACGGCTATAGAAATGTTTGTGGAAGAAGAAAGAGAAGAAAAATCAAGATGGAACAAAATTCAGAAAGTGACATTAACTAAAATTGTTTTGACAGTGTGATTATTTGAGGATTTTTACAAAATTATGTTGATACAAGCACAAGCACAGCTTCTTTGTAAGTCATAATGTATAATTTTGACCACTAATAAATGAGTATGAGTATGTTTGCCGTTATTATCGTCAATTGAGAACCATTAAAAAATTTTTTGTTTGTTTCAAAGGGTATACTTCTGAGGTGGTCCCATTTCATGCAAATCAGGATCTGATGATGGGACCTCAGGGAAATCGAGGGAAATCCGGTTATAATCTATGCAACTTAAAGTTCTACTGTAATACAGCACTTTGATTATATTATACCGTACTTCGTACTCACAACGTACGTATATTTACACTGAAAACGGAAAAATAAACAAACTTAAAAAAATACACCGAGCAATAAAAAGCGAAAAATAACTAGATTACAGGTTTGATTTAATTTTTTTAAAATTAAAATACAATATTATTATATGCGCTACCTACTTATCTGTTTGAAGTCTGTGTCTGCTGGCCAGAGAAATATTTCTTTTCACAATCCGTCTTTGTTTCACGTTATTTGCCTAAACATTGCCAATTTTGACGTTTCAAATTGGGACTTTGACGTTTTGAGGAAAACTACAAAATTGTTTTCTTTAACTGCCCATAACTTTTTTGTCTTTACACTAAGAGACCTTTGGTACATGGTTCACTCTTTATAATACAAACACGCATACCAAATTTGGCTGCCCTTGCTTTGTTATTTCCGGAGATTAAACATATAGAAATTAAAAAGTGACCCAGGATATGTGTTCTAGGAGGCCTAGTTCGAGCTCATGCGAAGAAATTGTTTCTCTTCATTGGTGATTTTTTTCTGCGAAAATTCAATAAAATGACATGTATCAAAAATATAAAAGCACAGAATTTTTTACGAAAATTCGCTACCATAACGCACTTGCCACGCGAAAATTGTTAGATTGATTGTTGTTTCCATAAGATCTTAAAACCACAGTGTTGTTCTTAACCTTGCAATATCTCAGAAACAATTAAGACAAAATTCAGAGGTAGTAAGATAATTTCTTGGAGTGGTGTAGAGTGTAGGTATAGCTATTCTGTTAGAAATGTAGAAGTTTTCCAGTAAACCTGTATTGATGTACGCACAGGTACATCAATACGGTGGTGTAAAAGTTCACAATAGCTTCGATATACCTAATTCTAGGTGAATAAATATTGGTTTGACTGATATCTAAATTTAAGGTATTGATTAAGTGACGTCTTAAGAATTGCGTCACACGCTGACACGGTGAACTACATGACTATTATACAAGTCATAAGATAGTCTGCTATGGACATATAAATAAAGCCAGTGGAAAGAGCTTTTACATTATTAATGTAATTTGAGCGAATTTCCATACAGAAAATTTTGCTTACACAAGTAACGACTACTGAAAAAAATTCAATTGAGCGCAAAGTATAGAGCCTTTGAAAACTATTTCCGAGGTTCATTGCAATATATATATATATATATATATATATATATATATATATATATATATATATATATATATATATATATATATATATATAAACACAATGTGGCCCATTAAAAATGGAAGCACCCCTGTAACTTTTGTAACTCGATTTACCAAAAGATCAAAAGATATAATAAGATGGAAAGCTCTATAAATGCTGTGAAAATTGTTCTCTATGTCACCTGACAAAGGCCTACTAATGCAGTTTTGCTATGTCAAAAAATGGGCAAAAGAGTTAAGGGCGTGTTTAGGAGGAAAATACTAGAGTGAATTCGGCATCCCTTAAAACAGATATATACCAAATGTCACTCAAAATGAAGAATTATTAACCATTTGAGATAAGTTTATTTGTGTGATTCTTTTAATATGAAATACCTATAACTTTTGTATTTATAACGCGATTTTTAACGAGATATAAGAAAATAGAGAATGAAGAAGTCTATATATCCTGTGAAAACTGTTTCCGATGCCATTCGATCACGGCCTACTAAAACGATTTTCATATATCAAAAATTATAAGAGATTTAGGGTCGGTTTTAGGAAAAAAATTAGTACGCCACTGGTTTTGCCATTCTTTAAAGGTGTTATCTAACAAATTTCATATCAAATAACTATTACGACGAACTATAAAAGTTAACAATAACATCTCAGAAGTTGAAAAAAAGTTTATAAATGCTGTGACATATTTTTTTAAATTTATTTATTCAACGGATAAACCATTTACAATAATAATAAGAACATCTAAAACTACATTAGTCTTAAATAACCTATCTCAATATGAGAACATAACAGAAAAGTAAAACATAACCAGTATGACAATTCAATCAATAACACCTCTCAAAATGCCTCTAATTGAACTCATTTGCAGCTCTCGCTACTCTCGACATTGGACATTGGACTGAAAATAGTTTTAGTAGACCGTGATCGAATGGCATAGGAAACAATTTTCATAGGGTCTATAGACTTATTTATTCTATATCTTTTAAGATCTCGTTATAGCCTCGGTGGTTCAGGGGCAAGAACGTGTGCCTTTGAACCGAAGGGTACTGGGTTCTATCCCAGGGTACTCCTTTCACTTTTTCAGTACGAACTGTAACATTAACATCAACCGAGGTTCTGGCATTGCATTTGAACAAGTTGAATGTCTGCACGTTCCGCCCTTCGGAGGGGGCGTAAAGCCGTTGGTCCCGTGTCCACGCGAAAGATCCCTACCCTCCTCACAGAAAGGCAGAGTTTCGGCAAAATTTCCAGGATAGTGAGGTGAAACTGCTCCCTGACGTCGGTGATTGGCCATAGTCGCGGAAATAGGCCGACGTTAAAGAAACAAAACACACACACAAGATCTCGTTAAAAATCGACTTATAAAATACAAAAGTTACAGTGGTGTTTCCATATTAGAAGGGTCAAATAAATAAAACTTCTCTCAAATGGTTAATAATTCTTCTTTTTTAATGAAATTTGGTATATATCTATTTTGAGTGATGCAGATTTCACTGACATACTTATTTTCCTTCTAAAAACGGCCCTAACCCTTTTTGCCATTTTTTTTTTACATAGAAAGAAGGCATTAGTAGGCCTTGGTCAGGTGACATAGAAAACAAATTTCACAGCATTTATAGAGTTTTCTAGCTTATATCTTTTGATTTTTTGCTCATCAAAATCGAATTATAAATACAAAAGTTACAGGGGTGTTTCCATCTTAAATGGGCCACACTGTATATATCTACAGTGTCTTTCACTTTAAGTGGCAACAATTCATTGTTCCTTATCGGGTCGGGCAATTTTCAAAATCTTTTTTTAAAATAAAGTGCTCTAAGAGCTCCACTTTTTGGTATGCATTATTTTAAGATTCGCTTTTCGCTTTTTACATAGCCTACTACGATAACAAATAAGAGCTCAAAAATGATTAAAGCACATTAGGCATTTTTTTACGAAAAAAACAAATATTTTTATCGATCTAGTCACATCTGTAACCTAAAAATCCCAAGTTTCAACATCTTAACTTATACCGAGTGTTCACAACTTGGATGTAAAAAATGAAAAAATCGACTTTTTGAGAGTGCCCTGTGTAAACGCTACTGAGTGTCTTGAAAATATTAGATTGCCAATTGATTAAGAGTCACCTAGTGTATCAATTCACACAATATCATCCCCATATCTTATACAGAATGTTCGTAATAAATACGGAAATATCGAAAAACTGCGCCCGGCAGTTTTGTTACTTCATGCGCCACGAAGTTTTAAAAACAAGTCGATTTACAATTATTGCTTCTAAGTTGCACGAAATGATGCATCATGCCTAATTTAAATCAACTTAAAATTCAATTCAAATAAGTCGATAAAATTTATTTAATTCTTACTTTTTTTATAGGCTAATCAAAAAAATATATATAACAAAAGGAGTATTGAGTAAAAATCAACAATTTCAAATTGGCCGATTTCAATTAGACTACCCTTTGCCACAATATAAATTTTCCAGTCTCTTTCCACAGTTGCCACAGTAACTTTTTGTGGTACTTCCGGCGCAATACATCTACACGCTTAATGATTTTTTTGTTTTAAATCGTTCACATTGGTTGCACGATCTTGATCACTTTTTTTTGAGGGTACCCCAAAGGAAGTAATCAAGTGGTGTTTGGTCGGGTGAGCGGGGAGGCCATCTAATAAGGGGACTGTTTTGTCCTACCCATTTCACCGGAAATTTCGTTTCCAACGACTCCCTTACTATTCTTGCATTATGCATAGGAACCCCATACAGCTGAAAAATCATATCCTGTCTCAATTTTATGGGTATATCTTCTAAAACGTTTAAAAAGGTATGAAAATTTTCCGCGTTAAGATTTTCTTAAAAAAAGAAGGGTCCTATTGTTTTATTGTGGAATATGCCACACCAGGCATTAATTTTGGAAGAGTATTGCCTCTTACAATTTATTATCCAATTTGGATTTTGATCGCACCAATACCTTGAATTTTGGGAAGACACCACTCCGTTAGTTGTAAAGGTAGCTTCATAGCGAAACAAGGAAGTTCTTCATCGCTTTTCCAAGGTATGCAAAAATTTTAGCTTATGGGCATTTTGTTTGTTTCGCTTAAGCCACTTCCAAACTTTAGTTGGTTTCATGTTAAGATTTCTTGCTAGTTGTCTCACACTGGTCTTCGCATTTCCTTGGAGCTCGTTCATAATAGCATTGTCTGCACGATTATTCACATTTCTGGTGCGATTTGTTAGAGCAATACTCCCAGTTTTATCAAAATGCGTATTTACTTTTGCAACTGTCTCAAAACTCACAGATTCAATATCAGGATAACCCTGTTAAATTCTGCCGCAGCCTCTCGATATGTCTTATGGTTATCGCCACAGGTCGAATTAATTAAATTTTTCGACTAACTGTTCAAACTCTGACCATATTTGTGTCGAAATTACCACGTATTGCGTGTACAATGACTTGCCAAATTATATAAACTGCCAAATAATTCAACTGCAAACTGTAGACGTTTTGTTTATGCCAATGCAAATATTGATGAAGATAGTAGACACTACCTTGCAAATTGCAATGAAGATGTTAGGAATATTCATTATACTAGTTAACTAACCGATACAACTTTCTTGTTCAGCGATGAAGTTGTTAACCTCCTTTCAGAAATAACAAAGTGCTCTTCCCAAAATTTAAGATGCCGGTCCGATCAAAGTCAAAGTGGATAATAGATTGTAAAAGGGTATGTTTCCGTATTGATTATGAACATTCTATATAAGATATGCAGATGATATTGTGTGAATTGATACACTAGGTGATTTTTAATCCATTGGCAATCTAATATTTGCAAGACACTCAGTAGCGTTTACACAGGGCACTTTTAAAAGGTCGATTTTGTCATTTTTTGCACCCAAGTTGTGAACACTTGGTATAATTTACGATATTGAAACTTGGGGTTTCTGGGTTACAGATGTACCTAGATCGACAGATTTAAAATTGAATTAGTGCGAAATCATGATTTCGTACTAATTCAATTTTTATCTGTCTGGGAATGCTGTCAAGCAGCGAAACTATTCACAGAAACGTTGAAGAACATCCGAGAACAACTAGAATTCATAAGGGCCTCTTGCTCCAGTTAGCTTACGATCTAGCCACGCCCTTCACCTATAGAAACGAAACCCAACAGTGAAGCCAGAGAAGTAGTCTCCAAGTCTCTATGTACTACAAATGATAAATGGTTTATCTCAGATCAATACAACCAATCAAAATGGTACAAGGTTTACGAGGCCTGTAAATTTGTACACTGCACGGCAACCGCCGCTTTCGTTGTAACGACTAAAGAAAATGTTCCGAACGTTGGAATTCCGCAACTTGCGCAAGCGTAGGATCAACGTGCAGCTGGTGTATATATATGTTTGTATGCACCACATATGCGGTGTTACGTTAATAACGAAAACTATTGCGATATGAGGTTGGGATTGAGCCGAGTGTACTTACAAAGTATAAGAAGATTTATATTAAAACTAAAGAAATAGTAACCCAATGCCACTATGCACGCACACTTTAACCAGAGAGTTAAAAGGACAACAATAAAAAAGATTTAAACAAAAGATTCAGTTTGTTACTATGTGAAAGAAAATTGTTCAATACTACTCCACTGAATCCATATATTATCTCAAGGGAAAATGTACCCATACACCTACATTGGAAATAATTGTGCTAAATCATCGACCAAAATTTTGTATAATAAATATTTAAAAAAAAACAATATTTACTTGCAAAAGAAATCCACTAGGAACTGATCTGTTTTTAATTATTTCAAAGAAAGCTTAAAGGTTTGCTAGCTTTAAACAACTTAATTTAACTATATCCACGAAGTTATGAAACATTATATAAAAATTCAACAGACAATGTCCATGAACAATTGTGGACCTTTAAAAATATTGCCAAATTAGTTTCAAGCAAAGTATTTTACATGAAAATTGTCTCCAAGTTACAATCTATAATCTATACCATACAAAACATCAAAGAAAGCGTGAATTTTTAACCAATTTTAGCCGATATGTATATTGCAAAATGAAGGAAATTATAAAGTCTGCCGATAATAAACTAACTAATTAAGTTTCTGCAACCTGCCGTTACTTTGAAAGTCAGTAGAGGTAATCACTTATGATAAATAAAACTCCATACAGTGCCCAATTGGGTTTTGGCTCAGCCCGTATATAAATTCAGTCAGCAAAAGGCAAAATGGAACACACTTACAGTTTTTAGTGAATTTTCTTTAAAACAATTCACAAATGAGGAGATCGCGATTTTTGAATTTTGCAAAAATCTCTTCAAATGAGCATTATTTAGGACCCCTGGAACCCAAACCCGAGGTCGGTTTCAGACTTTATATGTTTATATATATATATATATATATATATATATATATATATATATATATATATATATATATATATATATATATATATATATATATATATATATAAAGTTATAAGCTTTTAAGTTTTTCTTCTTAAAACGTCAAAAAGTCGCAATTCAACACGTCAAAATTGACATGTTCTAAATAAAGAACTTGAAACTAACATTACGGGCGATATAGCAGAAATTTTGTAAGAAGTGTGTCCCATAAAGCCTTAAGTTTCAGCTTCAGCCACCATTATCCTTCATTTTACTTAAATATTTGCAGAAAATGAATTTAAAACAGACCCCTTTTCTGATGCTTTAGCTGTGGTTTTAACTATAGGGTTATAATAAATGAAGAAAACTTTTGAACCTACCCCTTGTTAAGCACATTGCGCGCACGAAGCAATGTGAGATTTGGCATAGTTAAAGTGCATATAAACAAGGAGAGCAGAAAGATAAAATGTATGTATAATATGTGATTAATAGATTAAATATTGCTTTCTTCTAATTAGACGAGCGTCTCGCGACAATAAAAACTTTGGTGAGTTTTTTGTCGTATTAACGAATTAAAAGACCTCCATGTCTGTGCTGTGTACACACAATCCTCCCAACTGACTTTCCTGACTTGCCCTGACATCAGTTTGCCTAATCAAAAGCTAAAAGAAGTTAAAAGGGAAAGGAAAAGTTAATTATGCTCACATAACCTTGATATATGGCATGGTTGATTTTCCTTCTCCTTTTAGCTTTTAATTAGGCAAACTAATGTCAGGGCAGGCCAGAAAAGTCAGTTGGCAGGATTTTTTGTATTTTTTTTCCTTTTGCAAGTGGCTTGGATAAGTTCGTTAGCCAGGAAAATCGGCCCAGGTTTTCCCGGAAAATTTTGTGTTTTCTTTCTAAAAAAAATTATATCTCCGGAAATAACAAAGTAAGGTCAACCAAATTTGGTACACGTATTTGCATTATATAGAGTGAACCATGTAGTGAACCAAATTTAGGACTCTAAGTTTAAAGAGAAAACAGTTATGGGCAGTTAAAGAAGATTTTTTTTGGAGTTTTCTTCAAAACGTCAAAGTCGCAACTTGAAACGTCAAAATTGGTAATGTTTAGGCAAAGAGGGTAAAACAAATACGGATTGTGAAAGGAAATTGTTGCAAGAAGAGTGTTCTGCAAACCCTTAAGTTTCAGCTTCAATCGTCATTGCCCTTCATTTTACTAAAATATTTACAGAAAATTCATTTCACATAGACCCTTTCTCTGATGCTTTGGATGTCGATTTAGTTAAGTTGATGCTTTCGCTGTAGGTTTAGTGAAGTTTATGGTTTAACGGTCTATAATTTTTAGCTAATTTTCGTAGAATAAATTCGTTAATGAATTTTTGTATTTTTTATCGCAATATGATGCATGTTTGTAAGAAAAAATCTGGACGCAGTAAGTGCGTTTTGGTAGCGAATTTTCATTAAATCCTTCAAATTTCATAACTCAATTTACTATTAACGTAAGGTTTGTTGGCTAGGAAAGCAACATTTAAGCTTAGTTTCGGAAAATTTTTGTACATTTTCAAACAATAAGTAATTTTGATAAAATATAGTACATTGTTTCTACTACATAGGCCATACCGGTAATCAGATTGATGCCTGCTCGCATTTACTATTAAAAATATTTTAATGAAAATTCACTTGCATAACGCACTTGCTGCGTCCAGACTTTTTTCTATTCACGGGAGAATGAGTTCCAGGGCGTGGATTATAAAATTACTATGTGGAATCTAGTTTTGATACTAGGTGCCCTTTATGAATTGCACCAAACCTCCTTGTTTAATTCTGCATTTATAGAACACAAGCGTCAATCCGTTTTATCACAACGATTTACACAATAAACTCCTCACTAACAACAACCGCCCTTCAAATCATCCAGAACAAAATTCTGAGAATGGTTACCGGAGCGCCATGGTTTGTCCGAAACAGTCAGATTCACTCTGATCTGGAAATACCTTCGATACTTGAGTTTATAACTCAACTATCCACATATCAGTTCGCAAAAGCCGCTTCTCACCCAAATGCTCTTCTCCGTAGTGCCACCGACTACGATGAGCAACTTCCACACAAGCATAAGCGTCCAAAGCTTATACTTACCCGCTAACGCCCCCGCGGCAAAAACAGAATGGAAACATTCATATTCAAAAAAGGCATTGTGTGTAATTCTTTCCGACGGAGGTATGGACTAAGGTCCGGTACTTCCAGGGAGGGTGTTTTAGAGAGTACAGTTTCACAGTACCTCGATATCCCACGGAACCTACGGGGCCGTGAATGGGGTCTGCATGAGCATTTCCCCCTCCTGCATCAAAAAAAACCCTAACATTTCCATAGGAAGGAAAACGATGTTAATTCATCGGCGATTCCACACCTAATTGATTTACACTGGCGTTCCTATCTTCTTTTTCTGATATTATCAGCGTCGCTACCGTTAAATTCTATTTTTCCAATTTTGTTGTATTGTATTTTCAGATGCCCAAGGATGACCTCTATGAAATTCACCAGTGTTTGTACCGATATATTCAATATAATATAATTAATAATTAATTTGAGGTTTGTCATCAGTATCTATTCAAAAAAAAATTAGACAAAGTGCAGGCCGTAACAAGGTACCCTCCTTACAGAAAGGCAGGGGTTCGACAAAATTTCCAGGATAGTGAGGTGAAACTGCTCCCTGGCGTCGGTGATTCACCATAATCGCGGAAATAGACCGACGTTAAAGAAACAAAAAACACAAACACACACATACATCTAAAATTAATCGTCCCAAGGATATATTGATTTTTGTAAAAAAAAAAAATTACACCTGCATGGTTACATTAAGATTCAGTAACTTCACTTTCAGTAGACACTGGAAAATCATATTTGGCTTTCCAAAATACAGTTTAATAGTACCTTGGTATTTTGTTATATATCTACAGGATGCCCATAATTCCTTATCAAATTTGGTCAACTTTGAACCCAAATATCTTCCTTATCTTAAATAGAACCATATGCTGATTTTCCTTGGTATTGATGCATAACTTAATTCTGCATATATCAGATAGGGGTTTCCTTATATATCTACCAGCGGCAGTTTAAAAGTTATGAGCCGTTTTCTCGAATTCTGTTCCAATTTTATATTACAAACAGCTAAGTCTCAATTGATAGTGGTCCATGGAAACAATGAACATTATTTCAATGAAATACCTACTGCTGTCAAAAGGGCTATGTGACAAAAATTGTTGTCGTAACAATGTATAAATAACGATTTATGATCGACGATTTCTTGAATTTACTGTTTATTTATGGCGAATGTGGCAAAAATCGCCTGTGATACTGCGACAGTCAGTTTCTAAAACACTATTCTGCAGTGATGTAGTCAAATATTTGAGAGTATGGAATCTTTGAAAACCCTGATGAAAAGACAATGCCATTATCAGAACCATTGTCAATCTAACTCGTTATGCAGTCAAAATAATACAATTTTGCAGGCGCGTGCGGTGACATTTTAAATAAGGGAAGCAATTCTCAGAAACTTACCTATTTGTAGTGTAACTCAATTTTTCTGTAGTTTTTGGCAAATTCGTTAATAATGTCGTCATAAAACTGTGGATTCTGGGACATTTCCTCGACGAGGTTATTTTCAATTGACAAAATAGAAATTTGGAAACGTCTTTCCTGTCCTGTTGAATTCCTAACAAAACTCTTGATACGTTTCAATATAGAAAAATTTCGTTCTACAGACGCACTAGTAGCAATAATTGTTAATACTAATTTACATAATTTGAACACTTCAGAATATGCATTTTACAATTTTGATTCTTTTAAGAAAGTTAAAAGTTCACTCGCATTAGTTTTTGTGTCAATAACATCGGTTTCATAAATGACTGTAAGTTCTGATCGTAATAAGGCTTTGTCAAAATAATGTCCATAGTGGTGGAATAATGATTTGAATGAATCTTCTGGGAAAGGTATCCCTACAAATCCTCCAAAATTACACAATTAAAGAAATTTCAGGTCACTGAGATGATCAAATCTGCAGTTAATTTGCTGCTTAATTTGATCTATGATTTTGTAGAAAAGGCGGCGATAAGAAGTTTGAAGGTCTTCCACATTATCAGTGCGCAGACGCTTTCTTCGTGGCTCCACTTTTCCTAATTCCATTGTTTTTCCAGAACTTATCAAATTCATTCCTTTTTTGAATTATAATCGATTTAAATTCACTAATTTTCTTAAGTTAAAAACCAATGTCATTAGTTTTACATTGCAATATGTTAAATCTATTATCTGAAAACGGAAATATTTCCGAAAATATATTAAGTAAAAAATTAAAGTCTCTTTTCAAACCATCCAAAAATCATCTAGAACTATTTATTGTTTCTGCGTCCCAATTTTTGCTATTTTCTATTATGTTTTCAAAAAGTTCAATTAACGATTCACGGTGTTCAAATATATTTAACACAAGTATGCCGTTGTAGTTCCATCGGGTTGCAGCTACTTTGGGTAAACGTTTTTTAACAATTGAGTCTAAGGCTTGTGTGCGCTTCATAAATTTGAAAAAAAAGCAGCCATTCCACTTAGGGTAGCAAAAAACACTTTACATTCTTTAATATGATTTATAGACTGGGATAAAATTCAATTTAATTTATGAACACACCAGTGTACAAATAGAGCACTGGAAAACGATTCCCGCACTTTAGCTTCCTAAATGTCTGGCTATAACAGCAGCCCCATCATGGCTTTGGGCAATTAATTTATTATCAGTCTCCTCAATATCTTTCATAATATTAAGCACAATTTTATACAGAGCGTTTGCGGTACGATCTTCTGTCACATTTTTAAAGCCTAAAAATCTTTCCTACTCCCATCCATTTTTACGTAGCGTATTACTACAGATAGTTGACTTGAATTAGTTACGTCGGTTGTTTTATCTAGAACAATAGCAATGAAACGAGTCTGTTTAATTTCAGATTTAATTCTGTTCAAAATAATAGTGGCAGCAGCCGAAATTAAGTCATTGAGAATGCGATTGGATGTCCCGCGGAAAACGTTAGACCGTTCCAAGTGATTTTTTAAACAAATGTCGTATTTGGCTATTAAAGAAACTAGGTCTTGAAAGTTTCCTCTATTGGCAGATGTAGTTGTTTCGTCATGACCCCTGAACCCCAATTCATGGTGACCAAGAAAACACACAACATCAATAAGTCTTTTTAATATGTTTCTGTTTTTATCAACCAGTTCATTGTGTTGGCGATGACTAATTTCTATCTGCTTGTCAACGGCGTGTTCGAATCGCGTTTTTCCAAAGACACTTAGTTTTAAAATGGTCTATCAATGCGCTTTAGACATAACATGTCTTTTTACTACTTTATGTAGATTATTCAAGTCGGAAAACCCACTTTTATTCCACACCCCCTTTTAAGTCACAAATAGACTACCAAGTTAACAAAACAGTTTATTCCTGTTTTTACAACCCGTTAACCATTCATATTGTTTATAAGTTTTTTCCGCGTTGAAATGTCGAATACATGTTTTCATTCTTGTATTTAAGTTTTTTAGAGTAGGTTTCGGCCTACCTTTATTAATAATAGCAAGTTTTTCAGCAAACGATAAAGCTGAAAATCCTTTGGTTATCAAAAAACACACGACATAATCACAGTTATTATTACCACTTGTTCGTAAAGTTTGTACATTCCCACCCCCACCGTCGCCGCTGTTAAAAGCTGATCTACTTGCAGCCATATTAATAATCATAAAATGCCAATGTATTTAACTTAGTCAACTGCTTACATCTACGAAATAATCAAAGACATTCACTTTGTACGTGCACCGGGTCTTCTTAGTACAACACTTCCTAAAAATACACGTACATCGCGTCGAGCATCGAGCAAGGGTTTCTCATAATGTGACCTGCTGACGACGTGTATTTAATTTAACTGAAGTCATTGCATCCACTCATATCAGGTTCATGCTGTTGGTTGGCGGTCGCATTTACTGGGATGACGTCCTTGCTAAGGGCGTATATAGAAGTACAGTATGATGCATAATAAATAATTATGTGTGAGCTTGCGAATTAAAAATTGTAATAATGAAATTAGTTTTAGAATTTGAAATTTAATATTTAAAATACAAAACTGATTTTAAATGCGGTTTAATACAAATTATTTTTAAGTAGGTATGTGGTCGTTATTTTAAGGAAAGCAATGCTTCCCTTGCTACCATGGACCGCACGCCACTACAATTTTGTGTCTAGATTACCATAGTGACGGTGCCACGGATTTCTATTGATTTCAATTAAAAAATACAAAATTTTGGATTATAGCAGCCATTTTAATATTACCGGTTACTGATATAAAATTAAATTGTATTATTACTTCCACATCGTCAATACGTGTGAAAGTATGGTATCGAAGACAGGATCTTCAAAAAAAAATTTTCGCTTAAACACCGTAAGAAGTGCCATAACATATAGAACACATGATTTGGGAACGAAATTTTTTTGTCTGTCGGTCTGTATCTCTGTCTGATAGTAGCCACGATAAATCTAGAACGACTGGAGATATGGTCTTTAACGAATGGGTCGGATTGTTTTGGGGGAAAATCGCTCCTGGGAGTATGGGATGAACGCGGGTGAGTTGGTGAACATTGACATTTTTTTCGTTAAAACTCGACTAAAACGTTTTAGGGTTTGTTTATTAGAAAACTTTCAATTTCATCCAAATTCTGGTATCCTGTGCTGAAATAAAATTTGGGGTTAAATGTATGCGGGTGGAATATCGGTGACAGAAATTTCCATTTTTTTTTGCTAAAACAGGGTAAAAAGTCTCAAAACATTAAGAATTGAGAATATATCGGTTCAGAAGTTTACGGGTACAGAAATACGAATATTTTCTTTGTGGTCAAGCCATGAACCGTAAATTCATTTCATGAGAATGTCTTTCTGAGGAGAGTAAATTATCACAGCTATGTGGAAGTTATGATTCAATTTGCATCACTATTATTAGACAACGGACAAAATAACAATTTATTAACTAATCTATATAAGGCTAAATTGTAATTTAAAAGTCTGGACGCAGCAAGTGCGTTATGGAAGTGAATTTTCATTAAAATGTTTTAAATAGCAAATATTATGTCTTTATAATGCAAGCAGGAATCAATCTGGTTACCGGTATAACCTATATAGTAAAAACAATGTATTTTATTAAAATTACTTATTGTTTGAAAATGTACAAAAAAATTTCGAAAACAAATTTAAATTGTTTCTGAGAAAACTGGTTTCCTAGTCCATAAACCTTAGGTTAATAGCAAATTGAGTTATTGAAAATTGAAAAGTCGCTACCAAAATGCACTTACAGCGTCTCAATTTTTTTTCGTACAAACATGATCATATTCCGATAAAAAATGCAAAAATGCAATAATATAAGGGTGTTCAAAAAACAATTGTAGGGTTCACCAACGACTTATGGACCACCCTAATTAAAGTATTTTTATAAGATGCAGCTTAAGACACCCTATAATTAACGTATACAATTTTTTCTAGTATCTTGTATAATAACAATTATATTGAGCTTTACGGTAGAAATGCGCCACCCTATATATATGTGAACAGACAAAAACTGAAAGTAGACCCGGATATGGATACTAGGGTGCCTAGTTTGCGCTCATTTGAATAAATCTTTTTAAAATTAAAAAGTCGCGGTCTCCTCATTATCAAATTTTTTCTACGAAATTACCTAAAAATTATAGACCGTTAAACCAAAAAATCAACGAAACCTACAGCCAAAGCATCAGAAAAAGCGTCATGAATTTTCTGTAAATATTTTAGTAAAATGAAGGACAATGACGGTTGAAGCGCAAACTTAAGGGCTTGCAGAACACTCTTCTTGAGACATTTTCTTTACGTAATCCATATTTGTTTCAGGTTATTTGCCCAAATGTTGCGAATTTGGACGATTCAAATCGCGACTGACGTTTTGAGGAAAACCCCTTTTTTTCTTTACATGACTATACTTTTTGATTTTAAACTGACAGACGTGGGTCACTATTTATAATACAAACATGCGTACCAAATTTGGTTGCCCTTACTTTGTTATTTCCGGAGATATAAATTTATTTCGAATGAAAACACAAAATTTTCCGCGAAAACATGGGCCGGTTTTTCTGGATAACGAACTATCCAAGCCACTTGCAAAAGGAAGGTACTCAGGTACTCACCAAATTTGATCAAAATCGGCCCATTATTTTTTGAGTTATCGGTGTGATACATACATACATATATATATATATATATATATATATATATATATATATATATATATATATATATATATATATATATATATATATATATATATATATATATATATATAATTGAAACTGAATCCAGATATGTATTCTGTTTTTCAAAATTCAAAAGTCGGGACCTCCTCAATAGTGAATTTTTTTAAAGAAAATTCACTAAAAAGTTAGGAGTCCCGCTTCTACGTAACTACCAACATTTTTTTTTAGAGAGGTGCGCCATTTTTAGATAGGACGCGCCAGTAATCAAGTTTCTGCCCCGGTTCGAAAAAATCGTAGATCCGGGCTAAGTAGCATAATTAATTATTTTGCCACAGTATGTGTTCTAATTTGGTATGAGGTGCATGTTTCTTAAAAGTGCTCCTACTGTACTTATTGAAAACAATGGCATCAAGAGCTCGAAAGATAGTTGAAATGGCAGAAAATATTGGCAGCTTTAACTTACTTCTTTTTTGTAAACTGGTACTTACAGAAATGCTATCGATAAACAATCTTAGATGAATTCTTTCACGTTACTCCATCCCGATTAACAATATTCACCTTTGGAGGCTCTAAAATAGACGTATAACAATGATATAAGCTTATTTAAAAAAAACTTTTTAATAGCAAATATGTGTGTTTTTGTTTCAGAAAGCAGGCATCAAATTTGATTACCAGTATAACATATATAGTAAAAACAATGTGACATGTTTGATCAAAATAACTTTATTGTTTGAAAACGTACAAAAATTTCCGAGAGTAAACTTAAAGTGTAACCGAAAAATCCGTTTCTTGGTCAACCTTATAGGTTAATAGTAAATTGAGCTTTTCAAACATGAAGCATTTAATCAAAATTCGCTACCATAACGCATTTGCTGCGTCCAGAATTTCTTTACTTACAAACATGCATTATATTTCGATGGAAAATGCAAAAACATAAGGCGTTTTCGACTAAAAAAAATTTATTTGTATCACCAACGACTTATGGGCCAGCCTGTGATTGTAGAAATATTTTTTAAGATGTAGCTCAAGCCACCCTATAATTAATGTATACAATTTTTTTTCATATTTTGTAGAATAACGGATATATTGAGCTTTATTGATTTTTTACGAAAATTCGACAAAAGTTATATACCATTAAACGATAAACTCTATAGCTAAGACTACTGCCAAGCATCAGAGAAAGGGTCTATTTGAAATGAATTTTCTTGAAACATTTTAGTAACATGAAAGACAATGAGGGTTGAAACTAAGACTTCAGGGTTTGTAAAAACATTCTTCTTGAGACATTTTCTTTCCATAGCCCGTATTAGATTCAAGTTGTTTGCCTAAATGTTGCGAATTTTGACGTTTTAAATTGTCACTTTGACGCTTTGAGGAAAACCCCAATTTATTTTTCTTTAAATGCCCATAACTTTTTGTCTTTTGCCCTACAGCGCTAAATTTTGCTAGGTAATTTACCTATGGCGATATAAAATTTACCAAATTTGGTTGCCCTTACTTTGTTATTTCAGGGGATATGATTTTTGTTTTAAAGAAAACACAAAATTTTCCGGGAAAACCTCGGCCGATTTTCCTGGCTAACGAACTTATCCAAGCCACTTACAAAAGAAGGTATTCACCAATTTTTTTCAAAATCGGCCCATTATTTTTTGAGTTATCGGTGTGATACATACATACATACATACATACATACATACATACATACATATATATATATATATATATATATATATATATATATATATATATATATATATATATATATACATATAAAAACCGAAACTGACCCCGGATATGGGTTCTAGGGGGCCTAATTAGCGCTAATTTGAAGAAATTTTTTCAAAATTCAAAAGTCGGGATCTCCTCATTAGTAAATTTTTAAAAGAAAATTCACTAAAAAAGAAGAAAAGAAAAAAAAAACAGAATGAATTTTATAAAAACTAATTTATGAAAATCTGCAACCATAACGTACTTGCTGCATCCAGTATATTTAAGGTTAGGAAACTTTTCCACTCAGAGCAATATTGATTTTTAATGATTTTAGCTGACAGAATATTGTGTTAAGACCATGAAGTCCGTAAATGAATGAATATAACGTTTAAACGAAATTGAGTCATATCCGGCGTTTTCTTTTTATTTTGGTCTCCCAATTTGGATAGCCTTCAGGAAAATTGCATTACTGTTAAATATTATACCTTTAAACTAGTGAAAGAAAAGATTGCTTTACATCACGCTTCTCAAAACATACATTGTAAATGAAATTTAGACACTTGCACAATTTAATTACATAAAATTACAACATCACGTACAGTGATCTGTATTTTAAATCCATCACGACGCTAGGAAACGGGACTTCAACTTATGTACGGTAAAGCCATTTGTAATAGATGACTTTTTATATAAGCGACGTTTTATTCCCATTTAATTGAAGCAAAGTCATCTGCCATCTGCTGACTTGTGACAGTACAGTTAGATGTTGAGAACCCAAGACCATTCATATAAACTCATTAGGTTCCATTTTATATGGTACATGGTTCTACTTATGCTAACACATGTTATGTTTGTAAACACAGAAAATACAATGAGTCATATTAATATTAATATCACGTTTTTTACTAAATGTGAACACGAGTGTTATAATTTGTTAAAAAAAATTAAGTAATCTGTTGGCAAAAGATGGTTAGGTAGAGACAGACTCAACTAATGGTATTAAACTTTGATAACTATCTTTTGGAAAAAGTAAAAGCTAAAATGGAAAAATCCTGGACCCAGCAAGTGCGTTATGGTTGTGGATTTTCTCAGGAATGAACTACGCAAAAGTTTTACGAAAATTATATATATATATATATATATATATATATATATATATATATATATATATATATATATATATGTGTGTGTGTGTTTCATTGGGAAATGTAAATAGTTAAACCATGGATACGGGCCACTGAGGTGAACCTAAATAACCCTTAATTAATTGGTCATTGACCCTTTATGACAGAGATACAGGCTGTTTTATCAATTTTGCCCGTTTCTTTATTGCCTTCACAAAAAATTTAAAAAATTCTTTCTGATCGAAAACAACACTCTGTACATTTGAATTTCTAATTTTTGTTGCAATATATAAAAAGAGCACAAAAAGCTGAATTAGCGATGTACTTTTTATTTTGGGGTACCAAGTGGAATCAGCTAGGTTAATTAATTTAATTAGACTATCTAATATATTTAAATAACTATTTGGCCTTGTATTTATCTAGAAAATGTAGCTGCAGGTCTGTAGGTATTTAGAACTAAATATCACAATCGACTTACCTTTAGAACACTCTGTATATCGATTTTCTTAAATTGCCAATAGGTACTTTTGTAGTTAGAAAGTGCAGGAAGGTAAATTAATACCTTCATAAGCGATATAAAGAAAAATTTTAACAAAATGGAAAACCGACTTCACAAAAAAATATTCTAAAGCAAAAAATGCACTAAAAAGTACAAAATAATTGCGTATTCTTCTGTCTACAACTTACAATCAACTTATTTTTTCCACTCAATGTACGATCTATGCATTTACCACGCAAGAATGTAGGTACCCACTTAAACTTAAGCTCTAACTCAACACATACCTATGACTAACAAACAATTATCAAAATATTTATTTAGAGTTCACCTAAGCAGAAAGTTTTAAATATACCTATGTGTAGACTGCTTAAAAGACAATCAAATTATTAGGATCATATAATGTAAAATTATTGTTATTTTTGGAGTCGGTTCAGCCAAGATGGGTTTGTAACTACTTAAACGTGAAATGTCTTACTATATAACAATTGGCATACACACTTTACACACATAGACGCAGAACGCGGCCGGGGCGGGTCGATTGCGCGCGCGCGCCCGGAAGAAGGGTTGGAGGGGTATAGCCGAGTGAGCGAGGCAAACGCGTACGCCGGCCATGGCCATACGCTAGTCAGTCAAGAGAAAGCAGCGATAGGAGTTACTTGAACATAAACCGATTGCGATTCTTTTTCATTCTACACCGTCTTTCTTAAGATAATTCTTTATGTTTATTATTATAGCTACATTTTCGTATCAATGTTGCTTCATATTGTCGTATTAAATTTCATTTGTAAATAGGTTGAATTAGGTAATGGTACTTTTGTCTTGAGAGAGGTATTGTCACAGCATAATATCTTATTAAAGTTCATTTGTAAATAGGTTTAATTAGGTGTGTGTGTTTTGTTGCATTAAAATTCATTTGTAAAAAGGTTTAGTTAGGTATTGGTATATTGCCGTTTCAAGGTCCCAGGATATTGTCACAGTATATTGTATAAAATTTCATTTGTAAAGTAGATTTCATAAGGTAGGTATTCTCGTATTATTAATGTAAGGTATATTGTCGTATTTCCTTGGCTGACACCGACTCCAAAAATAACAATAATTTTACATTATATGATCCTAATAATTTGATTGTCTTTTAAGCAGTCTACACATATATTTATAACTTTCTGCTTAGGTGAACTCTAAATAAATATTTTAATAATTGTTTGTTAGTCATAGGTATGTGTTGAGTTAGAGGTTAAGTTTAAGTGGGTACCTACATTCTTGCGTGGTAAAAAACTACTGGTCAGATCCTGATCACATTTATATGGGACCACATGAGAAGCACCAGCTTTAAAAAAAAAGAATCATCAAAATCGGTTCACCTAGAAAAAAGTTCTGAGGTAACACACATACAAAAAAACATACAGGCGAATTGAGAACCTCCTCCTTTTTTTGAAGTCGGTTAAAAAGTACTCATCTCCATACCTTGTTAGGAAAGTTACAATTACTAGAACGCCATGGAATTGACACCTCATTGTTGTTTCTGTGAAATTATTTTAGTGTACTTGAATTTGTCGCAGTGATTTAGTCTTATGTTGCAACTGGTAATTATTATAAAAAATGCCACATCAATTTTCTAATGAAGAATACGCAGATATTGTTTCAATGAAATTCCTACTGCTGTCAAAACGGCTTTGTGACAATAATTGTTGTCGTAAGAATGTATAATTGACGATTTATGATCGACGATTTCTTGAATTTACTGTTTATTTATGGCGAATGTGGGAAAATCGCTAGAAGCGTCTGTGATACTGCGACAGTCAGTTTCTAAAACATTATTCTGCATATATGATTTTTGTGATGGGATAGTTTTATATGCAAAACGAGAATATGAAATAAGTTTGCCTAATCGAAGATTACCAAATTGTAAAACATTTCCTCGAACTTTTCGTGACATGAGGGAACACGGTCGATTTCCAAGAGTTACGTTAAAAGAGCATCATAAACGCAATCATTTAAATATGGAGAAAATATTGTAGACCTGGTTAACAATGATCCATAAATTAGTCTAGACGAGTTGGCCATGCCCTTAACACTACTGTATGACATAACTTCTGAACGTCACGACGTCTGGGGTAGACATACTTCTAAGGTAAAACAGACAAGGCTACACTTCCAGACTGTATCTATTGACAAAAGCCCTCCGCGTTTTGGCTCATATAACCTAAGCCATCTTCAGGAGCTTCGTTTTGTTTTTTATAATACATATTTTTTTATAATATATTTCTGTTTTTTTAACATATTTATATATTTTTTATAATATATTTGCCGTGCGTCCATTGCTATGATTTGAGGTCTTGATGCTTCTAATTCTGCCTTCACCCATATAGTGGAAGGAAACAAAGACGACAGTCAATGAAAACAGCAAATATGATAGATTTCTTACAAAGTTCAGTTCCTGTTATAAAAAACAGAACGAAGCCCCTGAAAATAGCTTAGGTTATATGAGCCGAAACGCGTAGGGCCTTTGTCCATAAATACAGTCTGAAAGTAAAGCCTTGTCTGTTTTACCTTTGAAGAAACTACTGTATGGCGACAGCTAAAAAAACATCGTCTTTACCCCTATTATGTGCAGGAAGTACAAAGGCTAGAGGTAGGTGGATAAGAATGAATTTTAGTAGGAGGATCATCTTAAATCGAGTTGTCGGTAGATGTCTCTTTAACGACGAGGTCCGGTTCACAAGATACGGTGTGCTCAACTTAAAGAACTCGGTAGAAAATCCATTTGTTACAAGAGAAACCTCTTCATAGCATAGATTTTCAGTAAATATGTGATATGGCGTGTATGACAACAAATTAATTGGACCCCATATTTTACCTCAGACATTAACTGGCGGAGTTTACTGAGATTTTCTTTAAAATATTTAGTCAATTTTGTTAAACGATCCAGCTGTAGACGTAGCTGGAATTTATGTAGCATGATGGTGCCTCCCCGCATTACAGGCTAATGGTGATGGAATGTGTAAACATTTTTTTCCTAATAATTGGATAGACAGAGGTGGTCCTATCCAATGGCCTTCAAGATCACCGGACTTTAATCCTGTGGATTACCATATTTGGGGACATATGAAGTCCAAAGCTTATTCTACTTCCACAAGTAGTAGGAATGAACTACCTGAGAGAAGAAATGAAAAATAACCCGAATATTAGTAGAATATCTGTGAACCACATTTCAACAAGGGCAAGAATATACATCCAAAAGAAAGGAGGTCAATTTGAACAACTACTATAGTTTTTGTTGCTGTAGTAATCAGTGTTTGCTTTTTTCCTTGTTATTTGTTGTTTTTTCATAATACTGACTTAACAAATAAATATATAGATACACAAAATCAATTAATATCTGTCTGATTCCAATTGGTACCTTAAAATAGGCAAAAATAATAATTTGAACTTAAAATGTCAGCACCACGAACGTGTGAGCGAAAATAAAAAGAACATCGTTAAATTCAATTTTTATTCTTTTTCTAAATATTGCAAAAAATTGTAGAAATTCAAATATGTGTTGTTTTCGAGCAGCAGAAAGAATGTGAATTTTTAGTAAAGCCGGATCTGGATTTTTTAAAATGTTAATACCTCAATCAATTTGACAGCATAGTGCGAGTACGTGTACCAAATATCAAAAAATTATACATGATAGTTGAAAAGTTGAGGCAATAAAAAATTTGCAAAACTGATACATCCTGTATCTCGGTTTTAAGGGGCCTACGACCAATGAATTAGGAGTTATTTAGAATCACCTCAGTGACCCCTATCCACAGTTAAACTATTTACATTTCCCAATCAAACACCCTGTATACGCTATAAGAAAAACATCATATTGGTCTGAATATTTAATATATTTTGCTTAACACACAAATATATCGGTCTTGCAACAGACCGAAGTGCTCAGTTCGCGAGGCGAGTAACCTCTAGAATCAGACTAGGAGGTCGCGGGTTCGAGCCCCGTATTCAGACAGTCAGCCTTTTTCACTCGAATGTGAAAAGGTTGGTTTCTGATGAGTTATATGTGGCTCCTGTGTCTATATGAGTATGTAAGCTATGTAAGCATTGATTTGAAGCCACAGGTGGTGTCGAACGCCAGAAAATAATAGTTCAAAACCGTATTGTCAACAATTATGAGAATTAACTTATCCATTTTGCTACATTCTGTAGAAGATCAACATGTTATAAGTACACGTAACATTAGCAGGAACTTGGGTATTTCACAATCAACAGTTAGTCGAATATTACGCAATCATAAGTATAAAGTATAAACCATGCCGCACAGAATTGCAGAGCGAACTGAAAGGTGACAACTTCCAAAATAGAGTTCAATTCTGTCAGGGAATGGAAGAGCTAATAGAAAATGATCCTAATTTTATTAATTATCTTTTATTCAGTGACGAGGCTACACTTAAAAGTAATAGTCTACTGAATATGCATAACACGCATTATTATTCAACCGAAAATGTTAATTTATGGGGCGTCCTCAACAACCATATAATTGGTCCATTTTTCTCTAACGGGTCATTAATTGGATACATGTACAAAGACATCTTATTAGTGAATTTTCATTAACAAAATTCACTAAGGTAACGATGGTGAGACTTTCGGAAAATTATTTCAAATGAGCGCGAATTAGGGCCCCTAGGACCCACATTCAAGGTCCGTTATATATAAATATATACAGGGTGGCGCACTGAAAACGAAACAGACCGATTTGCGCCCAGATAATATTTTTTTTGAGAAACGCTGAAACACGTCAATTTAAATATTGAGGGGGACATGTTTTGACATAAAACTCAACTTTGTCACATCAACCCCTTAAGGGTGGTGATAACAACCCTTATATTTTAAATAGGGAACATGGGTCGAGTGTTACATCATTTGAAAGCTCTTTCTTTTCTGAATTCAGCACACTAATTTGTTGAAAGTTTTATAAACTCGGTTAAAAATTATTAACAGTTGGAGTTGCAAGAACGTATTTCATTCATTGTGATAAGAAATGCACCAATTTGTCAATTTTTCGTTGAAAGAACTAAAAAACCAAACCAAACGTTCAAAAATGTTTATTCAGTTAAGTAAGTGTTCAAATTGTTGACCACCAGCTTCCATACAAAAGTACAAATTTTGTTCAAAACGAGCTCTGACATTCTGGATCATTTGTGGAGTTATTAGACGGCATTCTTCAACAATGCGTCGTCGTAATTCTTCCAGAGACTCCGGTTCTGTTGCGTAAATTCTACCCTTTAAATGGCCCCATAGAAAGAAGTCTAAAGGAGTTAAATCCGGTGATCTATGGGGCCACTCAATAGCACCTCTACGCCCAATCCATTGTCTTGGAAACTCTCCGTTCAAAAACTCCTAATACGTTGTGAAAAATGCGAAGGAGCTCCATCTTGTTGAAACACTAATTTATTTTCTTGATAGCGATCATCATTTTCAACAATGTCAATTAGTAGAGGGTAAACGATATCTTCTAGTAACTTCAAATACGTTTCGCCACTCAAATTGCCATCAAGAAAAATTGGTCCGATTAAAGGGTCTTTAAAAATGCCAGTCCAGACATTCAATTTCTGGGGAGTTTGAGTGTGGACTTATTGAAAATTTGTTGGATTCTTATCTGCCCAATAACGACAATTATGACGACTGACTGTAGAGTTTAATAAAAACGTACACTCGTCTGAAAAACAGATATTGAACAGAAAGTTCCCGTTATCAGCTATTCGTGTAGTCATAACTTCACAAAACTCCAGCCGCCGATCAAAATCATCTTCATTCAGTTGTTGTACAAGATGAATTTTATACGGGTGAAATTTATGATGCTTCAATATTCGCTGAATGGTTCTTCTTTTGATGTTTGAAACAGTGGTCAATTTTCTCGTGTTCAAAGTTGGGCCTGCAGCAATTTGTCCTAAAACTTCAATCTCAGTAGTCTCATTTCTAACCGGAAATTCACGTTCAGGATCCCGTTTTTTGTTGGATACTGAACCACTTTGTCGAAACTTTGCAACTAACTCCAAAATGTATTTTCTGTTAATATGTCTGTTCGGATGTCGTTCATTAAACAAATTTGCGGTACGGTTGGCACAGTCATCGTTTTTGAAAAAAAGAGAGTAATTATTTCCACTCTTTCTTCTACAGAATACACCATTGTGAAATTAATTTTCGGTAGTACTATCAAGTATCAAACCGACCGATAAACTGAAATAATAAACCGTATTTCTCTCATTCCGATAAGAAATGTTCTGATAGTCAAATTTTTGTTTACAAACCAACAAAACATTGACTATCAGCACATTTCTTATCGGAATGAGTGAAATACGTTTTTCCATCTTCAACTGTGAATAATTTTTAAACGAGTTGATAAAACTTCCAAAAAAATTAGTGTGCTGAATTTAGAAAAGAAAGAGCTTTCAAATGATGTAACACTCGACTCATGTTCCGTATTTAAAATATAAGGGTTGTTATCACCACCCTTAAGGGGTTGATGTGACAAAGTTGAGTTTTATGTTAAAACATGTACCCATCAATATTAAAATTGACGTGTTTCAGCGTTTCTTAAAAAAAATTCTCTGGACGCAAATCGGTCTGTTTCGTCTTCAATGCGCCACCCTATATATATCCGGATAACTCAAAAAATACTCAACTGATTTGAACGAAATTTGACACATACCTTCATTTTGTGAAGACGGCGGATAAGTTCGTAAATTAGCTATAACGATCATTTTTCCTCCAAAAATATTTTTGAATTTGCTATATTTTTTAAACTATTAAGAGTAACTGGAATGTGATTTTACGTGTAGTTAGAAATGGTGTAAACAAACCTGTGTTGTGAATTTTAAGGAATTTAGTTCTCAAACTTTGAAGTATTTTCCAAATTAAAAATAAAATCTGAAAGAAATGAACTGAAACGACTATGTGGTTAAAATCCAATGCCTGACACATACAGAGTAGTTATCTGCCAAGCGTAGATTGATACATACTACAGGCATAAATCATACCTCAACGATAATCAAACAATACAAATAACACCCATAATACATACTGCTCGAACTAGCGATCGAGAAATATAAGCCACAAAAATTACGAAGACCGCTAAATCGTTTGTCAACAATTACGATAGAACGTCAGCTGACATGAAATTAACAATTTGCCAAGTGATTATTTTCAATAAAGTTTTAAAATACACTACATTTGTAGCTTGATGAACGGCCTCAATTAAAGCGTTATACAAAAAATATGGCATATAGTGGAAAGATCAAGGTTTAAGGAAGGCAACAAAGAGATATTTAAGGAACTTTCGCTTTTATAAAGAAAATATAACGTGTTT
This sequence comes from Tillus elongatus, assembly GCA_964006375.1. Lineage (NCBI taxonomy): Eukaryota > Metazoa > Arthropoda > Insecta > Coleoptera > Cleridae > Tillus > Tillus elongatus. Next base: position 83,391,601 of record OZ023262.1, on the reverse strand, counting down.
GCCAAACCATGATTTAGTAGGTTTCATATTATAAGAATAGAAGATACGAAAGAATGAAATAAATATTGTAAAACAGAGTCTCGGTGGTTCAGAGGTAAGAACGTGTGCCTCTAAACCGAAGGGTACTGGGTTCGATCCCAGGGTACTCCTTTCACTTTTTCAGTACAAACTGTACAATTAACATCAACCGAGGTTCTGGCATTGTATTAGAGCATGTTGAATGTCTGCACGTTCCGCCCTTCGGAGGGGGCGTAAAACCGTCGGTCCCGTGTCCATGCGGTGTTGGGCACGTTAAAGATCCCTACCCTCCTTACAGAAAGGCAGGGGTTCGGCAAAATTTCCAGGATGGTGAGGTGAAACTGCTCCCTGGCGTCAGTGATTGGCCATAGTCACGGAAATAGGCCGACGTTAAAGAAACAAAAACACACAACAAATATTGTAAACAAAATCGACTCACCTCCTTATAAAAATGATTTTAAAACAGTTTCATCTTTTACGTTTAAACTTAAAAACAAGACGTCATCTAAGATTGAAACAGTGGTCGAATGTGTTTCAAGTCACAATTCAATTTCTGTTTTACTTAATTTACATTTAGGATACGATGTAAAATTTCCGGAGGCAGCAAGTTGCGGTCTGTGTAACTACCACAGCATTATGCTGTGTGACTACCACATAGACAAACAATTTATTAGCTGGAATCCGTGGTTTAGTGGTAGAACGTTCGCCTGACACGCGGGAGGCTTGGTTCGATTCCCGTGCGATGCATGTAACGTTTTGTTTTGTTTCATTTTAATATTTGGTAAAAACAATAGTATCCAGATTTCATACATGAAACAAGATCTCATTTTTCTTTAAAACGCCTCGATAACATTCTCACCTTTGAGTCTAAAATTAAAATTTTTAGCATACTTTTTTAATGCTGGTATTAGTGAATTTCTATTAAAAAAATTACCTAACAGGAAATTTGTTTTTTAAAAACTTTTTTGGTGTGATACTGCATATTGGGGGCCAACTATTTTTAGATAAATCGACTGCTGATAGATGAAGTTTACTAACGTATATGCACGCTCATACTATTTTTATGTTGTGGAAATTCATTTCTACATTCTGGGCATTTGTTGTTGCCGAATTATTGACATTATTAGTTCGTCACTGGCCACATACGGTAAGTTTGACTTAACATTTTTAATTTTTTTTATTGTTGTTACATGCATGTTTTCTTCGCTTTCTTGTTATCTCCAACGTTTTTGGTCAGGTTAGGTTAGATCAGGACAGGTCAGGTCAGATCAGGTCGGGTAAGGTCAGGTAAGGTCAGGTAAGGTGATGTACGGTCAGGTAAGGTCAGGTCACGTCAGGTCAGATCAGATCAGGTTAGGTTTGGTCGTTCAAGCCTGCTTGGTAGGGTGTTTTGTGCATAAACAGCAGGAAAAAAATTGCCCATTCAACCCCTAAACAATATAGGGGACCTGGAGCAAACAGACGTGCTAGTGAGGGAAGGACATTATTAATAGAAAATGTTAATGCAATTTGTTAGAAAGGCTGCTTAAGCGGTTTGTGTCGATATCCCTTCCTTATTCTGGCCCCTCATATGCAGTATTACCGTTTTTTGTTGGAAAAACCGATTCGATTGGGTTAGCTAAATCATGTAGGCGATTAATAGGGATAAATACCTGCCACGTTTATAATTTGGCATATACTTTCCTTTGCTAAATATGAATTAAATTTTCTTCTCGGAAGCTTTTGTAACTGTGAAATTTGTAATAAAAGTTTCTTTTAAAGAGACTTACAGTACCTATAGGTATATCAAATTTTAATTTTCTGGCTTCCTAGATAGTTTTAGGCATTTTTGTCAAAAAGGAGCTAGAACACAAGATTAAAATATTTTTCTGACAATAGAGAGATATCGACAAACTTATTCAGATGAGCGCGAAACCGTGTTCATATATATATATATATATATATATATATATATATATATATATATATATATATATATATATATATATATATATATATATATATATATATTAAGCATTAGTGATTGTGAAGACTTACGGAGAAGCATTGATGCACTGTCATAATGGTGTTTTGTAAATAGAATGTTCCTGAATATTGGGAAATGTGTTGTTTCTACTTTCCCGATGCGTCTTGCTCCTGTTGATTACAAATATACTATTGGAGGTGACTAAATTTTAGATAGTTTTAGGCATTTTTGTCAAAAAGGAGCTAGAACACAAGATTAAAATATTTTTCTGACAATAGAGAGATATCGACAAACTTATTCAGATGAGCGCGAAACCGTGTTAATATATATATATATATATATATATATATATATATATATATATATATATATATATATATATATATATATATATATATATATATATATATATATATATATATGACATACTTGGTTCTCGGGTTGACCCGCGCCCAGAATTTATGAAGACTCGACGTTTCGGTTCTTGTTTTAGAGCCATTTTCAAGAGGCAAAGGAAATATGTAAGGATACTCTAAGGCCTCAATCTGCCTACTCCTTAGAGCGGTGGACAAAGGTGGGTTGGGTTGTTGTAGCTCGATTACGGGGCTTCAATCTGCCTACTCCCCCAAATCTCGCCGGAGATTGTCTGTGAGGTCTCAGTGTTTTCAACCCTAGGCCTCAGAGAGATCTGAGATCAATATATATATATATATATATATATATATATATATATATATATATATATATATATATATATATATATATATATATATATATATATATATAATCAAAGACGTTTAGCTGTCCTGGTTATCTAACATTTTTTATTAGTTTTAGATTGTCCTCATTAACGTGGTGGTTATTATCTCAAATATGACGGGCGACGGAGGATCTATCTATAGTACCGTATCTTAATTGTGCTAAATGTTCTTTGAATTTTTGTTTGTTCGACGTATTTAAGATCGTAATCTTTACAACTTATTTAATAAATTCCCGACATTTTGGTCGTATTATCATTGTCTTTTCGGATACCTAGCAAGGTTTTTGAAGTATTTTTTCGCAAAATTGTTAGTTGCAAATTGCTATCTAGACCCCCGTGATTCGAGGTTTAAATGGTAAGCAACCAAAGTTTTTTTCGGCTTTCTCTCCTCTAAACGTCGTTGATTCCTCTAACATTTTCTTTGTTTTCTATCTGTTTATTTTCTCCACCATGCAAGCAGTGTATCCGTTATATTCGGCCACGCTCTTAATATAATTTAATTATTTGGTATATCTACTTTTACTCAAGGGAAAATTAATTAACCTGTTTACAAAAAAAATTGAGATTGGTCATTTTTGTGCGTACGTATGATGTGAGTTATTCGGAATGTAGCTTAGAGTGGTGGTTTCCTTTCTATGGACATCGAATTCTAAAGTGTCTTTATTCTTGATAACTAGTACATCTAAAAAGGGTAATTTATTATTAATTTCTAATTCTTGGGTAAATTTATTGTTTAATTTGGCAATAAAGTCTTCTATTCTACAAATGTTTGCGTTAAACACCGCGAAAATATCATCCACACTCTAGGAAACTAGTCACTTTCACTTTCAAGATCTGTTTCAAATCTACTCATGAAAAGGTCTGCAATAAATGGCGAAAGCAATTATCCGTCCTTGCCTACGCGACATAAATGACCACATTTTAGAGGGTTGTCGGCTTACCTGACTAATTGTGTATCTGTGTAATACACTTAATATTTTTGATAGAAAAGCTTATTAACTATTAACAATTATTAATCTCCCTCGCACAAGACCCCGTAACAATAATACCTACATGGTGTTTACAGCTCCAGGATGAACTTGAGGCTGGTGCCTGAAACAAAACAAAACGATACACTAATTTTTGCTATTTTGTTAACAGGATTGTTTTAATTTGAATTGGAAAATGCAAAAATGGAATAATATAAGGGGTGTTAATTTAAAAAAAAAGTTCGTATCGCCAACGACCTATGGGCCACCTGCAATTGTCAAAATACTTTCAGTCGTCTCTAATGTGATGGAAAAGTATATAAACACCGAATTACTAAAATTTCTTGAAAAACACAGTCTAATCCACGACAGGCAGTATGGATTCCGTCAGCGCAGATCAACTGCCGACCTCCTTTCCTTTGTCACCCATTCTTGGAACAAATCTATGGAACTACACGGTGAATCCCAGATTGTCGCTCTAGACATAACCAAAGCATTCGACCAGGTCTGGCACGCAGCGCTGCTTAATAAACTTCCGGCCTATGGCCTACCACCAAAACTCTGTACCTGGACAGCAAATTACAGCAAATTTCCTCTCCAACAATTAATGCAGTAGTTCCTCAAGGTTCAGCTTTAGCCCCTACTTTGTTTCTTCTCCACATCATTGACCTCCTCTCTAGCACATCCAACCCAGTTCACAGTTACGCGGACGACAGCACCCTCCACTCAAATATACAATATTCTAAGCCTGTCTCTTTAGCCCAATTAGATGAGGATCGCAGACTCATGGAGGGTTCTGTCTCCGTGGATCTCCAAAAAATATTAGACTGGGGAAGAAGAAATCTTGTACAATTCAACCCCACCAAATCACAGTCTTGCTTTCTTTCTCATAAGAGATACACCAGCCCTAGACCCATCACAATGAACAACCAAGTTATTCAAAATAATGAGTCCTTTCCACTTGTTGGCATTTCTGTGGATCGAAATCTCAATTGGCACAACATGTCGCATCAATTGTAGAAGCGGCTGCTAAGAAATTAGGTTTCCTCTTCCGGGCTCGCAAATACTTTTCACCAGCTAATCCCTGTACCTTATATACTTCACAAATAAGACCAAACCTCGAATACTGCTCCCACATCTGGGGTGCTGCTGCTGCTACCTCACCCAAAGGCTGCCATCCCTTGCCCACCGACGTGCCTTTGGTGACCTCTCTCTCTTTTATAGATATCTGCAATGTATATATATATATATATATATATATATATATATATATATATATATATATATATATATATATATATATATATATATATATGTATGTATGTATGTATCCAATCGATACAATAACACTTCACCAATCGAAACCAAATTTGACGATTCCCTTCATTTTGTTAAGAGCTTGGATAAGTTCGTTAGACAAATTTGACACTTACATACTTTCAGAAAACATTGCGAAAAACTGTTTAAAAACGCAATATATTTTAAATGACTAGAAGTATGAAACTAGTACGTAGATATCGTATCAGTTATCCTCTCTACCAAATTTGAACTTAATCGGTTTAGTAAATTCTGAGTTATAACCAAATAAAAAATAAATATTTTACGATATAACCTGAAATTACCTCTGAATGAGTGCCTGTAGTGTTAGACAAGGTCAGACGGATATATCAGGGTTACGCTGCTATTGCAAACAAATGCTCCAAATTAAACTTCAAACGAACAGGCTACATATGTTACAATAAACAATAAGCGGGGTTGCCATTTGCCAAAACTGTCATCTGAATTTGAAGATATCAGAAAAATATATAGTAATAAATAAAAATTATAATGAAAGTGATTCAATTTGTTTAAAGGCAGTCTAGAACTACGTTTTATTTTGTATAAATATTAAGCTTCCCATTATTCAAGGTATTTAAAACCCATCGCCCTTTCCTAGTTAAATCTGACAACGCCAGTTAGCTATTTGTCATTGCCATGTGGTATTTTGCAAACTGTCAGTGGGATGAGTCGAATTCGAGATTATCTTCTTCTTCTTTGTTTACATACGCCATAAACAAATAATAAGACTCAGCTAATACCTTAGAATTTGAGAATAAGGCACTTATTGTTTACTTTTAATTTTTAGTGAATTTTCATTATTACTTACTCTTCATGTCGTATATGGAAAATTTGAGGTAAATGAAACTACATAAAATCATGCAGTAGTTTAATCTATACCTATAAACATATGTTCAGTGTAAATGATTAAAAATTTAATTTCAATTTTTTTTATTGTTTATATTTATTTATTTCATTTTCAAAGAGTATGGATAGAGCAATAGTAAATAAATGTTGAAAAGGGTTTAGGTGCAGCAAGTGCGTTATGGTAGCGCATTTTCGTAGAAATATTCCAAATGGTGATATTTCAATTTCCCATTAAACTAGAATCTTCAATTTTGATACATACTAAAACCTATATAAAAGCAGCGTGGGTATTAAATTGAAAAAATAACAGAATGAGCTTCACAGGCAACGATAAATTTATTTTAGAAAACCATTTTTGTTATTTTGTTTGTAGAAACTGTTTCGATTGAGTGAACTAAAAACTAACTGTTGAAAAAGGTCTGGGTGCAGCAAACACATTATGGCAGAGAGTTTCTATAAAAATATTTGAAATCTGATAACTCAATTTCCTGTTAAGCTAGAATCTTCAATCTTGAACCATAGACACACCTATGTAAACGCAGCCTTGGTACTAAATTAAAGAAAAATAACATAATGAGCTTCGCGGATAACTATAAGTTGGTTTAAAAAACATTTTTTGCTGTTTTGTGTGCAAAAAGTAGTTAGACTAGGGTTGACTAAAACAAAAGCATCCAAGCAATTAAAAGGAAAAATACCTGCCATATTTATGATTTGGCAGGTACCCTTTGTAAATAATTATTTTTTTTTCTAGAAAACTTTTGTGATTTTAATGAAATTTGTAACACAATTTTTTTAAAGAGACTTGCAGTACTTACATATATCTCTACTAAACTATAATTTTCTAGCTCCATACAAAATTGAAACTTATTCAAATAATCCCTAACTGGGACCTCTAAAACCGGTCTCCCAGGTCCTTTTAAATTTAAAGAATTAGTTTTAATAATATATCTTACTACTAGTGTACAATTCTTATGAAAATTCTCTACTATAATGCACTTGCTGCGTATCGAAATTTTTTTTCGTTATATAGAAGCTGTTATTTTATTTTTATGCTGGATATGGGCAATATGATGTAGATATCTTAAGGACGTAATCTATAATTTTAATTTTATTTTTCAAACAGTCTCTTGATCGAACCAGACCTGACCTAACTGAGCAATATATTTAGATATTAGATGTCACGTGTGAGTATAAATATTTTTAATTTTCTCTTGCTTATCGATCGCAGACAGTATATTAAGTATTTGTGAAGCCAGAGAAAATTCCTCTACACCCGTATTTGTAATGTAAATGTTTCACCTAGTTAGGGCAACAACAATCAATGAACTTCGTATTGCCATCTAACATATTCTTTATAAGCATACTGTACGGTTTCTTTCAAAGCCAACAAAAGTATGTGACCTTAAACTTATAAAAGTGAACTTTTCTATTAACTGGCTAGAGAAACTTACTTTCATTTACATTTTTTCCTATAAAAATATTTATTAATTACTACAAACCACTATATGTATAAATGCCATTAAAACATTATATAACAGTAATGAATAATGAAATAATGTAATGTTTTTTAATTTAGGTAATGCAATACATGATTGAAATTGTAATAAGAACAAGACTCTTAATACAATGCACAATGAAGAAAACGACAAAAAGAAACTCTCACACTTGTTTTGTAATGTAACATAATGAATTACAAATTCACATTTTTAGAGTAGTGTTATAATCTAAAATGAACTGGTTCATTTTAATAAGCTGGAGGTGTATGGAGATTTGTAGAATAGGATGATGTCAAATATGGACTGCAATCAGGTCCATAATAATTAATAAAATGACCTTCACTAATTTACCTCTAGTAACAGTTTGCTTCGTTGTTTGTTTCAACCTGTATCACTTCATCATAAAAAAAGTTCGGGACGCAGCAAGTGCATTATCGAAGTGAATTTTCATTAAAATGTTTTTAATAGCAAATGCAAGCAGGCATCAATCTGATTACCGGTATAGTCTATGTGGTAGAAACAATGTAGTATATTTTATCAAAATTACTTATTGTTTGAAACTGTACAAACATATTCCGAAACTAAACTTAAATGTTGGTTTCCTAGCCAACAAACCTTACGTTAATAGTAATTTGGGTTATGAAATTTGAAGGATTTAATGAAAATTCGCTACCAAAATGCACTTACTGCGTCCTGATTTTTTTCTTACAAACATGCATCATATTTCGATAAAAAATGTAAAAATGCATTAACGAATTTGTTCTACGAAAATTAGCTAAAAATTATAGACCGTTAAACCATAAACTTCACTAAAGCTGCAGCGAAAGCATCAACTTAACTAAACCGACAGCCAAACCATCAGAGAAAGGGTCTATTTTAAATGAATTTTCTGTAAATATTTTAGTAAAATGAAGGGCAATGACGGTTGAATCTGAAACTTAAGGGTTCGCAGAACACTGTTCTTGCAACATTTTCTTCTCACAATCCGTATTTGTTTCACGTTCTTTGCCTAAACATTGTCAATTTTGACATTTTAAATTGCGAGTTTGACGTTTTAAATTATGAGTTTGACGTTTTGAGGATAACTCCAAAATTTGTTGCTTTAGCTGCCCGTAACTTTTTTGTCCTTAGAGACCTAAATTTTGGTACATGGTTCACTCTTTATAATACAAACACGCGCCCTTACTTTGTTATTTCCGGATATATCTTTTTTTTTAATGTTCCGGGAAAACCTGGGCCGATTTTTCTGGATAAATAACTTATCCAAGCCACTTAGAAAAGGAAGGTACTCACCAAATTTGATCAAGATCCGCCCATTATTTTTTGAGTTATCGGTGTAATATACATATATATATATATATATATATATATATATATATATATATATATATATATAACATATAACATCTAAAACTTCAAACTGACCCCAGATATGTGTTCTAGAGGGCCTAATTAGCGCTCATTTGAAGACTTTTTTTAAAATTCAAAAGTCGGGATCTTCTCATTAGGGAATTTTTTTAAAGAAAATTAACTAAAACAAATTTAAACACCCAATAGTTAGCTGCATAATATGTCAGTGTGACTCTTATCGACTTCAGTAAAAAAATTCAACTAATTTTTTTTTCATGTTTGTTATTTAATAATTTGCTCAAGTTAAAGTAAAACTTACGTTATATGTAATAAGTATTTAAAACCTTTGTATTTTTTCTATATGGATTGTAAATTTTTTCCTTTCCATGTTGTAGCCTTGATAATGGAATAATTTTTTCCGAAAGCTCGGCCATTAATAAAGAGTTTTAATTGTGAAACTGACGGCTATTATATATATATATATATATATATATATATATATATATATATATATATATATATATATATATATATATATATATATATATATATATATATACATATGTATATATATATATATATATATATATATATATATATATATATATATATATATATATATATATATACATATGTATCCACACGATCACTCAAAAAGTTATTAACCGACTTCCATGATACTCTGCATGAATTTATCTTTTATTAATGGCTTAGGTGAGTTCGTTAGCCTGCCCTGTCGCACTGAAAAAAAAATTTTGAAAAAAAAATGGCCTATCAAAAAATGACAAAGTTATTTTGATGAAATTTGGTTGGTATGTTGCCCCCATAAATACCTTACTACATACCAAAAGTCAACTTTCTAGGTTAATAGAAAATTGAGTTATACAAATTTGAAGCATTTAATGAAAATTCGCTACCATAACGCATTTGCTGCGTCTGGTAATTTCACTTATTTCCAAACATTTTTTCAAACGTCGCGGTCGCTTGTTTTCAATCCATAAATTATTAAACTTACTGCAGTAATTAAACGCCACGAAATGCACTAATACAATTTATTTTACACTCATATTGGCACTAACAGACAACAAATTACCGAAACAAACATATACAAATAATTAATGGTAAATCATTTAACAAATTTGACGAACTTATAAATAAAAATGAGATTAAAAGTGAAAACAATAGAGATGAAGGTGAAAGTGAAACAATTAAAATTAAAATCAAGTTTATTGCCACTTTAAGGTGTTCTATTGCAGTATTATATTTCACTCTCTGTCACGGTCTCTAGTTTTTTTACAAACTCGTGTAATAATATCAATCTAAAATGCTAAAGTGATGCGGGATAGTTAATTTAACTTTATTTAAAAGTAACTTAAATGGTGACTGTATTCAACAAACACAGAAAAGGGGCGCGTTTGAAAACAGTCTTGGGGATATCTTGATATTCCTGTAAATTGGATTACATTACATTCAAGGAGAAGTTTGGTTCCTACAATTTATAAAATCGATTGTAGAATTCTCATTTGATTATATTATATTATCTTGATTTAGAAAAATTCTGCCTCTGACAGATTTCAGATTTAAGAGAGCCTATGTCACCCCTATAGACATTTCTCAAGTTCTTGATTATCAGGGTTGATTATTAGTGAATATTCGTAGGAAAAATTCACTGCGGAGAGCGCATACTTGAAATCCGATTCAATTTATATATATATATATATATATATATATATATATATATATATATATATATATATATATATATATATATATCTTTTGGAATGTTGCACTACACTGTAATCACTTTTAAATATACACTTGATTTGTTTTCTGTACTTTTTGTGATTTTTTACGTGCTTACGTGGACTGCAGTTTCGAACCGAACGCTACTCGTGCTGATGATGCACCGGGACGGTTCGAAACTGCAGTCCACGTAAACAATTAAAAAATCACAAAATGTACAGCAAACAAATAAAGTGTGTATATATATATATATATATATATATATATATATATATATATATATATATATATATATATAAATATATATACATATATCGCACCGATAACTCAAAAAATAGAGTCGTTTTTGATAATGAAATTTGGTAGGTACCTTCCATTTGTAAGTGGCTTAGACAAGTTCGTTAACCAGCAAAATCGTCCTGGTTGTCCCGGGAAAATTTTGGGTTTTCATTCGAAAAATGTTTGTGTCTTAGAAAATAACAAAGCTATGTTAACCAGATTTGGTGCGCAAGTTTATATTATAAGAAGTATACAGTATTTTAAAATTTAGATTTACACTTCAAAAAAAAGTTATAGGCATTTAAAGAAAACATTTTGGGTGCCACTGATCGTTAGAGAAATGCACAAAAGCAACATATTTTGTGTGGATAACATCTATTGCATATTACACACAAAGTCCAAAAAGGTCAAGAAATACCACAAAATAACTTTGAAAATTTTATAGTTTTTCTCCTTAAAACGCCCAACGCCAAAGTCGCGATTTGAAACTCAAAATTGGAAACTTGTAGACAAATAAATTGAAACGAAATATCTAAAGAAAATGTCGCAAGAAGTGTGTTTTATAAAGTTTACAGTTTAATATTTTATAATTTTTAGCGAATTTTCGTAAAAAAATTCGCTAAGACTAAACGGCCACTTTGAATTCTGAAAAGATATCTTTAAATGAGCGCGAACTAAGCACCCTAGAATCCATATTCAGGGTTAGATTCACTTTTTATCTATTAACATATATACAGGCTGACGCATTTCTACCGTACAGTTAGTTCAATATATCCGTTATTATACAGATACGAGAAAAAATTGTATACGTTAATTATAGGGTGTCTTGAGCTGCACCCTTTAAAATTATTTTGACTGTCAGAGGTGGCCCATAAGTCGTTGGTGATACAAATTTGCTTTTTTTCTAAATCGAACACCCTTTATAACATGACATTTTTGAATTCTCCATCGAATTATAACGTATGTTTGTAAGGAACAAAATGATAACGTTTATGGTTTTCGAGTTATTTTATTGTTTTGCAACTTTTCTAATTTTTGCAAACATTCACATTTATAATCACAACATGATTTATGTTCAATTTTTTTCCAGTTTTTTATTAAATTTTAATAGTCGATCTGATTATATAATTATTTAGCGAATTTTCAAAGAATATTAAAATATTTAAATTAACTTTAATACAAAAAAGATAAAAATAAATTAATTTGATAGGATTATCTATGTTTACATTTTCATAATATATAAGTAGTTGATAAATAATTGGTTTCACAAATGTAAAATGACACTTTACAATGACAGACTCAATAACGTTCTTATTTACTGGCAGCGTATGACATGAAAATATGGGTATTTTTCCACCTATATTTTTCTTTACTTTCACTGGTTCAAATTTGCATGAAAAGTTAAAAAAAATTTACAACATCTTTTTTCCAATTTTAATTACAGATTATGTATATAATCTGAATTTTATGTATTCTTTTTTGTGTAAAAAGACAGCCAGTTATCAGAGATTTTTTTTTTGTTTCGGTAGAAATCATTTTATGAACATTTTTTGAAACGTTGGTAATTAATAAATGTCTAATAAGTTATTGTAAAAGAAACGTTTTCGGATTTTCGTAAAAAGTGTTTGCAAATTTTCACGCAATTTTTTTAAATAAATTTCGTTGAAAAGTTTTTTGTGAATAATTATATCTTGGCAGGTGGGTAAATAGCTGAAGGAGGTTCGTTGGCAGTAAAATCGGACCAGTTGTCGATGGAGTCTCGTCAGATGACACCAGATTATGGCATTATTTAGCGAATTTTCAAAGAAAAATATAAAAATAAAAGATGAAAAAAAAACTTTTTAAATGTTATTCTTTTTTCAATTTTAAGAATTGCAGATTAGGTGTAGGTATAATTTAATTTTTATGTATTTTCTCCACAATATTTTTGTATAAAAATGTTTAGTCAGTTTTCCCACAATTTCTTTAGTGTTTTAGCAGAAATCATCTTTTGTGCAATTTTTGTGAAAAGTTAGTAATCAATAATTAATATTTGCGAACTCAAATGAAAATTTGTTTTCTAATTTTCGAGAAATAGCTCATTTTCGTGCAAACAACTATTTCATCATCTTTGTAAGTAAATTTGTACATAATTTTTGTGTCAGATTACTGAGCCAAACATTGTAAAAAAATTGGGATTTTTGTGAGACATTGTTTGCAAATTTTCATGTACAACATTTTTTGTTTATGTCTAAAAGTTACTTGTGGGTAATTATATCTTGACAGGTGTAACTTATGTGCAAATTTCATGGAAAAAATGAAAAAAAAAATTCAAGATTATCGGAGCGGTTTTTTCGGGAAAATATTAAGTTCATTTTCGGAAAATGTTTGTACTTTTTCAAATAATATAGCAATTTTGCTAATATATGGTACTCACATGGTATATCCACTATATATGTTATACTACTTCGACCATAACGCACTTGCTGTGTCCAGACTTTATTTTCTGACTGACCTCACCTGACCGGACTTGCTTACTTTTGTTGTGATTACTGACTGAATAAAGATATTATTATTATGCCTGTGCACTATTTTATTAATATAATATATACTGACTTTCCAAAAAATCCAGTAAGAGTCGACCAATTGCAATGAAATTTTCTTAACTGCTCTGTTTTCTCTCTGATAAGAAATGATAATATGGACATAAATTTTAACAGTTGTAGGTACATTCTTTTAATTTTGCTTTATCAAAAAACTATCTCTTCAAATTAGCATTTCCTTCCGTTTGAAGCAATATTTCGTAGCGATTTGTGCTGAATTTATTAAGTCATTAAGTTATTGTTGCGTTTTCTCCGGGTTCTGGATAAGTGAGACTTTTAATTTTAACAAAACAACATTATTTACACTCTAAATATGGATACAATAAAATTTCTAGAATGTCTCTCTCACAAAACACTTCATTTACTGGCCTTACAATTACTACTCTCAACAAAAGTCACTAATCTGGTACTACAGTCACTACTCTCTTAACCCTTTACACTGCTTCTTCAAGTCACTACCACATTATCTTACTGAACTGAACTAACTCGGGCTGGCTTGCTTTCGCTTTTATATACTCGCCGTACCTTCCCCTCCTTTCTAGAGTGTTCCATTCCAGAACGTTCTAGGACCTTCTTTTACTAGAAGGTTCTGTGAATACAGATCGGTCCCGTGTGTATACAGGGGGATGTATATACAGGTGATCCAAATGTGGTCACCACTCCTATGTTACACAAGAGGTGTTTCTCGAACTATAAGATCTCTCTGCGTATACAGGGTGTAAGGGTTCTCTGCGTATACAGGGTGTATATACAGGGTGTTCGGAATGTGCAGACCTCAGTTATCCGTTCCGACGGGGTACAATTTGGTAACTTCGTTATTTCTGGTCCTAGAGGGTTGAGACTTCGCCTGAGGGGGGTCACCCCAGGCACCCCCAGGGGGGTGGGGAGGCGGTGTTGCCAGATTGTGCAAAAATTCCCAGATGTTGGGGAAATTCTGGAGATGTGGCAACACCGCACCTACGTCTATTAAAGTGCTTTGTAACACTGCCCCCCTCCTTAAGACTGTTCGTCCCGAACAGTATTTACCGGCCGCCAACTTGGGGGTTCGTTGCCCCGATAGGGACTCAACCTCTCTATGTGAACAACTTTGGGTTTAGTTCTTGGAGACAGCTGGATTCTGTAGACTAGGTCGTTAATTTTCTTAGTCACCAAGTATGGCCCTTCCCATGGTTTCTGAAGTTTGGGACTGAGGCCCTTTCTCCTTGTTGGTTGGTACAGCCACACTGCATCACCTTCCTTGAATGTATGGGGTGTTGCTCTGCGGTCCAAGCGCATCTTCATCCGGTCACTGCTTAAGAGGAGCCTATCTCTGACACATCTGTGTATAGTGCGCAGTTTTCCTTCTAGGTCGGCGACATACTCAGGTAACGTAGCTAGGTCCGCTATGTCCTCGTTCGGTGGTGGTCTCGTCATGTCGATTGGTAACCGCATCTCTCTGCCGGTCAACATCATGGATGGAGTGTAGCCGGTAGATTCATGCTGAGAGCTTCTGTAAGCTAGGAGGAACAGAGGTATCAGCTTGTCCCAGGTTCTCTGATTCTCGTCGACAAACATAGCAAGATACTGATTGATGGTCCTGTTATGCCGTTCTACCATGCCGTCTGATTGAGGGTGGAGTGGCGTTGTTCTCGTTTTCTTTATGCCTAGCAAGTCCATTAGGCTCTTCCAGACCTCTGATTCGAAATTCCGGCCCTGGTCGGTGTGAATCTCCAAGGGTACGCCATGCCGTGATATGACATTTTCCATCAGGGCTTCTGCTACGGTCGTTGCCTCTTGGTTGGGGATCGGCGCAACTTCAGGCCATTTCGAGAAGTAGTCCATCGCCACCATTATGTATCTGTTCCCAGACTCCGTGATGGGAAAAGGTCCTGCGATGTCTACGGCAACTCTCTCCCACGGTGTACCTGAGATGTACTGCATCATTTTTCCTCTGGTTCGGGTCTTTGGTCCTTTCTTTGAAGCACATTGGTCACATCTTTTGCACCATTCTTCCACGCTCCTTCGGCAGTTTATCCAATAGAAGCGGTCTCTCACTCTGGCAAGAGTCCTGTTGACTCCAAAGTGGCCTCCACTTCTACTATTGTGTAACTCTTGAAGAACACTGCTTATGCACTCACTTGGCACAACGGTCTGGTATATACAGTCTCTACCATCGGCAGTTTCCCATTTTCGAGTGATCATGTCATTCTTTAGACACAATGAGTCCCATTGTAGCCAGTAGCCTTTAACCTCCGCCCCAAACCGGGACACATCGTGCCACTCAGGTCTTTTCCCTTTCTGTAGCCATTCTCTAATATTTTTCAAGTCTGGATCTGTCTTCTGTGCGTCTCTGATGTATTCAAGATTTACGTCTAGATCGGTATTATTCTCCTTTTCCGTCACCAGTTGTTTGATCTGATGAGTTACTTTGTCGATCTCTTTGTTCTCTTGTCGCTCGCAAAATTTACATTCATGCACTGAACATGGTCTTCTTGACAGGCTGTCTGCATTGGCGTGACTCCTTCCTCTTCGATGTTCAATCCGGAAGTCGTAGCTCTGCAGTTTCTCTATCCATCGTGCTATCTGTCCTTCGGGATTTCTAAAGTTCAGAAGCCATTGCAGAGCAGAGTGATCCGACCTCACGCGGAATGTTCTTCCGTACAGGAAGCTGTGGAAATGTTCGATGGATCTTACAACGGCCAGCAGTTCTTTCCGGGTTACACAGTAATTTCTTTCTGCTTTTCCGAACGTTTTGCTGAAGTAGCCTATCACAACTTCTTCTCCGGCTTGGAGCTGTGAGAGTACTGCCCCAATGCCATACTGGGAAGCATCGGTGTCCAGTATAAACAGTCCTTCGTCCTGAGGATAAGCCAGTACAGGAGCAGTGAGAAGACGATGTTTGAGTTCTCTAAAAGACTGTTGGCAATCTGGTGACCAGATGAACTCGGCCTTATTTTCAGTTAGGCTATGTAGAGGTTTCGCAATGCTGCTGAAGTACTTCACAAAGCGTCGATAGTAGCTGCAAAGTCCCAGAAAACTTCTGACCTCGTGTTTGTTCTTCGGCACAGGCCAGTCCCTTACTGCCTTTATTTTCTCTGGATCGGTTTCTATCCCTTTCTCAGAAACGACATGTCCGAGGAAACTCACTTTCTTCTGGAAGAGGACGCATTTCTTGGGATTGAGTTGCAGATTGGCACCTCTCAGCCTGGAGAAAACTTGTTTCAGATTCGACAGGTGTTCATCGTAAGTCCTTCCAATTACCATGACATCATCGAGATACACCAGGCATGTTTCCCATGTCAGTCCTCTCAGCACTAACTCCATTAGTCGCTCGAAGGTGGCAGGAGCATTACACAAGCCGAATGGCATGACCTTGAATTGGAACAATCCATTCCCAGTTGAAAAAGCAGACTTCTCCTTATCGTCTTTATGGAGTTCTACTTGCCAGTAACCACTTTTCAAGTCTAATGTAGAGAACCACTTTGATCCGGCCAAAGTGTTCAAAGTGTCGTCGATCCGGGGCAGGGGATAACTGTCTTTCTTGGTGACATCATTCAGCTTCCTATAGTCCACGCAAAATCTCATAGTGCCGTCTTTCTTGGTGACCAAAACTACTGGGGACGACCAAGGACTATTAGACTCCTCAATCACACCATCTTCCAGCATTTCGTTAACCATCGCCTTGATTTCTGATTGCTTGGAAAAAGGCAGTCTTCTCGGCGGCTGTCTAATTGGTCTTGCGTCGCCAGTAGTAATTCTGTGTTGCACTAGACTCGTACGACCTGTGATTTTATCTTGAGCGAAAATATCGGCCTCCTCCAATACGAACTTCAGGGCCATTTTCATCTCCATGTCGTTCAATTGGCCCCAAGAATTCTTGAACCGCTCTACCATTTCTACTGGCAGTCTTCTGTCTAATGCCGTGGGTGTCACCTTTCTTGTCAACGTCACTCGGTCAATGGGCTCGCAAGTGGCGATAACCTCACCTTTCTTCAATGTGACCCTGTTAGTTTGCACGTTAGCCACTCTTATGGGTATTGTCCTCTTCGGGTCTACTAAGCATCGTGCGACGAGGGCACCATCATGTCTATCTTTTAGGGGCTCCGCTATGAGAGCAGACATACCATCAAGTTTCTTCTCTAGTCTGGCTCTGACAATCTTCTCACTGTTACCAGGAATCCGTGTATCCTCGTCGACAATAAGTCTCACCCTGGGATTAGCTTCGCCTGCTGTTGGAGATAAATACAACTCTTCGTTACCGATTTTCAAGATCTTATTCTGGAAGTCTACTGACAGGACATCGAAATCTTCCATTAAATCCAGGCCCAGAATAAATTCGTCGACGATTTCTGCGACGACAGCCCTTACCTGTAGCTCAGTACTGCCCAGCCTAATGAAAACAGTGGCCTCTCCATGCACAGGTATCCTATCTCCTTTTGCCGTCTCCAACACAGGCTGTTTGTTGGTCGTGAGTGCCGACCTGTTTGACAACATGTCTGGACGTACAACGGATCTAGTAGCACCAGTATCGATGGTGAAACTGCATTGTCTTCCGTCTATGCTGCCAGGTATAACGAGGCTCTCGCGGTAGCGTCGGATAGTGGAGACCCTGACCTTGGGGCCTTGGGTCTCGCATGCCACGTGTCGCCCACCTACACTGGCGTCAGGTCGTTTTCGCTGATGGCGCTCCCTGTTGGTATATTCTTGTCTTCTGCGAGCCACCTGTTGGGTTTGTAAGCACTGCCTACTTATGTGTCCTTTCCTACCACACTTGTAACATTCTATGTCTGACCAATCTGCTTTCGTTTTACGTGCTCCGACCGTTGCAGTGAGCTTGCTTATGGCTTCCTTTATAAACTTTATTTCTTGCCTAAGTTCCCCAGTCGTGTCTGAAAGGTCCTCTTTCTCCTTCACTTCGCGCAGCCTGTTGCGGCGAGGTTGAGATGCATTCTTCGCTGCTTCAAATTCCAAGCCATAAATTACGCAGTCCGTAAGTGTTTTGAACCTTCCGAGCCTTAAAGCTTGTTGCATTTCATTATCAAGTACCCCATCGATGAAGGTCTGGACGGTTATCTGGTTGACAAATTCTTCTGGGGCTTGGGGATATGCCAGTCGCACAAGTTTCTCCACTTCGGCACTAAATTCTTGCAGCGTCTCATTTGGCTTCTGGACCCTTGACTTTAGTTGTGTCTGATAGACCTGGCTCATGTACTTGTTACCATATCTCAAATCTAGGGCCTGTATCACTGTTAAGTAGTTTTGCTGTTTCGACTCCGGGATGTTCTGGAGGATCTCTAGGGCTTTACCTCGAAGCGAGAGAATTAGAGCAGTTGCTGCCTGTTGTTCGCTCCACCCATTGCTGAGAGCTGCCGCCTCAAACTGCCTCCTGTACATGGGCCACGATGTTTCTCCGTCAAAAGTCGGCGGCTTCAAGGTTCCATGAGGCTGCTGCACGATTGGTATACCTTCTTCCGGACGATTTTGAACTGGGGACATTCCAGTAACTCCTCTTGGTTGAGTTCTGTCAGTCTGGCCCATCACCTGCTCTGTCAGTTCTCTATGTCTGACTTCTGTGCCTTTCATCATCATCTTCATTTGTTCTTTCAACCCCTCCACTTCTTCCCATCGTTTGTTCAAATCCTCTGTTACATTTTCTACTTTCCTGTTTACCACTCCTATTGTATTTTCCACATCTTCTACTTTCTTGTCCACATTTTCTACTTTCTTGTCCACATTTTCTATTTGTTCGTTAATCTGTTCAATTTCTTCTTTTACATCGACTCTCATATCATGGAACATACTTCGGATGTCTTCTTTGTCTTCAAGACGCCTCTGTTCCTCCTCTTGTCGTCTTATCTCTTCTTCTTCGCGCCGCCTTCTTTCATCTTCTTGTCGCCGTTGTTCGTCTTCTTCTCGTTGCTTCTTGAGTTCTTCTTTATCTTCAAGACGCCTCTGTTCCTCCTCTTGTCGTCTTCTCTCGTCTTCTTCGCGTTGCTTCTTGAGGTCTTCTTTGTCTTCTTCGCGTTGTCTCTTCAGTAAGTCCATCAACTCTTTGATTTCAGCCATCTCGTCGTAGTCAGTCGATCTGGTGTTTACCATTTACAGCTAGCTTACTTCACTTCTTCACTCACTTATCCCACTTCTGACACCAAATTGTTGCGTTTTCTCCGGGTTCTGGATAAGTGAGACTTTTAATTTTAACAAAACAACTTTATTTACACTCTAAATATGGATACAATAAAATTTCTAGAATGTCTCTCTCACAAAACACTTCATTTACTGGCCTTACAATTACTACTCTCAACAAAAGTCACTAATCTGGTACTACAGTCACTACTCTCTTAACCCTTTACACTGCTTCTTCAAGTCACTACCACATTATCTTACTGAACTGAACTAACTCGGGCTGGCTTGCTTTCGCTTTTATATACTCGCCGTACCTTCCCCTCCTTTCTAGAGTGTTCCATTCCAGAACGTTCTAGGACCTTCTTTTACTAGAAGGTTCTGTGAATACAGATCGGTCCCGTGTGTATACAGGGGGATGTATATACAGGTGATCCAAATGTGGTCACCACTCCTATGTTACACAAGAGGTGTTTCTCGAACTATAAGATCTCTCTGCGTATACAGGGTGTAAGGGTTCTCTGCGTATACAGGGTGTATATACAGGGTGTTCGGAATGTGCAGACCTCAGTTATCCGTTCCGACGGGGTACAATTTGGTAACTTCGTTATTTCTGGTCCTAGAGGGTTGAGACTTCGCCTGAGGGGGGTCACCCCAGGCACCCCCAGGGGGGTGGGGAGGCGGTGTTGTCAGATTGTGCAAAAATTCCCAGATGTTGGGGAAATTCTGGAGATGTGGCAACACCGCACCTACGTCTATTAAAGTGCTTTGTAACACTATTATGCCTAGGTGTCGTTTACAGAAAATATAGTGTCGTTTACGGAAAATATACAATTATTAAAGTGAATTCAAATGGGGGCGCATTGTTGTAAGCGCGAGGCCGGTTTTTTAATCAGATAAATTTCCGACCAGATAGGAGGCAGTGTGACAACAGCATTAGAGTGTTGGTCCAGGTAGCCTGAAAAAGGAATCCATAACTGTCTTCATGCTATATATCAGTCCAGGGTAATATGTGATATCAATTAGAGATCTTGGAACAACAGCACAAAATAGTTACTTTCATATGGGTAAAAGGACACTCAAAGCTTGAGGGTAATGAAAAGGCCCACTATTTTGCTAAAAAAGCAACTAAAACAGGTTGTAAACATGACTTTTACAGTAACAGAGATCTACTTCCGCAAGTAAAACATGTGTGTAATATAAGGTGGCAGGATCATTGGAATAAGTTGAAAAGTAGCTGTAACAAGCACTTCAGTAGTATCATCCCTAATCTCAGAAAAAAGCCGATTTACAAAGAACTGTTGCTTCCTAGGTATTTGTCTACGACACTTGATAGAATTATCATAGGACATGCTGCTTTTAAGTCTCATTTGTATAAAATAAAAGTTGAAGACAATCCATTTCGTTCATGTGACAATACCAGCCCAGTTGATCTAAATCATTTGATTTTTTCCTGTATTATGCATCATGAACAAAGAAAAATATTATTTTGTAATTTGATAGACTACAATGTTTCCTTTCCACTTGATGTGACATCATTTATGTATGAAGCTGTTTGTAATAAAAGTGTCACGGTAGCTTTCATGTGTTTTGTTAAAGACTCTAAGTTAGCTAGGTTTATATAGCTCTTAGTATATAGTCTTAAGGGATACTAAATAAACGTAGCAGTTTAATGTATAGTCAAAGAGATAAAAGTAAGTTCCTTTGTGTCTTTCCTTGTGTTAACCTATTTTGACCGCAGCCTCCCCAGTATGTTAAAAAGTCACCAAGCCAGGCTTCATTGGTGTGAAAAGTGTCCCAGTGTTTCTCCTGCAGCAACTTGTAGCGTATATGTGTGCATGCATATGTTTTTGTGCGTGGATATGTATGTAAGCTTTAATTTTATTATCTATTTTAGTAAACAGCAAGTGTAGAGGGAGATAAAAGACAAAAGTTAAAGAGCTTGTTAGATTAACATTCTTAAGACAAGTTTTGCCACTGTGAAAAGCAAGGTCAGATGCATCTTTGTTCATTTTAAAGATTGACAGTGACTGAATGAGCCAGTTCTCAAAGTCAAAACTTTAATAAAAAAAAATAAAATAATAGTAATAACTGTCTTCATCGTTATTTGAGAATTGCGGCTTTATAATACAAGAGTTTCCACAGCACGGTCGATTGGAAATACTCGGTTGGGAGTTTTATAACAAAGAGTCTCTATGGCAACGATATATCGTAGAATACGCGCTTATGGGCTTCGTTCGTATAGACCATTTTTGTCTCCCACTGACACATCGACATCGTGCTGTTCGGCTTGAGGGGTGTAACGGCAGATCAAATTGGGAGAGTCAGTGGAATCGTGTAGTGTTATCTGACGAGTCTCGATTCTGTCTTTGTGTACACGATGGTTGCAGAAGAGTAAGAGGATTACGTGCAGAACGTGGAAATTTAGCTGGCATTCGGTCCTTACACGGGGGATGATGGTACATGGTGCGATATCATACGGTAGCAGGTCACCTTTATTTTTTATTGCCAGAAATTTCAATGCAAATAGGTACTACGAAACGTAATGCAGTCTGTTGCACTGCCATACCTACCAGGGTTACTACAAGGTTCTTACAAGAAAATGATGCGAAGCTGGTTCCATGGCCTTTTCGCTCCCCAGATTTGCCCCCAATCGAACATGTGTGGGATATGATTGGCAATTAACTGGGTAAATTACTCCAAACACCAAATAACCTAGTGGACCTTCGTTATAGAATTCAAGAAGCATGCGATGAGATTCCTGAGGATACCATAAAGCATTTAATTTCAAGAGTTAGCGAATGCCTAAGCAACCGCGGTGGACTCACTCCTTATTAAATAACTTTACTTATTTCATACTATTTTAGTTTGAAAATGTAATATTTTTTTTAGTTTGATTAAACACACATTATGTATAAATTTTATTAAAATTGATCAACCGTTACTGGATGTTCGGATTTTTTTGAATGTCAGTATATATCAACTGTCACCAAATAGCATTTTCTTCTAAGATCTCTTCATTGATTAAATCCATAAGACAATAATGATCAGTTCAAGAACGCACCTAAGTGAGAGAAATAAATCATTTATGATATGAAAATGTTTGATGCCTTGTGAATATCTCGACATCATGCGATTCATTGGGAGAAAATTCGCATCAAATATTATAGAACACACAAAGATGGTGCATGTTTAGAATATTTTCATTATTTTATGAATAGTTAAGCGAAGAAATATGCGGAACTAATCAGTTAACGACATAGAACAAATTGTTCTTATAATGTTAGTGGGGCAAATAGCACAGCAGCAACTAGTTTTCATTAAATAAATAGAAGATACTAAAGCGATACATCCTAGTTGATTATTTTACCTAATTTTTTAGTGTACAAGAAAGTGCGCTATTGTCAAATTATGGATAGTAATCGTCGTTATTACAATCTAAATGCGATGCAGCAGTGTCATGGCAACCATGATTCTGTGCCAAACAGTTCTTTTCATTTCGTGGAAACTTGCATAGTGTATCAACCGTGCTAGGTTTTCCAGAATTCCAGAAGTTTCCCCTTGCTCTACGTGTTCCCATTTTCCAAGTATGTGTCCTTTAGATAATAGGCGAATTCACCAGATAGATGACAGCGCTGCCAGTAGTTGCATTGTTAGGCCAAAAATGTTGCCAAAACGTTGATCTTCGTATACATTTTTTGACATAACACTGCAACTGCTCATAGCTGAAGGCACCTGGTGAACTCGCCCAGTATAATCAAAAATTTTGGGACGCAGCAAGTGCGTGATAATAGTTAATTTTCATAAGAATTTTACAATGTTAATACGGCATATTACTAAAAGTAATAAGTTTAATTTAAACAGACGTCGAATATCGGGTTTAGAGATCCTAATACAAGCTCATTTGGAGAATTTTTCTCTTTCTATTATCATAAAAACATGTTCAAAGCTTGTGTTCTAGCTCTTTTAAGAAAAAACTTTGAATGCCCACAACTCAATTTGCCATGACGCAAGAAAACTAAAATTTGTGAATCTAGGCACTGACTGTTAAAAGTCTCTTTAAAATAAACTTGAATTGCCAATTTAATTAACAACAGAACCAATTCTATTAGTGAATTTTCAAAATAAAAATTTACTAATATTGACAATAAAAAAAGCCTGCTGAAGTGGTTACTTTATCTAATTTGTGTTATTTTCTGTGAGCGTTATTTTATATATGAATCCATTATAGTGAACTAAACCCTGATTTCTTCTAGGTTCATTTTAATAGTTTTTTAAGCCAGCAAGTGAAAACAAACAAAATGTTCCTACTCCTGAATTCATAAAAGTCAAGTAGTTAATTAATTTTTCAAATAACTCACCTACTTGAACGAATATTAACGTTAATATTCTTACTCTTTGGTTTCCAATTTTAAAAGCATAATATACAAGTTGTTATATCTATTTCAATAACAATCATTTACTACTTAAACTCAAAACAGAACTGTCAAACGATAATAAGCAAACAAAACACAGTATTATTCTTTAGTTTCCAATTTTAAAACCAACTGATCATTCTAGAATGACGTCATTGGCAGGTCCGCCATATTTTCTGTGTGGTATACAATTCCACTTGACTACGTATTTGCATATCAAAACATTGAGAATATTTACTATCAAATTACGTTAATCTTCACCTAATTTGCTGGAAATGCCTCATTTTTGTAGTGTCGTTCAATGTTCAATGCGTGCTGAACGAGATAATGTCTCATTCTTTCGACCTCCTGCGGCTTTAACTAATAAGTGATTATTTGAATGCTCTATCTATTTAACGTCGAAATGCTTGGGTTAGGGCTTTAAAACGGGGACCCCCTAAGTGAAATCCACCTAAGAAATGGGCGTGTTGGTTCAAGACCTTTTATAACTGATAAGATAAATACTTAGTTGTAGAAAGCGCCTCCGTGGCCGTGCGGCAAAGTCGATTCAGACTTTCCAATACGGACTCGGGGGACGACGGTTCGAGCCTCACCGGCGTCGGATGATTTTTCAAAATCACTGTCGTCGTTGAGATCGAGCTCAAGGTAGAGGATAGGTTAGTTTAGATGAGCAAAAAGGGTCAGCAATGGCCTAATTGCCAGTAAGCATTTTACCTTTACCTTTTTTTTTAGTTGTCGAAAAAAAAACTGGTAGGTTATACCTAATATTTATGTTTGATTGTGAGAAAACCAGCTGGTCTGGAAGATAAAACTAACCCAGACTGGTTGCCCAACCAGAATTTAAGATACATTTCCACTGTCTAACCAGCCTGCATCCTCCTGATTTGAAAGGGCTTTAAGATGAGTTAAGATTGAACGAGAGGTTTGTTGTTATTATAACATTATAAAGCTTAATATATTCCCAAGTTATTCTCTTTTAGACCCAAGCTAAAGTTGTTGCTACAGAAAATCCTACAGAAGAATTTAATGAATCTCAACAGGAAGAGATTTCAGGAAAACTGTGTTAATGAGGCAGTTTAAACTGATATAACTGACGAATATTTAAGGCGTGTTTTTAAGACTTAAGCTATGTATATATGTATATATATATATATATATATATATATATATATATATATATATATATATATATGTACTATGGCTTAGAATTAAGGAATTCACCAGGTCCATCATGGTAATGCTACAACTTATAGATATAAAGCCTGCATTCCCCAGGAGGAATTATATAAGGGTAAATATTGTCGATAATTTCAATTTTCTCACCGTATCGGAACTTTGCATCACCAGTAAGGGTAAAATAGTATGCACTTCGAGACATCTTTAACGAAAAACTTGCAAACTCCAATAGAAAGTCTAATTTAAAACCCGTTAACACGAAAACGCATGCAAAACAAATGTCAAATAATCAATGTCTGCCACTCAGAGGCAATGCCGGACCTGTCAAAGTAACGTGTTCTGGAATCGTCTATATATAATCATTTACTTAACCTCACAACAGAACTGTCAAACCATAATAAATAAACAATACACTATAGCATCTGGTTTTTACTTCAGTGGCTTATATAAAACTTTCTTTTTTCCCCTCTCACTTTCAAACTGGACATTTTTGAACATTTTACAAATCCGCGCATCTGAATCTACCCGAAGGCGGTCATTAGCGTGGTATCGCCACAGATCGGGTGTAAATGTTCGTTGCACATTAACATGTTGTATGTATCGTTGCATTATGATGTATGCATGTGGTATATGTATCAATTTACGCGTGGCAGGTGACTACTATCTCTTTGTCTGGCATCAGACTTTAACCACTTAAGTTGTTTCGATTCATGTCTTTCAGATTTCATTTTTAATTTGGGAAAAACTCAAAATTTTGTGAACCAAATTACTTAAAATCCACCACAGAGGTTTATTTACTTTATTTCTAGCTACATGTACAGTCTCATTCAAGTTACTTTATTACTTTCAAAAATATAGCGTATTCAAAAATATTTTTGTATGTTTCTTGGCGAAAAATATGTGCGATATAGCTGATTGACAAACTCGTCCGCCATTGTAATGAAATGAAGCCATGTGCCAAGTTTTGTTCAACTCAGCTAAGTAATTTTTTTAGTTATCGCTCGAATACATGCATATATATATATATATATATATATATATATATATATATATATATATATATATATATATATATATATATATATATATGTATGCATGTATATATATATATATATATATATATATATAAATTCAAACAGAGCTTGGATGTGGGTTCTGGAGGCCCTAATTCGCGCTCATTTGAAAAATTTTTTCGAAAGTCTCACCATCTCCATTAGTAAATTTTCTTAATGAAAATTCACTAAAAGTTATTATTTTTCAGAATATGTTCCAAAAATGTTGCCGTTCAATTTCTTTCAGTAAGTATCTTTCTTCTCTATTTATCAGTGTGCCTTGTGATTGTCATTTAAGCGAATTTTCTTACAGAAAATTTCGCTTACAGAAAGGTATGAACTTCAGAACTTGAGAATATTTTTAAACTCACGAGCGTCAAATATAATTGGAAATGGAAAAACTAAATCCATGTCGTGAAACCTGCAGAGAATGCAATGTTTAAGCGTGTCAACATTATCCTTACCCATAGACCCAGCGTATTCCTTGAGTGTACGAGATTTAAGCCCATTTTTGTAGATGCCAACAACATATGGTTGGTGTTGTACATCATACTTAAAAAAAGCTGTTATATGATTGTAATATAGTAATATAGTAATATTTATTGTTACTAATTTTACAACACATCATTTGACAAATAAGTTTTATACTTGTTCTTGCCCAAGATGTAATTTTGACGGAACAGCTTCAAAAATTGATACCAAAACCTCAATAGTGACATTAATGTGAATTTTGACGTACCAAATTACTAAGTGTTATTTTTCTATTCACCAGTGGCGTCTCCTGACCAAAATGTTCGGGTGTGCGGTAACGAGTTGCTGTTAGTGGTGGTTTTAAAAATTATTAACACTAAATGTACATATATATATATATATATATATATATATATATATATATATATATATATATATATATATATATATATATATATATATATATATATTCGACCTATATGCGAATGATACGTAGATAAATAAATTAATTTCCCACTGCAACACTAACAAATTAAAAAGTCACTTAAAACTTTAAAACACGAAAAGAACATGGAATTATTATCAAGCTCTTCTCTTCACACAAATTTGTGTTAGCGTTAGCACTGTCCGGAACGGGGTGAAAACTGTAAACATTAAAAGTAGTTCAATGTTAATATGGTACTAAATAATAAAATGTGTAAAAATCCTGGATGCAGCAAGTGCGTTATGGTAGTGAATTTTCATAGAAATGATCTGGCACAAAATATTTTATTATAACTTTTTTATCTTGCAACATAGAAATCTAAATTTTGGTGTATAGTTTTATTTTTATATCGTAAACCTACCTACTAAATTTGGTTATCTTATCTTTTTTATTTTTTGAGATACAAATTTTTTTCGAATAAAAACTCAAAATTTTCCCGGAAAACCTCGTCCGATTTTCCTGACTAACGAAATTATCCAATACATTTACAGAAGGAAGGTACATGCCAAATTTTATCAAAATCGGCCGATTATATTTTGAGTTATAGGTGTGATACCTATGTATATATATATATATATATATATATATATATATATATATATATATATATATATATATATATATATATATATATATATATATATATATATATATAGTTTATTGTTATATAAATAGTACAAAGCATCTTACAAATAAGTCTAAACTTGTGACTGCAAATGATGCAATTTTGACTAAATTTTAATCTAAATGTCAATTGTTCTAAAGTTCTGTCATCTGATTTCTAATCTCCAAAATTACCTCACCTCATTATGTGCCATTACAATTTCTAGAAATATGGATGGTACTTGAAATCAGTTTCTTCATTTTAATCAAAAATTTCTATATTTTAAAACTTGACTCAAATTAAATTCTTATATATAAAAATTGAAACTGACCCCGGATATGGGTTCTAGGGGTCCTAGTTCGCGCTCATTTGCAAACAATTTTTCAAAATTCAAAAGTCGAGATCTCCCCATTAGTGAATTTTTTCTACGAAAATTTACTAAAATGTATTATAGTCTTTGATTGTAGAATACTGTGGTCCAGGCAAGCGCAGTTGTAATGTTTGTAAATAATGCTATCACAACGTTTGTTAAACCGGCGTTCCATTCATTTGTCTTGAGCGGTATTTTTACAGCTCACTGCAGTGTTAAAACGAATGGTATTTCCTTACTATTTTAAACACATGGGTGGGGGACTGTATTGTATACCAATACAGCTCTGTCGAGTGAAGTTGTTCGGAAATAACAACGCACACCTAACCCGAATTCATTCCCAGTTGCTATTGACCTACTCACATTTCCGAATGAAGACGTGGTGCCGACTTCATTCCAAGTCACTATTAACCGACTATTTATGAAATCAAATAAGTAAATTAAATCGATTGTCATAACATATGTAGTGTATTAAGACTAAGGGAAAAAGAAATAAAACATATTTAACTGTGCACATTTTAATTATATTTTAGGGTGTGCGGCGCACACCTAGCTCACTAGGAGAAATCGCCAATGCTATTCACCGACTCCATCCAGAATATCAGCCATTGCCTTCACTTGTACGGAAAAACAAACCATTTATGAATATCATTTGCATTAAGCCATTATATTTCTTGCAATATTTAACCAAATAAACATAAATACACACTAGGAATTTACACCCGCTAAATATTACATAACAGGTTATTTAGAAGATGCGAAGCAGAGATAGGCCATGATCAGTTCGGTTTTAGGAGTGGTATGGGGACAAGAGAAGTGCTGTTTAGCCTACAAGTGTTGTGCCAGAAGTGCTACGATCAACACAGCGACATCTTTCTCTGTTTTATCGACTTTGAGAAGGCCTTCGACCGAGCGAAGCTCCCAAAATTGATAGATTGTATACTGTGCTTTTCGCTATAATACACAGAAAATTCCAAGCTGATTTAATGAACCCATAACTTGAAAGTATAACTCCATATACAGGATGGTCACAAGGTAATGGGCCAAAATTCATCAGTGGATGGTAAAAATATTTGGAACTCTGTTTACTCCAAAAGTTGATAGTTACAGAGATACAGGTGCGAAATGCGAAATATTATTTTAGCTTTTTTTTTTCATGTATTTCTTAAGAAATGCTAATATTCATACAATTTGTTGTTTTTTTTTTGGGTCGAGGAATTGAAATCTGTTCACGGTTTGGTTAAAGTTGATAGAGGGCGCCAGCTGCGATAGACTGAATGTACCTATGTTTACGTTTAGGATTCTTATCTTTGGTATCAAGTTCTTATTTTACAAGTTTTTTTACAGGAAAAAGTTTACTTCATGATAGTTGCTGCCTCGAACCGTGTTCGAGATATTCAGCTCTCTCATACATGTATCGAAGTTATCTTTTGATTCTCTATTCAAAGCTGCAATTTTAAAATCTACCCATTAGTTTTTTTAGACATTTGCTTTCAAAATTAAAAAAAAAAACAATTCGCTAATAGCGAGGTAACGATGGTGAGACTTTGCAAACATTTCTTCAAATGAGCGCCAATTTGGGCCCCTAGAACGCGAAACCAAGGTCCGCTGGGATTTTTATATGTTTATATACAAGATGGCGCATTTATGCGGTAAAGGTAATTTCCGTTATTATTCACAATACAGCAAAATGCAATTACAAAAATTATAGAGAATTACAGGCTGCAAGTTGACAAATTATTTTTGATTATATAGGATGTCCCAAATTTGCAGGACAAAGCAAACATACTTTTTTAATGGAACACCTGTATATTTCTTAACTTTTGGACCTCTTTTTTTCATATTTAGTGTAATTTGTAAAAGTGTATTTTTAGCTAGAGTGGTTTTGTTTTAAAGATATGAATTTTATAAAAAAATATAAAATTCACCTGCAACTTGTAAATGTCGTTATTTCACTGATTTTTGGACTTAGAGACTCCCATTTGCATGACATTGTTGTAATATAAACGATGTGTTTACTTATCAGGCTGTTCGTAAATATCGATTAAAATTGTGCACATTCTAAAAACTATTTTTTTTCCAAAGGGAACATCCTGTATTGTATGTTGTGGAAAGCAAGGCCTCATCTTTAGCTTCAACTTTTGTTAAGTACTGAATATGTTAAAAACTGATAGGTTTTATATTATTTACGTTTATATTCGCAAACCATCATTTATCAGAGCAATACGAAGTAAAATAGTAGGCCATTGAGAAATAAGAAAATATTTAAGAAGTGAGAAATATTAATAAATAATTAATGTTTATAGAAACCTTAGTTTCTGAGTTAAAAATAACGCATCAAGTTATAAACATCACAAATATTAGAGGAATTTCACGGTGTAGAATTTAACAATAGAATATAAAATAATTAAAAAGAAAGCAACAAACATTTTTGAGCGTTACACAATTAAATATAAAAACAGTAGATACGAATATGTACCTACTTACAGTAAATTTCTGATATCTCACAAAACGTCACCGAAATTATCCAAGCTGGCATAGACTCATTTATTCCACCTACACAGAAAACCTCTTCAGCCACTCAAAAGCCCTGGTTCTTTAATCCTGTGACAAGGCCAGACTTCAAAAGGTCAAAGCTCACAAAACGCTTCTACACAATCCCCGTCAAGAAAACCGTCAAGCATTTAACGACGCAAGAAACCGCTATATCCGCATTCTTTCTGAGGCAAAAAACTCGTTTAATAAGCACATCAAAAACAAAGTTCTCTCAAGCTCCAATGGCAGCAAACACTTCTGGACTCTTGCTAAATTTATTGTGAATAATTTCTGCAAGAGCACGTTCCCACCTCTTGTTTCAGGGGATGAAATTGTTTCTACCGTCCTGAGCAAGGCTGAACTTTTTGCCCTGTTGTTCGCCGGCAATTCTACACTCAACCCACCTTCAAATGTTCAACCACAAAAAGTCCCCAAGGTCGCGCATAAAATGACGGATATCATTTTCGAAACTAAAAAGGTACGAAACATGTTCTCTTCTCTTAATACCAGGAGAGCCTCTGGCCTTGACGAGATCCAAGCAATTGTTCTCAAAAAATGGGCACCAGAACTTGCTCCTGTCCTGACTTGTCTGTTTCAGACATCTTACAATAGAGACATATTCCCTAGTAACAGGAAAACTGCTCGAGTACAACCCGTCCCCCAGAAAGGATCCAAACCGCTTCCAAGCAACTACAGGTCTACTTCTCTCCTTTCAGTCGTCTCTAAAGTGATGAAAAAGTATATAAACACCGAATTACTAAAATTTCTTGAAAAACACAGTCTAATCCACGACAGGCAGTATGGATTCTGTCAGCGCAGATCAACTGCCGACCTCCTTTCCTTTGTCACCCATTCTTGGAATAAGTCTATGGAACTACACGGTGAATCCCAGACTGTCGCTCTAGCCATATCCAAAGCATTCGACCAGGTCTGGCACGCAGCGCTGCTTAATAAACTTCCGACCTATGACCTACTATCAAAACTCTGTACCTGGGCAGCAAATTTCCTTTCCAACCGGAGCATTTATGTTGTCGTGGATGGCCATTCCTCTAAACTGTATCCAATTAATGCAGGAGTCCCTCAAGGTTCAGCTTTAGCCCCTACTTTGTTTCTTCTCCACATCAATGACTTCCTCTCTAGCACATTCAACCCAGTTCAGTTACGCAGGCGACAGCACCCTCCACTCAATAATACAATATTCTAAGCCTGTCTCTTTAGCTCAATTAGATGAGGATCGCAAACTCATGGAGGGTTCTATATCTGTGGATCTCCAAAAAATATTAGACTGAGGAAGTAGAAATCTTGTACAAATCAACTCCACCAAATCTCAGTCCTGCTTCCTATATCATAAGAGATACACCAGCCCTAGACCCTTCACAATGAACAACTAAGTTATTCAAAGTAATGAGTCCTTTTCACTTGTTGGCATTTCTGTGGATCGAAATCACAATTGGCACCAACATGTCACATAAATTGCAGAAGCGGCTGCTATGAAATTAGGTTTCCTCTTCCGGGCTCGCAAATATTTTCCACCAGCTAATCTCTATACCTTATATACTTCACAAACAAGACCACACCTCAAATACTGCTCCCATATCTGGGGTGCCGCTGCCGCTTCTACACTCGCTATCCTGGACTCCATTTAGAAGAGAGCTATACGTCTCATCGGTGACCATACCCTCACCAAAAGGCTGCCACCCCTTGCCCATCGAAGTGCCGTTGGTGACCTCTCTCTCTCTTTTATAGATATCTTATAGTTCTTCCATCTGCTACCCCCAACAGATCTACCAGGGGAACAGAGAGAATGCACCCTTTTACTGTCCAGGTCACCAGACATAGAACATCTTGTTGTGCCCGCTCTTTTGTCGCGAGGACTTCCAAGATGTGGAATTCCTTGCCGGGACATGAACCTCCGAACCTTCAAGTCCAGAATTAACAAGTTGCCTCTTTCCTCCTTGTCGACACCCACAGTACGATAGTATTTAGGCTGTAAACCCTCGTGGTGTGTCGTTGAAATAAAAATAAAAAATGCTCAAACGTACCTCTCGAAACAACAATGCAAGACTGCAATCGATATTCAAATGACTGAGTTACTCTTCTCAACATATTAACATCGACGCTTCGGATGGTCTCTATGATCTTGCCTTTTATTTCTTCCTTGGTAGACGGCTGCGATGCGTACACCAAATTTTTGACATGACCCCACAAGAAAGAATTTTGGTGAGACCTGGTGACCGCGCTGGCCATGAAACAGTAGTTACTGTTATCGGCTCCAGACTATACAATTTGTTGTTGTTGTTTTGTTCACTTGTTTACTTGTTTCACGTCGTCGTCGGCGTTTTGCACCGCACGCCGGATTAATATTTTAAATTTAAAGCCATAATTGGTCGCAAAAACCGAAGTGACGCTATAGTCGCGGTCGTCATATCCAAAAAAATTTGTATAAATTTGTAAATACACCTAGGTAGAACCACGGGACCGCATACTATCGTCGTTATAACCGCACGGATGCTACAACCGGAGTCGCTATAGGCGAAAGCTGTATAAACTGTATATATATATATATATATATATATATATATATATATATATATATATATATATATATATATATATATATATATATATATATATATATATATATATATATATATATATATAAATTCAAACTGACCCCGCATATGTGTTCTAGGGGGCCTAATTAACGCTCATTTGGAGTATTTTTGTTCAAAATTCAAAAGTCGGGATCTTCTCATTAGTGAATTTTTTTTAAGAAAATTCACTAAAAATAGTTTTTCACATTTCTTCAAACTTGTGGCCAGGATTGTATTAAATATTGCTTATCAATTGGGGTTATCGATAATGAATTATTACATCCAGTGGCGGAAATCTGGGGGTTCGATAGAATATTTTTGTAACTTCCTCGCCACTGGCTTGATAACTTTTTGAATACTTTCTTTTAATTAGTTATTGATTTAATAGAAAAAAGTTCTAGACGCAGCAAGTGCGTTATGGTAGTGAATTTTTATTAAATCTTTCAAATTTGAATAACTCAATTTTATGTAAACTTAGACAGTTGAATTTTGGTACGTGGCAAGGTCTTTCTCAAGGCAACATACCCACTAAATTTTATTAAAATAGCTTAGTAATTTTTGGAGAAAAAATTTTGTTCGAAAGAAAACTCAAAAATTAAATAACTCAATTTCCTATACACTTAGAAATTTGAGTTTTCGAATGTAGTAAGGCCTTCCCCGATGCTATATATGCACCAAATTTCATTAAAATAGATTTGTAATTTCTGGAGAAAAGAATTTTTTTTGAAAGAAAACTCAAAATTTTCCCGGAAAACCTTGCTCGATTTTCTTGACTAACTAACTCAACCAAGCCATTAATAAAAGAAAGGCACTGGCTAAGTTTCATCGAAGTAGGTTAGTTATTTTTTGAGTTAGCGGTTGGATACATACATACATACATACATACATACATACATACATATATATATATATATATATATATATATATATATATATATATATATATATATATATATATATATATATATATATATTACTTGTGAGGATGCGTGATTTCCAAACGACAATGATCCTGACCTTCCAGAGAATACTATATGGTTTCAGCAAGACGGCAAATCCCCGTATTAGACGGCCCTGTATGAGATTCTCTGGGTAATAGCTTTCCTATTGGGTGGATTGGCAGGCGAGATCCCAGGTCTTACATCACTGGATTATTTTTTATGGTGTTATTTAAAGTCCAAGGTCTACATCAACAGACCACAAAACCTAGCTGAATTGCCAAATCAGATTACACGTAAAATTCGCAGAATTGGTCTGGAAACGATTCTTACTATACAAGAATTTTTCCACAGACTTGCGCACTGTCAAGAAGTCGGTGGATGGCAGTTCACACGCTTAATTTAACAATTGTATTGCTTGGCTAATGAGTTTTGTTTATTTGCTAACAATAAAATTTACGATTCCTCACAGTTAATTGTGATTTAACCGAAAATTTTCTTATGCAACATGGTAACATTTTTATACTGTCGACTCGAAAATGAAAAGATCTCTCAAAGCCGAGAAAAACTAAGGGATAGGCATTTAATAAAAAAGTCGATGATGTCATTGCTCTAAAACAAATGATGGTAGAAAATCAGCTTTTATACTAAAATGTGTATTTTATCAAATATTTATTTTACTTCATTTATTACATACTTTAGGCGCAAACTCTATCTTGAAAACCAAGCAAATTAGCATTCTCCATCGCCATTCCAGTAGTGGTCAGCTCTTTTTAAATCACACTGTATATAGTCATTAATATTTTTAAATATTAGACCAGTATCAAAAAAATGCATATCTTATACGATTCTGCTTCTTGTAAATAGGTGCATATTTGAAGCTGCATGCAATTACAGGAAACTAAACTTTTTGCATATATCTAATCAGATTTCGTGTAGCAAGCCGAAGTGAAAACTTTTAATAACGCTAAACTATGTTATTATTTTACTGTATCATTGTGTCGGTTTCAACAGAACAGATCGCGTTTACAATTGAGGAAAGGCGCTGGAGTACCAGAGATCACTGAACTATCATTACTGTGGCTTCTTGCAACGCTGCTCTCTAACAGCACTAACCTCTCTTTTTGTCAGCAGATTTAAGTTAAAATTCCGACTACAATAGAAATAAATGATATTAGTAGTGCCGCAAAACAATATCGCATCAATGTAAATAGCTGGTTCACTGATTTTATACAATGTGATATTGATTTTAAGAGTTAAATATAGAAAATCGCGGATAGGTAGATTATAACGCCTAAGTGCGTTATAAATTGAAAATCAGCTCTCACGTAAATTACTAAGAGCGACACACTAGCTAGAACGTCAGTTAAAATTATTAGAAAAGGTGTAAAGAAAGAAATAAAGAACTCATTTATTTAATATACGAACATGGAATGTTAGAAGCTTATTACGGGCAGAAAAACTGGAAGAAGCAAAGAACATAATGTAAAAAAATATTTTACAAGGGTTATCCCAAAAGCTCTTTATTTTTAATAAAAATAGAAAGAAGCTGTTATTTTCAATAATAATAAGTAATTTTAAAGCTGAAAGATTATTCTATTTTTCTACATAATCGCCATTTCCGACACATTTTCGTAGGCGCTGTGCCAGTTTTTGTAGCGCTGGACCTCATCTTTTACATCATCATCGGCGTTGTAGCGCGTTCCAGCCAAATGTTCTTTCAGCTCGTAAAACAAATGGTAGTCATGGGTACCAATTCCGGAGTATATGGTGTTGTCGTTAAAAAGGCTGACGCCCTTGCTCAGGCATCCTCTCCTACGATTGTCTAAAGTTTTGGAGTCTCTTCCTGTTAGCATTTATTGCGGTCCCATGAGGTATGAAATCGTCACACAATACGACATTTCTATTACAAAACACAGTTGCCAAGACTTTGCCGGCGGACTGTGTTTGCTGCATTTTCGCGGCTTGGGTGAAGGGAGAATGCCGCCACTCATGCGTTCGCTCTTTGGTCTCAGGTATAAAGTGAAACACTCTAGTTTCGTTACCTGTGACAATCGACGACAAAACGTTGTCCTCATTGTCTGCATAGCACGGAAAATTTTCGGGGGAAAGGTCAACGCGTTGCAGTTGGTAATCTTCTGTGAGCATTCGCGAAACCAACGTGCGCACACCTTCCGATATTCCAACTTTTCAGTGAAAGTCCTATAAATGGTGCTTTGAGAAACCTCAGGAACCAAAATGCAGAGATCATCGAGAGTGATCCTACGATCTTGATTTGTTCAATCTTCGCGACTGTCTCCTGCTTATTTCTTTACCGCTAATTTCAGCGACCAGCTGCAAATCCCCTATATCTCTTGCAACCGTTTGTGACATCAATGCACGACTCTCATACACTTCCGTAAATTGGCGATGAATTTCGATACATTCGACGTATTTTGCTTTCCAAAACCCAAAAACTAAGTGAATTTCGCAGACTGTGCGTCTTAGCCTAGCGGGCTGAACGATGGCTTGTTTGGGAGTGGGGGTAACATCAAACACAGTTGTGTGACCGATAGCCGCATGAGCAGTCTCCCTGCGGACTCAGTGCTTTGAACACCCTACTTTTGGGATCACCGTCGTAGATATACTTGACATGTAAAAATAGGCTGGTCAAAAAATGAAGACTTCAAGAGTGACAATGTTAGGATTATATATAGATGCCCGATAAGTATTCGACCGATTTTGTTGAAATTTTGCGGGAAGATGTAACGCAAAGTTACGATGATGATAGGCATATCATTTTTACTGTAATTGTACAGTGTAGGCAAAAATACATCAACTTTTTATTTTAAACGAAACACCCTATATATATATATATATATATATATATATATATATATATATATATATATATATATATATATATATATATATATATATATATATATATATATATATATATATATGCATTTTTGAATTCTTCATTTGAATCCTGATCGATCTGAAAAGGTTTACCTTCGCCTAAAAGTGACCGTTCATGTGATGTTGACAGTTGAAGATTCTAATACCTATTCATAATTGTAACAGAAATGAAGATTGCAATAAAATAAATTTGAATATGTAAAAGGCAAAATAAGGTAAGAACAACGTAAAAATTGAACAATTACACTGATAATTTTATAAAAAATCATCAAACTGTTCTTCATTAATTGCGAGACAATGGCAGTCTGTATCAAAAACATCAAAGTGGGTTTCTTACCATTTTAAGGAAACTAGTGCCATTATATTTCTTATCGGTTGTCCTCAGCTAGGTGTGTGGCCGGTTGTTGTACACATTAGATTTCAGGTGTCCTCATGGAAAAATAGTCTGGACACAACAAGTGCGTTATGGTACCAAATTTTCATAGAAATGTTTATTGTGTTAAATATGTTTTTCATAGAAAGAAAACAAATTTAGTAGAAAGTATAACATTTTGGTATAGTAGAAACCATGTACCACTCGATCAAAATAACTTTATTGTTTGAGAACGTACAAAAAACATGAACCTAAATTATTCCCGAAAAAAGTGGTGAGACTTTCCTGGCCAACGAACCTATTCAAGCAATTAAAATAAAAACTAAACCTGCCAAGATGTAATTATATATATATATATATATATATATATATATATATATATATATATATATATATATATATATACATATATATATATATAATATTATATTACATTTTCTGAAAGAGAACCTTATATTTTCCAGAAAAAATGGTCCGATTTCCCTGACTAAACGAACTTATCCACGCCACTTGCAAAATGCAGGTACTTACCAACATTGATCAAAATCGTCCCATTATTTGTTGAGTTATCGGTGTTACCTATGTGCCAATTTTGATAACGATGTATGAATACATCCATTTCACTATTAAAAGCCCCACTCCCTGCAGATTCGCATCCACGGCCGAATTTTTTCCAGACAATTATGACTCCCCATGATGGCAACAGAAATTTCATCAATTCCACGGACAAAGCAGGATTCGGGCACAATTGTGTAATAAATCGCGATTATTACCATTATTGGTGTGACGAAAATCCTCATTTAATGGTGGAGCGTAGGTTCCAGAATAAATTTTCTGTAAAATTGTTGATCTTCTTTAACATGGTGCTGTTTGGTAAAAACAAATACCTATCAAACTAACGCTTTCTGTAAAAATGACCCTGCAAACTTGATGTAATATTACCTTGTTCAGTGAGAATTTCTTTGCTAAATTAAAAAGATAATTTTTCAGAACACTTTCATTTGTAATGCAACTAGAAGGAAGATTTACTACTGACAGCAAACTTGCAGGAGAGTTTACGTAAGTTACGAGTACCTATCAAACTAACGCTTTCTGTAAAAATGACTCTGCAAACTTGATGTAATATTACCTTGCCCACTAACAATTTCTTTGCTAAATTAAAAAGATAATTTTTCAGAACACTTTCATTTGTAATGCAACTAGAGGGAAGATTTACTACTTACAGCAAACTTGCAGGGGACTTTTTGTAAGTTACGAGATCTTTCACACTTACACTTTCTTTTAAAATGCCTCTGCAAACTTGATGTAATATTACCTTGCCCAGTGACAATTTCTTTGCTAAATTAAAAAGATAATTTTTCAGTACACTTTCATTTGTAATGCAACTGGAGTAAAGATTTAATACTTACAGCAAACTTGCAGGGGACTTTTTGAAAGTGACGAGATCTTTCAAACTTACACTTTCTTTAAAAATGACTCTGCAAACTTGATGTAATATTACCTTGCCTAGTAACAATTTCTTTGCCAGATTAAAAAGATAATTTTTCAGAACACTTTCATTTGTAATGCAACTGGAGTAAAGATTTACTACTTACAGCAAACTTGCAGGGGACTTTTTGTAAGTTACGAGATCTTTCAAACTTACACTTTCTTTAAAAATGACTGCAAACTTGATGTAATATTACCTTGCCCAGTGACAATTTCTTTGCTAAATTAAAAAGATAATTTTTCAGAACACTTTCATTTGTAATGCAACGGGAGTAAAGATTTAATACTTACAGCAAACTTGCAGGGGACTTTTTGAAAGTTACGAGATCTTTCAAACTTACACTTTCTTTAAAAATGACTCTGCAAACTTGATGTAATATTACCTTGCCCAGTGACAATTTCTTTGCTACATTAAAAAGATAATTTTTCAGAACACTTTCATTTGTAATGCAACTGGAGGAAAGATTTACTACTTACAGCAAACTTGCAGGGGACTTTTTGTAAGTTACGAGATCTTTCAAACACTTTCTTTAAAAATGACTGTGCAAACTTGATGTAATATTACGTTGCCTAGTAACAATTTCTTTGCCAGATTAAAAAGATAATTTTTCAGAACACTTTCATTTGTAATGCAACTGGAGTAAAGATTTACTACTTACAGCAAACTTGCAGGGGACTTTTTGTAAGTTACGAGATCTTTCAAACTTACACTTTCTTTAAAAATGACTCTGCAAACTTGATGTAATATTACCTTGCCCAGTAACAATTTCTTTGCTAAATTAAAAAGATAATTTTTCAGAACACTTTCATTTGTAATGCAACTGGAGGAAAGATTTACTACTTACAGCAAACTTGCAGGAGACTCTCTGTAAGATACGAGACCTTTCAAACTTACACTTTCTTTTAAAATGCCTCTGCAAACTTGATGTAATATTACCTTGTTCAGCGAGAATTCCTTTGCTAAATTAAAAAGACAAATTTTCAGAACACTTTCATTTGTAATCCAACAGGAGGAAAGATTTACTATTGACAGCAAACTTGCAGGAGACTTTTTGTAAGTTACGAGATCTTTCAAACTTACACTTTCTTTAAAAATGACTGCAAACTTGATGTCATATTACCATGTTCAGTGAGAATTTCTTTGCTAAATTAAAAAGATAATTTTTCAGTACACTTTCAATGCAACGATTTACTACTAACGCTTTCTGTAAAAATGACTGTGCAAACTTGATGCAATAATACCTCGTACAAAGATAATTTCTTTGCTAAATCAAAAAGATAATTTTCCAAGCAAAACTGGTGGAACAATATACCAAATTCAATTAGTAGCAAATCTACTACAATACTTATGCATCTCACAAGTGCTAAGTAAGACTCTCTTTGTAAAATTTACATTAAATTAGCATCCAGTATATTCTAAAAGTTCTGATACGTGTTAAAATCTATTGTAGAATATGCATTTCTCAGGCGAAGAAACAAATTATGCACCACTTTACGCATACAGGATTTTTATGCTCCAGATTGTGGATATGATGTGAAACGATGCGGTAAAATTATGGGTTTAGATCTCAACATAAAAACTTAATACATGCACCTACAATTATTATACCAACTTACAGTGGTAAGTATAGATATTAATCATCACAATATAGACAGAAGAATTAACACAACAACAGCTATCAATATAAACACACAGATATATATTTAAATCACGACTGAGTGCGCAGAGGGGTGCGATTTGGCGCAATTCCTGTGGCGTTATTGTTATGTGACAACTCAAACTTCCGGTGGTTAGATTACCGGAACTACACGTCTACCGTGCGATACCTGCCATGGATAATTAATGACCTTCGACACACTCTACTTTAATAAGCCACATTTTCCTCATCAAGGTAGATAAACATCATTGAGAAACACATTACTCCCATATACTTTAATCACGTTATCACACAAAAAAAGTCTGGACCCAGCAAGTGCGTTATGGTAGTGAATTATCATAAAAATGTTTATAATAACTACCTACATAATATGCCTTTTTAGTGAATTTTCGTAGAAAAAATTCGCTAATAGAGAGCTCCCGACTTTCCAATTTTGCGCTTTTTAGTGAATTTTCGTAGAAAAAATTCACTAATAGGGAGATCCCGACTTTTGAATTTTGAAATTTTTTTTTGCAAATGAGCGTAAACTAGCACCCTTAGAACCCATATCCGGGGTCAGTTTCAATTTTTATATGTTTATATATATATATATATATATATATATATATATATATATATATATATATATATATATATATATATATATACAGGGTGGCGCATTGAAAACGAAACAGACCGATCTGCGTCCAGAGAAATCTTTTTTTTAAGAAACGCTGAAACACATCAATTTTAATATTGAGGGGGGCATGTTTTGACATATAACTCAACTTTGTCACATCAACCCCTTAAAGGTGGTGATAACAACCCTTATATTTTAAATAGGGAACATGGGTCGAGTGTTACATCAATTGAAAGCTCTTTTTTTCTGAATTCAGCACACAAATTTTTTTGAAAGTTTTATCAACTCGTTTAAAAATTATTGACAGTTGGAGTCGCAAGAACGTATTTCATTCATTGTGATAAGAAATGCACTAATTAGTCAAAT
This sequence comes from Tillus elongatus, assembly GCA_964006375.1. Classification (NCBI taxonomy): domain Eukaryota; kingdom Metazoa; phylum Arthropoda; class Insecta; order Coleoptera; family Cleridae; genus Tillus; species Tillus elongatus. The sequence continues at coordinate 83,350,109 of OZ023262.1, read as the reverse complement.
TTTCGTTAAAAAAACTAAAAAACAAAACCAAACGTTCAAAAATGTTTATTCAGTTAAGTAGTGTTCAAATTGTTGACTACCAGCTTCCATACAAAAGTACAAATTTTGTTCAAAACGAGCTCTGACATTCTGGAGCATTTGTGGAGTTATCAGAAAGAAGTCTAAAGGAGTTAAATCCGGTGATCTAGGGGGCCACTCAATAGCACCTCTACGTCCAATCCATTTCTCTGGAAACTCTCTGTTCAAAAACTCCCTAACACGTGAAAAATGCGGAGGAGCTCCATCTTGTTGAAACACTTAATTGATTTTCTTGATAGCGATCATCATTTTCAACAATGTCAATTAGTAGAGGGTAAACGATATCTTCTAGTAACTCCAAATACGGTTCGCCACTCAAATTGCCATCAAGAAAAAAATCGTCCGATTAAACGGTCTCCAAAAATGCTAGTCCAGACATTCAATTTCTGTGGAGTTTGAGTGTGGACTTCCTAAAAATTTCTCGTCTGAAAAACAGATATTTAATAGAAAGTTCCCGTTATCAGCTATTCGTGCAATCATAACTTCACAAAACTCCAGCCGCCGATCAAAATCATCTTCATTCAGTTGTTGTACAAGATGAATTTTATACGGGTGAAATTTATGATGCTTCAAAATTCGCTGAATAATTCTTCTTTTGATGTTTGAAACAGTGGTCAATTTTCTCGTGCTCAAAGTTGGGTCTGCAGCAATTTGTCCTAAAACTTCAATCTCAGTAGTCTCATTTCTAACCGGAAATTAACGTTCAGGATCCCGTTTTTTGTTGGCTACTGAACCACTTTGTCGAAACTTTGCAACTAACTCCAAAATGTATTTTCTGTTAACATGTCTGTTCGGATGTCGTTCATTAAACAAATTTGCGGTACGGTTGGCACAGTCATCGTTTTTGAAAAAAAGAGTAATTATTCCAACTCTTTCTTCTACAGAATACACCAATGTGAAATTAATTTTCGGTAGTATTATCAAGTATCAAACCGACCGATAAACTGAAATAATAAACCCCATTTCTCTCATTCCGATAAGAAATGTTCTGATAGTCAATTTTTTTGTTTACAAACCAACAAAACAATGACTATCAGTACATTTCTTATCGGAATGAGTAAAATACGTTTTTGCATCTTCAACTGTGAATAATTTTTAAACGAGTTGATAAAACTTCCAAAAAAATTAGTGTGCTGAATTCAGAAAAGAAAGAGCTTTCAAATGATGTAACACTCGACCCATGTTCCCTATTTAAAACATAAGGGTTGTTAACACCACCCTTATGGGGTTGATGTGACAAAGTTGAGTTTTATGTCAAAACATGTCCCCCTCAATATAAAAATTGACGTGTTTCAGCGTTTCTTAAAAAAAATTCTCCTGACGCAAATCGGTGTGTTTCGTTTTCAGTGCGCCACCCTATATATATATATATATATATATATATATATATATATATATATATATATATATATATATATATATATATATATATATATATATATATATATATATTTGTGTGTGTGTGTGTATCACACCGATAACACAAAAAATAATAGGCCGATTTTGATAATATTTGGCATGTTCCTTCCTTTTGTAAATGGCTTCGATAAGTTCGTTATTAAGGAAAATCGGACGAGGTTTTCCGGGAAAATTTTGAGTTTTCATTAAAAAAAAATTATCTCAAAAAATAAAAAAAGCTATGATAACCAAATTTGATTGGTAGGTTTAGGATATAAAAAGTAAACTATATACCAAAATATAGATTTCTACGTTGCAAGAAACAAATTTATAATAAAATATTTTGTGCCAGATCATTGCTATGAAAATTCACTACCATAACGCACTTGCTGCGTCCAGGCTTTTTTTCTAATGAGCACGAACTAGGACCACGAGAACCCAGTCCGGGGCCAGTTTTAATATATATATATATATATATATATATATATATATATATATATATATATATATATATATATATATATATATATATATATATATACATATACATATACATACATATATATATATATATATATATATATATATATATATATATATATATACATATACATATACATATATATATATATATATATATATATATATATATATATATATATATATATATATATATATATATATATATATATATATATATATACAGGGTTCCCACTCGTCTGGAAAACCAAAGTCAGGGAATTTGTAGAAGAATTTTGTCAGGGAAATCAGGGAAAATTTTGAAAAAATTGTGAAAATTGACTAAGAATCAGGGCATTTTTCTCCCTGCCCGGGAAAAATTGTTTGTTTCCTTTTTGTGATAAATAATTGAAATAATGTGTTTGCTTTTGTTAAATTCTGAACCATTTATTTAATGATTTATTTTTCCACAAAACCACACAACAATTGTTTTTTTGGGTTCATTTGTCAGTTTGTATTTGAAATGGAAAGAGTCTGTTACCATGAGGCGAAGACCTACTGTATTCTGTAGTAGTGTATTACACATATTGGGGGTAAATTGTAGAAGATCAACGTCAGGGAAATAGATGTTGACATGTCAGGGAAATCAGGGAAAAGTCAGGGAAATTGATATGCTGTTTTTAGTGCTTACCCTGATATATATATATATATATATATATATATATATATATATATATATATATATATATATATATATATATATATATATATATATATATATATATATATATATATATATGGTTCTTCAACTGACGACGCAACATAGGGATTTGCATGCAAATTTTTATATGCTCGATATAAAATATTGGTTTCCGTGGTTATTTTAGAGCAAAATTGTGTTAGATTTTTTTTTAAAGCGTCACATTAGACGTCTATTGCGCTAGTATGCTTTATTTTTCACATCATATTTTTTAAATGATCAAATCATATAAAGGAAAACAGGAGTTCCATTAGTAAAATCTACTACTCTAGGCAGAGAAAGATTTGTTAATAATATCACAAACCTTCATACAATAAATTACACAATTGAAGGGAAAGTTCAAATTATAAAATATCCTATAAGCTCCTCCTAGCTGATGCAAAGTATTTGCGAGTCCGGAAAAGGGAAACCTAATTTTTTGAAGCCGCTTCTGCAATTGATGTGACATGTTGGTGCCAATTGAGATTTCGATCCACAGAAATGCCAACAAGTGAAAATGACTCATTACTTTGAATAACTTGGTTGTTCCTTGTGATGGGTCTAGGGCTGGTGTATCTGAAAAAGATATCAAGACTGTGATTTGGTGGGGTTGAATTGTACAAGATTTCTACTTCCCCAGTCTAATATTTCTTGGAGATCCATGGAGACAGAACCCTCCATGAGTCTGCGATCCTCATCCAATTGGGCTCAAGAGACAGGCTTAGAATATTGTATATTTAAGTAGAGGGTACTGTCGTCCGCGTAACTGTGAACTGGGTGGAATGTGCTAGAGAGGAGGTCATTGATGTGGAGAAGAAACAAAGTAGGGGCTAAAGCTAAACCTTGAGGAACTGCATTAATTGAATACAGTTTAGAGGAATGGCCAGCCACGACAACAGAAATGCTTGGAGAGGAAATTTGCTGTCCACGTACAGAGTTTTGGTGGTAGGCCATAGGCCGGTAGTTTATTAAGCAGCGCTGCCTGCCAGACCTGGTGGAATGCTTTGGATATATCTAGAGCGACAATCTGGGATTCACCGTGTAGTTCCATAGACTTGTTCCAAGAATGGGTGCAAAGGAAAGGAGGTCGGCAGTTGATCTGCGCTGACGGAATCCATACTGCCTGTCGTGGATTAGACTGTGTTTTTCAAGAAATTTTACTAATTCGGTGTTTATATATTTTTCCATTACTTTAGAGACGACTGAAAGGAGAGAAATAGGCCTGTAGTTGCTGCGAAGCGCTTTGGATCCTTTCTTGGGGACGGGTTGTACTCGAGCAGTTTTCCAGTTACTAGGGAATATGTCTGAAACAGACGAGTCAGGACAGGAGCAAGTTCTGGTGCGCATTTTTTGAGAACAATTGCTGGGATCTCGTCAAGGTCAGAGGCTTTCCTGGTATTAAGAGAAGAGAGCATCTTTCGTACCTTTTTAGTTTTGAAAGTGATATCCGTCATTTTATGCGCGACATTGGAGACTGTTGGTGGTTGAACATTTGGAGGTGGGTTGCGAGTAGAATTGCCGGCGAACAACAAGGCAAAAAGTTTAGCCTTGCCCAGGGCGGTAGAAACAATTTCATCCCCTGAGACAAGAAGTGGGAACCTGCTCTTGCAGAAATTATTCCCAATAGATTTAGCAAGAGTCCAGAAGGGTTTGCTGCCGCTGGAGCTTAAGAGAACTTTGTTTTTGATGTGGTTATTAAACGAGTTTTTTGCCTCAGAAAGAATGCGGACTTAGCGGTTTCTTGCGTCGTTAAATGCTTGACGGTTTTCTTGACTGGGATTGTGTAGAAGCTTTTTGTGAGCTTTGACCTTTTCAAGTCTGGCCTTGTCACAGGATTTAGAGAACCAGGGCTTTTGAAGGGCTGAAGAGGTTTTCTGTGTATGTGGAATAAATAATTCCATGCCAGCTTGGATAATTTCGGTGACGTTTTGTTAGATATCAGAGGGGTCAGGATGAGAGAAGCAGACAGACGCCCATGGAAATGAGGAAAAGTAATCTCGCATTTCGTCTCAGTTCGCGGAGTTGTAGTGCGAAACGATACGTGGGTGTGATGACTGTGTGACCTCGGGTTGCATTGCACAGGAAGCAGTGACCATGCCGTGGTCTGAGCAACCCAGGGGGGCGATGACTGACATCTTATAGCAGTCGGGATTTGTAGTAAGAAGGAGATTCAAGGGATTTGAGCTGTGTGGTGGGATGCGAGGAAAGTAAGTAGGTTCCTGACCCCTATTGGCTAAAAAATTTCTGACTGCAAAGGCCTCCGCTGCTCTTCCTTGTGGATCGGTTTTTGAAGATCCTAGCCATTCATTATTATGTACATTGAAGTCGCCAAGAATAGTGACCTCGGAGGAAGGATATTCAGAAATCAGATGGTCGTTTTTTTCAGAAAGGTAGTCAAAGAGCTGGACAAAGTTGTTGTCAGACGGTGACCAGTAAATGCAACAGATGAATTTAGTTGCAGCCCTGAGAGAGAGTTTTATCCACAGTATGTCTTTTCTTCCAGCTTCTAACTTGGGTAGTCTGGTGCAGGGTATGCGCACACGCCTCCATGCAATCTAATGGAAGTAAGGAGCTCATACCCCGGGAAATTAAGGTGATTAGTGGCTGTTTTGGCACTGATTTTAGTTACGGTGAGGAAGAGGAGTTGGGGCCTATTAGCCTGGAGGAAATGGTGGACGGAGTTCAGGTTAGAATTTAGGCCACATATATTTGAGAAAGATATGTTAAATCCGCTAATGGAGGATATGTTAAATTTGATATTAACCCAAGGTTGGTTTGCCAGGAAACCAGTTTTCTCAGAAATATTTTAATTTTTTTTGCATAAAATTGTTGTACACTTTTTGTAAACAATAAAGTTATTTTGATGAAATATGGTTAATTGTTCCTACTATCTAGGTTATATAACGTACTTGCTGCGCCCATACTTTTCTATTCTGCAATAAGCCTAAATAACCTTCCCCATCTTAATTTCCATCAATATAAATAGGTCCAATAATATGCCTGCCGAAAATTCAGCATCAAACATTGACTTTTTGAGGACATTGAGTTCTGGTTTCAATAAATCTTCGTTCATTGATTGTGCTTCAATACATACAGTTTTGCACATTGGGTTCGTTATTCAAGGTGAACGTACTCTCATCGGTAAAGCAAATGTTGTTTAAGAAATCTTTGTCATTATTTGCCACTTACATCATTTGATAATTAAAGTGGCCTCTTCGCTCTCTATCACCATCCCTTAATTCTTGATGGCAGCTGTTTTTGAATGACATATAATTATGCATTTTTAATGTTCTAAAAATTGTTGAAGAATGCTTACTAGTTTCATTAGCAAGTTGCCTAATACTGAGATTTTCATTTTCTTCGATATGCAGTTAAAATCTTCAGAGTTTTTTTTTGGTCACTTGAATTTGCCCTTACTTGATTTCCATTTAATTCTTTGCCGCACTTGCAGTTATTTAAAAGTGTGCTCTTGGTTTCAACCGTTGCAACCAAGCGTTGAACCGTCAATTTATTTGGTATTGGTCTATCTGGATATCGAACACTGAACAAATCACATACATTTTGTAAAGTATTACCGTAATAGGAAATTTTATAATTTGAACTTTTCCTTCGATTGTGTAATTTATTGTATGAAGGTTTCTGATATTAATAACAAATCATGAAAATTACAAATCTTTCTCTGCCTAGAGTAGTATATTTCATGAATCGAACTCCTGTTTTCGTTTATATGATTTGATCGTTTAAAAAAAAAATATGATGTGAAAAATAAAGCAAACTAGTGCACAGTAGGTCTTCGCCTCATGGTAACAGAGGTAATCATTAAATAAATGGTTCAGAATTGAACAAAAAGCAAACACATTATTTCAATTATTTATCACAAAAAGGATACAACACATTTTTCCCGGACAGGGAGAAAAATGCCCTGATTCTTAGTCAAATTTCACAATTTTTTCAAAATTTTCCCTTATTTCCCTGACAAAATTTTATCTTCTATTCTTCTGACTTTTCCTGGTTTTCCAGACGAGTGGGAACCCTATATATATATATATATATATATATATATATATATATATATATATATATATATATATATATATATATATATATATATATATATATATATATATATATATATATATATATATATATATATATATATATATATATATAACTGCTAGAGTACAACCCGACCCCAAGAAAGGATCCAAGGCGCTTCCTAGCAACCACAGGCCCATTTCTCTCCTTTCAGTCGTCTCTAAAGTGATGGAAAAGTATATAAACACCGAATTACTCAAATTTCTTCAAAAACACAGTCTAATCCACGACAGGCAGTATGGATTCCGTCAGCGCAGATCAACTGCCGACCTCCTTTCCTTTGTCACCCATTCTTGGAACAAGTCTATGGAACTACACGGTGAATCCCAGATTGTCGCTCTAGACATATCCAAAGCATTCGACCTGGTCTGGCACGCAGCGATGCTTAATAAACTACCGACCTATGGCCTACCACCAAAACGGTCTACGTGGACAGCAAATTTCCTCTCCAACCGGAGCATTTCTGTTGTCCTGGATGGCCATTCCTCTAAACTGTATCCAATTAATGCAGGAGTTCCTCAAGATTCAGCTTTAGCACCTACTTTATTTCTTCTCCACATCAATGACTTCCTCTCTAGCACATCCAACCCAGTTTACAGTTACGCGAACGACAGCACCCTCCACTCAAATATACAATATTCTAAGCCTGTCTCCTTAGCCCAATTAGATGAGGATCGCAGACTCATTGAGGGTTCTGTCTCCGTGGATCTCCAAAAATATTAGACTGGGGAAGGAGAAATCTTGTACAATTCAACCCAACCAAATCAAAGTCTTGCTTTCTTTCTCATAAGAGATACACCAGCCCTAGACCTATCACAATAAACAACCAAGTTATTCAAAGTACTGAGTCCTTTTCACTTGTTGGCATTTCTGTGGATCGAAATCTCAATTGGCACCAACATGTCACATCAATTGCAGAAGCGGCTGTTAAGAAATTTCACCAGCTAATCTCTATACCTTATATACTTCACAAATAAGACCAAACCTCGAATACTGCTCCCACATCTGAGGTGCCGCTGCCGCTTCTACACTTGCTATCCTGGACTCCATTCAGTTAAATTGGTGACCCTACCCGCACCCAAAGGCTGCCATCCGTTGCTCGCTGACGTGCCGTTGGTGACCTCTCTCTCTCTTATATATATATATATATATATATATATATATATATATATATATATATATATATATATATATATATATATATATATATATATATATATATATATATATATATATGCACGGGCACTGCTCAGAGCAGCTTTCTTCCATAGTTCCTCCACCTGCTGCCCCATCAGATCTACCAGGGGAACAGAGCGAATGCACCCTTTTACTGTCCAGGTCACGAGACATAGAACATCTTGTTATGCTTGCTCTTTTGTCCCGAGGACTTCCAAGTTGTGGAATTCCTTTGCCCGCACATGTTTTTCCTTCTTCCCCAAACCTCCAAACCTTCAAGTACAGAATTAACAAGTTGCCTCTTTCTTCCTTGTTGACACCCACGGTACGATAGTATATATATATATATATATATATATATATATATATATATATATATATATATATATATATATATATATATATATATATAAGATACGAAAAGGAATGCCACATTAGTCAATAAATTTATTTTCTTTCATAAGAATTCAGTGTGATATGTATGTATTGTGCTATCCACCTAGATTATATGATCAAATACTAGATTTTATCTTAACGACAAATACTTGTTTTACCTTTATTTTTGTGTCATCATTTATAATACAATCTGAGACTAATTTAATTGTTACGCTAGTAATAAATAGCTCCTCTCAAAACCTACGAATATTAAAAATTTCAAGTGCAATTAACTGTGAACATTCAGAGTGAAAACTAGCACATATGTACCCGCATTTAAAAACATAAATATTATTTTTATTCCTGCCCAAATTATAAAGTGGATACCAACAAAGCACACTTTCTGATCTAATAATCTTTACCTGCTTTCTACTGTACAATTGTTAATAACTTTATTATTACCCAGATTTGCAAACATCTGCCCAGATTGTACAAGTAGGCATAATAGTCGCACATTTGCCAAATGCTCAATTTTTGCCACCTGTTATGTTTAATTAATGAAATTTAAATCTTTTTGTAAATATTAGTTCCTAGACTATAATAAAATAGCGAAATGTATTCAGTGGGACAACAATACGAGGGAGCATACTTATGCTTCGCCACTGATCTTACGTACTGTACAGCTGTGCCAAGGAAAACTTCTCATCTGGGAAATATCGGAATTTAGAAAAGTCTGGACGCAGCAAGTGCGTTATGGAAGTGAATTTTTATAAAAATGTTTTTAATAGTAAATATGTTCCTATAATACAAGCAGGCATCAATCTGGTTACCGGTATAACCTATATAGTAGAAACAATGTACCTACCATATTTTATCAAAATAACTGATTTGAAAATATACAAAAATTTTCCGAAAACAAACTTAAAATGTTTCCAAGAAAACTGGTTTCGTAGCCAACAAACCTTAGGTTAATAGCAAACTAAATTGATTTATTGAAATTTGAAGCATTTAATGACAATTCGCTACCAAAAGGCATTTACTGCGTCTCGGTTTATCTTCTTACAAACATGCGTCATATTTCGATAAAAAATGAAAAATGCAATAATATTACGAACGTAAAACTATGTTCGAAAACAAAAATTTTAGGTATCACCAACGACTTATGGGCCAGCCTGTGATTGTCACACTAATTTTATAAGATGTAGCTCAAGACACTTTATAATTAACGTATACAACTTTTTCTCGTATCTTGTATAATAACAAATATTGAGCTTTACCGAAGAAGTGCGTAATATAAGCGTAATATATGTAAAGAGATAAAAACCGAAACTAAATCCGGATATGAATTCTAAGGGGCCTCATTTGAAGAAATCTTTTTAAAAATCAAAAGTCGCTGTCTCCTAAAATTAGCTAAAAATTATAGACCGTTAAACCATAAACTTAATTAATACTACCGCCAAAGCATCAGAGAAAGGGTCTATCTGAAATGAAATTTCTGGAAATATTTTAGTAAAATGAAGGACAATGGCGGTTGAAGCTGAAAATTAGGGGTTTGCAGAACACTCTTCTTGCGTTATTTCCTTTCATAATCCGTATTTGTTTCATGTTCTTTGTCTAAATGTTGCGAATTTTGACGTTTCAAATCGCGACTTTGACTTTTGAGGAAAACTCCAATTTTTTTCTTTAACTGCCCATAAATTTTTTGTCTTCAAACTTACATACCTAAATTTTGGTACATGGTTCACTCTTTATAATACAAACACGCGTACTAAATTTGGTTGGCCTTACTTTGTTACTTCCTTAGACATACTTTTTTCCGAAAGAAAACACAAAATTATCCGGGAAAACCTGGACCGATTTTCCTAGTTAACGAACATATCTAAGCCACTTACAAAGGGAAGGTACGTACCAAATTTAATGAAAATCGGCTTATGATTTTTGAGTTATCGAAGCGATCCATATATATATATATATATATATATATATATATATATATATATATATATATATATTATATATATATATATATATATATATATATATATACAGTGTATCCCAAACTGGATGGGAATGTTTTGCCATCTCCGTTATTATTAGAGATAGGGAGACGGTTAAATTAGCAATGTTTTGTAGAATTTCATGCTCGCTCCAAATATGACTTGTATTTTGCCATGTCGCTTTCGTTTTCGAGTTATTTTGAAAAAAAGAAAAATTGTCGATTTATTTTTTCTTCAATATATAAGTAGGTTTCATCTGACATGTCTAAAACTTGCACATTATCAGGACACTTTTTACGGTGTAATCTTTTTGTGCTATTCTCAACTTTGGATTGTCATTTGTTTTTGAGCTGCAGGTATTAACGTTTGTTTTTATTATGACAGCCATATTGGATTTTTTGCTCATGTGATAGCCTGTGAAAAGAGCTTTCCAATGATGTACAACGTGCTTGAGAAATCTTGTAGTTGCACTGACAATTTTGAGAAAAACCGTTTTGAGGATAGTAGGCTATGAAATCCAATACCAGAAAACAAATGACAAAAAAAAGTGTTCAAAAGCAGTAGGCCATGGAGTCTAACAATACACTTCTACTTTTAACATAATTTTCCGTAATGATTCACGATAAAAAAATATTGTGATTTAATTTACAATACTTAATTAGGTAATAATGCTAGGTAATATTATGTGAAACAGTTTAATAACGAAACCCGGCAATAACAAATAGAAACTTAAACTCCACAAAACAGCACAATTAGAAACGGAACTCAACAAATAATAAAATATAAACTTACACTAAATAGAACATTGTTCAATATGGCTACCGTTTTGTTCAATGCAATTTATACACCTTTTTGAAACATACCTGCAAATTCTGGTGAGGGTGTTTTGGTTAATATGATTTATAGCTTCCGTGATTCTGTTTCGTAATTCATTCATATTTTGTGGTGGATCGAATTTATACACATCATTCTTCAGAGTACCCCAAAAATAAAAATCCATGGGTGTTATATCAGGACTTCGAGCACACCAATGTACCGGGACACTGTTACAAATGACACGATTATTAAAATTTTGGTACAAACATTCTTTGACGAGCTTTTTTGTAAGCTGGACCAAATCTCGTCTAAATTATCATGAACTCTTCTAATTGTTGGAAAGATATCATTTCTCAATAGATTCAGATACCTTTCCCCAGTTAAATTATTTTCAAAAAAGAACGGACCAACAATGATGTTACCTGAATTTTTTTTAAATGAACTGTCTAATCTACAAACAAAAATAACAGTTTTTTACCTAATAAGCCGCACCAAACATCAATACCAAATCTGTCTTGCAATCGTCTTTCTTCCTTTAGATGGGGATTTTCATTTGCCCAATAAAGCCTATTATGGCGGTTACACACTACAATTTGTAAATCTGGATTCATGAGTCCATATTATTTTCAAATGAAAATTTTCATCTTGTCCTTAATACCATCTGCAGAATTGAAGACGCTTAGGGTAATCGTCAACATTTAAGTCTTGTACGATTGTAGGTTTGTATGGATGGTAATGACTTTGTTTTATACACGGTGTACCGTACTTTTTGGAACGTCAATTTGTTCACCATAAAACCGAACAGATTGGGGAGGGTTTTCGTTTGTAACATGTAAGACGGCATTATTTCTTTCTTCATTTCTAGGCATTGGTAGTTTCTTTGCGTGGAGGCTACCGTCGTTCAGTAGACTGGTCACTATCCTGCGAAATATTTTGGTGTTTGGTTGTCGTCTTTCTGGGTAGTTGTTTTGATATGAATTTGCAGCTGCCTCAGTATTTCGGTTAGAATGAATATAACAATCCAGCATGTCAAAATATTCTTCATTACTGAACATATTGTTGAATAATATTTAAAATAAACAGGAAACAAACTATTTAGTACAACATTTTAAGCAACTTGTTAAATACACCACAAATTGTTCAGATAATTAAGAATGACAGTATTCTTAATTGTCGCCATAGTGTTACATCCATAGCAACCTTTCTTCTGTTGTTTTTCAAAAAAAGGTGCGAATGGTCTGACGACCGCAGCCATGAAAGAAGACAACACACACACACGTTGTTCTTCAGTTGAGTTACGTTTAAAAATCAAACAATTTTCAAAGGCGTCTTCGTAAGTCATAAATCTGCTTTTTATTGAGTTCTGTTAGTAAATTTAGTTATTTACTCGGTTAACCTATTTAATAAAATTATAAAATTTTTTTAGGATAATGTTGTAATGTAAAATATCATTTGTAATAATGGGCCAATTCATTGGTGTGCTCAAAGTTCCTCTTTTTTATCGTGAATCATTACGGAAAATTGTGTTAAAAGTGGAAGTCTACTTAGACTCCATGGCCTACTGCTTTTTTAAAACTTTTTTTGTCATTTGTTTTCTGGTATTGGATTGCATAGGCTACTATCCTCAAAACGGTTTTTCTCAAAATTGTCAGTGCAATTGCAAGATTTCTCAAGCATGCTGTACATCATTGGAAAGATCTTTTCACAGGCTATCACATGAGCAAAAAAAAATCCAATATGGCTGCCATAATAAAAACAAACGTTGATACATGTAGCTCAAAAACAAATAACAATCCAAAGTGGAGAATAGCACAAAAAGATTACTCTGTAAAAAGTGTCCTGATAATGTGCAAGTCTTAGACATGTCGGATCAACGCCTACTCAGATATTGAAGAAAAAAGAAATCGACAAATTTTCTTTTTGTTTCAAAATAACTCGAAAACAAAAAGAGGCAGCGCAAAATACAAGTCATATTTGGAACGATCATGAAATTCTACAAAACATTGTTAATTTAACCGCCTCCCTATCTCTAATAATAACGGAGATAGCAATACATTCCCATCCAGTTTGGGACACCTGTATATATAAACATATAAAAATTGAAATTGGCCCTGGATGTGGGTTCTAGGGGGCTATTTTAAGAAATTTTTTTAGAATTCACAAGGCGAGATCTCCTCATTAGTGATTTTTTTTATAATTTACTAAAAACTTATGATTGAAAATATGTTGGTTCGCCCATTTCAAACATTTATGATCCAACAACATTTTGGAGATAACTAAAGGGCTGTAGCTCTGTTAGGAAGCATGTTTGGATTCTAAGTGCTTGAGGTCAAATACACATATAAAATTACCTCTAGTATTTGGTTTTCAGGTTTGTCAGTGAAGTTTGTAGACACCTGTAGATATTCGGAAAATGTAGACGAGGATTTTCAAAACAGATAACACGGTGGCAAGAAATGCATTTAGAGATGTAGTTAGTTGTTTTACGTAATTTAGTAGTAAGATATTACCTGCTTAACTAACTACATACATAATTTGTTTAACAGAACTAACAAGCGTAATTAGATACTCCAAGTGAGTAATACAATATGATAACAGGTGACACAGGACGTGGCCGATCTAATAATAAATCTGCTGTTATCGATATCGATATCCTTTAAATCTATCAGATAATATTGTCAACTTTAATTCTTTTCTCTGCTGAATATTTTAATGGTATTGTCGCTCTGAAATAGGTATTCAAATGCAACGCCGGTTGTACACTAAGTACCTACTTCAACTGCATTCTGCGAATTCAATTATTACAATTGACTCTATAACGTTGATGCCGTTTCCAATTACATATTTAAAACATTTAAATAAGTAGGTATTTACTTTAATAAAATATCATTCAAGACATGAAAACTACGCTTGCATGTGTAGTTGACACGCAGCTATGACAGCGAATTTTATGATCTTACCTATTTTCAGTTCTTGCAAAATCCTCTGGAGATGTTTCGAATCGGAAACAAAGCACTAAACACTATTTGAACTACACAACCACCTGCTGTAACACCTCGTGCACCTATGACAGGATGACAGCAAAGTATTTGTTTTGTATTATAACGGTTTCGCGCATGTTCGTGGCCAACGCCAGCGGTTGTTAGTTGTTGCTTGGTTGCTTTTTACTTTTCACCTTATATTATGAACATACTCTAAGCTTTTTACGATGAATCCAGATTATGCTACCATTAAGTAAATCTTATCTCTTTTTACATATTGTTTAAAAGCTTTTAGAAGAAACACTTATTGAAAAAGAGGTAAGAGAATGTATAGTACTTAATTTTCTTCTTCATCTATAGGTACTTAACCACAAGCAGGCAACCTGTTAATCTATCCTTGATTAAAGTCAGTTTAGGTGGTTGCATAAATCCAGCAAGCTCAGCGTGTGCCTAGTGACTTTCTCACCATATACGCACATGAATTTTCCAAAAAATTTAGAACCAGGTAAAATATATTGTTCGGGTTGCATTTAACGTTGCTGAATGCTGAATAATTGTCTGGCGTCTTTGAATAATGCTACTGTAACCAAATATATGTATTTTGATGCACCTTTTATTTTATGATCTTAATAAATAATAGAGATTTTTTACTTTTAAATGACTGAACTAATGGGTTAAACAAACAAACAAAAATCACAAGGAAGGTATGTTTAAGTTTTTTGGAGCCAATTACAAAACATTTTATATAGCAAATGGATAAACCAACAATGAAACAACAAGTAATTGGTACCTTACCTACTTACACAGGCTGTACCAATTAAAACTGAGAAGTGGTGTTGGAGAAAGGAGGATTAAAAAGAATATAAATAGGTAATACCTACATTCGATAATGTGCGGATTAGAAAATATTTGTTTCATATAATGAAGATGAGAGCTGAATTGGATTGGAGAGACAGACGCATCAATCTATATAAAAGTATGGACGTTGCGAATTTTCATAACATTTCAAATACATAACGTAACTTACCTTCATTGGCGTATGCTGGTGATCTAGTTATAATGGTTAGGGACAAATATGAGGAGGAACTAGCAAGTACTCTTCAAGAGGCACTAAATGTAGTGAATGATTGGTGTCGGAGGGAACAGATATCTGTGAACCCCCACAAAACGATCATTGTTCCATTTACCAGAAGAAGAAGGCTGGATAAATTAAAACCACCTATTCTTATGGGGGAAACGATTCCATTTACGGAACAAGCAAAACATTTGGGGGTTACCCTAGATAAGAAGCTCAACTGGGACGTACAGTTAGAGAATGTAATCCGTATGGCTAAACTGTCCCTGTGGACATGCCGTAGAATCTGTGGAAACAACTAGGGAACAAACCCCCAACAGATGTACTGGCTCTATGTAGTGGTTATCAGACCAATGATAGCATATGGAGCCATAGTTTGGTGGCCCAAAGCACTTCGTGGTATCGCGAGGGCCAAACTGGCTCATCTACAGAGACAAGCTTGTCTGATGATAACGGGAGCGATAAGCACCGCACCATTAGCCGCTCTGGAGCTCCTCCTTAATATTCCACTTCTTCACATATGGCTGGAGAGGGTGGCGAGGTGGACAACGTACAGATTAAAACAAACGGCCGACAGCATGCCGAAGGAAATTAGTCTGGGAGGGTCCAGACTCCTTGATGACATTGAGGGTCATGAGATTCCGGGAATGGTCTCAGACTTGATGCCTACAAAGATCAGTAGAGATCTGTCTTTCAAGACCGTCCTCCCGGAAAGGGAGGACTGGGGACGAAATCAAACGACCCTATTGAGAGCTGATCTCTGCTGGTATGCTGACGGCTCCAAAACCAATTTGGGAGTAGGAGCCGGCGCATATGGGGGCAACACCGATGCTAGACTATTAACTAGCCTCGGCAAGTACGCAACCATACACCAGGCAGAAGTGCATGCCATCGAGATGTGTGCAAGGGAATGCATAGGAAACCAGTGCACACACAAATCGATAAAGATATATACAGATAGCCAAGCTGCATAAATGCTCTTGGTTCCTACCGTTGCAATTCAAAAACGGTATGGAGTTGTAAATCTGCCCTTAACGAACTGGGCAGCTGTAATGAGGTGTCACTGGTCTGGATACCGGGCCACTCGGACCATGATAGCAATGTTGCGCCCGACGCGCTTGCCAGGAGTGGTGCCCAGAGGGACTTTATCAGACCAGAAGCGGTCCTGGAGATAACATCATGCACAGCAAAACGCAACTTAAAGACCTGGACAGAAAGAATGACAAGCCAGCAATGGTAAAATCTGCCAGGATTAGCTCACTCTAAGGCCTTCATAAATGGCCTGTCTGAGTCAGGGGCTAAAAAACTTCTAGAGTTAAACAGACAACAACTGAGTACTCTAGTCGGCCTGTATACAGGACACTGCCGCTTGCGTCACCACATGCACCGTCCGGCGGCGGGCAGGACTAGATACCTGCTCTTTGGCAAGACAAAGCTTGCTCCATCTGGATCAACTTTCGCCCACAAAGATTATCGACCTCTGCAGGAGGCTGGCTTTGTTGGGCGAAATATAGACCCACTCACATTCATAAACCTAACCTAACCTAACCTACCTTCATGGGCCCTGCTTGGGAAAACGTATTTATGTTAAATTGCGTCACCGATTAGATCATTTAATATATTCATCTTTGTTTATTCTGTTTAACTTCTACTTCTAGTATTTTCTTTTTTAACAACAATGCATAAATATCATTAGCGACATTTTCCAAATTATGTCGAATATGATTCTTGAAAAACTTGAATTACCACTTATTCAACACAATGGATTTGTAACATAAAATAAAAATAAATAAGATAAAAACTTGCACTTTTCCAGGGAAACATTCTACATTCGGAAGTGACCAACGAACTTAGCCCATGGAAAGAATTGTCGAAGTGTAAAAAAAATTAAATTCTCTATGGCGTAGATTGTTCTCAAACCATGTTGTATGTATATATATATATATATATATATATATATATATATATATATATATATATATATATATATATATATATATATATATATATATATATATATATATAATATAAATATATGAAGTCTGAAACTGATATCGCATATGGATTCCAAAGGCTCTAATTCTCGTTCATTTGACGAAAATTCTTTACTAAAAGTCACAATGATATACGTATATTAACGGATATAAAATTAAAGCTAAAATAAGGAATGGTGTACGGAAAATCCCAAAAAAAATATGTTTACGAAAACTAATCTGTTTTGATGAAATTTGGTACACATATGGCCTTCATAGAAGGTTATACACATACCAAAATTGAGGGTGCCATGTTAAGATGCAAATAAGTTATTGGTGTTAAAAATAATATAATAATGAATTTTCATAAGAATTGTACACTATATTAGTACGGTGTATTCCTAAAATTAATACTTGGAACTTACGCAGAGATTAAAGATCGGTCTTAAAGTCCCTAATACGCGCTCATTTGAAGAATTTTTTCGAAAGTTTCGAAATATCTTTTGTTCTAGCTCCTTTTGAGAAATACCCAAAAGTAAATCTTCTATGGAGCTTTTTAAAAACGAATTCACTGTCAGTGAATTTTTTTTACTAAAAATTCACTAGTAACAACAATAAAAAAAATGTCTGCTGAAAATTATAATTTTAGACTCAAAAGTTGACAAATATATGCGGCTTTTTAAAGAAAAATATTAGATCTTGGCCATCCAAACGTTTGAAATCTGCGAACACTATTGTTTCTGCCAAATATTAAAGTGAAAGATGTAAAAATGTTAATTGCACTGAATGGGAACCGAACCCGGGCCGTCTGCGTACAAGGCGAGCATTCTACCACTGAACCAGAGATGCGCTAATAAAAAATTTGTTTACGTGACAGACAAGTTTCTGCCCAGGGAAATGTTATATTATATTAAAAGTAAACAGTTAATTAGATACTTAATTGAATTGTGACTGTTTCGATCTTAGATGACGTCTTATGTTTAAGTGTAAAGATAAAAGAACAAACTGTTTTAAAATCATATTTATAGAGGCGCGAGTTGATTTTGTTAACAATATTTATTTCATTTTTTCGTACCTGTCTTCCCATATGAAACTTACCAAATCATGGTTTCGCAAAAACCTCAGATTTTTTAAATAAAAGCTATATTCCCTTAAATATTTATTTACTGCCCTCCTTAAACCTGATATTTCCACTATATGCTACGCGTCTAAAACTTTAATTGGGGCCGTTCATCGGGCCTCAAATATAGTGCATTTTAAAAATTTATTTAATCTTCCACTTTTTTAAATTTTTTATCATCTGTCATTCTAATGTCGCAATTGTTGACAAATGATTCAAATGGTTCTTGTATTTTTGTCCGAGATTTCTTTATTGCATGTTCGGGTATATTGTTTCGTTATTGTTGATGTATGATTTATGCCTTTTGTATGAATCAATCTTGGCATGCCAGCTAACTACCCTGTCATGACAGCTGCCAGAGAGCGGGGAATAGAGGAAACCTGTTGCAGGTAGATCGGCTCCATGCTTAGGGACAGAGCGGTGTTTACCTCACTCGCGGGGAGACTCTGCTGGCAAGTGTCGCGGCGGAGTGCCCGCAGGGTAGCGCTCTGTCTCTCCTGCTCTGGTGCATAGTCGTGGATGCTCTGCTGCGGAGGCTCGGGAAGGGGTACGAAGTACATGGCTACGCGGAGGACATCGTCATCATAGTCAGAGGAAAGGTTACACATGCAGTCTGGGAGCGCATGCAGCCATCACTGAATGTGGTGGGAAGCTGAAGCTGCACTGTTAGCCAAGGGCTTGGAGTTAGCCCTGAGAATGTGACCGTTATACCATTTACGAGGAGGAGAAAGTGGAAGGGGCATAGACCTCTGACATAGGAACATTCCTATCGCCAGGAAGCTAAAATAACTTGGGTTATTAGTGGACTCCAAGTTAACCTGGAACGGCCACATTCAAAAAATACTGCGCAAGGCATTAAGGCAGTCACGACACTAGCCGTCACCAGACGGCTATATGGAAACCCGTGGGGACTAAGACCTAGTATGGCCCACTGGCTGTACACAAGGGTGGTCAGACCATCGTTAACATACGCAGCCCCTGCCAGAAATGACTTATAGAAATACTATTAAAACGTATAAGAAACCAATGTGGTTTGACTAGTCTGTATAAGGTTAATGGGAAATGTATGTGGAAGGGTTGTGAATTATATGTGGATTTGTACGGAATTTCCTTTCTATGAATACCACATAGAAATCCATAAAGTAGTCTATGCGGTATTGTTTGGTTTCTATAAGAATCATTTGACGAAAAAATTGAATATGCCACGGAAATCCGTCTAAGATGACGATTTCAAAGCACCAATCAGAATCACAAAAGCTTAACTGTTACGTCATCGGTATTGGTGAATATTGCTCGCTGATTTGCCGAGAGTCATTGTCAACTGTTCAACAAGCGTGTTTTATGCTTTCGAAGTTTTGATGCTTGTAAGTACAAAATACTTTAATTTATTCCAAATAATTATCTTGTTTAACTATTACAAACATTAGTTAAACCTGTGTTCTAATTAACGTGCGTAAGGGACGTCATTGTCATGTTTTAGATTGGTAAAACTCACAAGTTTAATTGGTGCTATTTTCATTACTGCTTTGCTGGCCAAAGAACGCCGTTTCGACTATAGTTCGTTTTAGCGAAAAGGAAAATATACATCAAACTCACATTTTCTTTTAGATTTCGACCTCATGAATCAATCAATCAAGTCTTTCGCGATGTAAATTTATCATTAACAAAATCATCGAATTCAATGTTAACCTAACCTCAAAATTTAAATCGTTTCTTTTTGCTTGACTTTCATATCTGATTTCCACTGATTTAAGCACTAATCACATATAATAACTGCTTAGAATGATTGACCCTAATGTATACAACTATATAGATAATAAGCATTTATGACAGGTTATGTTGCATTATAATTGTTGGCAGGAGTTTTGTTTCAGATTCCAACCAACCAGATTCAGATTACTCTATGAAATTTTAAGGATCTATATGGAGTTCCGTTTGGAAGGATTCTATATGGATTTCCATACTATTGTGAGAGAGTTTATGTGGAATTCCATATAAGCTAGCATATTTTTCCTATTTAATTATGGGTTTATATGGGGATTTCCATATGAAACGCCTGTATATTTATATGGAAAATCATATAGGATTCGTATGTGGTTTTTGTCAGATTTCTGTTTGAAATACTCATATTCAACCATATAGAGACCCATAAGTTTTTTTATATGTTTCTATGTGGCATTTCTGGCAGGTGCACTATGGTGGCCCAAGGTGATGCAATCCAGTACCAAACAAAAACTGGGCAAGATTCAAAAGATGGCTTGCCTAGGCATCACAGGGGCCATGACCTCAACCCCAACAGCCGCCATGGAGGTCTTGTTCGATCTGCCCCCCCTTACATTTAGTCATCATGGGGGAGGCCAGGCAGGAGCTACACAGACTAGCCTGCAATGATAGACTGAAGGCCAACCAAGACTGGAGGGGCCACTGCAATATAAGTGAGATCATGAAGGAGCCCATGCTTGAAATGAGTCCAGACTTCGCGAATCCGCGCGGACGGCAGCTTTGCAGTAGTAATCCCCGTTCACGAGGCATGGCGGGGGCAGTAGTCGGGCCTGTTTCGGTCGCTCTCGTCTGGTTCAAGGATTGATTTGGCGGGGAGCGTGGGACGGAGGCTGGTTGTCTACTCTGAATGACCGAGAATAAGTCACAGTATTTCTCTCGGGGTTCACACAACGGTTTTTCAGGCGGAAATGTACGCAGTATTACACTGCGCACGAGATAACGAGATAAGGGGCTACACCAACAAGCGAATCTTCATAGCTATAGACAGCCAGGCAGCCCTTAAGGCTATAAGTAGCCTACGCGTCAACTCCAGACTGGTTAGTAAATGGCGAGGCAATATGAGTGACCTGGCCGGGCACCCCATCTGGGTGCCGGGAGAATCGGGGGCCAAAGGCGCCGAAGTGGCTGACAGACTCGCGAAGAGAGGATCAGCGGAACCATTTATGGGACCAGAACCGGTTCTAGGCATGACGTAGAGCACTGCCAGAGGATCAATTAAGTCCTGGATCAGAAACCAACACAAGGTATACTGGGCGCAGATTGTCCAGGGTTTAGACAGGCGAATACATTAATTGGGGAACCCAGTTCAAAGAGAGCTGTAGAGCTGCTAAATCTCTGCAGAAGATAGCTCAGGAACAAGGCTCCTGGCGGGACACATGGTTGTCAAGGAACACCTGCAAAAAATGGGGTAGTTCGAGGGGGAAGAATCAGCCCAGCACATCCTATGCTAGTGTAAAACTCTGGACCGTAAAAGACAACTGATCTACGGAGAGCACTGGAGACAGAGCAATTTAAAACTTGGCCCTACCAGCTGCTGTGCAGACTAGTTCAAGGCATAGTGATTCTGATTCTGAAATGGGTAGAGTAAAAAAGGTATAGGGCATGCACAATAACTCAAGGGCTGTCCTGTCTGTCAGGCATTGGACTTTACCCACTTAACTCATTTCAATATCTTGCAGATTTTTTAGTGAATTTTTATTTTAAAAAAATCACTAATAGAGAGGTATCGATGGTGAGACTTTGCAAATTTTTTTTCAAATGAGCGCGAATTTGGGCCCCTAGAACCCATATCCGGGGTCAGTTTCGATTTTTATATGTTTATATATATATATATATATATATATATATATATATATATATATATATATATATATATATATATATATATATATATATATATATATATATATATATATGTATATATCCAACCGATAACTCAAAAAATAATTAACCGATTTTGATGAAACTCGGCAAGTGCCTTTCTTTTATTAATAGCTTGGATGAGTGCGTTAGCCAGGAAGATCGGACAAGGTTTTCCGAGAAAATTGTAAGTTTTCTTTCAAAAAAAAATTTTTTTCTCCTAAAATTACCAAGATATTTCGATGAAATTTGGTGCACATATTACTTTGGGAAAGACCTAACTGTGTGCCAAAATTCAGGTTTCTAGGCTTACAGAAAATGGAGATATTCATTTATTTTTAATATCACCGCGTTTCATTGACAATGGCAAACCTGGCTTATATGAGATCTAGTATGTCGTTGCCCGGCAACGGAAAATTTGATATTATTGCACAGGTCTGTTACACGCTTTAACTGAGTATGGTATTAGATTGTTTATATGTTTATCTGTTTCAGTGTGTTATTTGGGAAATTTTTATATACAAGTGCAAATTATTCCCTTGTTAATGTTAGTGGGTGGACTAAACAGTGTTTGTTATGTTTTATCAACACATATAAAGGATCTTAGTTTTACAAAAAGGGCTGATATGCCGCAGGTTAGTTATTTTCTCTCTGATGATTTGGCGGTAGTTTTAGTTAAGTTTACGGTTTAACGTTCCATAATTTTTAGCTAATTTTCTTACAAAAAATTCGTCAATGAGGAGACCGCGGCTTTAGAATTAAAAAATAATAATCTTCAAATGAGCGCAAACTAGGCCCCCTGGAATCCATATCCGGGTTTACGTTCAGTTTTTATCTGTTTACATATATACAGGGTGACGCATTTCTACGGTAAAGCTCAATATAGTTATTATTATACAAGAGACGAGAAAAAATTGTATAAGTTAATTACAGGGTGTCTTGAGCTGCATCTTATAAAATTATTTTGGCATCACCGGCTGGCCCTTAAGCTGGTGATCCCTGCAATTTTTTTTCGAACAGCCTTATTTTATTGAATTTTTTATGGAAATATGTTTGTAACAAAAAAAATCAAGACGCAGTAAGTGCGTTTGGTAGCAAATTTTCATTAAATGCTCAAATTTCAATAACTCAATTTGCTATTAACCTAAGGTTTGTTGGCTAGGAAACCAACATTTAAAGTTTATTGTCGGAAAATTTTTGTAGATTTTCAAACAATAAGTTATTTTGATAAAATATGGCACATTGTTTCTACTATATAGGTTATATCGATAACCAAATTGATGACTGCTTGCATTAAGAAGACATATTTTATATTCAAAGCATTTTTATAAAAATTCACTGCCATAACGCACTTGCTGCGTCCAGACTTTTTTAATTTAGAGAAAATTCCAAATTTTGTGAACCAAATTACTTAAAATTCAACATAGGTATATTTACACAATTTCTAGCTATAAGTAAAGTGTGGTTCCAGTTACTCTAATGCTTTCAAAAATATAGCGTATTCAAAAATATTGTTTGTATATTTTTAGAGGAGAAAAATATCCGTTATAACGAACTTGTCCGCGCTCTTAACACAGTGAAGATATATGCCAAGTTTCGCTCAAATCAGTAGAGTCTTTTTTGAGTTATCGCTCTGACATACATATAGGTATATATAATATAAAAATCCAAATGGACTTTGAATATGGGTTCTCGGGACACTAATTCGCGTCTATTTGGAAAAAAAAATACGAAAGTCGCATCATGGTTACGTTCTTAATGAAAATTTACTAAAAGCTAAGACGCAGCGTATTGGATAATCCATGGTTACATTGCTCGATTATCATTGACAACTACCAGATCTAACTTCAAACTAAGACATTTAATAATCTAAGAATTTAACTATACTGGAATATTCCTTCTCCGTGTGTTAATTGTGTGTAATGCATAATTTAATTGTGTGAAACTGATGCTCAGCAGCATATCTGGCCAAGCACTGCAGTAAAACGTCAATTAAGGAATTGCAAGAAAGTTTCTTTGTGAATTAATTGGCTACCCATTTTAAGCCTATATTAACAAGGTTATTAAAATTAGTAAGATTACTAAAACAAACATTTGTGAAAGTGAGTCTAAAATTATTATGTGAAAACTGGAACCTGTGATGAGCACTGATGAGTACACTTGGAGAACCCAAATCACCACAACACATATTTTAAAGACCTTACGATCGTTTCACTGACAACGTTAGCGTCATTAGAGGGGGAGAAAAAAAGAAAAAAATCATCCTCTGATGACTCGGACGTTGTCAGTGAAACAATTGTAAGGCCTTTAAAATATGTGTTGTGGTGATTCGGGTTCTCCAAATGTACCTAATCTAAAATTAGTTCTAAAAATTAGTTGAAACACACCTATGTAGCAGAAATAGTAAGGTCAGTATATAATAAGTTCTGTGTAATAGGGAAAAATTATATAGTTGGCGCATTGAAAACGAAAGAGACCGATTTGCGTCCAGAGAATTTTTTTTTAAGAAACGCTGAAACATGTCAATTTTAATATTGAGGGGTCATGTTTTGACATAAAACTCAACTTTGTGATAACAACCCTTATATTTTAAATAGGGAACATGGGTCGAGTGTTACATCATTTGAGAGTTATTTCTTTTCTGAATTCAGCACAAACATTTTTTTGGAAGTTTTATCAACTCGTTTAAAAATTATTCACAGTTGAAGATGCAAAGACGCATTTCACTCATTCTTTCATTTCTTATCGGAATGAAAGAAATGCGGTTTATTATTTCAGTTTATCGGTCGATTTGATACTTGATAGTACTACCGAAAATTAATTTCCAATGGTGTATTCTGTAGAAGAAAGAGTTGAAATAATTACTCTTTTTTTCAAAAACGATGACTGTGCCAACCGTATCGCAAATTTGTTTAATGAATGACATTCGAACAGACATGTTAACAGAAAATACATTTTGGAGTTAGTTGCAAAGTTTCCACAAAGTGGTTCTGTAAGTAGCCAATAAAAAACGGGATCATGAACGTGAATTTCCGGTTAGAAATGAGACTATTGAGATTGAAGTTTTAGGACAAATTGCTACAGACCCAACCTTGAGCACGAGAAAATTTTCCACTGTGTCAAACATCAAAAGAAAAACTATTTAGCGATTATTATAGCATAATAAATTTCACCCGTATAAAATTCATCTTGTACAATAACTGAATGAAGATGATTTTGATCGGCGGCTGTTTTATTAAGCTCTACAGTCAATCGTCCTAATTGTCGTTATTGGGCAGATAATAATCCAAGAAATTTTCACGAAGTCTACACTCAAACTCTACAGAAATTGAATGTCTGGACTGGCATTTTTGGAGATCGTTTAATTGGACCAATTTTTCTTCATTGCAATTTCAGTGGCGAAACATATTTGGAGTTACTAGAAGATATCGTTTACCCTCTACTAATTGACATTGTTGAAAATGATGATCGCTAAGAAGAAAATCAATTAGTGTTTTAACAAGATGGAGCTCCTCCGCATTTTTCACAACGTGTTAGGG
This sequence comes from Tillus elongatus, assembly GCA_964006375.1. Taxonomy (NCBI): domain Eukaryota; kingdom Metazoa; phylum Arthropoda; class Insecta; order Coleoptera; family Cleridae; genus Tillus; species Tillus elongatus. The sequence continues at coordinate 83,324,646 of OZ023262.1, read as the reverse complement.
AGTTTTTGAGCAGAGAGTTTCCAGAGAAATGGATTAGGCGTAGAGGTGCTATTGAGTGCCCCCCTAGATCATCGGATTTAACTCCTTTAGACTTCTTTCTATAAGGTCATTTAAAGAGTAGAATTTACGCAACAGAACCGGAGTCTCTGGAAGAATTACGGCGACGCATTGTTGAAGAATGCCGTCTATTAACTCCACAAATGCTCTAGAATGTCAGCGCTCGTTTTGAACAAAATTTGTACTTTTGTGTGGAAGCTGGTGGTCAACAATTTGAACACTCGCTTAACTGAATAAACATTTTTGAACGTTTGGTTTTGTTTTTTAATTTTTTTTAACGAAAAATTGACTAATTAGTGCATTTCTTATCACAGTGAATGAAATACGTTCTTGCAACTCCAACTGTGAATAATTTTTAAACGAGTTGATAAAACTTCCAAATTAGTGTGCTGAATTTAGAAAAGAAAGCTTTCAAATGATGTAACACTCGACCCATGTTCCCTATTTAAAATATAAGGGTTGTTATCACCACCCTTAAGGGGTTCATGTGACAAAGTTGAGTTTTATGTCAGAACATGTCCCCCTCAATATTAAAATTGACGTATTTCAGCGTTTATTAAAAAAAATTCTCTGGACGCAAATCGGTCTGTTTCGTTTTCAATGCGCCAGCCTGTATACATTTAGTTATTTACGGGTTTTTAAACTATAAAAGTACACTGGTTATCCTCATAGAGGGTTGCTTACCACAAAAAATAGGAGTTAACCAGCACCCTAATTGCAGAATTGGTAAATAAACGTAAGTAATCCTCAGCTAGTGACAGTTGTGTCAACTTGTACATCTTTTGATAAACAATACTGAAGCCACAAATAAGCTACTTTTGAGTACACAAGTAAAAAAAAGTAAGAAAATAGAAAACCGACTGCATTAAGGATAACTCAAAAACTACTGGTCAGATCTTGATCAAATGTATATGGGACCACATGGGAACCACCAGCTTTCAAATAAAAAAAGAGCCATCAATATCGGTTCACCTAGAAAAAAGTTCTGAGGTAACACACATAAAAAAATACAGTCGAATTGAGAACCTCCTCCTTTTTTTGAAGTCGGTTAAAAAGCAGTCAAAAGGATACCAAAAATTCTCTTTTCAACAACAATCAAGCTAATTTATAACCAAATCCGATACAGTGATATACTGATGCAGAGAAATTAGAACCTAAATTAAGCTTCTCAAAGAAAAAAACAAGCAATGGTAATGAATGCCATAGAAACTGTAAAATTTCCATAATATGTATGCTGTAAGTATGCTATAGTAAAACCAAAAAGCATTTTTTTTTTTCAGCAACACACCACGAGGGCTTACAGCCTAAATACTATCGTACCGTGTATGTCGACAAGGATTAAAGAGGCAACTTGTTAATTCTGGACTTGAAGGTTTGGAGAAGGAAAAACATGTGCCGGCAAGGAATTCCACAACTTGGGAGTCATCGGGACAAAAGAGCGGGCATAACAAGATGTTCTATGTCTGGTGACCTGAACAGTAAAACGGTGCAATCGCTCTGTTCCCCTGGTAGATCTGTTGGGGGCAGCAGGTGGAGGAACTATGTGAAGAAAGCTACTCTGGGCAGTGCCCGTGGAGATATCTATAAAAAAGAGAGACGTCACCAACCGCACGTTGGTGAGCAAGAAATGGCAGCCTTAGGGTGAGGGTAGGGTCACCGATGAGACGTATAGTTCTCTTCTGAATGGAGTCCAGGATAGCGAGTGTAGAAGCGGCAGAGGCACCCCAGATGTGGGAGCAGTATTCGAGGTTTGGTCTTATTTGTGAAGTATATAAGGTATAGAGATTAGCTGGTGAAAAGTATTTGCAAGCCCGGAAGAGGAAACCTAATTTCTTAGCAGCCGCTTCTGCAATTGATGTGACATATTGGTGCCAATTGAGATTGCGATCCACAGAAATGCCAACAAGTGAAAAGGACTCATTACTTTGAATAACTTGGTTGTTTATTGTGATGGGTCTAGGGCTGGTGTATCTCGTATGAGAAAGAAAGCAAGACTGTGATTTGGTGGGGTTGAATTGTACAAGATTTGTACATCCCCAGTCTAATATTTTTTGGAGATCCACGGAGACAGAACCCTCCCTGAGTCTGCGATCCTCATCTAATTGGGCTAAAGAGACAGGCTTAGAATATTGTATATTTGAGTGGATGGCGCTGTCGTCCGCGTAACTATGAACTGGGTTGGATGTGCTAGTGAGGCGGTCATTGATGTGGAGAAGAAACAAACTAGGGGCTAAAGCTGAACCTTGAGGAACTCCTGCATTAATTGGATACAGTTTAGAGGAATGGCCATCTACAACGACATAAATGCTTCTGTTTGAGAGGTAATTTGCTGTCCAGGTACAAAGTTTTGGTGGTAGGCCATAGGCCAGAAATTTATTATGCATCGCTGTTTGCCAGACCTGGTCGAATGCTTTGGATATGTCTAGAGCAACAATCTGAGATTCACCGTATACTTCCATAGACTTGTTCCAAGAATGTGTGACAAAGGAAAGGAGGTCGGCAGTCGATCTGCGCTTACGGAATCCATACTGCCTGTCGTGGATTAGACTGTGTTTTTCAAGAAAGTTTAGTAATTCGGTGTTTTGTATCACTTTAGAGACGACTGAAAGAAGATAAATAGGCCTGTAGTTGCTAGGAAGCGCTTTGGATCCTTTTTTGTGGACGGGTTGTACTCGAGCAGTTTTCCAGTTACTAGGGAATATGCCTCTATTGTAAGATGCCTGAAACAGACGAGTCAGGACAGGAGCAAGTTCTGATGCGCATTTTTTGAGGAACAACTGCTGGGATCTCGTCAAGGCCAGAGGCTTTCCTGGTATTAAGAGAATAGAGCATCTTTCGTACCTTGTTAGTTTTGAAAGTGATATCAGTTTATGCGCGACATTGGGGACTGTTGGTGGTTGAACATTTAAAGGTGCGTTGAGAGTAGAATTGTCGGCGAATAGGCAAAAAGTTCAGCCTTGCCCAGGGCGGTAGAAACAATATCATCCCCTGAAACAAGAGTTGGGAACGTGCTCTTGCAGAAATTATTCCCAATAGATTTAGCAAGAGTCCAGAAGGGTATGCTGCCGCTGGAGCTTAAGTGGACTTTGTTTTTAATGTGGTTATTAAACGAGTTTTTTGCCCCAGAAAGAATGCGGACATAGCGGTTTGTTGACTGTATGATGACTGTGTGACCTCGCGCTGCATTGCGCAGGAAGCAGTGACCATGCCGTGGTCTGAGCGGCAAAGGGGGGCGGTGACTGTTATCTTATAACATTCAGGTTTTGTAGTAATAAGGAGATCCAAGGGATTTGAGCTGTGTGTTGCTGACTGCAAAGGCCTCCGCTGCTCTCCCTTGTGGATCAGTTTTTGACGATCCTAGCCATTACTTATTATGGACATTGAAGTCACCAAGAATAGTGACCTCGGAGAAAGGATATTCAGAAATCAGATGGTCGTTTTTTTTTAGAAAGGCAGTCAAAGAGTTGGACAAAGTTGTTGTCAAAAGGTGACCGGTAAATGCAACAGATGAATTTATTTGCAGCACTGAGAGAGAGTTTTATCCATAGTATGTTTTTTCTTCCAGCTTCTAAATTGGGGAGTCTGGTGCAGGGTAGATTTCTACGGAGGTATGCGCACACGCCTCCATGCAATCTAAAGGAAGTAAGGAGCTCATACCCCGGGAAATTGAGGTGTTTAGTGGCTGTTTTGGCACTGATTTGGGTTTCGGTGAGGAAGAGGAGTTGGGGCCTATTAGCCTGGAGGAAATGGTGGACGGAGTTCAGGTTAGAATTTAGGCCACATATATTCGAGAAGGATATGTTAAATATTGATGTTGCCGCCCCCTGTACACCCCTCTCACAAAGATCCTAATGGAGGGGTATTTTACCTCCGGCCGTGATCCAATTGAACTCAGTGAAAAGAGTTTGCAAACACGATACTTTCACTATTAGCCGGTAGTTCTAGAAAGCAGCAGGTAATTCACATAAATATTATGCAGGGTGTTGAACAAAACATTGAAAATTAACGGAACTGCCAAGAAGCTCCCGTTTGAAAAATAATTTTCTTTCTTGAAGTTCAACTAAACATATGTTGAAATACGACCCAAGTTACAAGATGGTGTTTGAATTTTCCGTTTATCCTTTTTATTTACAAGACGATTACGAAAAAATTCACGAAAGAGAGAATTCTCTGTTTTCAGGTAACTTTCTTACCGATTTTCGCAGTGGGGTGCTCATATTGAAGCCAAAGCCTCAGACAGGAACGCTAGGTTAACATACTCAACGCAAAATTAAAAGTTATCCAAATACTAATAGTGTAAAAAATTTCGCTTGACAAAAGAATTGACTGGAAGTCAAGTTGCTAATGAAAGAAACATTAGTTGTTGGCATTAAAGAATGTTTCTCATCTGTATAGGTCGAAAATTGAGTTTGTTTCCAAAGGAGACTTATTCAAGCTATCATCTGAAAATGCTCGCAATTAAGGCAATGATTGTTGTTGCCTTAGTTTTTTTGCTTAGCATTTTCAGTTTTACTGCTCACAATTACCCACACAGCACATGGATATCCATTAGATATCCAATGGATATCCACGATGCATATCCAGGACATCCCATGGATATACATGGATATCCAATGGATATCTAATGGACATACAGATGTCCTACCAATATCCATCAATCTGGATATCCATGTGGATATATAGTGGATATTGTATGGATATACATGTGGTCATTAAATGGATATCGCTTTTACATAAAATGGATATTCGATGCTAACCCACCATCGTTCTCTTTCTAACCCCATACCCTCAATGAAACACTAATATAAGCAAACAAATATTTTATTGTGTTCTAAAATGATTTAAATAACTTTATTTTCTTGATCTATGATCTGGCTCAGGTCTGCATTCTTGCTGTAAAGAAAAAACACACTGCTTATAATCAAATTCATAAGACAATCCAATAAATCATATAAGAACAAATGTGTATAAATATTACTTTAATTATTATAGCTATAACTACCACACTTTAGTGGTTATTTCAAAATAATAGTATTAGTTGTTAATGTTGAGTATCACGACGGAACTGACTATATACCCAATAGTTTTAATCACCTGTAAGTGATCTACTTTCATAATCTACCGGAAGTGATCTGCTTCTTGCTTGTAAGTAAAGACGAGGAATATCCACCAGTAAAATAAACAGTTTTACATACACATAAACTTCCGTTATATAACTAGACAATTTTCGCTGATTTCAATACGAAGTAAAAAATATTTACTTGAATCAAGAAGATATTTGTTTTCTAGTTCACGTTCACTAGCCATGTTATTATCAATCAACGTGCTCTTTACAGCTATAAATAATACTTATTGGTATTTACGTAAATAACTATAAAAGATATATTCCGAACTAAATGGTTTAAGGTTATGTACTCACCTGTAAATTATTTACTGACTGAAAATCACAGGAAAACTTATTAATAAAAACAACACACACATTATTTGGAGAAATATCTCAATCTTCTAACTTTAGTTGTAGGCTGTTGTTCATTTTTCATTTAGCAGTTGATGCAAAATGGCAAGATGGAATTCTAAATTTTATAACCTCAACTTTAGTCCAAACTACTTCAAACTTCAAACCAAACAAATACGAACGGATTTTCGTCATTGTAGCCAACAATTCAAGCATCCAATGCCCCAAGGTGAGTTATTAAATGATCCCGCGTTTATTGTTCGGGAGAGCATTAATGAATAATAATATGATAATACATTCTTCTCACGAAATAACAGACATAAACAGTAATACTCTCTGTATTGAAATAACAATAATTTTATTTTATGGTTATAATCGTAATGAGAATTTGGATCGAAATTTATTGTTGGCGCTAGTTTTAACGCTTTCCGGTAATTCTTGTGCTAGAACGGGTTATTTTTCTTCCCTTATCTTTTACAAACGTAAATAACGGTGTCAATAATTTATCAATGTTGTTTCCTGCTGGTATGAACATATTAACGGAACATCAACTGGATGTCCAGTGGACATCTAATAGATGTCTTCTGTATATCCATGGGATATCCAATGGATATCCATTGGATGTCTGATGGATATATACTTACATACTTGAATAAAGTATATACACCCAGAAATTCTACTGCATTCGTGATTAGATTTTAATGTATAAGAAATGCTCATATGTTCAAATTATTTAAGTTTTATTAATATTTTTCTGCTCTAACAATATCCATTGTATATCCATATGATATCATCCATCATGGTCATGGACGTAAAATGGATATTATGTATATCCAATGGATATCCATTGGATATCCTGTGATGTGTGGGTAATGGTTCTTTCATAAGCGACTTGATTTAAAGTTTATATGTTAATCTGAGCTGACAGTTACTAAATGCACCGTTATGTGTCGCAAAACTGGATATCCATGTAGCTTAGCCAACTATATAGAAGAGATATTTTTAACAGTGGGAAGCATAGTTTGGAGAACCTTCTTCCCATACCAATAAGAAGGTTTTGTTGTGTCTTGTCAGTCATGGCTGCAGATTTGAGAAAGGGATGCAATGCGATGGTTTGCGTAGGTAAAAAAATTAAAAAGAAGTCAATTCCGTTATAATATCAATTTATTTACAAGAGTATTTACAATGTTCACCTAAAATTATTTTAATAAATTAAATGACAAATTGTCTATATCTCCCGTCCGTTAAATATTTTCGGAATGATTGTACTGTTAAGTACTTAATTTGTCTAATCAGTGAACACTACGATATTTATTCATTAACGAATTTATTTGGTCCAGGAAGCGATTTGATGGATGACTTATGATTATAACAACGTTTAATATACAAAATCAAAAAAACAACTAAAGAAAAAATCAAAAATAACTTAAGAATGTATGTAATGGAAATTATTCACTCATTATTTATTGCCTTTTGTACAGCACACGATCGAAACTAATGCATTCATTTCATTCATTCTGTGAATTTGATGAATTGGATAACTTAAATTAAATTGAGAAATATTTTGAAACCTTGATACGGACAAAAACATTTTTAAAACGTAGTCACAAGCAGTTAGCGAAATGTTTTTATGCGTTGTTGTTAAAACCCTTAACAAAGAATTATAAGGTGGATAATTTTCAGTTATTGACAGTGCATTTTAGAAGCACTATGTCAACACTGGGCACCTGTGATGAGCACTGATAAGTACACTTGGAGAAACCCAAATCACCACAACGCATCTTTTTAAAGATCTAACGATCATTTCTCTAACAACGTTAGCTTCATCAGATGATGAAACAATTCTAATTCTAAGTCTAATTCTAATTCTAATTCTAGAATTTTTTTCATCCTATCATGAAGCTAATATTGTTAATAAAACGATCGTCAAGTCTTTAAAAATATGTGTTGTGGTGATTTGGGTTTCTCCAAGTGTACTTATTTTAGTAGACCATTACAAAGCGGCCAGTAAAATTTAAAAAACTTCAAGGTGTGCGTTTTCAAATCGAACCACTCTATTATTCTGATGCCACTGTATCAATTTGCACAAAGAATTTTTCATGACATACTTCTTCAATAGCTCTCTCCAACAGAAGAAAAATATTTGTTGAACTTGCCCTCTGCGATTAGTTGAGAGGTGCTTAAATAGTGACGTGACTATTAGGGCACTTAAGGGAAAATCGAAAGTAATACCTTAATTGTGTCTTTAATGCCCTTTGTAAAACTGCACCCGTATTCAGTATAGACGTAATAATATATCAATGGTATTCAGCGCATGAGAATGATTAAGGAAAATGCAGTTGGTTTAGAGGAAAAGTAATTAATGTGACTTTTAGGAAGAAGGTGAGATAAGTGCACTAGACCACTATTATGATATTGTGGAGGCCGATACTTCTATTGTCAACTTAAATAAATAAACAAATCGATTTGATATAGTGTAAACCAATTTGTTTATTTACACAATTCCGGGAACTTTTGAATACATTTGTGGTAGTAGATCTTCCCAGTCAAAGATGACGCTACCAGTGCCGACTTTGGCTTTCATTATTTTTGTTCTAACATAAAAGACACTTATAAACTAAAGTCTGGACTTATCTCATAAACATTGAACAAATGTTTCAAATGTCTCCTGAACTACTTTTCCTTCGAGCTCCATAATTTTAAAAATTCTTTCTGATTTGTGTAAGAATGTTAAAATCTGATGTTAAAACAATCTTAAACCACTTTAAACAATAAATTTCTGAAGCTACAAGCGCGTTATCGTAGTGAATTTTCAAAAGGTTTCCCAAATTCTAATAACTCAGGGTAAAAACTTCAATTTAGATAACGTAATAAATGAAGGCAACATGTGTACCAAATTACACCAAAATAATTTTATTATTTTTGAGAAAACAATTTTTTTGTTTTTAGAAAACCTGGTGCAACAAAGGCAAAATACATGCCAAGAATCGATTAATAATTTTTTGAGTTATCCGTTCTACATATACAGAGTGTGCCATTTAAAACTCCACATGCCATTTGCTTCAAAACTAAATAGAATATTTGAAATCTGTCAACGCCATTTAATTAAGGACGTGAAAGGCTTGAACTTTGCGAAAAAATTATATTTTTATTACCATACATGTAGGTAGCGCTGCTGTGTAAAGAAACTTTTCGATCCTCAGATCATTAAAATAGGTTGCATTTGATAAGAATTATATTTCGATTAAATCTGTGTTTATTCACAAGTTTCGTAAAATTAACCGTTTTAAAGATATTTGAGGTTAAGTGTAGCATTGAATACAAGATAAAAACCTTTACAACTCTTTCAATACAAATACTGAACCCTAGTTTTTTTGAGAACATTTTTGATATTAAGATAGCTGCTATTGAAGTATGGTAGTCAGCTTACTGTACAACATCCGGTTTTGCCAGAAACTGTTTGTTGTACTGTACTTTATTTTACAATCAGAAAGATCACATATTTTATGGTAATTTTTAAATAAAATAATATCATACAAACTGTAACTGTATACCGATAATAGAAGCATATATATTTATGATGGATTTCCTCCTAGGAGGCACATATTGCTTACCTAATCTGTGTTAGACTGCTAGAGTAGATGACTTATGGTTTTTAACAAGATGGGGTACCTCCTCGTAATATCATCACGGTACTAATATATTTAAACCAGAAATGTTCTGGAACGTGGTTGAGTACTAATGGAGTTATCAGGCGGCCAGCTTGATCTCCTGACTTAGCCCCAATGGATTTTTTTTTGAGGTTACCTAGAAAAAGTTGTTACGAAAATGTCATAGCAGATTTGGCAGATCTCTACAATAAAATATATGCTGGTGCGATGGCTATTAATCGAGATATTTTATTAAGAGCTTGCAATAATGAGCTATTGAACGGAATGGTATTATATATAAACGGCCAGAATTGTAAATATTTAATTTAATAAATTCTTCTTAATATCTAAACGTTTAGAAAAGCTGTTTTATTAGTTTTCATTATTTGTTTGAATTTTTGATTCAAGTAATTACGTTAAAAAATAAAAATTTACGAATGTTAAAAACCTACTACCTATTAAATTTATTTGTACATACACGTCTACAATATTCATCAAAAGAGTGAATTTAATACAAACGTCATTTCTCAAAACATTCTAATTGTTCCTAATGTAACCTACCTTCATACATACCTACATACAGTGTTTTTATATTATCTATATACAATCTCAATTTCTATCATATGGTTGTATTTAAATTGTTTAAAAATGTATGATCTTTCTGACCGTACAATAAAATACAGGTCGTCCTATTTGAAAATATAAAAAATCGGGACGCAGCAAGTGCGTTATAGTAGCGAAATTTCATAAGAATTGTACAATGTTATTATACGTATGAAATCTGTGCACTAGTGTTTCTCCAAATGTCAAAATAAAACATTAAAAAATACTTTCATAGTGCTGGATTCGATCATGCACCTTCTGCGTAGAAGACCAGCACGCTTCCACTGAGCTATCTTCTAACAGGCCAACTAATGTTTTGTCTACCTGATACTTGCCACAGGCTTCATGTGCTGTGCGGGGGTAGTATATGAAAAGTATATGTAACAATTATTTACAGAATTAGTAGAATTGCCACTGAAACACATTCAAGGATTCTTTCGATCTTATATGACGTCTTATGTTTAAGTTTAAAGATAAAAGAAACTATTTTAGGATCATTTTTATAGACTTGACTTGATTTTGTTTACATTTCTGCTATATTATGCTACAGCATAATATATCTATGCGGCGCTAAAACCGCATTTGGGGCAGTTCATTAAGCTACAAATATAATGTATTTTAATAATTGATTGAATCCCCCAGTTAAACAACAATCACTTGGCAACTTTTTAAATTCATGTCGTCTGTCATTTTCCATAATTGCGGCCAAGATTTCACGATTGTTGCTTCGGGTAGTATGTTTTATGCCTGGTATATATTTAGTTTGGTGACCGTTGATGTATGGTTTATACCTGTTGCATGAATCAATCTACGCGTGGCAGTTAACTACTATGCCTGTCAGGCATTGGACTTTAACCACTAAGTCGTTTCAAAGCATGTCTTTGGGATTTTATTTTTAATTTGGAAAAAAACTCTAAAGATTGTGTACCAAATTACTTAAAATTCACAACATAGGTTTACTTGCCCTATTTCTAGCCACACGTAAAGTCTCATTCCAGTTACCTACTCTGATAGTTACAAAAATATAGCGTTTTCAAAAATATGCTTGTATATTTTTGGGCGGGAAAAATGCATGTTATAGCTGATATACGAACTCGTCCGCGGCCTTAATACAAATATGTGCCAAGTTTCGTTGAAATCAGTTATAAAATATAAAAATTTTAACGGACCTTGATTTTGGGTTCTAGGGACCCAAATTCCCGCTCATCTGAAGAAATTTTTACAAAAGCTTTTAATCGTGACCTCTTTTAAAGAATTTTTCTTAACGAAAATTCTCTAAAAATAGTATTTTCCGGCAAACCCATATGTTGTACAGTAAGCTGACTACCATTCTTCAATAGTGTCTATTTTAATATCTAAAATGTTCCAAAGAATCTGGTGTCCAGTATACGTATTAAAAAAGTTGTAAAGGTTTTTATCTTGTATGTAATGCTACACTTAACCTCAAAAAATTAAAAAAAAAAACGGTTGATTTTATGAAACTTGTGAATAGACACAAAGTTAATCGAAATATGGTTCTTAATCAAACGCAACCTATTTAAATGATTTGGCGATGGAAAAGTTTCTTTGCACAGCAGCGCCATCTATATGTGTGGTAGTAAACACATTTTTGCCGCAAGCCTTTCGCGTCCTTATTGAAATAGCGTTGAGAGATTTTAAATATCCCATTGAGATCTAGTAAATAGCATATAGAGTTTTAAATGGCACAGCCTGTATATAAAAATTATAAATTTGATATGGGTTCTAAATGCCCTAATTCGCTCTGATTTGAAGAAATTATTGCAAAGTCTCACCATCGATACCTCTCTAATAGCGAATTTTTCAAATAAAAATTCGTTAAATATACATTTTTTAAGAATGCGTCCCCATTCTCAGCATCTTGTAAGCTGTTTTATAACAAAAATTTGTAAAGGGTTATTAAGAAAAAGTCTGAATCGAAATTGCCATTGTTTTTTTTTTCGAAAAAACTTGTGTCATATTTTTGCATTTTTTTAGCCAACACAGAGAGCAACCAATTTAAGCGAGTCCAACTTTCTTTATTTTGTTGGGATGACCTAGGAACCTAGTATAAAAAAAATGAAAATCGATACAGCGATGCTAAAATAATATGATATAGTAGGTACACTCTGAAAAGACACATTATATATATATATATATATATATATATATATATATATATATATATATATATATATATATATATATATATATATATATATATATATATATAATTAGTTTTTATGTTCTTACCTAATACACGGGTTGGATGCATTTAAAACAAGTATATGACTAACCAAATTGCTGAGGGTTGAAAGTGCCAAAATCTTTGTATTCAAACAAATAGTGAGAGATCGTAATTCTAAAAATGACGAGCAACAAAGTTTGAGAGAGAAAGACAGAATTGGAGAGAGTTCGGGTACTAACTGGCCTACTTTGCCAATAAACTAATCTTTCCCACCACTTTAATACATACAGCACCAACTTAAAACAGAAATCAAACCAAGTGCCCAGTAAATTAGACATACACAATCTACTGGACTTCTCAGTCACTGAATCAGTGTATTCAGGTAAGAATCGAAGTCAAAATAAACTTAAAGGATGAAGCCATGTTGATTGAACAGTTTTAATACATTTATAGTTAGGTCATAGTGAATGTTATTAATTTTAATTTATTTTTGATTTACCATGGACACATGGATTTGAATTGAAAAATTTTGGCACTTCTCATCAACTTTATCAAGGTTTTTACCGCTTAAACTTGAATTAAAATTTAAGTTTGTTTCTGATGAGGTACGACAGCTGTTGGTTGTTGCTTAAAGCACTGCAAAAGAAAGGCTGTATATATGACGAAGGCCACTCCAATGGCTAGCAGTGCATACATGAAGATGTTCAGTTCGGGCTGACGAAATCTGTTCTTGCGCAGCCATTCTAGCACATCGGCTTCGGAATGTAAATCACCCCTGTAGATGCTGGGGAACCGTCTACGGAAGAATACTAAAGCGGGCAGATTTGTCACTCCCCACTTTCGCGCGTACCTTGAATCAGCCATTTTCACAAAGGTTATGTCGAAGTTGTCTGTTTCACTGTCTATGTTCTCCAGATTATCCATGATTGATTTACTTTCGTCTGAATTAACTTCATCTGAAAAACGAATTCATTTATGAACTACAAAAACTCTTGAAAACCGAGAATGCCAAGAAAATAATCTTGGCATATTTTTAGAGTTGATATAATTGAATAATTCACATAACTGGGAAATGACATTGATAAATCATTTTGTTTTTATGTTGGCATTCTTTGTAAATGCCGGCAGGTTTTGTAGTAGCTGCCACTTTCAATTAAGTAATCAAAAAACCGGTAATAAGACAATTCTATTAAACTAATATGATGTATATATTAACAATGATCAGATTAGGCCAGGTCAGGTCGGGTTAGGTTAGGTTAGGTCACGTCAGGTCAGGTCAGGTCAGGTCAGGCCAGGAAAGGTCTTAGCATATAGTATAAAACATCCCATCGAAACAACTTCATGTAAAAAATTCTGCATGACTGGCTCCACGATTGTCAACAAACGACTGTGTTTTGATTTGTCGCCAGTTATTAGACAGGCTCGGAGCAGGTGAGAGCTACTTTATCCACCATTTTTTAATTGCTGATAACTATTAGGGGGACCAATAAAGTCCTGAAATAAAATACAATAAGTATGGAATGAAGATATAGTGGCTCCCTGCTGCATTGAAAGTCTAGGCTTTGGACCTCTAGGTGAAAGGTGATGTTTACTGTTTTCTGAAATGCCCTAGATGTCATTTTGGCTGATTATTAAAAAAAAGGTTTTAAAGTAAAGTTCAGTGCTATGGGTATTTAGGTACTAATTTAAGAATTATGTTGCGTGAAGCCATAAAAGAGAAACGTCTCGGAACGCTGAGAACTGGGGTATTTTCATCAAGATAAGCCACGAGTTATTGCAATGTCTGTCATCAAAGCATAAGCAGACAAACTGGCAAAAAATGTAGCAAGAACAGTTGTATATACCTTCAATTCAGTGGACTGTACATTTAAATTTTTAAAGATTGAGGCGGAATAGTATTGGCATTAAATTAATTGCAGTTAGACGCTGATTCAGATACAAGATCGAAGAAAAACACTTTATTAATAACATGGATGAGCTCCTTTTGATTTACAACGAATTTTGTAAATTACCACACATGAAAAATTTTGCGAAGTGTCCTTATAGTCTTTCGTTTGGACACACCATCCCCCTTGATACCGCCTCTTAGGTGGGGCTGACCACGTTAGAGTTACTAAAATCGACCACCCTGATGCAGGAAATGTACACTATTCAAAACATCTTGAACTGCCTTAACAATAGGAGAGAGTTTCAATATCCTCTTAACGAGATATATTTTTCTGCCTGTAAACGCCACATGAGGAAAGAATTGCCAGAACAATGGGACAAACAGCAAGCCCTAGTAAAAAGTCAGTTAGCAACTATTTTTCACCTTTGTAACGTGTTTCACGTTTTACAACCTTTACCCGTGCTATAAAGTTCAGTAATGCATATTTATAATATTCATTTAGTCAAGGGACTCTGTCCACATACGCTGACGTCATAACCATCGGCATGATATACCAGGGTCGTAGTCAATGATCACAGTTTTGTTAGTCAATAAGAGTTACTGCTTTGCCCAACCAGTTCAGATTTGACACTTGGTATTTAAGATTTATTTTGTGAGATAAGAAAGCCTTCATAAGGCACTGCAACGACTTAAAACACTCTTATCTTAACAAGCTTTCAAATAAAGTATAACAACATGTCGATAACATCCAGATAAGCGATAAGAAGGCCGCATGCCCTTATGCGGTGAGTTGAAAATGTACGCTCGCTTGTTTTAAAATGAATTTGTTATAAACTGCTTTGTTTAATGTCTAGTTGCTGTCTTGTTTTCATGGTGACTTGTAGAAATGTTCTCGTATAATTCAATATTAGAAACTAATTACCTTTTTTTTACAATTTATGTAAATGACCTCGAACTTAACAGATACTTATACAAATTAATTATTGCAGCCATTAAAAGGAAAAAAACTTGAAAAAGATGGCCGATGGTGAAGTGGAGAGTGAGAAACAGTCTCTCATAAAGGAGTTAAATAAGTTAACAAAGACCAATTTGGTGGATATATTAGTGTATAGAAGGCTTCCTAACAGTGTGACAAGTGTCAGTGTAAAGAGTTATATTGATAAACTGTTTGTTAGTGACGGTGGTGATGATGTTTTTCATGACTCACAAACTAACCATGGCGAGAGCGTTCGGAGTGACCATCGAGACGTATGGCCCGCTAACGGTGCAGTTTCACAGGCAACATCTGAACAAGGTATGGAAATTTCATTATTAAGGCGATTAAATGAACACATGGAACTGAGAATTAACGATCAACAATTAATTATTGCTTTGTTGAAAAGTAAACAAGATGAAATTATTAAAGCCAAAAAGCAAGAAGCGCCATCTGCTAGTAGCCAGAAGACTCGTGGCGGTAAGAAAACTGCGGGCTACAGTAATGCCGTGAAACTGAGTGAGAGCAGCGACTGTAAAATGGAAAAACCTGTGTCTGACTGTGCGCCTCCGGTACCGGGCCTAGCAGATTCCTGTAATCGGAACGTTCACAAAATCACAAGAAGTGAGGTAGCGTCAGCAATAAAACACGCCCATAACAAAAAAATTTATGACGATGTTGTTAATTTAAATTTAAATGAAAAAGACGATAGTTTATGGAAAGTGGTGCATAGACGAAAAACTAGAAATAGACCAATGGTGGGGACTAAAAGCATAGACAATGAGACTGCTTTTAAAGCATTACCTAAATATGTTTTTCTACATGTTTACAAACTACACCCTGATACAAGTGCGGATGATGTATTAAACTATTTGAAGCCTAAGTTTCAAGAAGTGAAGTGTGAAATGCTCAAATCGTTATATCCCCAGTATTACTCATCATTTAAGGTCACTGTAATGGAGGAACAGATTGAAAAAATTATGGACCCCTCAATTTGGCCAGCTGGAACATGTGTAAATAGATTTTTTCACAAAAGGAGCCTTACGCAGCGAACCAGGTGAGCCATTGTATAGAAAATAAAAACAGCAACGCAAAACAAGGAGACAAACCAAACATTCAACCACGGTGGAAAAAGAAAATATCAGATGCCATGAAATTTTTGCAGTTTAATGTGCGAAGTGTCAAGCACAAGATTGGTGAACTGGAGGCATTTATTGATGAACTAGATGTAGACGTAGTTAGTTTATGTGAACATCGTTTAAATTCTGTAGAAATTAAGAACTTTGTACTAAAAAACTATATGTTGGTTAATTATTTTTGCAGGACTGAATCAGTCGGCGGAGGGGTTGCAATATTTGCAAAGAAAAATATTAATATTGATATTGAACCAGTTGACTTTAATTTTAAGGTTACAGGAACAGAAAAATCATTTGAGTATTCATGTGTGGAAGCTAATATTCAGGGGAAAAAAATAATAATAGTATCTTTATATAGATCTCCTGGCTCTAATTTAGGTTACTTTGTTGATAGGTTGTTCGAGCTTTGTGATGCACTGAAAAGTTTGTACGATGGTGTTTGGTTAGGAGGTGACTTCAATGTGAATTTGCTGATGGGTGGTCATGATCAGAAGGCATTTAGAGACGTGTTGGATTCGTTTAACTTTAGGGGAGTTATATCATGTCCTACAAGATTAACACCTGACTCTGCTACCTTGCTGGATAATATATTTGTAAATTTTGAAACTGATTATACAACATCACTGCATGCCTCTCATCTATCTGACCATCTTGCTGTTTGTTTTACAATGCCGATAGAGAGGGAAACTTATGCAAAGTATATGTTTAAACGTTCATTTAGTTCGGAAAATAAGAATACGTTTTACAATTTATTAAGCAACGAAAAATGGGAAAATGTTTATATGGAAAATAATGTCAACGCACAGTATAATAGTTTTGTTGACACAATAATTTACAACTATGAAATAGCTTTTCCTTTGAAGAGAATAAAAATTGGGAAAGATAAAAAGAAAAGTTGGTTAACACCTGAAATTAGAGAAACTGCCAGCTTTCTGAGGGAAATGCATTTGCTGTATTCCTTAACGGGCGACTGTGTGTTGAAGGAGGCGTGTGATGATTTGAGAAGGAGACACCGCAAGAGTATAACACTGGCAAAAAAACTCAGAAATGACAAAAGACTAGCCAATTCTAAAAATATAGTTAAAGAAGCCTGGAACATTATTAGGGCTGGCACGAAGCAGAATGGTGCAAATGTCTGGAAGATTGAGATTAACGGAAATAAAGAGACGGACTTACTTCGGATTAGTAATTGTTTCAAAGACCATTTTGAAAAAGTTGGTAATCAGCCAGGAATCTCGCATCAGAATATAGGTGTGAGGTCCCACTATTGCACACAACATAGCTTCTTCCTGGCACCAGTGGACGAGACTGAAGTAAGTGGGTTTGTTAAATTGTGTACAAACAAGAGGTCTCAGGGTCCAGATGGCTTGCCATGTACAGTGGTTGGCCTGATTTCTGACTTAATCGTGGCGCCTCTCACCAGCATAATAAACAATTCTTTTTTGCAGGGAATATTTCCTGACCGATTAAAGATTGGAAAATGGGTACCTATACACAAGAGAGGGGAGAAGACATCTTTGGACAATTACAGACCTGTGTGTGTTCATTCAGTGTTTGCCAAAATTATCGAACGTGCAATGTTTAATAGGCTGGATAATTACGTCAATAGGTTTCAGTTACTTTCACCATCCCATCATGGGTTTTGTAAGAAAAAATCAACAATAACAGCCTTGTATGAGACTGTCAACAAAATCGTGGAAAACATCGACAAGGGGCTGAATGTTGCCGGGTTATACTTTGATTTATCAAAGGCTTTTGACCTAGTAGATCATGAGCAGCTTTTGCGGACACTGGAACAATACGGTATACGCGGTATTGGGTTGGACTGGTTTGCCAGCTACCTCTCAAATAGAAAGCAGTATGTACAGCTGACTGGGGAGTGTGACGATACTGCGAATGTGCAGATAAAGTCGACATTTAGTAATAATTTGAGAGGAGTCCCACAGGGAGGTGTCCTGTCCCCAATTCTTTTTCTCTTATATACAAATAATCTGCAGCAATACTTTGTTGAGAATCAGAGTACTACTATATGCCAATTTGCCGATGACACTTCGTTCACTGTTGCGGCTAGTAATTCTCCAGAACTAGAGATCTCGTGTGCTAAGGTGGTGAGAGGAATGTCTGATTGGTGTAGGGAAAATAGACTAATTTTAAATATTGAAAAAACTGTTAACATAAAATTTGAGAATATCCACGCCAGACAACGCAGTGATTCCAGTTTGTGTAACAATAAGAATGCAGTAGATAATAATAATACCAAATTTTTAGGGGTTATAGTAGATAAATTTATAACCTGGGGACCTCATACCGATTATGTGGCGGCCAGACTGAATAGTGCCTACTTTGCTTTGTCTAATTTAAAATATACAGTGGGAGATGGTACACTTCGTTTATTTTATCACGCACACGTAGGTAGCAGACTCAGGTATGGACTTATAGTCTGGGGAGCATCAGCACATACACACAGACTATTCATTATTCAAAAACGTATTATAAGATTATTAGGTGGCGCGAAATATGATGAACACTGTGCTCCTCTATTTGTTCGCCTTCGGATAATGACGTTTTACTCACTCTATCTTTTTAGTTTGTCACTATTTGTGAGAGAAAATCCAAGGTATTTTAATATGTTAGGAAACAATTATCCAACTAGAAATACAGGTATTGTTGCTGTACCTCAACACTCTACCTCACTTTTCCAGAAAGGAACCAAATATATGGCAATAAGAGCATATAACCATTTACCTGTGTGCATAAGAAACATCACTGGGCTTGTACAATTTAAGGGAGAGCTAAAAAAATATTTTTTAGACCACCCATTTTATTCAATAAATGAATATTTAAATATTGGGTGATGCTATTTGTATGTCTTGTCCCATTTTAATACATTGTATAGACTTTAATATAAACATATTATGGTGTATTTGTTGAAGTGTGCAAGCGTAAAAGCGTATGTTGTGTGGGTTAATTGTTGTTTTGTTTGCGCAGTGTTCTGCATTTTATGCCCTTTCATGGGTTTGTTTTTATATGTTTTTTTTTTGTATGTTAGATAATGACTCCTTAACTGTAGGTTTGGGGCCTTTTTTTATTGAGTCCCTATTATGGATTTACAATGTTTATATATAATGCTCTGTGTAACGAGTTGCTACATATTATGTTTTGACGTGTTCCTTGCCCGTTTGGGATTTTATGAATAAAGTTGTATTATTATTATTATTATTATTCCGTTCTTTGGTTCTTCTGTTCTTTGTTCTTCTTTCTCCTGTATGATTTTTACACCACGAAGTAGAAAACGTTTGGTGATGGGTACATCTGCATCACCCTGCAACCACCATGTAGCAAAAAAATTTGAAGAGCTCCTCAAACCCATTCAAGCTAATCCTCAAGACCAGGCCAAGCAGAGGTCCCACCATTTTTTTCAACGGTCTAGGCAACCTTGAGTCGTCCAATAATATGTTGAGAGGTTTACATGGCCCTGAACAACCCCAGGCCTTCTCTGATACGGTGAACCGATGGAACTTCGCCAACAAGACCAAAGTTAAGCATATTACTTATCTGTGATCAGTCTTTGAACACAAGTAATTTCATTTAAACTGCTACAATCACATTGTAGCCCTAGTTTGGGTGCTATTTTAACGTATTATATTAATCTGCTGAGGAAATAAAATTTTATATAAAGGATTACTAAAATTTAATTCGGCTGTTCAGTCGAGAGCATGAGCTTTAATGTAAATTAAACAAGAAATTAGTGGGGTTTAGCACTCACAATTGGTATGGTATTAGATGTACAAATAAAAATCCAAATACGGTTAAATTTGTTTATAAAACATTTTGAATTTATATAACGCAAATGACTGAAATTATTAGAAAAATACTGAAATTATATAAAACAGAATAACCATGTGTTTCGTGATGAATTGTAGCAGTTTAAATGAAATTATTTGTGTTCAAAGACTGACAACAGATAAGTAATGTACTTAACTTTTGGTCTTGTTGGCGAAGTTCCATCGGTTAACCGTATCAGAGATGGCCTGGGGTTGTTCGGGGCCATTTAAACCTCTGAGCACATTATTGGGCGATTCAAGCCTGCCTAGATCGTTGAAAAAATTTATGGGACCTCTGCTTGGCCTGGTATTGAGGATTAGCTTGAATGGGTTTGAGAAGCTCTTCAAATTTTCTTGCTAGATGGTGGTTGCAGGGTGTGGCAGATGTCCCACCGCCAAACGTTCTCTACTTCATGGTGTAAAAGTCATACAGGAGAAAGACGAACAAAGAACCAAATAACAGAAGAACCGAAGAACGGGATAGCTGCAATAATTAATTTGTATAAGTATCTGTTGAGTTAGAGGTCACTTACATCCGACAGCTTGTAGCGTGTTCACGGTAAATACAAAACTTATCTGCATGTTAATTGTAAAAAAGGTAATTGGTTATTAATATTCAATTATACGAGAACTTTTCTACAGGCCACCATGAAAAGAAAACAGCAACTAGGTATTAAACAAAGCAGTTTATGTAAGGAAATTCATTATAAAACAAGCGTGCATTACATATTCATCTTACCTCATAATGACGTGCTGCCTTCTTATCGCTTATCTGGGTGTTATCTACATAATATTATATTTTATTTTAAAGCTTGTTAAGAGACCGTTTTAAGTCGTTGCAGGATCTTATAAAGGTTTTCTTATCTTACAAATAAATCTGACCTACCAAGTGTCAAATATGAAGAGGTTGGGCAAAGCAGTAACTCTCACTGACTAACAAGACGGTGTGATGATTGACTACGACCCTGGGGAATCATGTCGGTGGTTATGACGTTAGATTATGTGTGCAGAGTCCCTTGACTGAATGAATATTATAAAGATACGTTAATGAACTTTGTAGCGTGAGAAAAGGTTGTAAAACGTGTAATACGTTACACCTTGCCTACTAAATCAATCACAGAAATACTTCCAACTAATAGAGTAATTTATATAACACTTGCCAGAATCATCGTACGGCATGGTGACCACAAAAAGCAACTATGATGGAGCAAGTGTGCGTTGTGTGGTAATTTAACCTAATTTAAAAAAGGGAAAAAAAGAGAATTTTGTTAAAGTAATATTGTTTCAGCAATTGACATTAATTTGAATAGTCATATGGTTATAGATTTATTTTGTCTGTCCCTATGTCTAACCCATCATTGTCGTGGTTCAGTCTAGTATGTCTCAAATAAAGTCGCCTTGGTGGACTCCTAGGCGTGACCCATGTCTTTTAATCCTCAGTTATGAAGACGTAACATATTATATACCTTACCTTAAAAAAATGTAAAGTGTGACGAGCACTCCCTTTCGGTTTGTTTAATGGTTATTATTGTTATAATTATGGAATTAAGGAAATTGAAGGGTTTGTGCTGAGCTTGGTAGATGATAACATACACAATTTGTTGTCTTTTAGTATGAAACTCGTGGTTTAGTAAGGAGCTGAAGTACTTGTGGTTGATTTGGAGTGACCGTGGCTAAAAATCTTTGCTCCAATCCAAAATAAGTAAAAAAAAAGAATGCCAAATTAAATTAAATTGTAAATTTTTTGTTGTTGAATTACTAAAGATGTTAAGAATATTCGGATGAAAAAATTAATAATCTTTATAAGGAAGTTACATTGCTCTCATTGCATTGGTACGGGTTGTGGAATCCTTTGTGTGCTAAATACGGGCAGCCATATTTGATTTAATTTGAATCCACCATCTCGGTTGAAATCGTTAGAATGTCTCTGTGATTCAAGAGGTTATGCTAGTAAGCTTCGACCTGGATTTATAATTTCTCAAGGTACCGAAAGTGCACACAATTGAATCATCGGGAGACATATTTCACCAAACTACAACAGATTTGTTCGGCACTGCCTAACTATGATTTACTTTGTATGGCGAGACAATAATTTCGAGCAAATATATGGAAAAGCTATGGACGACTTTGATGAGGGAGAAATTCAGTTCTAAGATATGGTCACCACATGTAACCTTCGTCATTTAGTCAGAAATCAAAAGCTCTCTAGATTATATCAATAACACTCATTACAGTATGATGTTTACCACGGGGAAAAAGGCCGACGAACAGCTAATTTTTCTTGACGTACTACTGAATCGCAAACCATTAGGAGACCTAGAACGCACAGTTTATAGCAAGCTCACTTGTACATATACATACCATAAAAAAGTTCAATCATCATTTTAGTCAGACGTGACCATTAACTCAAACACCAATCAACATAATTCAATCAATTGCAGAATCAGACATTCATATGAAATTACAGCAATTGAAATACATTCTGGAAGCAATAGGTACAAAAGGAACATAGACAGAGCCACTTATTCAAGAAAAATCATCAGGCAATCGAAAACCCCTGTAAAATACACAAATGATAGACCAAATGAGAACGCCCTTCTTTTGTATATACAAAAAGCTATGGATCTAATAGTCAAGTTGCTTAAGAAGAGAATATTGATAACATTAGTATGCCACACCGATGATGAGCTGATGAGTGCCAAGATCAATAAAGGCAGCACTTGACAAGAACGATCAAATAAGGGGACTAAAGAATCAACTTCATCTATAAATCCTGCAACCTGTAAAGTAGGCGTTGGCTGTTTCAAAAAACCATAGAGTCCTATTTAACAAAACGGAGGTCTTGACAGAGTAAAGGGATACCACCAGCAAATCAGGGGGAACGTGTTTGAAATACAGAAACGTGTATTAGTTAGCAAACCGCCAGGCAACACAAAGTGACCAAGTGAGTTTGGCCACAACAGAACAGATCGGAAGCCAATCGGCAGTATCAATAATTTATTTGGACAAATCTATGAAGTATAATAAATATTAAAAATAAGTTTTCTATTTTGAATGCAGTTAACTTGACGGATATATCTTTTTCGTACATTTTATCTTTTTGTCGCTTTTATTACCCTGACACCTGTGTGCACCCCACACTTTGTACATTGTGACGGCGCGTCGACGTTCTTTAGATTCATCTTTCGTCAAAAATCACCTAGATAAAAAAACAAACCGGCCAAGGCTGGTAAGCAGATAATAAATAATCACTCTTAATATTTGTATTTCCTAATTTTTTGCTCCTAATAGTAAAAAAAAATGTGTTTAAAAGTGGGATTTTAGGTGTAAGATCTCAAATAGACAGCGAAAGCAGAATACGTACAGAAAAATACTGTCACAAATTCATTTTCCTCGAGCAGTTTCTCCAACATCTTCCTGTTGACCTCCTCTATCTCGTTCTTGATTTCGAAAACATCCTGCGATGTTAACCAGTCTAACACTTTGTCAGCTTGTGTCATATCTCCGTCATATACCTTTGCTGTATTTTTTCTAAAATACATCAATGCAGGGAGATTGTGAATGCCCTGGTCAGCCGCTGCTTCAGCGCTGCATATTTTGACGAAATCTATTCCGAATAGGTCAGCTTCACTGTCGATTTCTTCCAAGTTCTCCAGAATTTCGTCACATTCAGGACAGTCTTCGTCATCTGAAATTAAAAAGCATGTTAAAGTATCAAATATTAGGAGGCAACTCA
The DNA here is from genome assembly GCA_964006375.1 of Tillus elongatus. NCBI lineage: Eukaryota > Metazoa > Arthropoda > Insecta > Coleoptera > Cleridae > Tillus > Tillus elongatus. Next base: position 83,301,139 of record OZ023262.1, on the reverse strand, counting down.
AATCAAATTTGATAACTACTGTAACATTGTTAAATTCACAAATCTTTTATATATTTTGCCCTTGATAAAAATTTAGCTTATGTTTGCTTCTGCGTCAATGCATAATTTGAATCTTTCTTACAAATCTTATAAATTCGATGGAGTTTATGTTTATTGAAGTGTGTGTTTATTATTATTATTTATTTATTATTATTGAATTTACAAGGCCACAACCTCACTTGGCTTGACTTTTTCAGTACATATTGTAAAAGTAAAATCGGCTGAGGTAGTGGTATTGTGTTTGAGCAAGCGAAATGTCTGCCCGTTGCGCCCATTAAAGGAGATGCACAGCCGCCGGTACCGTGTACAATATGATGTTGAACACATTGTAGATCCCTCCTCTCCTTATAGAAAGGAAGATGTTCGCCAAACTTCCGGGATGGCGAGGTGAAACTGCTCTCTGGCGTCGGTGATTTGACCATAACCGTGGAAACGGGACGACGTTAAAGAAAGTACATAAACATAGTTGTTTTAAGATTACTTGAAAGTGCTAACATAAAACGAAAATCAAGCTATGAAAATTCCTATTAATAACCAATGAAAATTTTTGAAATCTCTAAAATTCACTACCACCTGAAAATTATAATAAATTCTGGCATTGCAAGTGTCTTAGCGAAGTAATTTCTAATAAAGTTTTAAAGATAATAAATGTTTTTTAAAACTGTGTATGTGTGTGTAGCAGTTCTTGGCTTTAGACTTAATGCCTATTTGCCACAAAATATACATAATCTAAACGTTTACTGGTTTTAAGAATTAGAAACTACCAAGTTCTTAAAAAATTAACTAAATCAAACTTTCATAGAGTGCGAATTAAAAAAATGATAATGTATTTTCTTATTTTAAAAGCTTTTTGTTGGTTATGTAGCCGCATAAATTAAATTATGGGTGGATACAAATCAAATATTTGAAATATTTGGAGCCAATGGAAGACATTAGTGTTGGAAACGGTTAGTTATAATTCACTTATCTGAATAAGTTGGCACACACAAAATTGTATGAGATAAAATTACTTACAATAAAATACTGCTAAGAATGGAGACTCTGAAAGTAACCTTTTCAACATTTTTTCATTGACTGCTTCAATTTCGTCAGCCAGTTCTCTGTTATCGTCATCTATTAACCATTCTAGGACAGATTCCTCGTTTTGCAAATCTCCCTCAAACAACAAAGGATTACCGTTGCGAAAATAGACCAGAGCAGGAAACGTCTTGATACCATATCTCTTGGCAAGTTGAGGATCTTGTATCCTGACGAGATGGATTCCGTAAATGTCTAGCTCATCATCTATTTTCTCTAAGTCTTCTAAAATTTGTTCACAAATGTGGCAGTTCTGCTTGTAGAAGTACACAGATAGATACTGTGTTTCTTCAACAAGATTTTCCAACATCACTCTGGTTATCAACTCGATACGATCTTCAGTTCTTTGTTGTATTAGCCACTGTAGGACTTCTTCTTCTTCAGCTAGATCACCTTCGAAAACACCTCCAATACCATCTTCAAAGTATACCAAAACAGGAAAATCTGTTGCACCATACTGTTCTGCAATTGAAAGATCTTGCGTTTTGACAAAAGTGATACCATGTCTTTCGCAATCATCGTCGATGTTTTCCAGTTCTTCAAGAATTTCACCACATTGTGCGCAGTCATCACCATCTAAATAAAGTAAATGTAAATGTAAATTAATAGTTACACTTAAATCATTTGAAATGTTGCGGATAGAAAATAAAACAGCCATTGTAATAGGTAAGGACAGACCTCATCCTATCAATTATGGATAAAAATTAATCTATTGAAGGGTTATGTGGTTTTGAATTGTGATTTAAATTTGATTGTTTAATTAAAATATTGCCTCAAACAGTGAGGAATAATCAGCTGCAAATTATAGTCGAGATTAAAACTTAGCTATATTAATTAATGATACGTGAGTAGTCGGAAGAAACACGCCAACTATCAGGGGTACTTTATGCGCGTATGAAACGTAAAACAACTCGAATGTTGTTAACCGATTTAAGTGGCTTTTAAGTTACAGCATCATCAAAAATCCCTAGAAATCCTATTTTAGCGAATTAAAAAAAACAAATTCGCTAATGAGGAGATTTGTGTTATATATATATATATATATATATATATATATATATATATATATATATATATATATATATATATATATATATATATATATATATATATATATATATATATATATATATATATCCGACCGATAACTCAAAAAATAATGGACCGATCTTGATCAAATTTGGTGAGTACCTTCCTTCTGCAAGTGGCTTGGATAAGTTCGTTAGCCAGGAAAATCGGACCAGGTTTTCCTGGAAAATTTTGTGTTTCCTTTCTAAAAAATTTAATATCTCCTTAAACAACAAAGTAAGGGCAACCAAATTTGGTACGCGTGTTTGTATTATAAAGAATGATGAACTCTGTACCAAAATTTTGGTCTTTAGCTTTAAAGATAACGAAGTTATGGACAATTAAAGGAATACATTTTGGAGTTTTTCTCAAAACGTCAAACTCGCAATTTTAAACGTCAAAATTGGTAATGTTTAGGCAAACAACGTGAAACGAATACCGATTGTAAAAAGAACATGTTGCAAGAAGAGTGTTCTGCAAACCCTTAAGTTTCACATTCAACCGTTATTGCCCTTCATTTTACTAAAATATTTACAAAATATTCAGAAGGAAAATCCCCACGACGAAGCAGCCACCCCCAACACCCCAACCTTACCACAAGTAGAAGCGGCGGCGGCGGCGGGGGGGGTCCGCTTCGTCGTAGGCATTTTTCTTCCCCCCTCGTGTAGGCGGGGTTTAATGAGGATACGGCTTCAAATAGACAGCTTTTAAGCAGTTTTCTTCGCTTTTTCTGCTCATATTTCCTTTTTACTACCTACCCCGCCCAGCACCCCTATTCACTCCCAGTCCCTTAACCTTGGGGAGTGTGAACCAGAAATTTTTCTTGTGGTTTGTGCATCTAGGTGGGGTCCTAGTAATATATCTGAAAACAATTTTTTGAAAAGCGTTCGGGAGCTACTTTGCAAATACCGAATTTTCATTAAATCCTTCAAATTTCAATAACTCAATTTGTTATTAACGTAAGCTTTGTTGGTTAGGAAACCAACATTTAAGTTTATTTTCAGAAAATTGTTGTATATTTTTAAACAATTAGTAATTTTGATAAAATATAGTACATTGTTTCTATTACATAGCGACTACATACCGATAATCAGATTGATGCCTGCTCGCATTTGCTATTAAAAATATTTTTATGGAAATTCACTTCCATAACACATTTGCTGCATCCAGACTTTTGAAAAATGTTTATATATTTTCAAACAATAAATTTATTTCGATGAAATATGATACGTTGTTTCTACTATATAGGCAACTGCCTGCTTTCATCAAAGAAATACATTTGCTATAAAAAATATTTTAAAGAAAACTCGCTTCCATAACGCACTTGCTGCGTCCAGAGATGTTTATTTGAGCCCTCGAGTAATAAATAGCGCCAACCTTGCTTGGTTTAAAATTACTACATCCTGAATTAATAAAAGTCTGGACGCAGTAAGTGCGTTATTGAAGTAAATTTTCATTAAAATGTTTTTAATAGCAAATATGTCTTTTTTTTAATGAAATCAGGTATCAAATCAAACCAGTATAACCTATATTATGGTAGAAACAATGTATCGTATTTCATCAAAATAACTTTATTGTTTGAAAATGTACAAAAAGTTTCCAAAAATAAACTTAAATGTTCCCGAAAAACTGGTTTCCTAGCGAATCTTAAGTTAATATCAAATTAAGTTATTGGAATTTAAAGCATTTAATAAAAATTCGCTACCAAAACGCACTTGCCGCGTCCCGTCTCACAAACGTGTATTACATTTCGATGAAAGATGCAAAAATGCATAAGAGGTGTTGGATTTAAAAAAAGAAAATTTGTATCGCCAACGACTTATGGACCACGCTCTGATTGTAAAGTTAATTTCCTAGCCAACGATTCTTAAGTTAGATTCAAACTTAGCTATTTAAATTTAAAGCATTTAATAAAAATTCGCTAACAAAACGCACTTGCTGCGTCCCGAATTGCTTTTCTCACAAAGATGTAATATATTTCGATGAACAAGAGGTGTTCGATTTAAAAAAAGAAAATCTGTATCACCAACGACTTATAGACCACGCTGTGATTGCAAAATTAATTTTATAAGATGCAGCTCAAGACAAACTGTAATTAACATAGGTACACAACTTTTTCTCGTGTCTTGATTATTAACTGATATATTGAGCTTTTTTCTACGATAATTCCCTAAAAATTATAGACTATTAAACCATAAACTGCCAAAGCATCAGAGAAAGAGTCTATTTGAAATGAATTTTTGGGAAATATTTCAGTAAAATTAATTGAAGTCTGGACGCAGCAAGTGCGTTATGGTAACGAACTTTGATAGAACTGTTTTTAATGCTAAATATGTTTTTTTAAAGAAAAACATGACTTTTAGTAGATAGTGTAACCTCTATAGTAGAAACAATGTACCGTATTCAATCAAACTAACTTTTTGTTTGAAAAAGGACAACAATTTTCTGAAGATAAATTTAAAATTTTAATTTTTTTAAAATTTTCAAAAAATAAATCTGACTTTCCTGGCCAACGAACTCAACGACGTAATTCACACAAAAACTACACCAGCCAAGATATAATTATTCACAGAAAGCTTTTTGACAGAAGTTTTTAAAATGTTTACATGCAGATCTGTTTCATGATAATGCCTTTTTTTTTACAAACTTTGGCTAAGTCATTTGAGAGCGTCCTGCATATGGCATTTCGTTTTTTTCGAGTAATAATATAATTAAAAACATCCATAAACGCGTCATTTTCATGGGACTCCGATTTACATTGGTAAAAATGCCTTATCACAATTTTTGATATGTTCCAAAATGTAAAAAGTTGAAAAACAATTGAAATAACTCGAAAACGATGGGTGATATAAATGTTTTCTCCTTACAAACATGCACTAAAATTGGATGGCAAATGCAGTAATGCTATGATAAATAGGCTGTTCCATTAAAAAAGAAAGAAAACTTGTATCATCAACGACTTATGGGCCACCTGTGATTGTCAACATAATTTTATAAGATGCAGCTCAAAGCACCCTATAAATAACTTTTATAATATTTTTCTGTATCTTGTATAATAGCCGATATATTGAGTTTTGCAGTAAGAATACATCACGCTGTATATATCCAAACATGAAAAAACTGAAATTGACCCCGGAGGCGCCTATCTCAAACTCCTTTGAAGAAATATTAAAAAAAACTAAGTCGCGGTCTTCTCAAAAACGATTTTTTTCTACAAAAATTCGCGAAAAAGTATAGAATATTAAACCACAAACTCTATAACTGAAACTACTGCCAAATCATCAGAGAAGGGGTCTATTTGAAATGAATTGTCTGCAAATATTTTAGTAAAATGAAGGACAATGATGGTTGAATCTGTAACTTAAGGCTTTGTAAAACACATTGATTATGACATTTGCTTTACATAGCCTGTATTTGTTTCAGGTTCTCCGTCTAAAAATTGCAAATGTCGACGTGTGCAACCGCGACTTTGACATTTTAAGAAGAAAACCTATAAAGATTTCAAAGTGATTTTTCTGTTTTTTCTTGACCTTTTTACGTCAATAAAACCTAATCTCTGTCTGTAATATACAATAGGTCTTGTTATCCACACAAATTATTTTGGTTTTGTGCATTTCTCTGGTCATCAGTGACACCAAATTTTTTTTAAACGTCTATAATTTTTTCCGTTTCAACTTAGAAATCTGAATTCTGGCATGTAGGGTAAGTTTAATAGTGTAAACATAAGTACCAAATTTGGTTGCCATAAGTTTGCTATTTTCGGAGATACAAAAAGTTTTCGAAAGAAAACCCAAAATTTTCCAGAAAAAACTGGTCTGATTTTCCTGGCTAACGAACTTATCCAAGCCACTTGCAAATTATATCAAAATCGGTCCATTATATATATATATATATATATATATATATATATATATATATATATATATATATATATAAACACAGATCTACTTATTAGTCATTTTTTAAAGAAAATTCATTAAAAAAAAAGGAATATAATATCCATTTTCAACAAAAACTCAGATAAATCCTCCTTAAAAAGTTGTTTACAGAATTGTATACTTATGCTGAATTGGCTATCTTAATCAAGTTACAAAACATTTTAATAGTCTGTTTGTTTTAATAAAATTTTATAAGATGCATACTTAGAACCACCCATGTGTGTCTAAACCGCATAATAAAATCTGTGGTTTCAACCCCCAAGAAAGTTACAGCACATGGAGAAATTCGGGGTGCTAAACAGGGAAGAGGACTGAAAGAAACACAAGTATAAAATGTGAATAGAAACACCTTACAGAAGTCCAAGTGAAGAAGGAACCCGCTACCAAACATCTTCGTCCTCCAATCACCCCCCATAACCCACCGCTCGGTTGTCTCCGAAGACCATTGTTCTCTCAATTATAAATGTAGTAGAAAACCCCATCACAATGTGCCCCTGCAAGAGTACAGGGCAACTAACTCAACCGTTTGGGTATCTACATAGAGATCTCTCACTAAGTACGATTTTCACTCAGCACTCTCGATCCTATCTGTCTGAGAATGCTGTCAAGCAGCGAAACTAGTCACAGAAACGTTGAAGAACATCCTAGAACATCCAGAATTCATAAGAGGCAATTGCTCCAGTTAGCTTACGCGCTGGATACGTCCTTCACATACAAAAACGAAAACCAACAGTGAAGCCAGAGAAGTAGTCTCCAAGTCTGTATGTAGTATGGACCAGTTTCACCATATAAGGGCAACAACAACCAATGAACTTACTATCCTTATTCGATTTGTTTTAGATGCATTCTGGTGATCTCAAGTATGGCAAGTCTATGAGCTCCAATATGAGCGAAACTGGATATGTGTCTTATATGGTGGCTGGAATTAATCTTATAAATACCTTTGTTGCATTCCATACCTTTGAAAACGGACAAGTAGTATTAAGGCCAACGATATAGATAATAATCATTGTTTTGTTCTGCGAAGTCTGTGTGGTTAGCACTTTGTGTCCACCGCAAATGTGGTGAGAAACTACCAACAACTACTACGCATAGTTACAGAGAGATGTCACTATTGGTGGTTCATCTTACTGAATATTCTCAAGTCTGATTATATTTATTTAATTTGTTTTAGATGCGTTTTGGTGATCATAACCAAGTACACTGATGAGCTCCAGTAAGAGCAAAACCGGTGTGTCACTTATATTATACTATACTATATGATGGCTAAAATGCATCTAAACAAAACTTTTAAGCAAACTATATATTTGAAAAAATATATGGCTTATGTTGAATCAAATAACAGCCAAGCAAAATTGAATATGCTAATTAGGTTTATTTTCAAAGATGGTTCTTGAAGGTGATGAAGGATATCTTTACAAGAAGTGTAAAACTGTGCTGCTAGTCTTCATCTTCAATTTCCGCTTCATTTTTTAAGTGAACGTTTATCTTTATTAATGTTAACAACTTTTACCTACATTCTGAAATCTAAAAAAGGGCCATAAGATAGTTTCTGAACTACGAGTTAAAAATAATAATATTTAGGTTCATAAAATATCTATAATATGTACACTTTGAAGAATATATTTTACCACAAGCAATTTTTAGATGTGACAATCGATTCACGAACCAAGTAAGCTTTATCAGAGGATGAATGTAAATTTCTAAATAGAAGGTAAAGTTTATTTTAGAGCCCCTGGAACCCATATCCGAGGTCATTTTCAGACTATATGTTCATATATATATATATATATATATATATATATATATATATATATATATATATATATATATATATATATATATATATATATATATATATATATATATAATTTTTTTAATTATCTCTTTAGACAGTGCATTACACCATATAAGACGCCTCAAAATAAAATCACAGAAACACAATAACAAAATCACAGATATACAGTATAAGTGCAAAAAAACACATACCACATAAAGATTAACTACCTGCAAATTCAAGAATCTCTCCAATCGTATAAAAACATTTTATTATTAGAAACCTGGCGAGTTCATAGTATATTTGGTATTTGTCTATTAATTTTCTTAATATACATAGGCAATTTCTTGAACAACTTAGGCCTAATACAGCTAGGTGAATTCCCGGTTAGGTCTATCCTGTGGGTCCGGGGAATAACTAAAAGAATAGGCCCAAGGTAACTCCTGCCTGTCGTAAGATGCGACTAATCGGAGTCAAACACTGGCGGGGGTCTTGTTCATGGGCCTGGAGGGAGGCGCATATCTCTGGAGAGTGATGTGCACCCGGATTTTGAGGCCTCCACTCTGGGCTTAGAAATGGACAATTGACGTCGCATGGTTATTACTCTGGAGCGGGGTTCCAGATGATACCGCCTTGGTCGTGTGTCCAGACGACCCAGAGAGGGTTGAGATCTCTGATGAGTGGTATACATCTGGAGTTTGAGGTCCCCACTGTGTGCTTCTAAACGGACGGACGGCCTCGCTTGGGTGATGCTCCCGAGCGGGACTTGATGGGATGTTGCCTTGAGTCTAACACTGTTGAGTGTCAGGTTTAGACGAGCCTGTGGGGAGCTGAGATCTCCAGGGGTGGATTACAACTGGAGATTGGATGCCGCTCGAGAGCGGCACTTTATGATACCGCCTCGAGGCAAACACTGAGGGTGTCGGGTCCAGACGAACTCGGAGAGAGGTTTTCTCTCTTTGAGCTTCGAAACGGGCAAGCGATTTCGCTTAGATGGCAGTACACCTGCCAAACAAACTTTCATCCTCAAGAAAAGGTCGACTCCCGCAGGGAGCTGGAATTGATGGGTGAAATTTAAATAATTAGACGTGAGCCACAATAGACATAAGGTCGCAGTGGAGGGACTGAAATAGCCCACTCACAATAAATCTAATCTAATTTAATCTAGGTCTATCCTCGCATACGGAACACGAAACTCACCTGTCTGCCTCGTGTTTATGTCATGCATACTATTGTTTCTCGCAAATCTGTCTTTATTACGGAATACATATTAGCAGACTTCAAAAATAGTACAGTACATTTAGTATCTGATTTCCAATACAATATGGCTTACAGGATGTTCTTTGCGACAAGCCAAAAATGCAGCGAACTATACGCTTTTGCGCTACAAAAACATCGCACAGAAGAGTGAAACTTCCCCACAAGCATGTGCCATACCTGAGTCGAGAATTAATCTGTCCATAATATAAAAAAGCAATTGCTCTTTGCACAATATGGCCCGAATATTGAAAAAAAAAGAAAATTGAGTGATCCAGCTTTGCAACCAAACCAGAGCAGTGAAACTTTCAGCTAAAACACTAATCAATATGCAATCTCAGAAAACTTAGATCACTCGCATAGTCCAGCACAATAGATTCACGACTATATACTGGGCCTCGAAACTTCCTTCTCGTAAGCATGAAACCTAATGATGTTTATTTTAGACGAATTAGAGTATATTAAATTTTGAAAAAACCAGTTTTTCAAGATGTTAAGAGTACAACTATTGTCAATTGCCAATAGTGTAACTATTCATCAAAAGATCAACCGTCTTCCCAGATATAACCAGGGACACATCACCTGCATACATCGCGATACCCACATCACACGATATCTTATCAAGTTCATTTATGTAGAAAATTAAGAGAATTGGGCCCAAAACACATCTCTGCGGCAGTCCAGCAAAAACACTCATGGAGTGTGAGTGCACAGATTTAATGCCAGCTTATCTCTGGAAAGTATGCTGACAAATTGTGTTTTATCACACAAGTAAGATGATATCCAGTCGAGCGCCGCATCGCTCACTCCGCAGTCATAGAGTTTATCCTTCGGTAAAACATGGTCTACACAATCGAATGACCTGCTGACATCACAGAATACTGCAACAGGACACTCAGCAGCCCCCAGAAAACCAACCACGTCTCCATACAACGAAGGGAAAGCGGACGTCGTAGAACAATTTCGTCTAAAACCATTTTGGTTCTCTGACAAAATATTATAGGAATTCAGAAAATTCTTCAGTCCATTTAAATAGCAATACTCAAACACCTTAGAGAACGCCATGGATATATTAAGAAGAGCTCCAAGAACACAGACCTATGATCAGATATGTTATTGTCAAGCAAAAGGTAGGTACATCTATTGTCACAATGAATAAAAATATTATCCAAAGTACTCAGACTCATATATGTCACCATAGTCGGTCATTCTACCACATAAGTCATCCCAAAGCAGGCCAACATATTAGGCAGCACACAGAACTCTCTAGACATAACATTATATGAATCAAAGTTATAGTCACCAGTGAGCCTCACTCGAACAACACTTTTATCAGCTGAAAGGCTAAATGTATTCCCACAACAATTAGAACCGTAGATCGGTTTCGCTCTTATTAGAGCTTGTCTGTAAGGCATACTAATTGTAGCGAAAATACACCTATAAAGTAATACGGCTATGGTAGCCAGCCTTCACGTACAATTTAAGACATAGACCACACAGGAATAATCAGAGTCAGTAGCGTGCTGATGATGAACCAGGAATGTTCGAAACTGCAGTTCACGTAAACAAATAAAAAATCATCCGCATATATATATATATATATATATATATATATATATATATATATATATATATATATATATATATATATATATATTTGAATCTGACCTGACTTGCCATCGAATATGGATTCTAGGGGATCTAGTTCGCTCTAATTTCAATTTTTTTTTCAAAAATCATTACCTCTCATAAAGCGGATTTTCTATGAAAATTCGCTAAAAATATAGATAATGGTGTATTGTGTGGCCAAAGTGTACGTATCATTGCTCATCATAGCTTTCAATCCTTCCATAATATATAGGTGAGTTAAGAAGACGCACACATACTCCAAGCCAATTAGATTTTTGCGTGAAGGGAAAACCTAGTTTAGGAAAAAGTCTAAGTGACAAAAGCTAAGGTGACTTCATAACAGTTTACCACCAACAAACCACTGGTTCACTTATTAAACGCACGTTACGCGTGAGACGTTCTTAAATGACACCTGAAAATATTTAAATAAATTATGAACGATTTCGAAAACTATTACATTTAAGTTATAAAATAATACTAATTGGTTAGATACACACATTTTGTGATGATTGTGTATTGTAATAAATAGTTTACATTTGGTTAATGGTTAACAAAAACTAACAGCACAATATCTGCTGGTGTGTATAGGTAGGTACTGTGTTGCCGAGTCCTGGATCGAGAGATAATGATTAATATTATTATAGACAGATGTTCCTAAAAAGTGGGGTTTGTCTGAAAATGCTACAGGTGGAAACTACGGGGAAATGAAGTACCGTGAGTTTTAGCCTCTGCCTCCTCCTCTGACACTGCTCTCTGCTTCTTTCTGCCATGCTGTTGACCCTCAGCGCAAATATCACATAAAGTCTTGTTCCCTGTATACATATACACTATTTGCTACTGATTTGTTACGTACTGTTTAAAAATCATCAATGTAGGTGTATAAGAGAAAAATATACTTACAAAAGTAAACTGCCAACGCATCCTCGTTTTGAATTAGGTATGTTAATTCACTACCTCCTATATCTTCTATCACATCACCAGATGGATCTTTTTGGGTTAGTAGCCACTGCAAAATTTGTTGTTCATCGTAAAGATCTCCAGCATATATAACTGGTTCTTTAGAACCCATCTTGAAGAACATTATTGCTGGCAATGCAAATACTCCTAGTTCTCTGGCCATCTGCTTGTTGTCTATCTTCACAAAGTTGATGCCGTGTGCATCTGCCTCATCATCAATATGTTCAACTTCCTGGAGAACTCTTGGACACTGTTTACAGTCGCTGCTGTCTGAAACAAGTTATTCTGTTTGGGTGAATCAACAAAATTGTTGGGAAACCATGAGAAAAGGTATAATAATTTTACAAACTAAATGACAGGTGCAGAAATAATAGTAAAGATGAATTGCAACTAATTACAAAAACATAAATTGATGGCATGTGGAAGTCATTAGACTTTTAATGTACACTATCATCTATTACCATCAGTGCCCTCTATGCCGAAGATAGCATATACTTCTCAGGGGAAAAATGTTCAATGATCAAGTATTACCAACTATTGCTTCAAAGAGATGATTAGAAACAATAGCGGTAGCAGAAATGTTAGTGAATTACAAGATCTCGATTTTAAATGGGTTTTCGTGTAATTTTAGGAGTGTGTATTTGCCAGGGTTTTCACTTTGGCAACTTCGATGCTAGTGATTTTTTTTGTGGTTTTTAGTTTTAATTTTCTTAAAAAAAATTCATCAAATGAGGGCTAATTGGGCCCCCTAGAACACATATCCGGGGTCAGTTTCAGTTTATATATATATATATATATATATATATATATATATATATATATATATATATATATATATATATATATATATATATATATATATATATATATCACACCAATAACTCAAAAAATAAAGGGCCAATTTTGATAAAATTCGGTGAATACCTTCCTTTTGCAAATGGCTTGAATAAGTTCGTTCGGCAGAATCGAGCCAATTTTCCCGGAAAATTTTGTGTTTTCTTTCGAAAAAAAAAAATCTCCGGAAATAACAAAGTAAGGGCAACTAAATTTGGTACACAGGTTTATATTATTGTAGGTAAATTACTTACCTAAACTTAGCTCTATAGGTTAAAAGACAAAAAAGTTAGAGGCATTTGAAGAAAAATAAATTGGAGTTTTCCTCAAAACGTCATAGTCGCGATTTAAAACGTCAAAATTGGCAACATTTAGGCAAATAACTTGAAATCAATACGGGCTATGGAAAGAAAATGTCTCAAGAAGAATGTTTTACAAACCCTAAAGTCTCAGCATCAATCGTCATTTTCCTTCATTTTACTAAAATATTTCCTGAACATTCATTTCAAATATACTCTTTCTCTGATGCTTTGGCAGTAGTCTTAACTATAGAGTTTATCGTTTAATGGTATATAATTTTTATCGAATTTTCGTAAAAAATCATTAAAACTCAATATATCCGGTATTATACAAGATACGAAAAAAATTTGTATACATTAATTATAGGGTGTCTTGAGCTACATCTTAAAAAATATTTCTACAATCACAGGGTGGACTATAAGTCGTTGGTAATAGAAATTTTCTTTTTTTTTAAATCGAACACGCTTTATGTTATCGCATTTTTGCATTTTCCATCGAAATATAATGCGTGTTTGTAAGAAAAGAAATTCTGGACTCACGAAGTGCGTGATGGTTGCGAATTTTCATTAAATGCTTTATTTTGAATAGCTCAATTTGCTATTAACCTATAAGGTTCGTTGGCCAGGAAACTAGTTTTTTCGGGAACATTTTAAGTTTATTTTAGAAACATTTTTGTACATTTTCTAACATAAAGTTATTTTGATGATATATGGTGAATTGTTTCTACTATATAGGTGATACTGGTAACCAAATTTGATGCCTGCTTTCTTAAAACAAAACACATATTTGGGCTGCCTGGCTGTCTATGGCTATGAGGATCCGCTTGTTGGTGTAGCCCCTCCTCTTGTTCTTCCGCACACAGTGCAGGATGGAGTACATTTCGGCTTGAAAGACCGTTGCATGGGCTCCGAAGGAAATACTACGACTTATCCTCGGTCCTTCCGAATAAACACCTGCCCCCGTCCCATGCTCCCAGCCGGATCCGTCCGTGAAACAGACGAGCGCGACCCGTGGTATGCCCGGCGTCTCCTCCCGCCATGCCTCGCGATCGGGGATTTCCACTGTAAAGTTGTTTTTCCTGCAGATTCGGGGGCTCGCGAAGTCTGACCTCATTTCAAGCATCGGCTGCTTCACGATCTCCTGAATTATGCAGTGGCCCCTGAAGCCTGGGTTAATCTTCAGTCTACCATTGCAGGCTAGTCTGTATAGTCCTAGCCTGGATCACACCCTTGCATAACCATGATAAAAAAAAATCATAGAAAGCTAATTATAGACCTTTAGCAGTATTGTCCAACTGTTCTAATGTTTTCGAAATGTCCTTATACGGATTGCGTTATGCTTCTCTCATTTCTCACATCTCACCTGATACATAGCTTCATACCGAGGCGCTCCACTTACACCAACCTTCTGGAGAATATTCAATACATCTCGGATGTTCTTGATAAGAGGGGTCAGGTGGATGTGACTTATCCTCTTTCTCAAAGGCTTTTGATTCGGTCTGCCATCATATAATTTTGTTTGGATGTGCTGGGCTGTTCCTCTCCACTGTTTCAACTTTATGGGTCCTTTTTGTCGAGCCGAAGGCAGTATGTTGTGTATGGAGAACATTCCGAGGAGTATACTGCCACCTCGGGTGTACCTAAGGGATCAAATATAAGGCCTCCTCTGTTTCTAATATTTATTAGCGACCTGCCCTATGTTCTTCGGTGTGATCGGCTCCTTTTTGCAGCTGAGCTTAAATTGTGTGCACAGATAGGTTCTTTTAGGACTGCTTCGCCTTTTAGTCAGAAATTGACAGGATGTATGCATGGTGTAATCGAAATCTTCTTAGCTTAAAAAGGATCAGATCTGATCTGGTCTAGGGTTGATCACACTGAGACCTTAGAGACGATCTCCAGCGAGATGTGACGAGAATGCAAATTGAGGCTAAGTATATCTCGCACGAATGACCGCGGAAACCTTTTCGAACATTTATTATATATATATATATATATATATATATATATATATATATATATATATATATATATATATATATATATATATATATATATATATACACACATAAACATATGAAAATTGAACCTGAATATGGGTTATAGGGGAGCTAGTTCACGGTCAATTTTTCTATCAAAAATCGCTAAAAGCAAAATGAAGATTAGTCTGGATAAATATCATTTCGGATTTAGGCTTGGTCGGGAAACTGGTGAAGCAGTGCTGCATGTTGAAACATGTGCTTATTAGAGAAAGACAACGTAGTTTCTAGTTACGCTCAAGATGGCGGCCCTGCAATATATGTTGTCTACATACTGAAAAATAACGTAACATTATGTTCAAGCGATTTAAATGGCTGCACGTTCTTCAGTAAAATGGTGTCGGTTGGGCGTTTTCCCAAGTCGTGAGATGTTGGACATGTAAAACGTCCTTACCCTTATACAAAAAGCAGGGGTTTGTCAACATTTTCAGGATTGTGGGAAAAAGTGCTCTCTGGCGTCAGTAATTGGGTCTAGTAGTAAAAATACACTGACATTATATTAAAAATAAACAATAGAGTATAAATTATGAAATATGCTTAATTAAAAATGATAAAAATGTTACTCACATAAGAACACAGCAACGTAATCTGATCTCTGTCGTATTTTCTCAAACATTTTCTTGTTCACGCGTTCAATGTGATCTGTAAGTTCCATATTTTCAGGATCTGTCAACCAGTCCAAGACTTCTTCTTCATCGTCTATATCTCCATCGTAATTTATCGGTTTTCCTTTTCGGAAATATGTAACGCCAGGTGGCTCCCTGTAACCATATTTCTTTGCCATTAACCGATCTTTCATCTTAACGATTTTAATTCCGTATTCAGCCGCTTCATCGTCTATCAATTCTATATGCCTCAGGATTCTAGGACTGTCTGGATCTTCCTCCTTATCTGAAAGTCCTACATATTAGTATACAGTGTGTCTTAATTTTAGGTTGTATATATTAGTAACTTTGTTATTATTATAGTTAATACTAATAATTTGTTAACATAATAATAATAGATTAATCGGTAAAAGTTTTTAGTTATTGTAAGAACATTCCCGATCACTTTTCAGATTTGGTCTAACTCATTTAGCTTTAGGGAAAATAAAAATTTTAAAACTTTGATAACTTGTCAAAAGAAACAATGGGTATATTTTACTTCTTGGATTTATTTATTTTCTTGGCTACAAGTCATAAGTCTAGAAGTAATTTTTTATTCAACGTTTTCAAATTTCATTAATGGTTTTACTCCTTTATTTTTGCAAACATTTTTGTGAAAATCTGCTATCATAACATACATACTGCTCATAATTTTCCTAATATTACAAACCAATTGTGAAAAGTTACATTTGTTTATGTGAAACTGCTTTAAGAATTTCGGTGAAACTATCTTAAGGAGTATTAGCTAAATAGGGAGTTTCTGCAAACTGTAAAAATAAGGAATGTTGTTAAACGGTAAACTCTGTGTTACTTAGCAGCGAACTACTTAGACCATACAAATTTTTCTGCGATTGGTTAAGTCAACCAAGACGGTGGACTTTGGCCAAGCGGACACCCAACGGATATTGCTTAAATACTCCGAATTATATGCCCTCGGGCGCCATCTTTATTCCCTACAAATATGACGAGGTTAGATCCCCGTGAGGACTTCTGCTAAGGCCCTCGTAGAACACCACAAATTACTGTTTAATAACAGCCTTGTCCTAGGGTAGCTTAGTGGAGAAAAATTATAGCCAGTGGACAAAGGTTATTATTTCCCGCAGAGTATATAAATATATGTATAAGCAAAAGGTTAAATTTATAAAATCAATGAGATACGAAAAACTAAAAATTATCTACAACCATGCGATTAGTGTAGGCTTTATCTCATGCAAGATAAGGTATCTCTGATAAGGCATTCTTTAACAATGAAAAATACACACGCTACGTTAATATTTCAGCACACAATAATTTTCGACTAAAAATAATTCACAGAGAATTATTTTTAAATATTTAACATAAACACGCTATTCTAGTAGCATTAGCACAGCGTTAGTAAATTGTACGAAATAAACGGCAAGAGATAAGCGACAAATACATGCATCACCTTAGTAGCTACATAACAGTGGAAATCCACCACTCAATCAAAAATAGAGACTGTATACAACCAACTAACAATTTAGAAAATTGTCAGCCCTGGCCCATTTCTACCCTTATATAGGGACAAAGTATGTAAGGCTAGATGCATTCTCACCACAATTAGAACCGTAAACCGGTTTCACTCTAATTAGAGCTCGTCAGTACGGCATACTAATTGCAGCGAAAATACACTTATAAAGTAATACGGTTATGGTAGCCAGCCTTCCAGCACTAAGTGAGATGTTATGTATGTATGTTGTCACCGCAGCTTCAAATAACACAAAATGTTAAAAAATAGAGACTGTATACAACCAACTAACAATTCAGAAAATTGTCAGCCCTGGCTCATTTCTACCCTAATATAGGGACAAAGTATGTAAGGCTAGCTGAATTCTCACCACAATTAGAACCGTAGACCGGTTTCGCTCTAATGAGAGCTCGTTAGTACGGCATACTAATTGCAGGAAAATACACCTATAAAGTAATACGGCTATGGTAGCCAGCCTTCCAGCACTAAGTGAGATGTAAGACACGAAGCACGTGCCGCCATCTCGTTGTGGAACCAAGTAGCATCTTGTCACGGCAGCTCCAAATAACACAAAATGTTAAAAAATGGAGACTGTATACAACCAACTAACAATCTAGAAAATTGTTAGCCGTGGCCTATTTCTACCCTAATATAGGGACAAAGTATGTAAGGCTAGATGCATTCTCACCACAATTAGTACCGTAGACCGGTTTCGCTCTAATTAGAGCTCGTTAGTACGGCATACTAATTGCAGCGAAAATACACCATGTATACACCGTGTATTTGCGGAAAGATAAAACATTCCAAGTAAGTTTTATCGTATTTATTGGCCTTTTGCGCCAACAAAGAAAATTTATCTATGTCTGTAAGATTTAATAGATTTTATTTTCCACACAAACATTTTGATCTTGTGCTCTCCTGTGACCTCTAGTACGACTCACTTTTTAAAATGATTATAACTTCTTTTATTTTAACTTACAGATCTAGATTTTGCCACAAACTTTGTATCAAAACTATAGTGCTTACCAAACTTGGTTATGATATTTGTTATTTCTAAAGATACAATAATGTTTCGAAAGTAAATTCAAATTGGTCAGATTTTCCGGGCTAACAAACTTATTCGACCCATTAATTTATTTCTTTGCAAATAATGTATTACTATTACTACTATTTACTCATGAAAGACGTATGCCAGGTTTCATAAAAGTCCTCATGTTCTTATGTAAGAAAATGCAAAAGAAATTTGTCTTTGTGGACCCGCAAAGGATGTCCCTTTGTCTGTATTTACATCAGATTGTATACATTTTGATTTATTTGACTAGCGAATTTTCATGTATAAAATGTTGTAATAACCAATTTTCTTACACAATTTTTAGCATATTTTCTTAAAGAAAGAAAATGTTTGCAATTCTCTTTAAAGAACAATTTGGCAAGAATTTTCAGTGAAGTTTTTTTTACATAACTCCTGAAGAATAAGGCGTTAATGATTTTTTAAAATTTAGAATTAGGAAATTTCTATAAAAATATTTTCTCCAATTTTTACGTAAAATCTTTCAACCAATTTTTGTAGATGTACTAATTTTCAGAAAAATTTTCACAGAAAAAATTTTTTTGTTAATTTTTGTAGGTTAACAATTTTGTGAGTACATTTTTCTGTTCATTTCTTCAATTTTCGTTGCGAACACTTTTTTATTGAATTTGCATAGAAACAATTTGCTTATGACGAGCTCACGACTTTGAGACATTTGAAAAAGTTCGTCAAGTAGTAACCATAAAATAGTAAGCTATATAGTTCGCTGTCATGATATAATGATTATATATATATATATATATATATATATATATATATATATATATATATATATATATATATATATATATATATATATATATATATATATAATATATAAAAGGTGTAGATAATTTCTATCAAAATTCACTACCATAACGCGCTTGCAGCGTCCAACTTTTTTTCACATTGATAAGAACTTTTCTAGTACATATGGCATATCATCAAACAAATAAAGACTTCTATCAGACTGTTAGCAAATCCAATATGGCTGCTACAGCAAAAACGTTGGTAGGTATGGGTATCTAGTAAACCAAAGGATTTCCACGCCCGAGGAGATACCACCCCATGCATCAAGGGGCTGGTGAAGTCTCAACGGACGTTTCTGGTTCTGGTGTATGAGTCGGTTTCCCTTATAAGCAAAAATGATGATGGCTCCTCCTTGTGCAAAACATTCCGGATGTAAAATACCCCTACATTCGGATCTCCGGGAGAGTGGTGTACATGGGGCGCTAACATCACAATTCAACATATCCTTCTCGAATATATGTGGCCTAAATTCTAACCTGAACTCCGTCCACCATTTCCTCCAGGCTAATAGGCTCCAACTCCCCTTTCTCACTGAAGCCCAAATCAGCGCCAAAACAGCCACTAATCACCTTAGTTTCCCGGGGTATAAGCTCCTTACTTCCTTAAGATTGCATGGAGGCGTGTGCGCATACGTCCGTAGCAATCTACCCTGTACCAGACTCCCCAATTTAGAAGTTGGAAGAAAAAACATACTATGGATAAAAGTCTCTCTCAGGGCTGCAACTAAATTGATCTGCTGCATTTACCGGTCACCTTCTGACAACAACTTTGTCCAGCTCTTTGACTACCTTTCTGAAAAAAACGACCATCTGATTTCTGAATATCCCTCCTCCGAGGTCACTATTCTTGGTGACTTCAAAAAGGAATGGCTAGGATCTTCTAAAACCGATCCACAAGAGAGAGCAGCGGAGGCCTTTGCAGTCAGCAACTCTTTAGCCAATATGGTTCAGCAACCTACTTACTTTCCTCGCATCCAAACACACAGCGCAAATCCCTTGGATCTCCTTCTTACTACAAATCCTGAATGCTATAAAATATCAGTCACCGCCCCTCGGTCGCTCAGACCATGGCATGGTCACCACTTCCTGCGCAATGCAACCCGACGTCACACAGACATCACACCCACGTATCGTTTGGCACTACAACTCCGCGAACTGGGACGAAATGCGAGATTACTTTTCCTCATTTCCATGGGCGCTTGTCTGCTTCTCTCATCCTGACCCCTCTCATATCTCACAAAACGTTACCGAAATTGTCCAAGCTGGTATCGAATTATATATTCCATGTTCACAGAAAGCCTCTTCAGCCACTCAAAAGCCCTGGTTCTCTAAATCTTGTGACAAGGCCATACTTGGAAAGGTCAAAGCTCACAAAACGCTTTTACACAATCCCAGTCAAGAAAACCGTCAAGCATTTAACGACGCAAGAAACCGCTATGTCCGTATTCTCGTTTAATAACCACATCAAAAAGTGCAGCAAACCTTTCTGGACTCTTGCTACATCTATTGGGAATAATTTCTGCAAGAGCACGTTTCCACCTCTTGTCTCAGGGGATGAAATTGTTTCTACTGCCCTGGGCAAGGCTGAACTTTTTGCCTCGTTGTTCGCCGGCAATTATACTCTCAACCCACTTCCAAATGTTCAAGCACCAACAGTCCCCAATGTCGCGCATAAAATGACAGATATCGTTTTCAAACCTAAAAAGGTACTAAATATGCATCTCTTAATACCAGGAAAGCCTCTGCCCTTGATGAGATCCCAGCAATTGTTCTCAAAGAATGCGCACCAGAACTTGCTCCTGTCCTGACTCATTTGTTTTAGAGATCTTACAATAGAGGCATATTTCCTAGTAATTGGAAAACTGATCGAGTACAACCCGTCCCCAAGAAAGGATCCAAAGCACTTCCTAGTAACTACAGGCCTATCTCTCTCCTTTCGGTCATCTCTAAAGTGATGGAAAAGTATATAAATACCGAATTACTAAAATATCCTGAAAAACACAGTCTAATCCACGACAGGCAGTATGGATTCCGTCAGCGCAGATCAACTGCCGACCTCCTTTCCTTTGTCACCCATTCTTGGAACAAGTCTATGGAACTACACGGTGAATCCTAGATTGTCGCTCTAGACATATTCAAAGCCTTCGACCAGGTCTGGCACGCAGCACTGCTTAATAAACTTCCGGCTTATCGCCTACCATCAAAACTCTGGACCTGGACAGCAAACTTCCTCTCCAACCGGAGCATTTCTGTTGTTGTGGATGGCCATTCGTCTAAACTATATCCAATTAATGCAGGAGTTCCTCAAGGTTCAGCTTTAGCCCCTACTTTGTTTCTTCTCCACATCAATGACCTCCTCTCTAGCACATCCAACACAGTTCACAGTTACGTGGACGACAGCACCCTCCACTCAAATATACAATATTCTAAGCCTGTCTCTTTGGCCCAACTAGATGAGGATCGCAGACACATGGAGGGTTCTGTCTCCGTGGATCTCCCAAAAATACTAGACTGGGGAAGTAGAAATCTTGTACAATTCAACCCCACCAAATCTCAGTCTTGCTTTCTTTCTCATAAAAGATACACCAGCCCTAGTACCATCACAACGAACAACCAAGTTATTCAAAGTAATGAGTTCTTTTCACCTGTTGGCATTTCTGTAGCCCGACGACTTCAAAGTTGTGGAACTCCTTGCCGGCGCATGTTTTTCATTCTCCTCCGAACCTCCAAACCTTCAAGTCCAGAATTAACAAGTTGCCTCTTTCCTCCTTGTCGACACCCACGGTATGATAGTATTTAGGCTGTAAGCCCTCGTGGTTTGTTGTTGAAATTAAAAAAAATCCTGCAAATGGTTTTATCGCATTACTCAAAGCGCTTTAATAAGTGTCATTATAGTGTGCAAGTTTTAAAGATTTTCTTATCATATTATTTAAAATATCAACAAATCCAAAATGGCAGCTACAGCAAAAACAAAATTTTAGATATCGGTATCTAAAAAACAAAAGACCGTGCAAATGATTTGACCGTATTATTCGATGGGCTTTAAAAAGTGTCCTTATAGTGTGCAAGGCTTAAAAGACCGTGCAAACGGTTAGACTGCATTATTCATTGCGCTTTAAAAGGTCTCCTTGTAGTGTGCAAGTTTTAAAGCTTTTCCTATCATTTTATTTAAAATATCAGCAAATCCAATATGGTAGCTACAGCAAAAACAAAAGGTGGTAGATATCGGTATCTAAAAAACAAAAGACCGTGTAAATGGTTTGACTGCATTATTCAATGCGCTTTAAAAAGTGTCCTTATAGTGTGCAAGTGTTAAAGCTTTTCGCATAATATTCTTTAAAATATAAACAAACCCACTACATACAGACTTGGAGACTACTTCTCTGACTTCACTGTGAAGCCAGAGAAGCAGTCTCCAAGTCTGTATGTAGTATGGACAAGTTTCACCAAGTAAGGGCAACAACAATCAATGAATAAACAAACCCAATATGGCAGCTACAGCAAAAACAAAAGTTGGTGGGTATCGGTATCTAAAAAACAAAGACCGTGCAAATGGTTTAACGGCATCGTTCAACGCGCTTTAAGAAGTGTTCTTATAACGTGTAGCTTTTCTATTATATTATTTAAAATTCAGGATACTTTAACATTAGCTACTTTTCACATTTACGCAATTTTATTGGAAACCAAATCAGTCAGACAAAATATAAAACGTCATCTAGGATGCTCTCATGCAAAACTTTATTCATTTAAGCCAATTTGTAGTTGTCATAATAGCAACTATACTATTTTTACGATAAGAGTGAAATGACGTCATTTATAGTAGCCAGAGGTAGGCAACACACAAATCTAAATTCTCAAACAGATTCATATATCACATTACAAGAGAAATAAAAATTTTACTCCTATAAGTTGGCTAATCTTTACGACGTTGCGAATACGCACAATTATTTAACGTAAACAAATTGGTGTGTCGACCGACGTGAATTGATAGTTTTCGTTTATTTGTAATCTATATTTCATTAAACATTTAAAACAATTATTTTTAGGACTGACTGATACAAGTTCGATTGACGTTATTTGTTCCATAAACTGTTACAAAGCTTAGGCTCTTAACAAGTCGTGTTCAAGAAATTGTAGCATCACTAATAACCTATTTTGAGTATGAAGGTGGCAATGAGATAATCCAGCGAAATAAGGATCCAACCTCGAAATGAAAGATAACAGGTTGCAAATTTGCATAGACCTCTATTTTGACATTCATAACACTCGCTCAGAAGTCTAATAGAATCTCGTTTACGCGTCTTGACATATACAAGGTCAAAGGTCGCAAACATATTTTTTGTGTGCAAATATCTCGTTTCCTTTGCATCAATTTGTATCTTAAGTTATTATACAATGTGTAGTGCTGAAAGCTCTCTACAATCTTGTCTTAACACTGTTTTTTATCATGAACCGTTTTTTGTGAATTGTCGTAGAAAAAATTCACTACTGGTTTGAGAATTCGCGCGGGGAAAGTGGAAGTCGATATCCGTGTATAGGTCAATGCAATGTCAACTATACCGCCATATCCGCCGTACGGCAACTGATAAGTAACAAAAGTCTGGATGCAGCAAGTGCATTATGATGTTTTAAATAGCACATATGTGTTTTTCAAAGAAAGCAGGCATCAAATTTGGTTACCAGTATGACCTATATAGCATAAACAATGTAGCATATATCATCGATATAACTTTATGTTTGAAGATGTACAAAAATGTTTCGAAAATAAACTTAAAATGTTTCCTGGCCAACGAACCTTAGAGGTTAATAGCAAATTGAGCTATTCAAATTTGAAGCATTTAATAAAAATTCGCTACCATAACGCACTTCCAGAGTCCCGAATTTATTTTCTTACAAACATGCATTATAATTACGTGGTCGAAGTTCGATACATTAAAGGTCAGCTCAGAACTTGCACGGACCGGGGAATCCGACTATCTAATTAAAACAAAGCATTGTTTAATTTATTTGGACTGAGCAGATTTTAATAAAAATTTGCTACCATAACGCACTTCCTGCGTCCCGAATTTCTTTTCTTACAAACATGCATTATAATTACGTGGTCGAAATTCGATACATTAAAGGTCACTTCAGAACTGGCACGGACCTGGGGAATCCGACTGTCTACTTAAAACAAAGCATTGTTTAATCTATTTGGACTGAGCAGATTTTAATAAAAATTCGCTACCATAACGCACTTGCTGCGTCTAGAATTTCTTTTCTTACAAACATAATTAACGTGGCCGAAATTAGATACATTAAAGGTCAGCTCAGAACTCGTACCGACGTCCGTCTGTCTAATTAAAACAAAGCAATGTTTAATATATTTGGACTGCGCAGATTTTGCTGGTTAACGAACTTATCCAAGCCACATAGAAAAGGAAGGTATTCGCCAAATTAAATCAAAATCGTCCCATTATTTTTTGAGTTATCGGTGTGATACATACATACATACATACATACATACATACATACATACATATATATATATATATATATATATATATATATATATATATATATATATATATATATATATATATATATATATATATATATATATATATATATATATATATATATATATATATATATATATATATATATATATATATATATATAAACATATAAAAATTGAAACTGACCCCGGATATGTGTTCTAGGGGGCCTAATTAGCGCTCATTTGAAGAAATTTTTTCAAAATTCAAGTCGGGATCTTCTCATTAGTGATTTTTTTAAAAAGAAAATTCACTAATATTGCTACAAAACAATCTAGAGACGATGCTGATGTTCTGATCGTCGAAACAGCCATTGCCGAATCTGAGCAGCAAGAGACTTCCGTCATCGTTGGAGAAGATACAGATGTTATAGTTTTCTTCATAGGACGAAAAAAATCACCCAGGGAGAAATATTTTTTAAGATAATTGGTAAGGTAATGTGGAGACACGGATATACTCTTCAGAAAGCATCGATAAATATCCCCGTTGTAGAGAACATATTTTATTTTGTCACGCAATAAGTGAATGTGACACAACATCTGCGCCATTTAGAAAGGGCAAACTACAATTTTTTAAACTGTTTGAAAACATTACGATTTGTACCAATTAGCTCAACATAAAAAAATGTTCTCCAAACTCACTATTTGAAGACGAAATAAGAATTCTTTTAGCAATCTGCAATGGTATAAAATCAGAAAATAATTTAGACGATTTTAGGTACAAACAATTTATCAAATCAGCGCGGCTCAACAAACCGGTGGAGTTATCATATCTACCAACTACAAGCGCTGCAGTTTGACAACATATTTATCGGGTATACTACCAGGTTAAAACTTGGTTCGAAAAAAATGTAGAACCTTAAGGAGTAGAGAACGAGACCCTGGAGCTTTCGACTACATTATTTCTATCAGCACCTGAAGAGCTATTGAGTATCATCTTACGTAATTGTAGGAAAGTAGGATTGCAATTCTCCTCATTTTGTGGCTTCATCATCTCCGGATGATTTATATGAAGAGAATGAATTTGTACTCAAAATCCGAGGCCGTGGAGCCAAATATAACGGACAACGAAGATTACGATCTGAAAATTGCATTTGAACAACTAGAAGATGAAAACCATGACGACCAAGAGTAATAGATACTAAATTTACTTATAAATGTCTTAGTTTGTAATTTACTAAACAAACAAGAAACATTTTTGCTTTCAATAAATAAAAAATAAATAATAATGTAATTTAAAACATTTGATCTCATCACCCAACCGTTTATACAAATTTACTAAAATATTGTCGTACAGATGCCTTATTTCACTAAGTGAAGATTGGAATAAGTACACTTGTAGAACCCAAATCACCACAACATATATGTCAGAGACCTTACGATCATTTCGTTGACCATGTCAACATCTTCAGAGGAAGAAAAATTCTAAAATTAAACTACTAGCTACAGTGTATTTATATCGCGTCTAAGTAAACGAACTAGTCCGAAGTAAAATTGTCGTCGAAGACCCATCGTTTGTTTATTGTGTAGTGAAACTAAGAGGTCGAAGACCTGCTTTAATCTTCTGGTCGACAACTTTATGAGCCCTTATCTAATATAAGGATAATAGGTTTAAAAGGAACGGTACCGAGTTATTTTAGGAATCTGCACGTTCCCTTTCGATCTAGAAATTTACTATGTGGATATTGGAGCTAGCCGACCACCACATCTGGCGAGACAAACACAATAACCTCCGATCATATTTTTTTTTCTATAGAAAACTAAACCTGGGTGTTTGGCTCACATTGTTAACTCTAACAAAGGATACATAATTCAACTAAAATACTACATAAAAAATATATTTATATTGATTTTAATTCTTCGTAAACAGTATTTATATTGACTTCATAGATATACAGAAAACGAAAGGGTCTTTAAGTCGAGACAAGCGTAGAGATTAGTATATGTATAGACCAGCCGAGTTATTGACAGTAATTTATTATTCTACCTGACAAATTAGGAGTGTTTAAGTGGTCAAATGCAAAGTGAAAATAAAGGGCTTGAAATTAAAGGTGTCGCACGATTCAAAGAAGTGTTGTTCTTAATCGACCTTGATATAAAAATACTTTCTAATGAATCAAGCATAGTTTGATGTCTAACATTTTTGACAAGTTTCAAATTCTCTTTGTGAATGTGGTGATTATTATCCCATATATGTTTTGCCACACACGATTTGTCCACTGTACCATATCGTAAATGTGCGAGGTGTTCACGAAATCTGCTGGCTATGTTTCTCCTAGTTTGACCCACGTATTTAAGATTGCAATCTTTGCAACTAATCTCATAAATACCGGACATTTCAGTAACTTTGTCTTTATCTTTCATATTACCCAACAAATTTTTTAAATTACTTTTCGACGAAAAAGTCAAGTGTAAATCGGCTTTCTTAAAAATAGTTTCCAAACCCTTTGTAATTCGTGGTTCATAAGGTAAGCACACAAATTTTTTCTCTATTTTATCTTTCTTAAATGTCGTACATTCAGATATCATTTTCTTTTTCCTGTGTTTGTTAACCAATTTGTCTATTAAACCACTCGAGTAACCGTTACATTTTTTATGTATTTTAATTCTGTATTAAATCTATTTTTACTTAACTGAAATTTAATCAATTTGTTTACTAGGAAATTTTAAACTAGCCGTTTTTTGTGCAAACGTATTATGTGAGTCGTTAGGAATATAACTAATAGTAGCCGTTTCCTTCCTGTAGACATCGAATTCAAGCGAGCCATTATTTTTATTTTTAACAACTAGTACATCTAGGAACGAAAGTTTATTGTTGAACATAGTGAATATTGGAACCTGTGATGGGCACTGACAAGCACACTTAGAGAACCCAAATCACCACAACACATTTTAAAAGATCCAACGATCGTTTCGCTAACCAAGTTAGCGTCATCAGAGGATGAAAATATTCGGTCGTTAGGTCTTTTAAAATGTGTTGTGGTGACTTGGGTTCTCCAAGTGTGCTTGTCAGATACCTTATTTATGAGTAAGATTTATAAAAATGATTAACAAACAGCTTAATAATTAAAATTTATTAATAATTATCATATGTTTCCTCGATAATAAACTTTTCAAGCCGTACGACGCATATGACTGTGTTTCGATATTGCATTGACCTATATACGGATACGGACGTTCATTGTCTGCGCATATCTCAAAAACGGTTGATGATAAAAAAAGTGTTAAGACACAGTTCGTAGAGAATTTTATGCTCTGCAAATCTTGTAATAATTTCAAAAACAATTTGACGCATAGAAAACGAGATATTTGCAGAAACTGATTTTCGCGGTCTTTGAGATCGAGTACCTCACGACGCGTACACGAGATAATAAGACTTTTGAGGAAGTGTTAAGAAGGTCAAGAGGAAAGTCCGTGCAAATTTTCAGCTTATTATCTTTCATTCCGAGGTTCGGCCTTGTTTCGCCTTATTTGACCGCACTAGAGCCGTTTCTACATCTTAGTGGTGTATGCGCATCAGTCACTAATTTATGATTAATTGTATCCGAAGTTTTGAGAGCTTAAATATAAATTGACGTTTAAATTGTATCCCAAAATTGTAGGTTATGTTGTGACATAGTTAATTACAATTGGTTTTATTATTTGCAGAGAATTTACGTTAAAGATACATAAGCCTTACAACAGTTAGCAAGAGCGCAGCTAAGTGTAACAAAGGTGTAGGTGTGTAGTCCCCCGAGAGATGTATGAATTTAGATATGTGTATCATGATCTCGTTCTAAGTACATTTCAATAATTCAGATACCAGGATCAAAAATATTTATACAGTAAACCGAGGCAAAAGCCCGCTACGGGGTAAAAGTCCGTTTTCTTATTGGGCAGCTCCTAAAAAAGCAACCCACGTTTTGTGCGGCAGTTTGCATTACCCATTACCCATTCGATCGATAAGGTGCTGTTGAAATTGGCTCGTGAATATTGCTAAACATAACCTTAAAAATGAGGTAAGTTTAAAAATTATCTTTTTACTATAATTTTTCGAGTTGACTACTTAAGAAATTAAACTTAGATGTGGACATTTAGGCAAATGCCATAGGGTGAGATTGATTACCGTTTTAGTGGGCTATTTATCCATGTTGTTGTTTACATGGGCGTTGTTGCCGTTTGTGAGTTACTAATTTACGATTAAAGTTGTAGAGTTCGGGGCAAAAGTCCACGGCCGCGGACTTTTGTGCCTATTTTGCGGTTTTTTACCTCATGGTCGCGGACATTTGCCCCTTAATGGAGTTTCTGCTCTTTAATAGCAAATATTTATATATTTCAGAAACTGCAAGAGACGAACAAACTGAAAACCGGTAACTTATGATACTTAAGAATGCGCGCCAAAGAATTCGCTAAGGGGAGACCATTAGTAGCATCGCACGAAATTTTGAAATTGATGAATCGTCGCTGCGCAAACGTTTGAGAAAGGGCTATAGTGTTACCTCGCTTGGGCGTTTTAAGAGCACTGCAGACAAATGGATGCACGGTTTTATGGGATAGTAAAAAATATTTTCGCAAATTAGCCTACGACTTCGCAAGACAAAACAACATTTCGCACAATTTTAATAAACAGACTCAGATAGCAGGAGAAGACTGGGCAAAATCATTTTTAAAACGACACAATCTTACTTTACGGACTCCCCAAAAAAACAAGCGCTGGAAGAATAATGGGCTTTAATAAAACTCAAGTTTTAAAATTCTTCGATAATTTAAGTGAGCTTCTATCCAAGTATAAATTTCCGGCAAGTCGAACCTACAACATGGACGAAAGCGTCATCTCAACCGTTTCCAATATGATACCTAAAGTGATATCGAGCAAAGGCAAACAAAGTAACATGGGCTGAGAGGGGACAACTGTTAACGGTCGTCTGTGCTCTAAATGCCGCTGGTCATTACGTCCCTCCAGCCTTGATATTTCCCAGAAAGCGATCCAATCCTGAACTTTTATCTGCTACACCCCCCCCCCCCCCCCCGATCTATTATGTTTACATCAGATAGTGGATACATTAACACGGAGCTATTTCAACAATGGTTAAAACATTTCCAGAAGCATGTAAGAGCTTCCGAATCAGATCCAGTGCTGCTTATATTGGATAATCATGTTTCACACTGCAGTCTGGAAGCACACATTTTGTAAAGCAAGCCATATTCATTTATTGACCATACCACTACATGCCAGCCACAAAATTCAGCCGCTGGATCGATGTTTTTTTAAGTCGCTTAAAGACTTCTATGGGCAGTTTTGCGACCAGTGGATGGTAAATAACCCAGGCAGAACAATAACTCAGGCGGATGTGGCAAACATTTTCGGTGACGCCTATTCAAAGAGTTGTACAGGGGAAAAAGCTGTTAATGCGTTCAGATCCTGCGGAATAACACCTTTTAACAGATTTGTATTCGGAGACGAAGATTTTTTACCATCGACCGTGATCGATCAAACTCTTATTGATGAAGAAGACGAAGATCAAGTTCCGCATCAAACTGCTGATAGAATGGATGTTGAATCCTTTAGTGATGACGATGTACCTTTAATATATTTAATTGACAAATAAAAAAATGAAAATATATTTAAGCCAGGTTCCAGCACATCACCTAAACCATCGACGGCTCGGGAGTGCCAGTTAGATGAAGAACATTCACTGGCATTAAATTCTTCGGCTTTAGAAGAAGAAACTATTAAACCCAAAATCGCCACATGACCTAATGCCATATCCAAAAATTACGTGTAAGAAGAACAAACGGTATAGTATCGAAAATTCTTACCTCGACCCAAATAAGGAAGAATTAGAAAACGAGCGAAAAGAAACATTAGAAACGGAAAGGAAAAAACAAGCTAACAAGTAAATTAGAAAGCGTGGAAAAGAAAATTTATTATCTGATCTCAATACTGAACTGGACATCCGAGGTGAAGAAACCATTTGCCCGCTTTGCGACCAAACTTTGGACAAGATTCAGAACCAAGTGATTGGATCCAGTGCAGCCGGTGCAAAACGTGGTGGCATGAGGAATGTTCAGACTATGAAAATGAAAAAAATTGTGTGTGATTTATGCCGTTAACTTTAACTAATGTTTTTTTTTTAATTTTAAAAAAGTTGTTTTATTTTTGCCAAAGAGTTAAAAACTTAAGTTTAAGCGTTGGTTCTACCGAATAGTTAATTATATTAATATAAAAATAAAGTTTACCTATACTTGTTGTTTCAGTATAAAAATGAAGTTTACTCTTGTTCTAAATAAAGAGATTTATAAACAAACATTTGTTTTGCATTAGGACTTTCACCCCGTAAATATGATTTTTGCCCCATAGACATCGGACTTTTACGCCAGCCCATGGGGAAAAAGTCGTATTTTACAAAAAAAATAAACTTAAAAAATAACAAATTTAAATACATATTTTTTTACTGTGACCCATAGAAGAAAGTAGTAATATAAATAAACTACACACACAAAAAAATATCAATCAAATTTTACAAAATGGCTGCTATTTCGGCATTTATTCGTTAGGTGCGGGCTTTTGCCTTGATCTACTCTACTTTGCATGTTTCAGTTTCATTACTCTTAAACTTAATCTCTAATGACATGAAGATTTCAATATAACTCTGCAATGAAGAAAAACGCTTAATCCCTTTTTCCTAAAGTTCCAAAATTTTTTACCTACATCTATGTATTATAAATTTAAATAAGCACATCGATAACAAAATAATATATACTTTTAGCAAAAATAATTCAAATCAATACAAATGTACTAAAGCGAAATACTAAAAAGGCTTGCTTTCAAATACACGTATTCTCGGAAACATTACACAATCTGGCAACGTCGCACCGCTTCATTTCATGACGTTATTATATTCTTATCGCAAAAATGGTACCTATATACATGCAGCTCAAAATTGGGGCACACTGTACTGTAAATAGTAAGATAAATTAACTTACAAAATATGACTGCCAGAAATTCTTTTGTTTCTATATATTCGAACAGTTTGTTTCTTGTGATTTCTTCAATGCTCTCGTCATTTTTTTGTTCTGTCATCCATTCAAGAACTTCGTCTTCATCTAGTAAGTTACCTAAAGGTGAATGTATATATCTATAGATACAGTTGATGTGGACATATTATTGTTAATAAAATATTTGAGTTGAGTTTTGGAATGGCTAACAAAACAGAAATGTTAATCCAACTAACTTACCCGAAACTGCCTAAAGCATCACTACGTTGACAATACGGTTACACTTTTCAATTATTAATATTACATACGCTAGATTCGTGCATTTTAGTATTAAAAAAGATTACAATTAACAGTAATAGAAAACAAATTTATTATTTAAAGTTTTACATGTGTTGTTTATGTACATGCGAGGTGTGAAGCAGTGTCTGTGTAGCACTTACACCGAAGATGTGAGGGTTTAGATGTCTCCGAATGCAGCTGTAGTCATATGCAACATCGTAGAGCCAAAAGAGTTGTTAACTATGATGAATTCGGAGGTTCTAAATTACAGTGTTCACTATTTGAGTGCTGCAGGCTACATTAATCATATTTACAACAAGTTTTAGTTAGCTAATTAACAACATTTAGAATATGTACATTACTTAACAAAGATGCAGATACTTAAGTGAAATGCTAAGATACAAATAATAGTATAAATAAATTATAACATAACAATATTATTTCTTACAACTATAGAGGTGACTGTAAGAAGAAAATGAAACACCATTAAGCCTTAAGATGTGTGTTAGAAGGTGGCAAAGAAGAGCTTGATTCGCTTGATGTTTTATTGTGTCAGTGTCAGCATCGTTGGCTTTACCCTTTACCATAGAAAAGTTATTGTCGATTAGATTCCGTACCTACCACCACCAGATATATTTACCAGTACCGAAAAATCCTTTTTTGCCTTTCCCTTTGGGGTCCTGCTTGGTTGGAGGGCCTGCTTTATCTTTGTTGGCATCCTTGTTCATCCTGGTTGGGTGATCAGCCTTCGAGACAGTCTTCAATGGTTTTTCATCCAACTGCTTGGGCGCCTTTGCTGCTGGCCGTGCATGTGAGTCTTTAGGAGAGGAAGCACTTTTCTTGGGAGCCGGCTTTTGAGCAAGCTTTGGTAACTTGCTTTGTTGTTTCGGTGGCTTACTAGGGCAGCATTGGTATGGTTGATATGTGGAATGTGGAAGCTGTCCTTTTCCCCCCATTCCAATGTAGAAGCATCCATCCCCTGCGGCAGGAAACATAATGTCAGAATTCACTCAAAACGTACAATATTGATAGATAAATGAAATAATTAGGATGCAGACGCAATTTAGCTGTTAGTAACTTAAACATATAAGGAGTGAGTCTGACACTATGTCCTGCATGCAGCATGGGACGGAAACATGCAAAGACAAGGAAGCCCACTCCAGAAGCGACTACGGTTTTCCAGGTCAGCCGGATAAGGTCCTCTGCTCTAATATGCTACTTCAAGTACTGGTGCTATTTTACCTGCAGATGATCTCTTAACCAAATCATCAATACGTTCTGAGCTGTCTTCGTCATCATCATCGTCATCATTGTCATCGTCATCGTCATCATTATCATCGCTGTCATCATCATCATCATCATCGTCTTCATCATCGTCATCATCATCATCATCCTCAATATTCTTT
The DNA here is from genome assembly GCA_964006375.1 of Tillus elongatus. Lineage (NCBI taxonomy): Eukaryota > Metazoa > Arthropoda > Insecta > Coleoptera > Cleridae > Tillus > Tillus elongatus. Next base: position 83,268,021 of record OZ023262.1, on the reverse strand, counting down.
TTTGAAACAGTAGTTTTCTTCCGCTTGGACTTGGCTTTGGGGGAGTCATCACCTAGGACATTATTGCAACATGCAGCAATCATGCAAACAAACCCGCGCTCTACCGATGAAGCATAAGCCAATTCGAGTGATCAAAGTCAATTTATACAAAAGACATTGTACAGAATGTTTACATTTAACAATTTAGAATTATTACTTGTAAGTGTTAATGCAAAATCAAATATTCTTACTTTTCTGTTCGACTAGCCATTCCAGAACTTTCTCCTCGTTTTTAAGATTCCCTATAACACAGATAATAATTAAATTTGTACTACGCAATGTGTACTTACAAATGTTGGAATCCTGTTAGAACACGAGGTAACATATTAGTCAAATATTCACACAGCTTACCGTCATACATTATGGGAACGCCAGTTTCATAATAGACCAAGGCTGGAAAACTAAATATTCCAATCTCTGATGCTAATTTTTGGTCCTTAGATTTGACAAACTGTATGCCATGATCGTCTGCTTCGTCATCTATTGTCTCCAGCTCTTCTAAGATGTCATCGCATATATCACAGTCATCGGTATAGAATAAAACGGCCAAGTGTTCAACATCATTGATGAGAACCTAAAAGCAAAAGAACAAACATAATTTTGATATTTTTGGCGAATTTTCATTAAGAAAAGTTTGCTTTTAGAGAGGTAACGATGGTAAGGCTTTGGAAAATTCTCTTCATATGAGCGAGAATTTAATATATATATATATATATATATATATATATATATATATATATATATATATATATATATATATATATATATATATATATATATATATATATATATATATATATATATATATATGTATATATTTGTGTGTGTGTATGTATGCATCAGAGTGATAATTAAAAAATAGAAGAATGGTTTTGATCAAACTTGAAAGAAATCTTAGATGGGGGAAAACCGAAGGGGAGTTCGTTAATCAGCTCTTATCGATTAGTTTTTCCTGGAAAAATTACGGAAAAACATTTTAATAACCTTGTACTTTTGAATTATTAAAGTGAGTGGAATAAGTTTTCCACATATGTGAAGCATTCAAAGACCTTGCCGTATATTAATTTTGAAGCATTTATCTAGTTCTCCTTAATTGAAAAAATATAAAAGCTGCGACATTCCTAAATGTTCATTAAGACGTCGTGTGTAATGTAGGGCAAAAGCGGATCACATAACCCATGTCTGAGATTGTTTTCTTTAAATGTTGGAAAACTCTAAAATTTGCATACATTGAAATAGCCAGAGTTGTCAGTTTCAAAAATTTACTACACAAATTTGGGGATTTTTCCTTTTTGGGGAAATTAATGGTAATATTTTTTCTAGAAATATTGAATTGTTATTTAAAAGAGCCATATTATAACGTGATATGCTAAAGAGGTTAAGCCTTATTTTAACTTGTTATCAGAACAATAATCAAATAAAAACTCTATTACTTGAATAACTTTTAAAATATAATTATATTAAGTACTTATTATGTGCAACTGGTCCTATAAAGTAATTTATCAATTTAACAGATATGTACAGATATACAGAAACCAGTTTCTATATGTTTTGAGAATATGTACACAGTTTTCGCCAAAAAAATTTGAAATTTCTGTCATCGATATTCCACCCCCACACATTCAACCTCTGATTTAGTTAGCACAGAATACCAGATGTTTGATGAAACTGAAAGTTTTCTAATAAACAAACCCTAAAACGTTATATTACTCGAGTTTTAAAGAAATAATATTAGTATTCTCCAAATCACCCCGCATTTATGCCCTACCCCTGAAGCGATCTCAGCCAAAAACAATTCTAAGCGTTCCTTTGTCGGGTGCTAACTGGATACAACATTTGAAGATGATATCTCGATTCGTTCGAAAGTTATTGCGCCCACTAACAGAGAGACGTACAGGCCGACAGACACAAAAATCTTCGTTCCAGAAACAAGTTTTATATATATTTTGAGACTGTGTACGCAGTTTTAGCAAAAAAAATATTCGAAACTTCTCTCACCGATATTCCACCCCACACAACCCCTGATTAAATTTTAACACAGAATACCAGATGTTCGATGAAATTGAAAGCTTTCTAATAAACAAACCCTAAAATGTCATATTACTCGAGTTTTAACGAAAAAATGTCAATTTTCACCAAACCACCCCCTACCCTCTGGAGCGATTTTACCCGAAAACAATCCGAACCGTTAGTTTGTCGGGTTCTAACCGTAAAACAAATTTCAAGACGATATCTCAATTCGTTCTAAAGTTATAGTGGCACAGACCGACAGAGAAAACAAATTTCGTTCCCAAATCATGATTTCTATATGTTTTGACCCCCTTTACGACGTTGTAACGATGTGGAAGTAATTCACTAATGATCGACTTTTAGTTTTGAAAACATTTCTTTAAAACATCCCCAATTCGTCCCCAACTCCCTGGAGTGAATATACCCAAAAACAATCCGAACCGTTCGTTTGTCGGGTGCTAACTACATACCAAATTTGAAGATCACATATCAATTCGTTCTAAAGTTATCGTGGCTACAAACAGACAGGCATACAGACCGACAGACACAAAAAGTTTTCGTTCCCGAATCATATTTTCTATAGGTTTTGACACTGTTTACGTTTAAGCGAAGAAAATAATTGTGAAATTTTTGTCGTCGATGCCATACTTGGACACGAATTGACGATGTGGAAGTATTGTTAGTGGAAACAAAAGTTGCTTTTCGGTTAATAACTTTATGCTGGAAGGCTATACTACTTGGTTCCGCAACTAGGTGGCGGCACGTCCACCACTCACTTAGTGTTTATGCTGGAACTAAATTATTGTGATTAATTTGTTAAATGAAAATTTGAACCATTATTTTGGACATGATCGTGGAAAATATAGAATGAAATGTCTGCTAAAAAGGCCCCAGATTTATGTTTTAGTGTTCATATGATTAAAATGTTTGTAAAAAATCAATTATAATGGGAAATTATTTGGTATAAATCAATCCAAACCGTAGAAAGTTTATATATGAGCTTATATCCCGTTCATCACACAACATAGAATTTTTTTAAGTAAAATTTCTTTCACCAATTTTTTCTAAGTACTATTTTTGAGCGAATTTTTGTGAAACATTTTTTTAGAAGATTTCTGCAAACAATTTTACTTCCACATCTTCACAACGTGTGGCAGTATCCCATCGGCGACAAAAATTCAAAATATATTTTTCGCTTAAACCTCGCAAAAGTGTCAAAATATATAGAAAACATGATTTGGGTACGAAGCCTTTTTTGTCTGTCGGTCTGTCGGTCTGTATGTCTGCCTGTTTGTAGCCATGATAACTTTAGAACGAATTATGATATCGTCTTCAAATTTGCCACACAGTTAGCACTCGACAAACGAACGTTTCGGATTGCTTTTGGGTAATATCGCTTTAGGGGGTAGGGGATGAATGGAGGGTGTATGGGATGAATGGGGGGTGTAGGGGATGAATGGGGGGTGATTTGGTGAAAATTGACATTTTTAATTAAAACTCTAGTAATATAACGTTTTAGGGTTTATTTATTAGCAAACTTTTAATTTCATCAAACACCTGGTAGTCTGTGCTGAAATTAAATTAGGGGTTGAATGTGTGGGGGTGGAATATTGTTAACAAATTTTCGATTGTTTTTTTGCTAAAACAGCATAAATTGTCTCAAAACATATAGAAAACTTGATTCTTGAACGAAATTCTTTTTGTCTGTCTATCTGTCGGTCGGTCTGTCGATCTATCGGTCTGTCGGCATGTACGTCTGTTTGTTAGTAGGCGCAATAACTTTCGAACAAATTGAGATATCATCTTCAAATTTGGTATCCAGTTAGCACCTGACAAAGAACCGCATCAATTTTTTCTTTGGGTTAGATCGCTTCACGGGGTAGGGGATAAATAAAAGTGGGTGAAAATTGACATTTTTCAATAACACTCAAGTAACATAACGTTTCAAAAGTTGATGGGTACAGGAATACAAATCTTTTCTTTGTGGTCAAGACACGGGCCCTAAGTCGTTAACACTGATATATATATATATATATATATATATATATATATATATATATATATATATATATATATATATATATATATATATATATATATATATATATATATATATATATGCCTAAGTTAATTCCATGATAATATTTTTCTAAAGATAACAATTTATTACAACTATGTGAAAGTATTGAGTCAATTTGCAGCACTATTTTGGCAACATTTTGTGGATTTTTTCCAAATTTTCGTAAAGACTTTTTTAGCAAATTTGCATAGTGAAAATTCGCCTATGGAGAGATCACTACATTGAGACTTTTCAAAAACTTCCTTAGATGAGAGTGACTAAGACCCCCTAGAAACTCATTTTCGAGGTCAGGGTTATCATACAATTTAGCGTGGCCTAGCACCCAGATTCTCGCTCACACGAATTTCTGCGTTCGAGTTTATGCCACAGCATAAGATTATGCTGCGTTTATGCGCTGTTACCCCTGTCGTACATCTCACAATGTTCTAGGAGGCTGGCTACCTTAAGCCGTATAACTTTATGGGTATGTTCTCGCTGTAATTAGTATAGCGCACTGACGAGCTCTAATCAGAGCGAAACCTGTCTGCATTTCTAAATATGGTGAAAATACATCTAGCCTTACATACATTTTCCCGGCATTAGGGAAGAAAATGGGCCAGGGCTGACAATTTACAAAACCGTTAGTTGGCTGTACACAGTCTCTATCTATAACATTTTGTGTTGACTAGAGCTGTCGCAACATACTACCTGGTTCCGTACCGAGATGGAGAACCCACCGTACATCTCAGAATGTCGTAAAAAGTGTCAAAACATATAGAAAACATGATTTGGAAACGAATATTTTTGGTGTCTGTCGATCTGTCGGTCTGTCTGTTTGTAGCCACGAAAACTTTAGAACAAATTGAGGTATCGTCTTCAAATTTAGTATACAGTTAGCACCCAATAAACGAACGGTTCGGATTGTTTTTGGGTAAAATCACTCATGGAGGTAGGGGATAAATGGGGCATGATTTGGTGAAAATTGACATTATTTCGTTAAGACTCGAATAATATAACATTTTAGGGTTTGTTTATTAGAAAACTTTAAATTTCATCAAACATCTGGTATTCTGTGCTGAAATTAAATTAGGGGTTGAATGTGTGGGGCGTGGAATATCGGTGACAGAAATGTCCATTTGTTTTGTTGCTAAAACGACGTAAAAAGTCTCAAAACATATAGAAAACTTAATTCTGGCACGACATTTTTTTGACCGTCGGTCTGTTGGTCGGTCTGTTGGTCGGTCAGTCTGTTGGCCCGCAAGTCTGTCTGTTCGTAGGCGCTAATAACTTTCGAACAAATTGAGGTATTATCTTCACATCTGGTATCCAGTTATCAACCGACAAAGGAACGCTTTGAAATGTTTTTGGATAAGATCGCTCCATGGGGTAGTCTATAAATGAGAGGTGATTTGGTTTAAATTGACATTGACAAACTCGTGTAATATAACGTTTCAGTAGTTTATGGGTACAGGAATACAAATATTTTCTTTGTGATCAAGTCATGGACCCTAAATTCATTTTATGAGAATGTCTTTCTGTGGAGAGTAGATTATTACAGCTATGTGGAAGTTATGATTCAATTTGCAGCTCTATTTTTTTAAACCTTCATTACAGATTAGGTATATAATTTGAAACTGATGTATACTTTCAGCAAATTTTTGTGTAAAAAAAATAGTAATTGTTTGTAAGATTTTTGTGAAAATTTGGTAATTAATAATAACTCTTATTGTAAAAAAAAATGTCTTCGGATTTTCGTGAATTTTTTTTGCAAATTTTCATGCAAATTTTGTTTTTAAAGTTTCTTCGATAAGTTTTTGTGAATAATGATATCTTGGCAGGTGGGGAAATAGCTTGAAGAGGTTTGTTGGCCAGGAAAGTCGGACGAGTGCGTATGGTTCAACCGACAGCGCCTACATGTAGGCAACCCCTGCATACACCAATCCAGTTAGGCGGACGGACACTAATTTATTGGTCGACTGTAAGTCATCACGGAAATGCTGAAAGTTTATGCAATAGGCAATTTGCTTAATACCTTTGCGTATTGACATAGTATACCTATGATTAAGTTACAAGAACCTTGTTTTGAATTTGTAAGACCATTTTAAACAAACCTAAATAGCCAAACTAACAGATCTTTTATGATATTTGAAAAAATAATAATAATAAAAGGCACCTAATAAGAGTTATCGATTTGCAATAACAAAATAGTGTTGACGCAGCAAGTGCGTTATATATATATATATATATATATATATATATATATATATATATATATATATATATATATATAGGTATAGCGTGGCTTTCTATTCAAAATAAAAAGTCTGGACGCAGAAAATGCGTTTTTAGTCAATGTTCTTTAAAATTAGTGCTGCAAATTGAATCATAACTTCCACATAGTTGTGATAATTTATTATCTTCAGAAAGACATCCTGCAGAATTTAGGGCCTATGACTTGACCACAAAGAAACTATTTGCATTCCTGTACCCATAAACTTTTGAAACGTTATATTACTCCAGTTTTATTGAAAAAAATGTAAATTTTCACCAAATCACCTCTTATTTATCCCCTACCCCCTAAAGCGGTCTTAGCCAAAAACAATTCGAAGTGTTCCTTTGTCGGGTGCTAACTGGATACCAAAGTTGAAGATGATATCTCAATTCGTTCGAAAGTTATTGCGCATATTAACAGACAGACGCACATGCCGACAGACAAAACAATTTTCGTTCCAGAATCAAGTTTTCTGTATGTTTTAAGACTTTTTACGCCGTTTTAGCAAAAAAGATTCGAAATTTTTGTCACCAATATTCCACCCCCACACATTCTACTCCTAATTTAATTTCAGCACAGAGTACCAGATGTTTTATGAAATTGAAAGTTTTCTAATAAACAAACCTTAATACGTTATATTACTCTAGTTTTAATGAAAAAATGTCAATTTTCACCAAATCACCCCCCCCCCCCCCATTCATCGCCTACCCTCTGGAGCGATTTTACCCGAAAACAATCCGAACCGTTAGTTTGTCGGGTGCTAACTGTATACCAAATTTGAAGACGATATCTCAATGCGTTCTAAATTTATCGTGGCTACAAACAGACAGACATGCAGACCGACAGACAAAAAAAATTTCGTTTCCAAATTATGATTTCTATATGTTTTGACCCTTTTTACGACGTTTAAGCGAAAAAAAAGTTTGAAATTTTTGTCGCTCATGCTTAGTTAGAGATATATGTTATACAGTGTGGAACAGCCAAATGGAATAAATTCGATAACGGATAAATGAGGGCGTGTTGGGAAAAACGCTTGGACACGTCGATTTGTATTTTTAACTGCGCATCTTTTTCAAGAAAAAAAAATTATATAGGGTGCGTCATGTGACAGTGGCCAATACCAACTTTCTTATTTTAAATACAAGCCCCTGTATATTATTAATTTTTTGGATTCTTCAGAAAATTCTAGACATAATTCATGTACAATGTTCTATACCTATCTTCAACTGTTTCGGAAATATTAAGTATTTTCAGATTTATTACAAAAATTAACATTAAAAATAGAAAATTATTTTATTTCACAAATTCGCTACATTGCATTCAATACTTATTTCCCATTCAGCTCTTGATAATGAGAAAGTAAACAAAAACCATTCCTGCGTTTCTTTTTACTGATATGAAATGAAACAAAAACAAAAACAGTTTTCTTTCTGTTCGTATAAAACTCGTAGCCTTAGCAACTTGTTGTCTGCCTGCATGACAGTAGTGATTAGTGTCAGTGCTATTGTCGTTTGAATTTCGTTAACTGTACGTAATAATATCAGAAAAATGGTTCATTTAACAGAAATGCACAAAATAACCATTCTACAAATGATTGGTTATGGAGATAACACACGGACACAGATGGAAGTGTCTCGCTTATTTCACGAAAAATTTCCAAATTTGCCGCCTGTATCCCAAGGAACAATTAGCAAAATAGAAAAGCAGTTTCGCGAGCTTGATCATGTGAGACAGATAAAAAAAGTAGCTGCCAATGCAGTAAGTGATGATACGAAATTGGATATTACGCTTGAGTTTCAAGAAAACCCACATACTTCTGGTCGACAAGCAGCCCAACTATTCAACGTTAGCCACACAGCAATTTTTCGAACATTAAAGGAAAGTAAAATGCATCCCTATAAAATGATACCAACTCAGGAGCTCATGGAGGACGATTTCGATAGGAGAACGTATTTTTGTGAACAAATGATGGCAATGTTAGATAACAATGTGATCCAATTAGAAGATGTTTTGTTTTCTGATGAGAGCACATTTACACTTCACGGTCATGTTAATCGTCAAAATTGCCGCTATTGGTCTAATGAGAATCCTCATTGGATGAGAGAGGAACATACGCAATATCCTGAAAAAGTTAATGTTTGGGCAGGAATTGTTGGAAATCATATCGTAGGTCCCTTTTTCATTGATGGCAACTTGAATGGGGATAAATATTTAGAACTGCTCCAAAATAATGTCGTGCCAACTTTGACAAACTTATATCCAGATCCAGCAAACCCACAAGTTCCTGCCAATAAAATATGGTTTCAGCAAGATGGAGCACCACCCCATTACCAAATCAATGTCCGGCAGTACCTGAACCAAATTTTTCCAAATCGGTGGATAGGGAGGCGCGGATCGATAGAATGGCCAGCACGATCTCCTGATCTGTCGCTATTAGACTACTTTTTGTGGGGATATGTCAAAAGTATTGTATACAAAACTAAGCCCCTCAACTTAGATGACTTAAAAAGACGAATCACGCTTGCGATTAGATCAGTCACGCCTGAGATGTTGAGTAATGTTAGAAGACATTTCTATACCAGATTAGCATGTTGCCAAGATGTTCGTGGCGAGCATTTTGAACATTTACTACATTGACATTAATTTTTTTTTGTTTTTTTAAATTATTAAGAAATAATCAGTATTTCTTATTAGAATTTGTGAAATAAAATAATTTTCTATTTTTAATGTTAATTTTTGTAATAAATCTGAAAATACTTAATATTTCCGAAACAGTTGAAGATAGGTATAGGACATTGTACATGAATTATGTCTAGAATTTTCTGAAGAATCCAAAAAATTAATAATATACAGGAGCTTGTATTTAAAATAAGAAAGTTGGTATTGGCCACTGTCACATGACGCACCCTAAATAATTTTTTTTTCTTGAAAAAGATGCGCAGTTAAAAATACAAATCGACGTGTCCAAGCGTTTTTCCCAACACGTCCTCATTTATCCGTTATCGAATTTATTCCATTTGGCTGTTCCACACTGTATATATATATATATATATATATATATATATATATATATATATATATATATATATATATATATATATATATATATATATATAATGCTAATAATGGTTAATTTTGAAACGAAAGAATGGGTATTTATTTTATATTTATGTATTATATGGATGTTAATTGCACTTGTTGATATTAAATCCATACGTAAACATTTAATATACTTTATTATTTCACTAACTGAATAAACTATATGATACATTTAATTATAACAATTACAACAGTACATGAGTACATAACAGATAACTGACCGAGCGTAGAGGACGTGTGCTCACTGTAGCGGTTGGTAGCGAGGAGAGAGAGAGAGAGAGAGAGAGAGAGATCGCCTGGTGTCTCTTATATGCCATAGTTCTTTACAGCTGGCTGTCGCATAACGTAACGCAACGTTTAACTGTCAAGAGTATTTATGCAGAAACATAGAGTAGTGTTGACGGAAACACTGCGGTCGGAACCACCGCCACATACTCCCCTCTCAGTGGCAACGCTATTAGTTCAAGTATCTTCGTGGAAATAGAACTCTACGTCCATGGCGTGTAGTTTGAACGGGAACGGGAACTTCACTGTCACTTTCAGTTTCACTAGGTGTTGGACTTTCACTGTCACTTTCAGTTTCACTAGGTGTTGGACTTTCACTGTCACTTTCGGTTTCACTAGGATGTCTCTGAGGCTGGAAAGTTGTCTGTTCGTTATCACAAAGAATGAATGCGGGTTTAAGACGGTCAACAGAAATTGTCTCTTCTCCGTGTGATTTCTTGATTTTGAAGACTTTGTCAGTTCGGGATAACACTTCAAAGGGGCCGTCATAAACTGGTTCGAGAGTTTTTCGCAGAATATCAATGCGAACAAAAACAAAAGGAGCTTCCATAAGCTTAGGATGGACAAATACCTTTTTTGCAGTATGATGTTTAAAAGGCACTGGTCGAAGTTTCCTTATGTCTTCTTTCAGCTGAGATATAAGTGGTGGAACATCATGAGCTTGTGTGCTGTTGAAAAAGTCGGTGAGAAGTTTGATTGATTCTCCGTATACTATTTCAGCGGGTGTTGAACGATATTCTGGAATTATGTACGATCTGAGTCCTAGTAACACAATTGGCAATTTAGGGACCCAGTTTTCGTCCATATGAGCTTTCAAGGCCTGTTTTAGAACTCTATGCCATCTCTCGATGGCTGCTGGGTGGTAAGCTGTGGTCTTTATGTGGTCTGCACCTAGTGTTTTAGTGAGGTGTGTGAAAAGGTGGCAATCGAATTGTTTACCTCTGTCTGTGGTGATGTATTGCAGAACACCGAAACGAGAGATCCAACATGATAAAATAGTGTTCGCTACTGTTTCTGCTGTAATATCTGACAATGGAATTGCTTCGCGCCATCGAGAAAATCTATCTATTATTGTTAACAGATAGCGTTGACCTTGTGATGGTGGTAATGGTCCCACAATGTCAACATTTATATGCGAGAATCTTCTCATGGCTGGGGTGTATTGTCCAATGGCACTGGAAGTGTGTCTCCATATCTTAACTTTCTGGCAGGGAATGCAAGTTTTAGACCAAAGAGATACATCGCGTTTCAATTTGGGCCAACAAAATCTATCCTGGACCAGATCGACTGAAGCTGATATGCCTGGGTGAGATAAATTGTGGATATAATCGAAAATCTTTCGGCGAAATTTGAGCGGAATGAATGGGCGAAGTTTCTTTGAAGAATCGCAAATAAGATTCAATCCGTTGTCAAGAGGCATGTTTTGAAATTTGTATGAGGAAGATTTAGACTGCAGAAGGTGTTTGAGTTCCTCACAAGATGACTGAGCTTGCGCAATTTCTTGGAGTGACACAGTGGAAGAAAGTGAAATTGTTTCAATGCGAGAACAATAGTCTGCGGGAATGTTTGTAGGACCTGGTATGTAGCGAATGTCTGTGGTAAATTGACCTAGGAAGTAAATGTCGTAGTTGCCTTGGAGATGCTTTATCGACGCGTTGTTCAAAAGCGTATGTCAAAGGTTTGTGGTCTGTATAAATGGTAAAATGGCGACCTTCTAGGGTATATCTAAAGTATTTAACTGCCTGATAAGCAGCTAGAAGTTCGCGATCGTAGGTGCTGTAAGATTTTTGGGCTGAAGTAAGCTTTTTAGAGTAGAAACCTAGGGGTTCTAGTGTTTGATCACGTAGTTGTTGGAGGGAAGCGCCTACGGCATAATCAGAAGCATCGACATGGAGAATCAGTGGTAGCGAAGAAGACGGATGAGCTATTAGTGTAGCGTTTTTTAGTGCCTGTTTCAAACGTTCGAATGCTTCTCGAGTCTGAAGAGTCCACTCGATTTTACGTTTGTCGCGTTTTTTGGGATTCTGGCAGAGGTCGAATAGCGGTTGCTGAATGTCCGCAGCACGTGGAAGAGAACGACGGTAGAAATTTATGAGACCTAGAAATCTTCTGAGTTTTTCAATGGTATCGGGAAGAGGTAGGTGGGTAATAGCTTTGATGCGTTCAGGAAGTGGAAATAATCCAGATTTATTTACACGAAAACCTAAAAATGAAATTTCGGCCACTCCGAATTCAGATTTAGATGAATTGATACGGATGCCGTTGTCTTGAAGTGTCTGAAAAAGTTTTGCTAGATGCTCTTGATGTTCTTTTTCAGAGGCTGATGCAACGAGAATATCTTCAAGATAGGAGTAGGCAAAGTCAAGATGTTCTAAAATTTAATGTAAATATCTCTGAAATGTTTGTGCTGAATTACGAAGGCCAAATGGGGTTTTAACAAATTCGAATAACCCAAATGGAGTTATGACTGCTGTTTTGGGAATATTTTGAGGTGCTACTGGGATGTGATGGAAAGCGCGAATTATATCCAATTTTGAAAAAATACGTTTGCCTTCTAAATGGGCATGAAAATCCTGCAAATTTGGAATGGGATATTTGTCTGGGATTGTTTTAGCGTTTAGTGCACGGTAATCCCCACATGGTCTCCATGAGCCAACCTTTTTTTGCACCATGTGGAGGGGGCTTGACCATGGACTTTTGGAGGGTCTACAAATTCCCAAGTCCATCATGTGCTGGAATTCTAGCTTTGCTTGAGCTAGCTTTTCCGGGGGCAATCTTCTAGCTTTTGCAGTGACAGGTGGTCCTTTCGTACTTATAGTATGGAAGAACTCAACCTCTGGAAGGTTGCTAGAAGAAGTTTCCTTAAAAAGGTTAGGAAATTGTTGTAGCAATTTGAAGTACTGGTGTGTCGGGTCTACGAGATGAATTTTAAAATTAATTCCTGGTGGTGGGTTAGCACCGGTCTTAGAGAGGTTTGTCTTTGTGTCGATTAAACGTCTATGTTTCATATCCACAAGTAAAGCAAACTCTGCTAGAAAATCAGCGCCTATAATTGGTTGCTTGATATCGGCAAGTGTGAAGGGCCAGCAGAACCTACGGCGTAAACCTAGATCCAAATCTAATAGTTGTTCGCCATAGGTATGAATAGGGGTCCCGTTTGCAGCATACAAGGTACGTTTCGATTGAAATTTCCGTTGGTCGTGAGTGGGTGGAATAACTGAAATATCCACTCCAGAGTCGATTAGAAATTTCATATTGGAGCGTCTATCAAAAACAAAAAGGCGGCGTAATAGGTGGCTCTCGTCTCCTGCCGCGTAGAGGAAGTGCCTTATTAGTTTTCCGACACATGTTTTGCTTTAAAATTGCAAGGTTGGATGCAACGTTTGGCCTTGTTGCCAATTCGTTCATGATACCAACACGTGGAGGTTGAGGAATTTGTGTTTATGGAATTTCGAAAAAGCTTGGGTCTTTCTCGGGAGGTAGATCGGGAACGCGTTCGCAATTCGTTAACTGATGCTGTTAGCTTCTCTAATTGCGCTTCTAACTTGGCTAGCTTGTCGGGCTCGCGTGACTGAATTTCAGCCACGTTGTATTTATCTCGGGAATATTCCACGATTTTGTCTGCAATAACCGACAAATTTTCTAGAGAATCGTTGCTCGCAGCCAACATTGAACGAACGTTGACTGGTAAACGTTGTAGAAATAAAATTTTAAGGAAACCCTCTCCAATCTGACTACCGACTAAAAACTTCATTTCGCGTAAAAGTTGCGATGGTTTTCTGTCGCCTAATTCTAATTCTGTTAAAAGTTTATTTATTTTGCAACTTTCGGACTCGTCAAATTCTAATAAAAGACGTTTCATTAGATCTGAATAGGGGGTTGATGATAACGGTTGGGTTAAAAAATCTGAAATTGACTCTGCGACATCAGGATCGAGTATAGCGAGTACATGACTGAATTTTGTCTTTTCAGAACTGATCTGCGATATATCGAACTGGGCGTCAACCTGCATTTGCCAGATTTTCACGTTACGTCTCCATATAGGAGGTAATTTTATTGCAACCCTTGCCATGATATTGCTGCTTGAAGAATCTTCGGCCATTGTGAAAAAAATCAGATAATTTTTAAATTAGAAAGGACTGACCTGTTTAGATATTCGTTTTCTGCAGGCATCAGCACGTGCGTGGAAGTTAGGCGACGTCGGCTGGAACATCAGGCTCGGCATCTTCGGCTTGCGGCACGGGGTCACCAATATGGATGTTAATTGCACTTGTTGATATTAAATCCATACGTAAACATTTAATATACTTTATTATTTCACTAACTGAATAAACTATATGATACATTTAACTATAACAATTACAACAGTACATGAGTACATAACAGATAACTGACCGAGCGTAGAGGACGTGTGCTCACTGTAGCGGTTGGTAGCGAGGCGAAAGAGAGAGAGAGATCGCCTGGTGTCTCTTATATGCCATAGTTCTTGACAGCTGGCTGTCGCATAACGTAACGCAACGTTTAACTGTCAAGAGTATTTATGCAGAAACATAGAGTAGTGTTGACGGAAACACTGCGGTCGGAACCACCGCCACATATTATAATACCCTATATAATGTTTTATGTAAAATATTGTCAATATATGGTGTTAATTTATATCAGGTTATCAGATATAGTGAGATTTTTATTTGTATTTGTGTGTATTGTGGTTTTGAAGCCCCTGCCTGTTCAAATTTTATGTAGGTTTTAAATAAATGAATATATTTGTTTTACTACCTTTGTATTTCTGTTACTTTCCTTGTATGTAAGTGTCTTGCTAGTTGCATATAATATTTTATTTAATTTCCCCGGCTATTTGACCCTCATGCTTCAAAAAGAATATATGTGAGTTCTTTCCTTTGATATTTACGGGTATTTTGGATTTTTCCTTAAATTTTGCCTACTAGTTGAATCATACAACTTTTCAATTTCTCAAATTATAATATTTTATAGCATTTGTACCTACATTTATAACACTTATAAACATTTAAAACCCCCACTACTAAAACAGTGTAGAACTAAAATTGCTAGATATCTCTTTTTATCGATATATCTATCTTTTATGTTTACAAACAAATTAAACTCATAAGTTTTATAGTTTTCATAAGCAAACAGGGCTTTAGTATTTTAAAATTTGGTACCTGTCATTTACTTCAACTGTGACTCCTTATTTGATATTTACTTTATTCCCAAATTCATTCATGACTATGAATTTGAACTGGTTGCTTCTTAATCCTCGATTCTATTGTGATTTATAGACAAAAGAAACTCAATCTTGTTCCTTGACAACATATTTTGGTATCCACGCACTCGTTTTGCTATGGAAACTATCAGGTGTGTAACTTCTTTCTGATTTTCACCTTTAAACTTATTATTTTACCATAAAGTTCACTTACACGTGTATCTGGATGGTCCTTGATCTAGTTATACAGTTTCTGACTATTAGTTTTCACAATTATCGGTTACAAATTGTATTTTTTAGGATCTGACGCTGTTGTAGCGTCACCTAAATTTTAATCTTCAATTACGACTTTATTTTAAGAACTCTTCACTTACACGTTAACTCAAACGGTAGTTTATAATGGCATTTATGCTTTGATACTATATTTATACATTATTTTATTAATTTATCCAAAATTTTCACTGTTTTCTGGGAGCGACGCCTTGTTAGCTTCCCCCTTCTTCAAACACCAAACACAAGAGAGCTTGTCAATTATTTCATCGAATAATTTCAAACTTTATTTTCAAAGCAATCTGTTATTTTAAATTCCTTGTTATGTCAACTGTCAATTTTTACGTCACGTAAAACGCAGTATAAATTTGAAAAATGGTGATATTGCTGTTTAACCTATAAGTTTTTACTAACATTTTAACTTTACGTGCATATTGTTAAGGCCTTTGCTTATTATATTTCTCAACTGAGACTTATCAAAAAAATCTAATTCTTAATGATCGGTGAGCTATTAATTACCTATTCATTTCAAAATAAGTTTAATCAGACTGGTTTTAACAAACTTCAAAGCACTTGAAAACTTTGAAGCTAATGACATTTTTTAAATTTCCAAAGTAATGGTTCAATCTACTGCTTTTAACTGCCTGAAATTACATAGCACATTAAATTAACTTGTTTTAAGTAGTGGTTATAAATAAATTCTCCCATTTATAATGTTAGATATCTTAAAAATAAACATCAACATTTTGGTTTACTTTCAAACTATAACAACTTTATCTAAATAAACGTCAATTATACCGTAACTAAATACACGTTTACGGTCATTTGTGCAGTTCAAAACACTGTCTATATCATTTACATTTTAATCGTCATAAAACTGGAATCAGATATATATCTTATGGACTTTGAAACTTTATATATAAGACCGGAAATTAGTTCTGTTCACTTCATTTTAGTGTTAAATTGTTTCAAATTTCAATAATAATATATTTCCTTTTTTTAGGTTTAATTTCTCCTACACATTTGTTTTAATTATCTTTTTCATTTTGTTATTAGCTTTCCATCCTTGTGGGTTATGAACAGGACTGGAATTCATGTAGTCAGCCCAAATTATAGAAATTCTTCTGGATATTGGCTCGTCTGCATGTTCGGAAGTTTTACATTGTTTTTATCTTTACATTATTTTTGAATGTTAACTTGTGTAATTTACATGAATGTATGTATATTTTACGTGTATGTGTATCACTGTTACTCATCTTACTTGTCGCTAATTTAAACAACATCATTTGACTATTTATTTCAACATGGTGTTGTACATTTCTTGTTACTACGGTTGCCTTAAATTTTATTTTTACTTTTCAGATTGCGCCAGTGTTGTATCACACTTTATTTTAGAACCTCGGTGGTTCAGGGGTAAGAACGTGTGCCTCTGAACCGAAGGGTAACTGGGTTCGATCCCAGGGTACTTCTTTTACTTTTTCAGTACAAACTGTAACATTAACATCAACTGAGGTTCTGGCATTGTATTTGAGCAAGTTGAATGTCTGCATGTTCTGCCGTTCGGAGGGGGCGTAAATCCGTCGGTCCCGTATCCATGCAATGTTGGGCACGTTAAAGATCCCTACCCTCCTTTAAGAAAGGCAGGGATTCGGCCAAATTTCCAGCATAGTGAGGTGAAACTGCTCCCTGGCGTCGGTGATTGGCCATAGTCGCGGAAATAGGCCGACGTTAAAGAAACAAAACACATACACACTTTATTTCCGACTACGTAGTTTTAATTAGCAATATTTTACTTTTGAAGGCCTAGTTTTTAGGTTTTAGTGAATTTTCTTAAAAAAAATTCACTAATGAGGAGATCTCGACTTTCGAATTTTGAAAAAAATTCTTCAAATGAGCGCTATTTAGGACCCCCGGAACCCAAATCCGAGGTCAGTTTCAGACTTTATATGTTTATATATATATATATATATATATATATATATATATATATATATATATATATATATATATATATATATATATATATATATATATATATATATATATGTGTGTGTGTGTGTGTGTGTGTGTGTGTGTGTGTCACACCTATAACTTAAAAAATAATGGACCGATTTTGATAAAATTTGGCATATACCTTCCTTTCGCAAGTCGCTTGGATAAGTTCGTTAGCCAGGAAAATCCGCCGAGGTTTTCCCGGAAAATTTTGTGTTTTCTTTCGAAAAAAATCGAAAAAAACCTATATCTGCAAAATTAACAAAATAAGAGCAACCAAATTTCATACGCGGGTTTATATCATTAGAGGCAAGTTACACACCAAAATTTAGCTCCGTAAGTTAAATGACAAAAAAGTTGCAGGCATTCAAAGAAAAATAAATTTGGGTTCTCCTCAAAACGTCAAAATCGCGATTTTAAACGTCAAAATTGGTAAGTACCTTCCTTTTGCAAGTGGCTTGGATATGTTCGTTATCCAGGAAAATCCGACAAGGTTTTCCCGGAATATTTTGTGTTTTCTTTCGAAAAAAATTTATATCTCCAAAATTAACAAAGTAAGGGAAACCAAATTTTATACGCGGGTTTATATCATTATAGGCAAGTTGCCTACCAAAATTTAGCTCTGTAGGTCGAAAGACAAAAAAGTTATAGGCATTTAAACAAAAATAAAATGGGGTTTTTCACAAAACGTCAAAGTTGCGATTTAAACGTCAAAATTGGCAACATTTAGGAAAAGAACTTGAATCTAATACGGGCTATGGAAATAAAATGTCTCAAGAAGAACGTTTTACAAACCCTGAAGTCTTAGATGCTGGTTGTCAATGTCATCGTTAAGTTTGTTTCATAGGAAAAATTTTTTCTCATACAGAGTGTTCGCTATTGGTGTGCCAGCCAGGTTAAAATCAAATATCAAAAACTCATTTTTCCTAAATAGAAATTTTATGTATTCGCTTTATTTAGCATTTGAGATTTTGCTCATAAGAGCATGAAACCTGACTTATATTTTTTCCTTTTTAACAGCTTAGCATAGTTTTTCTTAAAATAATTAATTCAAAAGCAATTTCTATCTCAGAAAATTAAACTATTTTAATCAGATTTGCTAAATGTGTTGCTTTTCTAGAGGCTTTATTATGTACGAAAATTGAAGATTTTAGGTTAATGAAAAATGTAGTAAGTACACTTGGAGAACCCAAATCACCACAACACATCTTTTTAAAGACCTTCACTTTAAAAAGATGTGTTGTGGTGATTTGGGATCTCCAAGTGTACTTATCAGTGCTGATCACATGTTTCTATCTTCACTTAGTGAATTATGGCTTCCAGGTCCACGGAACTAAATCTTTATCGAAAGCTAAGTACGTACTAAAATTAGATAAATTTATATACAGAATAAAAAATTAAAGTAACCTGTAAAGTGTCAGATTAAAAACAAAAAGTCTGGCCGGCGCAGGTGCGTTATGGTAGTGAATTTTCATAAAAGTAATCCACGCTACAGTTGTGACCATTATATAAAAAGTAAGGACGCAGCACGTGCGTTATGAAAGTGATTTTCATAAAAATATTCTTAATAGCAAATATGTTTTTAATGCAAGCCGGCATCAATTTGGTTACCGGTTTAACCTATATAGTAGAAACAATGTACCATATTTAATCAAAATAACTTATTGTTTGAAAATGTAAAAAAAATCCCGACAATAAACTTGAAATGTTTTCGAAATAAACTGGTTTCCTAGCTAACTAATCTTAGGTTAATAGCAAATTGGGTGTCGAAATTTGAAGCATTTAATGAAAATTCGCTACCAAAACGCACTTACTGCGTCTCGATTTTTTTACAAACATGCATCAATTTCGATGAAAAATGCAAAAAGGCTATAATATAAGGAATGTTCGAAAAAAAATTTGTAGGTATCACCCATGATACAAATAACGAGAGATATGATATTCAGACTACCTATTTTTAGACCTGTCACGCGCATGGTGTCAAGTGGTGAGTCCAATGCAACCATAATATGCTGTCATGAAATTTTGTGGTCTGGTAAAAACCTTGGTTTAGAGACTCTGAAGATTCACTAAGTGAAGATTGAAACCTGCGATGAGCTTTGATAAGTACACTTGGAGAACCCAAATCCCCACAACACATTAAAAACAGACCTGACGATCGTTTCACTAATCAAGTAAGCGTCATCAGATGATGAAAAATTCTCTTTTTTTTTAAATCTGTTCTGATTTGGGTTCTCCAAGTGTACTCTGAAGATTACCAAAGCAAGGAGACTTTCTACTAGCTAAGGTTATTTTAATATGTATGAGCAAGTTAATTTTTGATTTCCACGCCATTGTTTATGTTTATTAGGTAGTATTATCAATTATCAGATAAACTCCCTAATAAAATTAATCTCAAAAAAAGTCTGGACGTAGCAAATGCGTTATGGTAGTGAATTTTCATAAAAATGTTTTTTTTAAGAGAGCAGGCATCAAATTTGGTTACCAGTATAACCTATATAGTAGAAACAATGTGCCATGTTTCATCAAAATAACTTTATTGTTTAAAATGTACAAAAATTTCCGAAAGTAAAATTAAAGTGTTCCCGAAAAAACTGGTTTCCTGGTCAACCTTATAGGTTCATAGCAAATTGAAATGAAAATTCGCTACCATAACGCACTTGCTGCGTCCCGAATTTCTTTTCTTACAAACATGTATTATATTTCGATGGAAAATGCAAAAATGCAATAAGGCGTATTCGATAAAAAAAAGAAAATTTGAATCACCAACGACTTATGGGCCACCTGTAATTGTAGAAATATTTTTTTTAGATGTAGCTCAAGACAACCTATAATTAATGTATAAAATTTTTTTCGTATCTTGTATAATAACGGATATATTAAAGTTTATTGATTTTTTTACGAAAATTCGAGAAAAATGATATACCATTAAACGATAAAGTCTATAGCCAAGCTACTGCCAAAGCATCAGAGAAAGGGTCTATTTGAGATTAATTTTATGGAAATATTTTAGTAAAATGAAGGACAATGACGATTGAAACTAAGACTTCAGGCTTTGTAAAACATTCTTTTTGAGACATTTTCTTTCCATAGCTCATATTAGTTTCAGGTTCGTTGCCTAAATGTGGCCAATTTTGACGTTTAAAATCGCGACTATGACGTTTTGAGAAAAACCCAAATTTATTTTTCTTTAAATGCCTATAACTTGTTTCTTTTAACCTAAAAAGCTAAGTAACTCACCTTTAACGATATAAATCCGTGTACCAAATTTGGTTGCCCTTACTTTGTTAATTCCGGAGATATAATTTTTTTTCGAAAGAAAAGACAAAATTTTCCGGGAAAATCTCGGCGGATTTTCCTGGCTAACGAACTTATCCAAGCCACTTGCAAAAGGAAGGTATTAACCAAAGTTAATCAAGATCGTCCCATTAGTTTTTGAGTTATCGCTCTGATACCTATATATATATATATATATATATATATATATATATATATATATATATATATATATATATATATATATATATATATATATATATATATATATATATATATATATATATATATATATATATATATATATATATATATATATATATATATATATATATATATATATAT